>CM059443.1:4620248-5362748 GCA_030390025.1 Squalus acanthias | reverse complement strand
ACATTTCTCTCATTTAGTAATCCTTCATTGTTTTCCTTCTTTTAATTTTTTTTATTTATTCATTCATGGGATGCTGACGAGGCCAGCATTTATTGCCCATCCCTAATTACCCTTGAGAAGGTGGTGGTGAGCCGCCTTCTTGAACTGCTGCAGTCCGTGTGGTGAAGGTACTCCCACAGTGCTGTCAGGGAGGGAGTTCCAGGATTTTGACCCAGCGACGATGAAGGAACGGCCGATATATTTCCAAGTCGGGCTGGTCTGTGTCTTGGAGGGGAACTTGGAGGTGGTGGTGTTCCCATGCACCTGCTGCCCTTGTCCTTCTAGGTGGTAGATGTCACGGGTTTGAGAGGAGCTGTTGAAGAAGCTTTGGCAAGTTGCTGCAGTGCATCTTGTAGATGGTACACACTGCAGACACTGTACGCCGGTAGTGGAGGGAGCGAATGTTTAAGGTGGTGGATGGGGTGCCAATCAAGTGGGCTGCTTTTTCCTGGATGGTGTCGAACTTCTTGAGTGTTGTTGGAGCTGCACTCATCCAGGCAAGTGGAGAGTATTCCATTACACTCCTTACTTGTGCCTTGTAGATGGTGGAAAGGCTTTGGGGAGTTAGGAGGCGAGACACTCGCCGCAGAATACCCAGCCTCTGACCTGCTCTTGTTGCCACAGTATTTATGTGGTTGGTCCAGTAAGTTTCTGGTTAATGGTGGCCCCAGGATATTGATTGTGGGGGATTCAACGATGGTAATGCTGTTGAATGTCTAGGGGAGGTGGTTAGGCTCTCTTTTGTTGGAGATAGTCATTGCCTGGCACTTGTGTGGTGCAAATGTTACTTGTCACTTATCAGCCCAAGCCTGAATGTCGTCCAGGTCTTGCTGCATGCGGGCATGGACTGCTTCATTATCTGAGGAATTGCAAATGGATTTGGACACTGTGCCGTCATCAGGGAACCTCCCAACTTCTGACCTTATGATAGAGGGAAGGTCATTGATGAAGCAGCTGAAGATGGTTGGGCCTAGGACACTGCCCTGAGGAATTGCTGCAGCGATGTCCTAGGGCTGAGATGATTGGGCTCCAACAAGCACAACCATCTTCCTTTGTGCTAGGCATGACTCCAGCCAGTGGAGAGTTTTGTCCCTGATTCCCATTGACTTCAATTTTACTTGGGCTCATTGATGCAACACTCGGTCAAATGCTACCTTGATGTCAAGAGCAGTCACCCTCACCTCACCTCTGGAATTCAGCTCTTTTGTCCATGTTTGGACCATGGCTGTAATGAGGTCTGGAGCCGAGTGGTCCTGGCGGAACCCAACTGAGTATCTGTGAGCAGGTTATTGGCGAGCAAGTGCCGCTTAATAGCACTGTCAACGACATCATCCATCTATTTGATTGAGAGTAGGCTGATGGGGCAATAATTGGCTGGGATGGATTTGTCCTGCTATTTGTGGACAGGACATACCTGGGCAATTTTACAATTTGCCGGGTAGCTGTCAGTGTTGTAGCTGTACTGGAACAGCTTGGCTAGAGGCGCAGCTAGTACTGAAGCACGACAGTCAGGATGTTGTCGGGGCCCGTAGCCTTTGCTGTATTCAGTGCGCTCAGCCATTTCTTGATATAATATGGAGTGAATCGAATTGGTTGAAGACTGGCATCTGTGATGGTGGGGACCTCAGAAGGAGACTGAGAAGGATCATCCACTCGGCACTTCTGGCTGAAGTTGGTTGCAAACGCTTCAGCCTTGTCTTTTACACTCGCGTACTGGGCTCCGCCATCATTGAGGATGGGGATGTTCATGGAGCCTCCTCCTCCCGTTAGTTGTTTAATTGTCCACCACCATTCAAGACTGGATGTAGCAAGACTGCAGAGTTTTGATCTGATCCGTTGTTTGTGGGATCGCTTAGCTCCGTCTATAGCATGCTGCTTCAGCTTTTTAGCATGCATGTAGTGCTGTGTTGCTGCTGCACCAGGTTGGCACCTCATTTTTAGGCATGTCTGGCATGCTCTTCTGCAATCCTCATTGAACCAGGGTTGGTCCTCTGGCTTAATGATAATGTTAGAGTGAGAGATATACCGGGCCATGAGGTTACAGATTGTGGTAGAATACAATTCTGCTGCTGCTGATGGCCCACAGCGCCTCATGGATGCTCAGTTTGGAGCTGCTAGATCTGTTCTTAATCTATTCCATTTCGTAAGATGGTAGTGCCACACAACACGATGGAGGGTCTCCTCAGTGTGAAGACAGGACTTTGTCTCCACAAGGACTTTGCGGTGGTCTCTCCTACCAATACTGTCATGGACAGATGCATCTGTGACAGGTAGATTTGGGAGGAAGAGTTCAAGTAGGTTTTTCCCTCGTGTTGGTTCTCTCACCACCTGCCACAAGGCCAGTCTGGCAGTTATATCCTTCAGGACTTGGCCAGCTCGGTCAGTGGTACTACCGAGCCATTGTTGGTGTTGGACGTTGAAGTCCCCCACCCAGAGTACATTCTGTGCTCTTGCTACACTCACTGTTTCTTCGAAGAAGTGATCAACATGGAGGGGTACTGATTCAGCAGCTGAGAGAGGGCGGTAGATGGTAATCAACAGGAGGTTTCCTTGCCCATGTTTGAGCTAATGCCATGAGACTTCATGGGGTCTGGAGGCAATGTTGAGGACTCCCATGGCCTCTCCCACCTGACTGTACCGCCACCCCTGGGATGGTGATGGAGGAGTCTGGGACGTTGGCTGATAGATACGATTCTGTGAGTATGTCAGGATGTTGCTTGACTAGTCTTTGGGGCAGCTCTCCTAACATTGGCACAAGGACCCAGATTTTAGTGAGGAGGACTTCATAGGGTTGACTGGGCTGGGTGTGCCTTTGTCGTATCTGAATCCAAATCCAATGTCTAGTTAGAAGCTGAGTGGTCCGTCCGGTTTTATTCTTATTACACTTCTTTGTAGCCGTTTGATACAACTGGCTTGCTAGGCCACTTCAGAGTGCAGTTAAGAGTCAACCACATTGCTGTGGCTCTGGAATCACATATTAGCCAGATCGAGTAAGGAGTAAAGGACATTAGTGAACCAGTTGTTTTTTTTACGACAATCTGGTCACCATTACTGATACTAGCTTTTTATTCCAGATTTATATTAATTGTTTCTCAGCCTTGGCTCATTGGTAGCACTCTCTCATGTCAGTGTCAGAGGGTCGAGGGTTCAAGTCCGACTCCATAGACATTATTTTTATTCGTTCACGGGATGTGGGTGTCGCTGGCGAGGCCAGCATTTATTGCCCATCCCTAGTTGCCCTTGAGAAGGTGGTGGTGAACCGCCTTCTTGAACCGCTGCAGTCCGTGTGGTGAAGGTACTCCCACAGTGCTGTTAGGGAGGGAGTTCAAGGATTTTGACCCAGCGACGATGAAGGAACGGCCGATATATTTCCAAGTCTGGATGGTGTGTGACTTGGAGGGGAACTTGCAGGTGGTGGTGTTCCCATGTGCCTGCTGCCCTTGTCCTTCTAGGTGGTAGAGGCCACAGGTTTGCGAGGTGCTGTTGAAGAAGCCTTGGCGAGTTGCTGCAGTGCATCTTGTAGATGGTACACACTGCAGCCATGGTACGCCGGTGGTGGAGGGAGTGAATGTTTAAGGTGGTGGATGGGGTGCCAAGCAAGCGGGCTGTTTTGTCCTGGATGGTGTCATGCTCTTGTGTGTTGTTGGAGCTGCACTCATCCAGGCAAGTGGAGAGTATTCCATCACATTCCCGACTTGCCTTGTAGATGGTGGAGTCAAGAGGTGAGACACTTGCCGCAGAATACCCAGCCTCGTACCGGGTCTTGTAGCAATAGTATTTTTGTGGCTGGTCCAGTTAAGTTTCTGGTCAATGGTGACCCCTAGGATGTAGATGGTGGGGGATTCGACGATGGTAATGCCGCTAAATGTTGAGGAGTGGTGGTTAGACTCTTGTTGGAGATAGTCATTGCCTGGCACTTGTGTGGCGCAATGTTACTTGCCACTTATCAGCCCAAGCCTGAATGCTGTTCAGGTCTTGCTGCATGCGGGAATGGACTGCTTCATTATCTGAGGAGTTGTGATTGGAACTGAACACTGTGCAGTCATCAGTGAACATCCCGACTTCTGACCTTATGATGGAGGGAAGGTCATTGATGAAGCAGCTGAAGATGGTTGGGCCTAGGACACTGCCCTGAGGAACTCCTGCAGCGATGTCCTGAGGTTGAGATGATTGGCCTTCAACAACCACAACCATCTTCCTTTGTGCTAGGCATGACTCCAGCCGTGGAGCGTTTTCCCCCCTGATTCCCATTGACTTCAATTTTACTAGGGCTCCTTGATGCCACACTCGGTCAAATGCTGCCTTGATGTCAAGGGCAGTCACTCTCACCTCACCTCTGGATTTCAGCTCTTTTGTCCATGTCTTGCTGCATGCGGATTAATTAAGAAGGGGAATATAGAATATGAGAGGAAGCTTTCAGGGAACATAAAAACTGACTGTAAAAGCTTCTATAGATATGTGAAGAGAAAAAGATTGGTGAAGTCAAGCGTAGGTCCCTTGCAGTCAGAATCAGGGGAACTTATAATGGGGAGCAAAGAAATGACAGACCAATTAAATACATATTTTGGTTCTGTCTCCACAAAGGAGGACACAAATAACCTCCCAGAGATGTCGGGGAACATAGGGTCTGATGAAAGGGAGGAACTGAAAGAAATCAGTATTTGTAGGGACATGGTGTTTTGTAGGGACAGGGAAATTGACGGGATTGAAGGCCGATAAATCCCCAGGGCCTGATAATCTACATCCTAGGGTACTTAAGGAAGTGGCCCTAGAAATAGTAGATGCATTGCTGATCATCTTCCAACATTCGATGGAATCTGGAACAATACCCCTGGATTGGAGGGTAGCTAATGTTACCCCGCTATTCAAAAAAGGTGGTAGAGAGAAAACGGGGAATTACAGACCGGTAAGCCTGACATCGGTAGTGGGGAAAATGCTAGAGTCCATTATAAAAGTTGTAATAGCAGAGCACTTGGAAAACAGTGACAGGATCGGACAAAGCCAACATGGATTTACAAAAGGTAAATCGTGCTTGACTAATCTACTGGAACTTTTTGAGGATGTAACTGGTAAAATAGATAAGGGAGAACCAGTGGATGTGGTGTATTTGGACTTTCAGAAGGCTTTCGATAGGTCCCGCATAAGAGATTAGCGTGTAAAGTTAAGGCACATGGGATTGGGGGCAAGGTATTGACTTGGATAGAGAACTGGTTGGCAGACAGAAAGCAAAGAGTTGGAATAAATGGGTCTTTTTCCGAGTGGCAGGCAGTGACTAGTGGGGTACCGCAGGGATCGGTCATAGGACCCCAGCTATTCACAATATATATTAATGATCTAGACGAGGGAATTGGATGTAATATCTCCAAGTTTGCAGACGACACAAAGCTGGGTGGGAGTGTGTGCCGTGAGGAGGATGCCGAGAAACTCCAGTATGATTTGGACAGGTTGGGTGATTGGGCAGAAGCATAGCAGATGCAATATAATGTGGATAAATGCGAGGTTATCCACTTTGGTGTCAAAAACAGGAAGGCAGATTATTATCTGAATGGCAATAGATTGGGAGAAGGGGAAGTGCAACGAGACCTGGGTGTCCTTGTGCACCAGTCGCTGAAGGTAAGCATGCAGGTGCAGCAGGCGGTTAAGAAGGCAAATGGTATGTTGGCCTTCGTAGCGAAAGGGTTCGAGTACAGGAACAAGGATGTCTTGCTGCAGTTGTACAGGGCCTTGGCGAGACCACATCTTGAGTATTGTGTGCAGTTTTGGTCACCTTATCTGAGGAAGGATGTTCTTGCCATGGAGGGAGTGCAGCGAAGATTCACCAGGCTGATACTTGGGATGGCAGGAATGACCTATGAGGAGAGATTGGGTCGATTGGGCTTATACTCGCTGGAGTTTAGAAGAATGAGAGGGGATCTCATTGAAACTTATAAAAATTCTAACAGGACGAGACAGACTAGATGCAGGAAGGATGTTCCCGATGGCCGGGGAGTCCAGAAGCAGGGGTCACAGTCTAAGGATAAGGGGTAAGCCATTTAGGACTGAGATGAGGAGGAATTTCTTCGCCCAGAAAGTGGTGAACCTGTGGAATTCTCTACCACAGAAGGCAGTAGAGGCCAATTCATTAAATATATTCAAGAAGGAGTTAGATATATTTCTTAAAGCTAAAGGGATCAAGGGATATGGGGAGAAGGCAAGGACAGGGTACTGAATTTGGATGATCAGCCATGATCTCATTGAATGGCGGAGCAGGCTCCAGGGGCTGAATGGCCTGCTCCTGCCTTCTATGTTTCTATGTACACTGTTTCAGTTGTTACACCACAAAACTTCAACAATTATCCTTCTTTAAATTCTTTCACTATTGTTTAATTCATTAATATACCTGCTCAGCAGGTTCATTGCGAGTTTATCAATGCAGGAATTATTAGTGCAAAGTTGCATTTCCATTGTCCCTCAACTCCACAGAATGAACACTTTTAATTCAGATGTTCCATTGAGAAGCATGTTCCAGGTTTTATGCTCAGTAGGATTAAAGCTCAGAGTTGAGCAGCATTTGTAAAAGCTCAAGCAATGAGACCAAAATAACATACGGCTGAGCGAAGAAAGCAGATGTCAATTTTCAAGGACAGTAGCATAAAGGCATGAAGGTGAGCAAATTGCCAGCCTCACAATATGGAAAATAAATGAGGCTTTGCCCCAGTCCTACTTCAAACTGAAACAGAAGGTGAAGACTGGCAATTGTGGCCTCCAAAAACAAAACAGGCCTGGGACTTGAGGCAATGACTGCAGGGATGTAGAATCTGCGTAATGGAAGTAACCGCAACCCCCCTCTCCCTTGGATAATGGAATTGGAAGTTAAGCATTAGTTCTCAGTCTTACACATATCGTACCACAATACCCCATTCACAGGAGTGAAGACAAATACAAAACAAATAACAAAAGAAACATGATATTTTATTTATCATAAAATAGAGGTAAAAATAAGTGAATTATTATGCCTCTTGTCCCAGAAAAATTCTGGCAGGTAACTGGAGTGTGGATAATGGAGGTTCCATTGTACTTTAGTCAGGATACCATTGGCCTACCCATTAAGGATAGATTAATTTGGTCCATTGCATTCAATTACATCTCAATCGTACCCAATAAAAAGCACAGGTCAAAGACTTCAACTGCTGTAGTGAAGGTTACATTTAGTAGTAGAAATATTACAACACAAGAAAGCATGAACTGTTCTGTCAAGAATTCACTCAATTTAAAATATCTCTTGCAAAAAAAAGTTAACAATCTGTACTTTCTGGCAAGCCAATGTCCTCAATGTGGGTGCTGTGAATGTTGAAAACTGCAAGAGGCAGCATTTTGAAGAGGTAACTCTCAAGATGGTCTATTAGATACCCTAGAGTTCTGGGACATCTGACAAAGTTTCACAATGACATTAGTGGAGTCCAGTAAAGCCCAAGAATTTTCAGCTCAGATATTCCCAGAGAGAATCCAAGTGCAATTTATATTTTACTGAAAAAAAAGCCTTAATAAAATTCCACAACGGTTTTCTCCAAGGTGGGGTGGGGTTGGGGGCAAAATGCTAAATCTGCAATTTTCAGCCTGCAATCTATGCCTTGAGATATCTTACTAATCACAAACAATGCAACAGCATTTGAGAATTTTTGTTTTGGGGAAGGGTTAATGGGAGGGAACAATTTAAATACTACCTGGAATTCTCTGATGCACCAATTGGCCAGTACAGCACTGCAGTGTTTGTACTTTTAAGCTTTCACATTTTCTAGATCCCAATCTGTCGAAACTTGAACTTGGTCTATGTGGAAGGAACGTGAATCATGTGTTCTTAAGAGCCTAAACAGTTGGGGCCTGGGTTTAAATTTAGCCCAAAGTGGTGGGATCGAAAATCTGTGTGTGCACATATATGCGTGTCTCTGTATCTTTCCAAGTTGCTAGGCACCAAATGAAATGAGTTTGAGTATACAAATCCAATTCCTGGATTTAATAATGTTACTACGCAACACAAAACTGCCTATGTTACTGCTAATTCACAATTTCCTGGAAATTGTGGAAAATGGAGAAGTCACACTGGTCTACTAGAAATGTTCTTGAGAGTGGAATGAAGGGCATTACTGGAGAACAGTAGAGTGCCTTGCAGATAATCTGTGCTATACTCAACATGAGAATGCTAGATGCTGACATGGTGTTTATAAAGTGGAAAAGTGCTTCAATCCACAACACTGACATTCTTCATGTTGACAAGCAAAAAGCTTCACTGAAGAGGGAAAAACAGAATGATGCTGTCTTTTGGTATTCGATTTATTATGCTTATCCATTTACGTGTATTAATTCCTCCGGGAGGTGTACTTAAGCATTCATCATAGCAAAGTTGAAAATAGCACAAGGTCTTTTCTGTAAGGCATAAGGGATGTGGGGGAAAGTGGACCAAAAAAACACACACAGACATGCACTTTGATATCAGCCGTACACCCTTTGTTCAGGAAGCTCCACCAGTGTTCTGAATCACTTTGCCTTTAATCCATTCCATACTACATCTGTGAGAACTTCATGCACATTCACTGGGTGCCAATAGGGAAAATATTCCATTCACCAGCACGAATAATCTCCACTGCTACCTACACATGTATAAAAATACATTTGAAAGAAAAACAGTAGTCTCGTACACACACCTGAAAAACGGTGATCAAACAAACTTTCTGCGAGGTCACCTTGGCCTAGCTCCAAGATCGTAACCTTATTGGGTTTGCTGTCTTCTTCTGTGTCCATTGTTCTTTTGTGCTCTTCCTTGACCTTGACGTCATCTTCCGTCACATCTTTTCCAGAGGTTTCTTCAGCAGCAGTCTCACTCAATGGTCTCTGGTCTTCAGTTTTCTGCTTCCTGGTCTGGGTTCTTCGCCGATGGGATCTGCAGCATATTTTTAGGGAAGGGTGAATATATGAATCCCCAAAAAAATTAAAGGGGAGGTTAGAAAAAGATTATTCACACAGAGGGTAGTCACCATGTGGAATATACTGCCACTAACTGTTGTTGAAGCACATAAGTACTTTCAATGTGACTTAGATAATTGCTTGAAAAAGAGTATCAAAGGGCATGGGGAGTGAGCAGGAGTGGGATTAACTGGATGGTTCATGTGGAGAAAAACACCAGCACATACTTGGTGGTCAAATGGCCTGTTTCTGTTCTAAAACATTCCTAATTCTATTTCCCCAGTTGGATTTAATCTATATGGGATATATACACACACAGATTTATTTTGAAAAAGGATTTTTTTTTTTTAAACACTGAACAGTCAATAATGTACCAATAGCAGATACCTCAAATTATTGTGACTATCAGATAGAAAATTTGCCACAACACTGATTAAAGATAGTTGAGGGCCTGAAGTGCTGCACAAGATAAAAATAAATTACACACTACTAATATTGATTCAGGTTTCTCAGAGAAGGATACACACATGGAAGCAAAACTTCTAACAGAATTTCTAACATTAGTTAAATTTCATGGGCAAGTTTAAAGATTTTTTTTCAGAATTGTACAATTTTTTTTACATTATTATTTTAACTGTATATAAACTGACCCAAGTAAGGAAGGAAAATGGTGCCAAAAAGCAATTTGAAAAAAATAATTTGATTGGTTTATTGAGTGGCAGTTTCAGGCTCCTAACTGGTTCTTTGAAAAAAAAATATGAAGTGATTTCATTGGTGTTGGGTTCCTGGTTCATGATTGGCAGCTTTTACCCATCTTTATTTGAGTGAATCAGCTCGGCTAATTTAACAGATATGGTTATTTGAGCCAATCAGGCAAGTGTGATGGGCACTTTGAAGCTTGATAGACAATTTCCCCATGCATTACAGATGTATGACATGCAGAAGACTTTGTTATGTGGATATATTGTGGCTGTGCCATTCAACAGCTTCTCAGGAAAAAGGACTACAATAGGAAGAACCTCAAGTGGCACTTTGAGCAGTGAAGCTAAATGGAATGGCATCTGTGATGCTGCTCAGCCATGCAGCACTCATATTTTAAACCATCAGTCACTAAGTGCATGCTGCCCTTCATCTGCACTACAGAGTCAAAGTGATGATGTATCTTACTGGACAGCTGCACTGTACTAAAGATGTATAGTACTAGAACATGCCAGATAAGGAATGCGTTACTTGTCCATCACTACTCAGAACATTCATATTTATATTCTACTCTTGCTCTACTACCTTATTTTTTCTTAAAATGGTTGCCTGCTGTGGTCTATTTCACACAGTCCAGACTATAACCAATACTTTTCTGGGTTCAGTATGGCCACATGATCATAGGAATGTTCCATTTTCACGAGGAGTTACAGCTAGTGGCTTGGCCAAGGATGGACAAAATATAAAAACCCCTTTCACTTGTTGAGATGATTTGAGTGTCAGGCAGCCCTGGTCCTGTAATCTGTCGTCTCAGGAATGTGAAATAAATGTGCCTTGGTACCACAGCTTGCTGGAACATACAAGTGGCAGGACATGTTCATGCTCATCACACTCAGGGTCCTTATCTTAGCCCTGCTACTGTGGGGAGGTAGTGAGCAGAGGCCAGGTGCTTCCCTATTATGAGAAAAGACTGGAGTGGGGGGAAGGAAGGTAGAGGACTGTGCACCCTGGTTGCTCTTGCCTGCTTTCCAGCAGTTGCTTTCAAGGTGGCATTGAAGGGGGCCTGAAAGCAGGTTGCACACCCTTGCAGATACAGGTAGTGTTACGATGCTGAAAAGAACATAAAAAAATAGGAGTAGGCCATTCGGCCCTTCGAGCCTGCTCCGATATTCAATAAGATCCTGGCTGATCATCTACCTCAACTCCACCTACCCCACTAGCCCCATATTCCATGATTCCCTTAGTATCCAAAAATCTATCAATCTCTGTCTTGAATATACTCAATTACTGAGCATCCCCAGCTCTCTGGGGTAGAGAATCCAAAGATTCATAACCCTTTGAGTGAAGAAATTCTCCTCATCTCAGTCCTAAATGGCCGACCCCTTATTCGGAGACTATGACCCCTAGTTCTAGACTCCCCAGCCAGAGGAAACATCCTCCCCCTTAAGAATTTTCTACGTTTTAATGAGATCACCTCTCATTCTTCTAAACTCTAGGGAATATAGGCCTAGTCTACTCAATCTCTCCTCATCGGACAATCCCCTCATCCCAGGAATCAGTCTAGTGAACCTTCGTTGCACTCCCTCTAAGTAAAGTATATCCTTCCTTAGGTAAAGAGATCAAAACTGCGCACACTACTCCAGGTGTGGTCTCACCAAGGCCTAAAGAAGGTTAATTGTAGCAAGACCTCTTTAATCTTATATCCCAATCCCTTTGTAATAAAGGCTAACATTTGTTTTCCTAATTACTTGCTGTACCTGCATGTTAACTTTGTGATTCTGTACAAAGACACCCAGATCCCTCTGAATACTAACATTTCCCAGTCTCTTAGCATTTAAAAAATCTTCTGCTTTTCTATTTTTCCTGCCAAAGTGGATAACTTCACACTTTTCCACAATATATTCCATCTGCCATGTTCTTGCTCACTCACTTAGCCTGTCTATATCCCTTTGCAGCCTCTTTGCATCCTCCTCACAGCTTATTTTCCCACCTAACTTTATATAGTCAGCAAACTTGGATATATTACACTTGGGCCCCTAATCTATGTCATTAATATATATTGTAAATAACTGAGGCACAAGCACTGATCCTTGCGGTACCCCACTAGTTACAGCCTGCCAACCCGAAAATGACCCGGTTATTGCTACTGTTTTCTGTCTGTTAACCAAACCTCAATCCATGCAAGTATATTACCCCCAATCCCATGAGCCCTAATTTTGTGTAATAACCTCTTATGTGGCACCTTATCAAATGCTTTTTGAAAACCCAAATGCACTACATCCACTGGTTCCCTCTTATCTACCCTGCTAGTTACCACCTCAAAAAACTTTAACAGATTTGTCAAGCACAATTTCCCTTCCATAAATCAGTGTTGACCCTGCCCAATCATATGATGATTTTCTAAATGCCCTGTTACCACGATGGTGGTTTAGAAACTGTAATTAGTCTATTTAAATATTTATCCCACTTACACTGCATCAACACAGCAGCTTAACCAAAGATCGTCGGCTCGATCTTTCCACTGCAAATACTCCCGGTCTCATGTTTTTCGCAAGTGATAGCACGGAAATGGCTTCTGCCGTTGTGCTGCGAACCCTTCCCTACTAAACATATCATTGACAGTACTTCCTTCACCAACTAATACTAATGGCCAAAGCAGGACGCTGAGCCAATATTATGTGAAAGGCATTTGTGACTGCATGTGACAATGTCATTGAAAATGCATTTTGAAAGAGTTAACAGCCACTAATGGAAGTTAACCATCAGATCCTCTCCTACATTCAAATTCAAGAAATGTTTAGAGTACCTTAAGAGATATCCAGAGGTCTTTCTTTCCATCATAATGTTCCTTTGCTTCAGTAACCAGTACAATAATTAACATCTATTAGAGATTTTGGGCCAGAATTTACTGTAAAAATAGTGAGGCTAGCAGCACTACCCGTTATTTATGCGCAAATTGGACATCAACTTCAGGTGAGCGCAGATAAATACGAAAATACGGAAGCTGGTGTCGGGGATGGGCCGCTCCTCCATAAGCTGCACGAAGAGAGAATCGCGCTGTCTGCCTCCCCATTCTAATGTATTGAGCAGTGTGAAGTTCTTGTACTTGCATGGTAGACACAGATTAAACTTGCCACAGAAAGTTAGGGCTTGTCTAAGTATCATTTTTAGCAGCATGATAAGTCTTATTTACTGCCAAACAACCTCTCTGGCACTGAAATTAACTTTTACAAGTGTGGAGTCTCATTCCTTCAAATTTTAACTGTTGGAGATTTATCTTTGTCCCTTTTTCCTTTCTCTCAATCCAATCTGACGTCCTCTCTTTATTTTGCTTTCTGTACCTGATTTGACATTGAATTCACAATTCTAATATACACTTCCTGGTTCAGACACTGCACTGCTCATTAACAATACTTCAATCTGATTGGTTAAGGGAACACACAGTTGCTTGCCCTGTTCGCACAGGTCCCAGATGCAATTTAGAGGGCGCCGAACTGTTTAGATCTCTAACGTACAGCAACTTCCAGTGCAAAAGATCATTGAAATTAAATGGGCAAGTCTAACGAATGGCAGGCGCCATTCACTCGCCCAATACAGTAAATTCTGGCCCATTGTGTTTCTTAAATTTATGTATAATGATGAATGTTTTAATAGACAACAGTATTTCATCGATGGAGAAACCTAATTTACATAAGGAAATTTCTCTTATAAGCATAGTTCAATCGGTTATCCCAGTACCATAATTCTATTTTCCATATTTCACAAAGATAGGACTTTCACTTTAAGTTAAAGGGAAAAATATTTTTCAATTCATCTGAATTACCCACGATCATTTATAACCAATAACTTGGCAAGTATAAGTTCAATTTGATAAAGAAAGGAACTGTGCTTCGTATTACAGGGGAGACAGGTCATGACTTCCAAATTGGGGCTCGACTCATTATGTTAATGAAAATAAACTATTTTGTAATTGAATGCATTTGCATGTCCTCTTGCACGCTATGCCACAGACTGGTAGGAATCTAGCCCGCACTTACAATTCCCCACATGAATACATGATCTGAGCCATACTGTCAAGGTGGAGGCCCTAAGCAGATGGTAGGTGATTCTCCACAAATACAAAGGAATAAAGGAAAACACACAACACAAGGTGACTTATGTTACTTGTGTGCACCTGCTGGTGTCTGGATTAAGAGAGTAGGTTAGCAGAGACCTGCCAGCAGGGCACAAGCCTGTCCCTTTTGGCCAGAATATAATGTGCGTTGCAGTCAACATGAAATAAAACACATTTAGTGGAGCCATCTAATTAGTATTAAGTCAGGTTATACTCAATAGGATAGGATCTTCCAAGTTTGAGAGACGAATTGGAGGTCAAGTTACTAAAATTTTAAAAAAGTTAGTGATTCCCTCCTGACAATGCAGACATCAGTTCATTCTGACATTAGTCCTAGTGATAATGGAGTTTATGGGAGTGAAGAGCAGTTAACAGTTTCCAGCATACTTAGTTAGAGGGCGACGCAGTTGGGTGAGCTGCTTGAGGTATAAACTAATTCAACTGTAAATCTATCTGCAGTAAACACAGTGTGCAAAGTTATTGCCTTACCAAGAGGCAAATTCTGAATTTATGAAAAGGTGAAGGGACAACCATTACCTTCGGATACATTTCGCTTTTAATGAAGCTTTCCGCTCCAGCCAGTCATCCATCTGAGGGCTTGATAGGGCGGTTGGCTTGTTGTGATCAATAGTGACGACGTCTTTGCCACTTTTCCACTGCTCATAACGGTCAGGCTGGAGGAGCTGCACGAACACATCCATTGATATCTTCACCATGTCCTTCCTACAGGTACACTATAACCAGAGGAGAAACGACAAACAGATTCAATACACATAGCACACACCAATCAGCACCAAGCTTTCATCTTCAGTATACCTAATTCCTGAGGTACCTTCAAAGCCTTATTAATAATGTAAACTTCGGCAAAGTCTAATACATTGTAACGTGCTGAGTAAAGTATGGTGGTTCCCACACAACTGTGCATCAGACAAGTTTAAAAGAATGATTAAGGGGCTAGGTTGTAATACACCTGGAGTCAGACAGGATTTAGAGCATCAGATGCAGCAAGGATCCGATGGACAGGAAACACAGTGGGAGTACCTGGAACCAAAGCAGAGCAGTGATGGTGCCAAAGAGCAGGGATTAAATCTGGACCAGCTCCTGAGGAAAATCTCAGGAGCAGGAAATGACTATTTATGTACCTTCCCCTCCCGGTTGTTGCTATGAGTACTACTTGCTGTTTGTTAATGTTTGTGCTGCTCTTTTCCTGGCTGTGTGGCTACTGCAGTTACACGCCCAGTTCCTAACACACCACAACTTACCAGCTACAAAGGTGCATTTGAGAGCTAGCAGCACCTGGGTTGTCAGCTTACTGTTGGAGGAGAATTGGGTTGCTGCATATGCCCACGAGTGAGCGATAAATGGGGCCAGTCAGAGTTTGGAGATGAGGAGCACTGAGTGGGTTTGTTCCTTGGAACTGTAATTTAAATTAACCTTTTGGGGGACCTTGATGGTCTTAGTTGGACAAGTTGCAGGCTGCTGTGTGAGGCAAGGGAGGAGATTGCAGGGGCTCTGACACAAATTTTCAGAACCTCTCTGGCCACAGGGGAGGTACCAGAGGACTGGAGGACAGCTAACGTAGTACCATTAGTCGAGAAGGGTAGTAGGGATAAACCAGGGAATTACAGGCCAGTGAGCCTAACATCAGTGGTAGGGAAATTATTGGAAAAAATTCTGAGGGACAGAATTAGTCTCCACTTGGAGAGGCAAGGATTAATCAAGGGTAGTCAGCATGGCTTTGTCAGGGGGAGATCATGTCTAACCAATTTGATTGAATTTTGAGAGGGGTGACTAGGTGTGTGGATGAGGGTAGTGCAGTTGATGTGGTCTACATGGACTTCAGGAAGGCTTTTGACAAAGTCCCGCATGGGAGACTGGTCAAGAAGGTAAGAGCCCATGGGATCCGGGACAATTTGGCACATTGGATCCAAAATTGGCTTAGTGGCAGGAGGCAGAGGGTGATGGTCGAAGGTTGTTTTTGTGACTGGAAGCCTGTGTCCAGTGGTGTACCGCAGGGATCGGTGCTGGGTCCCTTGCTGTTTGTAGTGTACATTAATGATTTAGATATGAATGTAGGAGGTATGATCAGTAAGTTCGCAGATGACACGAAAATTGGTGGAGTGGTAAATAGCGAGGAGGGAAGCCTCAGGCTACAGGACGATATAGATGGGTTGGTCAGATGGGCAGAACAGTGGCAAATGGAATTTAACCCTGAAAAGTGTGAGGTGATGCATTTTGGGAGGACTAACAAGGCAAGGGAATACACAATGAATGGTAGGACCCTAGGAAGGACAGAGGATCAGAGGGACCTTGGTGTGCATGTACATAGATTCCTGAAGGCAGCAGGACAGGTAGATAAGGTGGTTAAGAAGGCATATGGGATACTTATATTCTATGCCTCGGCTAATGAAGGCAAGAGCAGGGAGGTTATGATGGAGCTATACAAAACGCTAGTTACGCCACAGCTGGAATACTGTGTGCAGTTCTGGTTGCCACACTATAGGAAGGATGTGATTGCATTGGAGAGGGTGCAGAGGAGATTCACCAGGATGTTACCTGGGCTGGAGCGTTTCAGCTATGAAGAGAGACTGGACAGGCTGGGGTTGTTTTCCTTAGAGCAGGGAAGGCTGAGGGGGGACCTGATTGAGGTGTACAAAATTATGAGGGGCATAGATAGGGTGGATAGAAAGGAACTTTTCCCCTTAGTAGAGGGGTCAATAACCAGGGGGCATAGTTTCAAGGTAAGGGGCAGGAGGTTTAGAGGGGATTTGAGGAAAAACTGTTTCACCCAGAGGGTGGTTGGAATCTGGAACTCACTGCCTGAAAGGGTGGTAGAGGCAGGAATCCTCACAACATTCAAGAAGCATTTAGATGAGCACTTGAAATGCCATAGCATACAAGGCTACGGACCAGGTGCTGGAAAATCGAATTAGAATAGATAGGGCTTGATGGCCGGCGCAGACACGATAGGCCGAAGGGCCTCTTTCTGTGCTGTATAACTCTATGACTCTATGACGCTCACCAGTGGTTTGCTCTTGTAAACTGTACAGCTTTAGTTAGTGAAACTCACCCAGCAACCTTGTGCATAGTTGGGTGTTTCCAAGCCTTGGCTTTGCCTAGCTACAGCTAAGTTCGCTGGATCTATTGAAGTCGGATTTGTCTCGTACATTGTGCAAACAGAATTTCTCAGTAGCTTGAATTAGACTCTTATACATGCTGATCGGTTCCACATGCATCAAACCAATAAACAGAAACTTTAACACCAGCATTATTTATATAGCGTCAAGATTTACAAGCAGGAGTTTAAATCAATGAGACAATAATTATCCAAGTTTACTTCTAGCTAGCTGTCTAAGAATGCGACATCAAATGGTCATGGCCAAAGGACTGCTAAAATAACCATGGAAATAACGGCAAAAAAAAATCTTAGCAAGGCAGGATATCAAGATACCAGCAAACAGCTGTTGGCTGGAAATCTGAGTAGTATTTAAAACTTTCAATAGTCTGTAGATGAAAAATATAAAATCCAGTAATGAGAGCCTCACACCTCTTGCCCTTTTCATTAATCCCAGAAAGGGGACCTCCAAAACCTGCATTATTTTTCAATCACTCTTGACACCTGTTATAGGACAAATCCAATAACACACAACACACACTATATGGGCCTCATCTTATTTGCTTCAGACTAACTGAAATATTTATGCTGTGTGATCACAGTCTGTAAAAACTCCACGGTGTATGTGCCGCTTAGGTGCATGTAACATCATTCTTTATTTTATGAAGTGCATTGTATGCCTTATGTTCAATTACCAAGAACAGGGTTTGGAAATTACCAGACAAGCAAATCAAAGCCCCAGTACACACACACATACACACAATTATTGGGTGGCTCAATCACTTTGAGCAAACCTAATTCTTTTAATAAAAAAAAGTTAAAAGTGCTGAAATGTAATCATTTGAATGACACAGATGGTACAAAGCTCACAAATGAACCTATGGAAGGCAAGGGGTTCACAGCAAGCTCATGCTGGCAGCTTCAGGGATTTATACAAAGTATTTTCTGATTGCTTTCTTTTAATAATTAAAAAAGCAGATGTCATTAATTTCCAATTTTTGCCACAAAGGAGACCAAGCAAAGGGGCTTACAGAAAGTAATCGGAGGGCTCTGTGGATCTCCATCTGTCCTGGTATTTTGCTTATTAAGAAACACGCCTCTCTCTCCGCAGTCTGGGGCCAACTCAGTGCCCCTTTCCAGAGCAGATTTGTGTGGGGAAAAGAAAAACACACAAATGCAATAGAGTGGAGGATTTGCCAAATTCTGTCTTTGGAGATCAATAATCTACATACGAGAGGTCACGCTGTTGGATACACTGAAGTATATTTAACCTGCGAGCCATGCAGTTTTCACCATGTGTTCAAAAGGTTTTCAGGCTATTAACAAAAATAATGTGTCTCATTTTAAACTTATCAGACAGGACTATTTGCAAATGCATCTACAGATACTGAATGGGGCATGTGATATCATCAGGTGTGTTTAAAATGATCCACCATTTTCACACTTACTAAAAAGCCGATTCCTTAATTGAGGAAAAAGCTCCTGTGCAATCAGACCTCTCGACCTCATCAGATTCAGTGGGGCTAATTCACTCAAATCATTTCAATACTCTCCCTACACGATTGTGAGGTGCGCAGGCTGTGTTTATGGCAACAGGTTGGCCAGAAGTGAGGAGTGTAGCACCTGTTAAAAAATGGGTGTTGCATTTAAAAATGTCTCTGGTTAATTTTTAAAATGGTGCCTGCCTGCTGTGGCTAAGATGGTGTTTCTAGCAGTGGAGAGATCTGCTCCTTACACTGAAAAATGCCTGATGTGTCACTAAAAGTACAACAGAGAAACGTGGAAGTTGCTGGGGCTAGGGGGAATCCTCCGACCTGAGCCAGTGAGCATGGCAAGGGATGGTCAGATGAGTAAATACAGTTTCCCACATTCATAGGTTATGGGAGCAAAAAATAAAGTTGTTCTTTGGGGTGAGGAAGAGTACCAAGGTATGGTCGACAAAAATGTGTCTACTAAAATGAAAGGAATATCTGTGTTATGCACGCACAAAGCATCGAGTCGATAGCATTGTGCTACAACAGCAATGCAGCTTGGGAAACACTGCCCCCACCCTTTACATTATCTATGTAATCTATGTCCTATCTTTCTAACCACTATGTCTGTAAAGTTGTAGTTGCATTTGGCGGTTGTCAAAGGGAAAGGCTTTCTTTGCCGTACATAACTTTTGTAGGATGTGTCCCCAAATCACTAGGGTCTTCAAACTATTTGCATGCTCTGTACACAGCCTTCACACCAAATGGAACATAGGCGAGTCCCTGGGGTACCACTCATGTCACAATCTAATGCCGAAAGCATGTGTTTGGTCCATTTTGAAATGAGAAGCTGCCCACAGCCATCGAAAGAGAACCAGCACTGGTGGGGGAGCAGCCACTGTGTAGCCTCACTCAGCATGAAGAGCTGGCCCTCCAGAATAGTAGGGTGGAGACCATTGAGGAATTAGGCAATGGAGAGTTTGGTGGCTTTGTAGCAGCAATAACAAGAACACTAATGTAAAAAAAAGTCACAAAGTGCTTCGCAGAGACGCAATTAAATATGCCCAAAGGCTGCTATATTAGTAGGGCAACCATAAGCATGGTCAAAAAGGTGGGTTTTAAGGAGGATATTAAAGGAGGTGAAGGGGTTTAGAAAGGGAATTCCAGTGGGTGGGGTGTAGACAGCTGAAGGCATAGCTGCCAATGGTGGGCGAAGGGGATGCACAAGAGGTCAAAGCCAAGAGAAACAGAGAGCTTGGAGGGGGTGGGTGGGGGCTGTAAGGCTATAGGAGGTTACAGAGATAGGGAGCTGTGAGACCATGAAGGGATTTAAACATGAGGATGAGAATTGTAAATTGGAGGCATGGGGGACCAGGAGCCAATATAGGGCAGTGAGGACCGAGTTGAATGGGGGAAAAAGACGATGCAGGATAGGATATGGGCAGCAGAGTGATTTATCTTATTTGGGTAGCAGTACCACTATGCTAAATAAACTTAGTCACACCACTGCATATATGTAGGCTGAATATACTGGAGATGCTAGTCATTCTTCACCTGACACAGATCTGTAGGCAATGAAAAATATCAAACATGTTATTTATCCTCACTCATGGGGACCAATGTTCGTAATATATATTATTTTTAGCAATAACCATTTAACTTTATTGATCACTTTCCAACAACCTACTTCGCACTCAAGGTTTTCTAGTTCTGCACTTGCCAGTCCTCAGTTTTCCTATCTATTAAAATGAAATCGTGGGCTGGTGAGCACACAAGCAGAAAATCCCAGCCAATATCATAGGGCAATTATCATAATCTGAAAATTAACCATCAATTTAGGGCTGAGCTCATCACCATAAATGCATCAAGCTGCTAAAATGCAACTTGATAACAAATGATTGCCATAAACTAAGGAGAATGAATCATATAATATTTAATTTTATAGCTCATGCCAAGCCTATAAAAGGAACACTTGGAATGCAGTTATTCTGCCACTTGTTGTGAATCAGTTTCTGGTTTAGAGGGATACAAGAGTGACAGTATAACTCAGGATTGAGCACAGAGCCGAGTGGTGGGAGACAATCTTGGGGAGGCTGTCTCACTGCTCGAGTTTAACACTGCAACATTTAGAGCCTGAAGCATATGTAGAAAGATGCACAGCTGGCAGTCTGAAATCAATTCTGTAGCTGCTGGTGTCAGATTGGTAGCTGTAGTATTAACAATCTCTTCTCCTTACCTCCCCCTCAAATGTTCCAGCCAGTCCTTAGGGTACTGATTTGCACCACACATAATGGGGCTAGAATTGCCACCCATTCATAATCAATGCTCAGAAATCCTAGCCCAAAGTCCTATGGATAAGGGAGGAGGAGATGAGGTGGTAAACACAGCAAGCAGCTATTTTGGGGAGGTGGGAGAGGGGAAACACAGGATTGACTACTTTCCAATGTAACTCACTTTCCTGATCCATGTTACACTTGAATCAGTAGTCTAAGGACACACGGCAATTCAGAACAGACAATGGCCAGAATTTTAATCTGGAGGCTGGTCGGAAGCTGGGGGTAGGGGGGGGGGGGGGCGCTAGAAAGCGGTCAGGAAACCTGGGAGATCGGCTGTCCTGCAGACCCAGCTGAATTTAACGGCAGGGCCTGACTGGCATTTGCAAGCTGTTTCCCACCCACAGCCAGGCAGACGGAGGGGTGAGGGGGAGTCCGGGAGGATCGGGGCTGGGGGGAGTCCGGGAAGGCGATCGGAGGCTGGGGGACGGGGAAATCGGAGGCCTTGGGTGGGGGGGGGGGGGCCTTTAAATCAAGTGGATGGGTGTGGCAGGGACGCTGGATCCAGCAGGTAAGTGTAAAAGCACTTACCACCTGGATCCAGTAATCCTTGCCTTACTTTAGCTGGTGGGTTCCCCAAGGCCTGAGAAACCCGACCAGCCAGATTTAAATTTGTAATGGAAGTTAAATCGAGGCACGCCAACCTCATTATAATATTTAAATGGACGACCCGTCTCCTGGGAGTGAATTGGTTGCCCGCCCCCTGTCCCGCCTCCATTAAAACCGGAAGTGGGAGTGTTGGAGGCGTTGGGATTAAGTGTTTTTTTTTTAAACACTTCAACCTCCCACCCGACCCCAACCCACCCGTTTTTTGGGGTTAAAATTCCCCAATGTTTTGGATGTGAATGTGGAACTTGAGAGAAACCCGGTCAATCTATACACAGCTCTGCAGAGCAAGTCCACACCTGAATGGATTGCTGAGAAATTAGTATTTGTTTTGTTTTAATGAGGCATGTATACAAGACTCACTATAATTACTCTGTCCGTGTGAATCCACCTGTGTGTAATGGAGTAGAATATCCACAATATGCAACCCAGTCAGTATTAAAACAGAAAGCAAGTAGTCACATTTCAGGGAAGTCACACTTTAAGAGCATCACAAACTTTGAAAATTTACCCCACACAGCAACAGCATTTGTGGAATTTCAGGACTAGGACATGAAGACTCAGCAATGACTGCAAGCCTCATATAACAGACTAGTTCAAATGTTTTACAAATCCAACAAGATCAAGTATGATTTTTTTTTTTACAGAAATAAAATTGCAGGATTATCAATATAGGATCATCACAATATTTCCACCATCATCAAACCCAAGTAAGGCAGACAAAGAGGGAGGGGTTCATTCAAAGTAAATGGCATCCCTGGGGGTCTCAGCCTTGTTCATACTGATCCATGTGACAATTCCAGATGGGAAGGACCAAGCCTGGTAGATTTTTCTCCCTTATTTTACAATACAACCAATTGCGCTACTCTGAACTTTAGCCTGCTGTGACTGAGACCCAATAACTGGAGGAGTAAGGAACTATTTACTGGTCAACAGTACCATCCATGTGGATTTTGGTGACACAGTAAGTTAGAATGCTTTCCTTTCATTCAGCTTGAAGATTAAGGTTCGAGTCCAACACAGCTTGACCTGACTGTTTTCCAGGCAGACTGTACATTTGAAGTGAGCTGTCTGTCTCAACTCACTCAGACACTAGAAGGAATGACTGCTGTGAATAATAGAGATGCCTCACTGGTACAACGTGGGGTTCTCCGAGCTTAGATTACAGTCGAGGAAGCTCCAGCTTTCATTCAACCCTCTCAAACCCGACTTGAGCTGCTTTTCTCTCAAGTTCCGCTATAATGCCGCCAGCTCCCAACACAGGGATCTCGTGCAGCCCCAAAGTACCTTCTATTCCGATTATGCCCTTTACTGGGTCTTCGAGGCAAAGTTTACTATGGACTTGCTACCGGCTCACATGTCGGAAGCCAGTGGCACAGGCACAGAAGTGTAAAAGTAGCTTTGAAGGTGCTCAATGTTGATACTGGCCACAAAAACTTCCCGTGTTCAGCATCATCACTTATGTCAACAAGCACAAAGTTCGTCCTTAGAATGTAAAGAAATGTCAATACTGAATTCATTGTGATGTTTGCATATATCTAAATGGCTTACTGCAAAATTGTATCCAAGATTTTGTGTAAATTATTATAAAATAGAATAAAGGAATTCTATCAAACTTTTAATGGCTCACAATATTTTCAGAATCGAGTTCAGAAATTAGAAAATATCAGAATTTTACATGTAAATTCTATGGCAACAAATTTCATCCTCTCCCAATTGCCTTACACTAACTATACCAGAATTAGTGCTGCTCATTATTAGAGGGAATAGAATGTAGGTTCATCTTAATGCAGCAGAGGAAACTCTGGGATGAAGATACAGGCACGACAGAGTCCCTAGCATTAACAGTAATCAGTGCCTGCCAGACATGACCATCTTGCCATAGACGTTTGCTATTTTAGATAGAAAAATAAGCTTGAATTAAAATTATCTCTGTTAAATCAGGCAGTAGAAGGAGGAAATTAGCTGCAAATAGATTCTTAACCAATTTCATAGATATGTACAAGAGCTCCCTGCATTGGATTTCCTTTCTTCACTCAAACATTTCTTTAAAAATGTAACGCTGAATTCTTGCAATGTTAGTCCAGTTCAAAGTTAATGCAAGAGTAATGTGAGCTACAAGCATCGTTGCTAGGTGCACGCACATCACTGTCATGCTGAATGGTTGGAAATTAATGGCATGTCTGTATAGATCGCCTCGTATTCTGTAATAGTTTAATTAAGCCCGTTGAATGTTTTCACTGATTACACTTAGACACTTGAAACACTGGAAACTTGGGAGCAGCCCTGAAAGATCCCAGCACAAAGGAAAAAAATGTCAGTATGGAATTCTGTGGGATTCATTAAACTGCTGCCGAGGAATATAAATATGGGAACACAAATATTGCAGACTCAAAGGAACAGATTTTCTAAAATTACTGCTGGGCCTCGAGCTTCCCCACACGATTCTGCGGGTAAATGTAACACTGCTGCGTCATACAAACTAGGAAGGCCTCAGCATCCCGAGACCGAGTAGCAAACACATTCACAAAAGGTGCTTTCACCCGAGGCAAGTGCCACTGACTCCTACTGTTAGCAGCGCTCTGTAAGGTAAAGAACCTAATCTCCGGAGACCCAGAGTATTAGACTCCACCTTTCTGTAGGACTTGGGAGCTGTTGCTGAGTCTTCAATTAAAATTTGAACCTATAGATTTATTAAGAACGTGGGAACTTACTAAGGATGACTCAAGGTTCATTATCGTTTTCACATTATTTTTATATCAGGGATATTCTGGAATTTCTAACAGTCTAATCTGACGTGCATGTCGATTTCAGTGCCACTGGATTCTGTGAAGTTGGATTCCTTTTCCTTTTAGCAATAGGAATCATGGGCATCCACCTTCAATGGGACTTGATTGGAATAGTAGCAACATAAAGTAAACAGGGAACAACACAGATCTCAGAGTGCAGCTCCCCTAGAAGCACACTAGATTTTATAAGGAGTGCTGTAACTCAATAACAGAATTCTTACTTGCATGCATACATCAGACCCCTAAAGATGGAATTCATGCAACATATTCACCAAAGAAGCTAAGTCCCAAGTTTGCAAGATCAAAAATATTATGTCTGAAGCAGCTTCTCAAAAGAGACCCATCTAAAAACTAGGGAAATAATTGATCTCAGACAAATTGGCCAGAGCTGACAGACTCTGCTTATCCATCAAAGCTAGAGATGCAAGTGTAACTGAGCAAATGCCAAAACCCTATGGGATAACTGGTGACACAGTTAGAAAAGAGATGGCAGCATTCTTTTTGTCAGCCTAGTGTCGACAATGCTCTTGACAGCAGGGGACAGAGCACTCTTCTTTAAGAAGACCCTGGAGAAGGCCCTTGACTGATAACCAGTTTCCTTTTTTTTCCAAAACACTTTTGAACCAACATTAATTTTATTTTACTGCACAGCATTATCCTTTGGGTTATCTACCTTTTTGCTGCAGTGATTGGAGCAATAAATCTGATGGATGTCTTGATACTATTTGAAACTGAACAAGCAACCAATTGATCAAGACAAGGTTTGTTTGAATCAAGCCAACAGTGAGGTTTGCCAGAGATTGTAATGAAATCACAAAGTCGCTTTGACTCCAAACTGATGAGGAGCTCAGTTTCAAGGATTGCATTTACTGACTTGGGAGCCCAATTCTGTTATCCTCCTTCTTCTGACTTCTAAAGCCAAACAGTATTTCACTCAAAGTTATTGTTTACCATGGCTCAACTTCCCCTCTCCATCTGCATCATTGCTGACTTGTACAGTAAGTTGAATTTCCTACGGCTATCCTGTGTACTTTTCAAGAACTTTCACAAACTTATCAGACATGCCTAAAAGTTTGGCTTAGTCTGATAAAAAATTAATCTAAATAGCTGAAAAGGAAGTATTTTTTTGCTATACTACCTAACTATACATATTGGCGATAAGAAAAATCCTTAAACCCCTGAAGCATTCACACTGCTAAGGGTCACTGTGAACAGGCCAGGAGCTGATATCAACAATAGCTGATACAACAGTATGCACAGCTGCCACAGCACTGACAGTTATGGAAATGAATGTCATCCAAGTTTATGAACAGTGGGATTCAGTTCAAGCACATCTCCCTTTCCTCACGTCAGCGACGCCAGTGACTCTGGATTGCTCTCAAGTACTGCACTGTCATTGCCTAGAGTAAGAGTGACAGATCAAATACAAGGATATTCATAATGAATTCCCTGTGGGACCAAAGCACCAACTCCAAAGAAAATGGAAACCATTCAAGGTTTGCTTTGTGCTTCACTGCAGCTAGATTCAGGTTGAAGGCACACAAAAACTGAAACAAGAACAGCAAACACGTCATAACTGTGCTATCGACTTAAAACCGCAGCGCAAATGCAACTCTACGAGGACTGTAACTCTTAAGTTGGGGCCTTGATTTTTAACCCTGAGCATGTTATTATTTAAGCTCCTACATATTTATGTTTCTAAAAATGCACTCCTCTGCACTCCGTATAGGTGATGTGTGAACAATTGGATACCTGCAGCTAGGTGGAAGTAGAAAAAAATCGTAAGAACCAAAGATTAACGTAGGATTTCAAGAAAATATTTTGAAAAAACAATTATCTTTCACAATTGCATTGAAATCATAAAAGAAAAAAAATATATATTTTGACCTCAACACACCTATCATTTAAGATGGGGCACCACTGAATTGCTGCACTTCTCTCCTCATTTGATCTGCGAATCCAGTCTTCTACTTAGCTGCTGCACAAACCCCCAAATTCCAGATTCTGGAGAGTCCATATTTCTGGACCAGAGGTTCAATTAATGATTCTTTTAAATTCTATTGGGCATGGGCCCCTTTTGCACACGTGGCAACATGTGTTGACAGATCCATCCACATCTCTCTGGGGTGTTACTTGGATTTAAGTCCAGCTATGTGAAAAGCATTTTAGCCTGAAAATTATATGTTTTTTTATACACTAATGATGCATAAGAAGTTATTATGTGCTTTGAAGGAAGAATCCTATTACTTGATGATTTAACAATTGATGTTTGTGACTACTGTTACTAAAGTACTATAAGATCATATTAATGTAATGGATTTTCAAATTACTAAACTTTGAACACCTCCCCCTCCTCCAACTTCCAGCTGTGCAGGCTCACCAATAGCACAGCTGATGGATTTTTTTTCCTATGTTAAATCTGTAATATACAATATTAAATTATAAAATAATTATATTAAGTAACTAGCTCAAGTTCAAAACCAAACTGGGTGCTTAAAGGATGGAAGGCTGGGATTGTACACTTACTATAACATTTTCCATTATGTGTCCAATTTTCAAAAATAAACACCTATTTCTTGTTCATTTATTTCCATCCCGCCCAACACCTCCACTGACGGAAACTCGGTTTTTTTGGGTCTCTAAATTATAGCTGTATCCCAGAGTGACTCCAATCAATAACATAGGCCAGTTGGAATCACTAATTTCTAAGTGCTAATCCAGATGAGCACTAGCTGGGAGTGGTCAACTATTTACAGCCTAGATCCGCATCATAAACCTAGGACTTCCTAGCAAGTTGAGAGATTTTCTTTTAAATTTGTATCACTATGAATGTATTGCCTGTCCAAAGCCTCGTTGATTTGTTACAAACATGCTTTCTGAAGAACAATAAAGTTAGCCAGAAATAAAAACAGAAAATGCTGGAAATACTCAGCAGGTCAGGCAGCATCTGTAGAGAGAGAAACAGAGTCAACGGTTCAGGTCGATGACCCTTTGTCAGAACTTCTACAGATGCTACCTGACCTGCTGAGTATTTCCAGCATTTCTGTTTTTATTTCAGATTTCCAGCATCCGCAGTATTTTGCTTTTGTATTAAAGTTAGCTAGAGGCCATTTGCATGCCAGGAAGAGCACAGCTAGATCTATACTCATATCTACGGTCTGTGTAAATGTGTGCTCCATCCTGAAGGTATCTAGGAATTACAGTCATCAAAAGAAACGCGATTGAACCAATGTGCAAGAGAGTTCCGATTCATTCCTAACATCATCAATTTCGTCGATAAGGTACCACACAGTAGGCTCATAATAAAAGGTTAGGGCGTGTGGATTCAGGAGACAAATAGCTGAATGGATAGCAAATTGGCTAAAAAAAATAGAAGGCAGAGAGTAGGGGTAAAGGGTAGTTATTCAGATTGGAGGAAGGTAGAAAGCAGTGTTCCACAAGGATCAGTGCTGGGACGAACTGTTATTCATAATTTACATTAATGATTTTGACTTAGGAACAAGTAACTATCAAAATTTGCAGATGATACCAAACTGGGGGATATAACTAACACTGAGGAAGAATGCAGCATAATACAAGACGACATTAGAAAACTTGCAGACTGGGCAGTTAAGTGGCAAATGAACTTTAACATAGATAAATGTGAGGTGATGCACTTTGGTACGAAAAATAGAAACATCACCTACACCTTAGAAAATAAGAAACTGAATGGCGTAGAAGAGCAAAGGGATCTCGGGATACAGGCGAACAAATCATTAAAAGCAGCATCGCAGTTGAGCAAAGCAATAAGAAATGCTAACAGTTCACTGGGATTTATTCCTAGGGGTTTAGAATTCAGAAGTGAAGTTATGTTAAACTTGTAAAGGACCCTGGTCAGGCCGCCTCGAGTACTGTGCACAGTTCTGGTCTCCATACCATAAAAAGGACATAGAAGCACTGGAGAAAGTGCCAAAAAAGATTTACAAGGATGGTACCAGAACTCAGATTACAGCTATCGGGAAAGATTGAACAAATTGGGGCTTTTTTCGTTAGAAAAGACTTAGCGGTGACCTGACAGAGGTCTTTAAGATTATGAGTGGGTTGGACACAGTAGATGTGGAGAAAATGTTTCCAGTTGTGGAAGAATCCAGAAATGCCAGAAAGAAAGAACATGCATTTATATGATGTGGAGATGCCGGTGTTGGACTGGGGTGGACAAATGTGAGAAGTCGCACAACACCAGGTTATAGTCCAACAGGTTTATTTGAAATCACAAGCTTTCGGAGCGCTGCTCCTTCGTCAGGTGAAGTGAAGAGATACATATAGGCACAGCATATATAGTCAGAGAACATATATGCTGTGCCTATATGTATCTCTTCACTTCACCTGACGAAGGAGCAGCGCTCCGAAAGCTTGTGATTTCAAATAAACCTGTTGGACTATAACCTGGTGTTGTGCGACTTCTCACATGCATTTATATAACACTTGATCATGTCCTCAGGATCTGCCTAAGCATGTTATAATCAATGGATTTATTTTGTGCATAGCAAGATCCCATAAATAGTAAATGGATGAATAACCAGGTAATGAGTTTTTCATTGAGGGAGGAATTGGGGCCACAGTGAGGGAGGAATGTCAGTGTTCAGACCTGCCTTGTCAATCTGGAACTACAATGAAGGCAACGCTGTAAAAAGGCACTCTGAGTTTCGAGGGACCAACCCCTGCAGCTGAGTAGCCTGCTGACACCCTTGAGGCTCACGTGTGAAGAATGACCACTTGGACAATGTACCAGAGCAAAAAGCCAATAACTTCAGCAAAGGAGAGGCAGGCAGAATAATTGGAGAAACTTAGTGAGTGAAAAAAAATACACTGTATAGGTGGCATAATGATAGGAAAGCAATTACCAATTCTTCACCAATAAGCTGGCGCATGGTAGACACTGATGTTGGCACTGTGAAAAATGAACAACATATGGAGACATTTTGTTCACTGGAGACAGTAGATCTCTACTACTGCAGGAGTAATAGAAAGTCTGTTTAGCATGAGATGAGCTGAGGACGTCACCATTATTGATCTTCAAAGCAGCCCAAATGCTTATTAAAAAAAGCCTGAAAATATTCAGTAGCAACAAAAACAATTTGCTGATTCATGCATGAATTTGACAACATATGGTCAAATTGTATTTTTAAAAGTTTTTCCAACTTACTCATTGCCCAAGTGACTACAAACCGGCAGACTTATCTTGATGTTACTCCACCATGAAGCTGTAAATGCCTCAGTAATTTTATGGACAATGATTACATAGCTCAAGTGGAGATTTTTTTTTTTAAATAACATCACGTGCCGCATGTGTTAATTGCAAGCAGCATTAGATTAGCATGACGTTAACGGCGTTAGATGTGGAAATGACTTTACACGGTGAGGCACATCCTACTCGGATAATTCTTCATGTTACCAACAGTGCTGTTGAACTTCTACACCAAAGAAGAAATGGGCACTAAATAAATGATAACTCCAGCCTTTTTCTCTTCCTGTTTTAAAAAAGATCAAAGAAGCACACAAGATGTAAAGAAGTGTTGCTGTAAAAAGCTATTACCAGATTTGCTGGTATATTTTAAGTAGGAACTAAAGTTGGCCAAAGTATCTTGTTCTAACTGTCATACTCTTGCATGTGCATCTGGATAAAGTTTCATTATTACAACTATTTTTTATCAATTTAACACCACTAGCACTCCAAATCCATGGAGTACTAAATCCTAGCTCCACAATAGAAGTGCACATTAGAAAATACTGATCTATAAAACTGTGCTAAACTCTTTGTGAAATGAATTATGGCACTGATTAAGTGTCAATGCACATGGGAACCTTTGGAATCACTTACGGCCATCAACACCAGGAAATCACTAGAATGCTTCTGAAAGAGGGACAACGAGGGAGCACATGGAAGAAAAGAAAAAAGGAAGCTTTTTCCGTTTAAATAAGATTTGAGAGGAAAGGCCAAGACGTATTTCAAACCTTCCTGTTTCCCCGCTCCCACACCACCCCCCACCCTCTTCCTACTGATTATCTTGGCACTGTGATGGTGCTTTCACTGACCAACTGACAGCCATACTCAGCATTGTTTCAGTACAGCTAAAGAACATTTTCCGATTTTAACTAACAAATAGACTATACGTTATACCTCTGAAAATATTAAAATTCAAGACTCCAGTCACTGTGGACTTCTAAGCCTACATCAGCTAACCTAAAAGGTTAAAGAATCTCTGCCCTACTGATTGCGGTGCTGTGCTTTGAAAGGTTAAACTTTGATTATCATTATCATAATGGAAAAAGCTTTCAAAGATAATTTGAGAAAATTACCGTTTATTTTGAAAACCAAAATTACTGTAACCCGGAGACTGCTCTTTTAATAACTGGTTTAGATAATGGTGGTTAACTGGTTTAGATAATGGTGGTCTACGGGTTGAGATTTCTGCAGCAGCACCATTTGGCCAGAATAAACAGCCATGACCCGTGCTGTTTCCATTGCTTCCATTCTCGTAAGTGATACATCATAACAACTGCACAAGCTAAAAGGTCACTGTCTTCAGAAATTTCCAACTTTCAACTTGGTTCATCAATACATATAATTTGTATAGTGCTACCCAAGGTGGCCTCAGGTTGTTAGCACACTCTAACCCTTTCAATAACACACCTCAGAGTTTAAACTATCTTCATAAAGAAACTTTCAGCATAGATTACAGTTATATAGAGTCTGCAGTACAGAAACAGGCCATTCGGCCCAACTTGTCAACGTAGGAGTTTACAATCCACACGAGCCTCCTCCCACCTCTCTTCATCTAACCCGATCAACATATCCTTCTATTCCTTTCTCCCTCATGTGCTTATCTAGCTTCCCCTTAAATGCATCTATGCGATTTGCCGCAACTACTCCTTGTGGCAGTGCATTCCACATTGTTACCACTCTCTGGGTAAAGAAGTTTTTCCTGAATTCCCTATTGGATTCATTAGTAACTATCTTATATTTATGACCTCTAGTTGTTGACTCCCCCACAAGTGGAAGCATTTTCTCTACATCTATTCCATCAATCCCTTTCATCATCTTAAAGATGTCTAATTGGTCAACCCTCAGACTTCTCCTTTCTAGAGAAAAGAGCTCCAGCCTGTTCAGTCTTTCCTGATAAACATATTCTCCCAGTTCTGATATCATCCTTGCGAATCTTTTTTGCACTTTTCCCAATGCCTCTATATCCTTTTTATAATATGGAGATCAGAAATGTGCACAGTACTCCAAGTGTGGTCTAACCAAGGTTCTATACAAGTTTAACATAACTTCAGTGCTTTTCAATTCTATCCCTCTAGAAATGAACCCTAATGCATGTTTTGCTTATTTTATAGCCTTATTAACCTGCGTCGCTACTTTGTGATTTGTGGATCTGTACCCCTAGATCCTTTTGCTCCTCTACCCTACTTAGACTCTTATTATCCAAGCAGTATGTGGCCTCCTTATTCTTCCTGCCAAAATGCACCACCTTACATGTATCTGTATTGAAATTCATTTGTCAATTATATACCCATTCTGCAAGTTTATTAATGTCTTCCTCTATTCTGTCACATTCTTCCTCTGTATTAACTACACCTCCCAATTTGGTGTTGTCTGCTAATTAAGAAATTGTACTTCCGATTCCAAATCGGTAATGTAAAGTTATGAACCACAGTTGTCCCTATGGAACACCACTTCTCACCTTTTGCCAGCCTGAGTAACTGCCCTTAACCCCTACTCTCTGTTTTCTGTTTTGTAGCCAGTTTGCTATCCATTCTGCTACTTGTCCCCTGACTCCACATGTTCTGACTTTAGTCATGAGTCTACTATCAAAGGCTTTTTGAAAATCCAAATATATTACATCTACTGCATTACTCTCGTCTACTCTTTCTGTTTGAATTCTTTGAAGTAGTAAGGTTGGTCAAGCATGGCCTTCCCTTTTGAAATCCGTGCTGACTACTCTATTATATTTTCGATTTCTAGATATTTTTCTTATACATCTTTGAGTAAAGATTCCATTATCTTTCCTACAACGACATTAAACTAACTGGTCTATAGTTCCTTGGACTTGTTCTATCTCCCTTTTTAAATATAGGAATAACATTAGCTGTCCGCCAGTCCTCTGGCACTATTCCCTTTTCTAATGAATTTTTATATATATGTAATAGTGTCTCTGCTATCTCCTCCCTAACTTTGTTTAATATGCGCGGATACAATCCATCCGGACCAGGGGTTTTATTCTCGCTAAGTTTGATTAGTTTATCAATTATCTCTCCACTTTCTATCTTAAATGTCTTTATCTTTTTTGGTCTCTTTTTCTAATGTCCTGCCCAACCGTTAGTCTCCCGGTAAATACCGAGGCAAAGTAACTATTCAATATTTCCGCCATTTCGCTGTCATTACCTGTGAGTTTATCTTATGCATCCCTTAGCGGGCCTATCCCTATCCTGATTTTTCTTTGGTTATGTATGTGTCAGTCGAATACTTTACTATTTCTTTTTATATTCCATAATAATTTAATTTCAAAGTTCCTCTTTTCTTTCCTAAATATTTTTTAAAACTTCTTTTCCAACCTCTTTGTATTCACTTTTGTCATCCTCCTTTATTGTTTATGTACTTGGTGTATGTCTTTCTCTTTAGTTTTAATTTCGCCCTTATCTCTTTATTCATCCATGGTGTGTAATTACTGGCTAGTTTATTCTTGTTTTCTAATGGAATATATTTCTTCTGAACTCTAACCATTTTAAATATTTCCCACTGCTGTTCTCTCTCTCAAATTATTTTTACAGTTTACCTTCCTTATTTCCATTCGCATCCCCATAAATGCAGCCTTTTTCCAATCTATTACTTTGGTCTTTGTCTTACTTATGTCTTTCTCAATCATTATTTTAAACCTTATTATGTTATGATCGTTGGTGCCTAGATGTTTCCCTACGCTTACTTCTCTTATCTACTCTGCTCATTTCTCCTTACTAGATCCAGTAGTGATTCCTCTCTTGTTGGGCTTCTTACATACTGGAAAGTAGTCCTTAAAGAAAGGAGTCCTTAACACACTGTAAAAACTCCATTCCCTTTTCCCCCCTTTACCTACCTCTTCTTGCCAGTTTATTTGGGAGTAGTTGAAATCTCCCATGATTATTATTTCACTCATTTCAGGTAGCTTACATTGTTTGAACATTTCAAAAAAGCATTATTAAAACACTGGCTATCTACCATTATCTTGGCAGTTGCTTCTCAAGGAGTATTTGAGACGAATAGCATAAATGCATTTAAAAAGGAAGCTGGATAAGTACACGAGGGAGAAAGGAATAGAAGGATATGCTGATAGGGTTAGATGAAGTAGGGTAGGAGGAGGCTCGTGTGGTGCCTAAAAAATCATCGGCACAGACTAGTTGGGTCGAATGGCCTGTTTCTGTGCTGTAAATTCTATGTAAAAAGCTAAGGCTGTTGAAAGCAGTGATAAACTGTTTACAACACGCTGTTTACCCGACTTCTGCCAAACCATGACAAAAAGCATTTGCTTCCCAAGAAAAAGGGGAGAGAAAACTGGACCAATCGTTAACTTACTCTACTCTCAAACAAAACTGCATTGGTTGAGGGATGAGAACAGGCTTCCTGGCTGTCTTTTGGGTAGGGAGCCTGAATAGACCTGGGGCAAGGATAGGAAAAGGAAGAAAATGATAAATTTTATATCCTTCTTTCTGCATATGATTTCTTTCTTCATCCTGTTACAATAATCTGTCCTAATCTCCACGCTGTTATATCCTAACAATCAGTCTCTTTGCGATAGCAAAATACTGCGGATGCTGGAAATCTGAAATAACAACAGAAAACGCTGGAAAAACTCAGCAGGCCAGGCAGCATCCGTGGAGAGAGAAAGAGAGTTAACGTTTCAGGTCGATGACCTTTCATCAGAACTGTGAAGAGCCGGAAATCAAATAGATTTAAGGCCAGAGTAAAGCTGGGAAAAGGGGGAGGGGATAAAAGAACAAAGGCGGGAATGAAGAGACATTAAGAGACATTAAGAGATATGCAAGGCTAGAGGTGGTGTTAATGTGACAGATTAAGGCTGAAAGAAGTGTGAAATCCACTGGCAGAATGAAGGACAGCTGCCAGCTCTTTGGCCATGCTTTGAGTCTCTTTCCCCTCCCAGGTTCCTTTACTGCCTGCTCAATGTTCATCTCTTCATCCTTTAACAGCAGTCAAAGATTTTTTATTTATTTTTTATAAACAGGAGGAGCACTGTATAAATGTAAGCTGTTTAAGACTTATTTTTGTGGACGATTCTACTCAAAGAGAGAGAATAAAGCCTAGGAGCACGCTACAATACTCTCAAAGTATACTTAGATGCCATGGCTCAACCTCAAGACCAAAGCTAAAATTACCTATGAAATGATTAAAATCCTAAGATTATATCACAATGCACCATAATAAATTCACATTTATAGCTTGAAATGCTTGTTTTACAGAATCATAAAACTTCCACCATGGAAAAATGCCATTTATCCATTGCACCTACGCCAATGCTGGCTCCACATCACTCCCATTCCCATGCTCTATTCCCATATCCTTTAATATTTTTCCTCTTCAACTGTATCTAAGTCCCTCTTAAAAAGTGACTCGATAGTCACTTTATAAAGGAGTGACCAAACTGCACAGAGTACTCCAACTATAGGCTAAGCAATGTAATATACAATTCATCAGCTACTTGCATTTGTATTCAATGCCCCTATATATGAAACCAAAAATAGTTGGTGAGCTTCTCAGTTTGAGTTTTAACTTGTCAATTTTTCCATTATTGCTGCTAATCACAAGACAAGAGGTGATTTTTTTTAAACTTGAAAATAAAATGCAAGAGTCTCTCCATAGCAGGATAGCTTTTTAAACTGAAAATGCATTGCATTTTACTAGAATAGTCACTTTTACACAAGGTAAATCGCACCTTGAATACTTGGGAAAAAAATGTTTGATCCTGCATCTCACTCCTTCTAAATTCCAAATCTACAACCTTTTCTCCTCTGAAGCGCATTGGGACATTTTCTACGTTAAAGATTATTAATGCTATATAAATGGAAGTTATCATCCTACACACTGTTCCTCTTCCCTGTATCCTCACGATGCTGAACTCAACACTCACTATTCATCTCCTACTGTAACTCAATTTGTCTGGAACCTCAAATCGGAGACACTTCTGACCTTTCTTTCCTCCTCCAAGGCTTTTAAAACTAAACCATGTTATCTAATCTGATAACATCTTGATTTACCTTATTGTCTCTCATTCTTCTCAACCCAGGTGATGTCCTGCACTATGGACCTTGGTCCATTATCTATCTTTCTCAATTAAAAAAGTTAATGCCTCATTTAGATTTTGCTGTAGCCATGCTTCATTTTGCACTTCCTCTGCACTAGTGCCATCAGTTAATGTGTCTGCTTTTGCTGCCTTTCTAAGGTGGCTATTCTGAAAATGACAGTGCAAATGGACAAGGGCCCTTATACTGAAACTTCCAACTATGTTGTGATGAAATTGATTGCACCAACTAATTAGCTAATAAAATCTTTCACAAACTTTCATGTTAAACTTCTCTAACCTGCAATGGCATTAACTTGCTTGACTGACGAGCATTTTCAGAGCTGAAGAAAAACCATGACATAAAACAAAGCAACTGCTTGACAGCTAACTTCAGGATGTGACAATATTACAATAAGCATATAGTACCCCACATGTGCAGTCCCAACCAATGACATAGTCAGATGCTGATGATACCATTTGACTTTAGATAAGAGTTGTAGAGGTGATTGGTAAATTTAAGAATTATAAACATTATTCCAGCACTGCACAGAATAACTCACTTGGTAAAAGATAAATATGCAAAAAAATTCTACTAACCCCAGGGCATAAGCTGCATTCCCTCAGGCACAATGTAATTCACAGCACATCATTTGCCTTACTTCTTCACCTCTTCTCCCCATGTCATGTACAATCTTCAGGTGAAAGACCACACAGCGATCCTGCTTTATATTTAAGTGGAAGCTCACAGTGCAGGAAATAATGTGTACAACTACATGCACAGCACATCATAATCGCAGCTGCACCACAATGTTGCACTCCTCTTCCTGCTGGTTATCCTACTCTTGTACTACTATATTTAACATGAACAGGACAATTTTATTCCCTCTGAAAATATATGTATTTATTGTCAGTATAAAGTGTCATGCGCTAATGAACAAAAAAGATGATTTTTTTTTGCCCAGCTGTCTATCTTGCCAGATGTGGAGATGCCGGTGTTGGACTGGGGTGGACAAAAGTGAGAAGTCGCACAACACCAGGTTATAGTCCAACAGCTTTATTTGAAATCACAAGCTTTCGGAGCGCTGCTCCTTCGTCAGGTGAAGTCACTTCACCTGACGAAGGAGCAGCCGCTCCGAAAGCTCGTGATTTCAAATAAACCTGTTGGACTATAACCTGGTGTTGTGCGACTTCTCACTTTTATCTTGCCAGAGTTCACTGGTGATCAGATGACAACTAAATCAAAGGTCTGATTGGTCACAGACACCGTCTTCCGATTGGTTGCTGTTAAGCAGATGCTTAGCAGGACTCTGACTGCAGCCAGGTGCTCAACTCCAAGGTCTCCCCCCACCCTGCTCCCCAGTCTGTCCATTCTTCCTCCAGCCAGCTTAACTTTCCAGATCCAGACACCTACTCCCTCAGCCAATGGTTCCCTCCGAGCCCAATGCCTCAGTTTCTCTCACCCACAACTGTTATAATTGGGTCAGTGAGAGATGCCGACTATTGCAATGCCAAATAGTGTAAAGGCAAGAACTGGTCCTTGGAGCAGTTCACCAAAAGAGGTACAAGAACTGGATCGGGCAGGACTGACTCTCCCCCAGCCTCTTGAAAACACCTCTCCAAACTTTCCATGAAAACACCTCTCCCAACTTTCCAAGAAAAATAATGTTAAAAATGGTGGTGTTGGAGGTGGAGTGGGAGATGCCAGCCAGGATGGTGATGAGAGTGACTTTGTGATCAATAATTTTTACTGAAGTGTTACTATGGTACTTTTCAGAAGCGAGTTTCACAATTGTGCCCGAGGGAAAAGCATGTCGTTGCACCAAGAAAGAGATATGATCATTTCTGCAACCTGAAGATCAGGTGTCGGTGGGGGAGGGGAAGAAGAGAGGGAGAGGAAAAAAGAGAAGGCATACACGAGAGACAGAGAGACACAGAAAAAGAAAGGAGTAAAGAGATAGAATCATAGAATGATACAGCACAGAAGGAGGCTATTCGACCCATCGTGACTTTGAAAGAGCTATCCAATTAGTCCCACACCTCTGCTCTTGCCCCATAGCCCTGCAAATATATCCTTTTCAAGTATTTATCCAATTCCCTTTTGAAAGTTAGTACTGAATCCGCTTCCACCGCCCTTTTACGCAGTGCATTCCAGATCATCATAACTCGCTGCATAAATTTTTCTTTCCCCATGTCGCCTCTGGTTCTTTTGCCAAATACCTTAAATCTGTGTCTTCTGGTTACCGACCCTTCTGCCACTGGAAAAAGTTTCTCCTTATTTACACTATCAAAACACTTCATGATTTTGAACATCTCCAGAAAACCTCCCTTTAACCTTCTATGCTCAAAGGAAAACAACCCCAGCTTCTCCAGTCTCTCCATGTAACTGAAGTCCTTCATCCCTAGTACCATTTAGTAAATCTACTCTGCACCCTTTCTAAAAGTCTTGACATCTTTCCTGAAGTGTGATGCCCAGAATTGGGCTGTAATACTCCAGCTGGGGTCTAACCAGTATTTTTTTTTTTATATAAAAAGGTTTAGCACATATTTATTGCTTTTGTACTCGATGCCTCTATTTATAAAGCCAAGGATCCCTTATACCTTTTGAACAGCCTTCTCATGTATGTACACCCCCAGGTCTCTGTTCCTATACCCCTTAAAAATTGTACCATTTAATTTATATTGGCCCTGAATTTGCGGTCAGAGGCTTCCCACGGGAAATGCCTCCGATCCGCAAATAAAATCCGCGCCTACCTGGTGGTCCGTGAGGTATGGGGATTCACGGTCCTGGGCCTCTCTGGGTACGCGCGGGAAGAGGCCCACGTATCTCAGGGGCGCACGCGGTTCGCAAGCGCCCGAGATCATGTGGGCCGGCCCAACGAATGACAGAAGGGAATCCCCATTCATGCTTATGGGGGAGGGTTCCGTATGTACGGAATTCCCATAAGTATGAATGGGAATACCTCAAAAAATACCTCTACACGTCAAATAAATTTTTTTTTTAAAAATCACATTTAAAATGGCATTTAATTAAATATTTAAAACAAAAATTTAATTTTTTGAAAAATAAACTTACATGTTTTAAAGGGGCTAAAAATAAACACCTTATTTAACAGGTTTTTAAATGTGTAAATTATTGATAAAAATGTATTTTTCTGGTTTTTTAAAACTCTTATGCAGAATTTCACGGGCATTCGCTGGGCAGGAGTTGGGCTACTCTCCGCCCGCGGATGCGGTGGACCTGTCAAGATTCTTTACAGATCGCAAGCTCCGAGTTTAACGCACGCGTAGCGCATGCCTAAACCCGGAACTTGTGCGGCCCTTACGGGCGCGTTCGCACCTCGTATGCACCCGTAGGGGCCGCATATTACGGCCCATTGCCTCTCCTCATTCTTTGTACCAAAATGAATAGAAGAGAGAAACTGAAATGCATACAGAAGAGAAGTGACGGAGGGAGAGAGAGTAAGAAAATCAGTCAAAGACAGAGACAACAAAAGTGAGAGATAATTTGTGAATGGAAGATAGGCAGGAAGCAGTTACATGTAGATATTCAAGTTCTATTTCTTTCTTTTGGCTGTGAGCAGCGCCACAGAACGTCAGCTAGTTACAGGTTGTAATGCCACTGAAAGGAAATAACCTCACAAGGCACGGTAAGTAACTAAAAGCTAATTTGCTCCTTGTGTTCAACAAACAAGTAAAATGTATTAACTCAGAACTTGCTACTAAGTTCTTCATGCACCCTTAACAGATAGAGGTCAGGGGCTTGGGAGTAATTTTTTTGAATAATTTGCACATGACCGCCCCCGCAACACTGAGGCGATGCATTGTGGATTATGGAAGCGGGGTTCAAGAGCCCCTAAATTATATGAAAAAAATCTTGAAGCACAGTTGCCAAGAAGCCACATTAATATCACTTGCGTCCTCCCTCAGCAACATGTCACACACGTCACATGCCCCTGCTAATGAGGGGGAAGGAGAGAGAAAAAACGAAACAGAATTAGATGCATTGTTCAAATATCTCTCAAATATATTTGTGCAGTGCCATAAACATTACTGAATTATGTATTCTAAATACCGGCCTCGTTATAAACTGACAGCAAAAACAGCTTGGTTCTCCCTCTTCCATGATGGTATCAACATGTTACTGAAATATTCCCAAAGTTAACTGAATGAATGTTTATTCACCATTTTCATTCCTTAACTCCTTTGTATGCTTAAATGCCCATTTCAGTGTAAAGGCTGCTATTATTTCTGTCAGGGAATGCTTATGAACATTTCATCAGTATTGCGGGTAGTTAATTGCAGACTGCTGGCTGACTGATGCTTGAGGGCGGCTTGTAGAATGACCCGGCTCGGCAGGAATCTGTGTATCAGCAGCACAATCATTTCACCGTCACAGCTAGTTTCCACGTTATTGCTGTGAGATACAGACCCAGGATTAGGTTTTTATGGATCATTAAGCATTAATGGTATAAAGCAGCTTGAATCCATCAGGCTAGTACTTATTTTAAAGGACACGGGCTTACACCATCCCCACCACCCCTGCCACCCGCACCGTCGCCCCCCCCTCCCCCCCCGACACTGCAGAAAAAATGTTGCAAATTCTACAAAGATTGTACTAATAAAATTGATACATGCAACAATTACTAACTGGGCTTTTAGATTATATACGAATATCTGTGCACACTAACTGCAACAGCTCTCATCAGTTGAGTAAGTTGTGTGTGTGAATAAGTCTGTAGCAGACACTGGTGACAGTTGTAACCACTCATCCACATAGATGAGGCCATTGATAAATGCAAATTAATAAAGTCTGGTTGTATTTTCTATTATCAAAAAAGTTTTTTGGAATGTGAGGTAAACCACTCCATAGGGTTTTCCACAGTCCACTTTGGTTGTCACTTTCTCAAAGAAGTCAAGGTCAGGCAGGCAGGATCTTCCCCTTCTAAATCCATGCTATTTCCCTAGATAACTGTTGTACAAATGATCCGCAAGTTTAACTTCTGCTTATTTTAAATGGAATGTGACTTGGACTTGGGGGTACAGGGCATAATTTTGAAATTTGCAGATGACATGAAATTTGGAAGTAGTAAACAGTGAGGAAGATAGCAATAGACTTCAAGAGACCATAGACAAGCTGGTGGAATGGGCAGACACATAGCAGATGAAATTCAACGCAGAAAAGAGTGAGATGATACATTTTGGTAGGAAGAATGAGACGACAATAATACATGCTCAATGGTACAATTCTCAAGGGGGTACAAGAACAGAAAGACCTGGGGGTGTTTGTGCACAAATCTTTGAAGGTGGCAGGGCGGGTTAACAAAGCAGTTAAAAAAGCATATGGGATCCTGGGCTTTATAAACAGAGGCAGAGAGTACAAAAGCCAGGAAGTTATGCTAAACCTATATAAAACACTAGTTTGGCCCCAGCTGGAGTATTGTGTCCAATTCTAGGCACCACACTTTAGGAAGGATGTGAAGGCTTTGGAGAGGGTGCAGAAGAGATTTACTAGAATGGTTCCAGGGATGAGGAATTACAGTTGTGCAGCTAGACTGGAGAAGCTAGGGTTGTTCTCCTTCGAGCAGAGAAGGCTAAAAGGAGATTTGATAGCGGTGTTTAAAATCATTAAGGGTTTAATAAAGTAAATAAAGAGAAATTGTTTCCAATGGTTGAATTGTCGATAACTAGAGGGCAAGGTGATTGGCAAAAGAATCAGAGGCGACATGAGAAAAAACTTTTTTACGCAATGAGTGGTTAGGATTTGGAATGCACTACCTGATAGGGTAGTAGATATAGATACAATAGTAGCCTTCAAAAGGGAATTGGATAAATACTGCAGGGATATGGGGAGAGAGAGGTGGAGTGGGATTAACTGGATCACTCTTCAAAAGAGCTGGCACATACTCGATGGGCCGAATGGCCTCCTTCTGTGCTGTACTATTCTATGATTCTATGATAAAGCTAATGGGTCTGTAGTTATCTGTGTATATCACCCTTTTTGAAAATGGGTACCATATTAGCCCATCTACTGGTTGGTACTTCCCCAGTGTTCATTGTCTCCCTCATAACATTTGTCAGTACCTCACAGATCTCTCTCAGCACTCTGGCGATCTATCCCTCGGGATTTATTTATTATGAGTCCATTTAGCCTGTCTAGGACTTCCATTTCATTTATAATTAAACACTGATTTAATGGGATATCTTTGTCTGGGGAGGGCATGCTGCTTATGTCTTCCCTTGTGAATACTTGGAGGAAGTATTCATTCAGAATATTTTATGTTCATCCTTAGTTTGAAGCTCAGTGTGTCTTTTATGGTTTTCACCACTTCTGACTGCCCTCTTGCTGTTGCTGGTACTGACTTTTTCTTTACTCTTATGTTTTGCCTCAGTGCTATGTCTCTAACCACATCTCTCTTTGTCCCCCTGAACACCCTTTTAGCCTGTTTCGACATTTCCTTGTATTCATCCCAATGAGCTCCTTTGCCTTTCTTCCTGCAGCATTTGTACAGACCCCTTTTCCTCTTTATTTTACTTTTCATTTGTTTGTTAATCCATTTGGGGTCACATTTGCTTAGTCTGAGCTTCTTCGTTTTGGAACATACGTATTTTTTTTTTTTTTATTCGTTCCTGGGATGTGGGCATCGCTGGCAAGGCCAGCATTTATTGCCCATTCCTAATTGACCTTGAGAAGGTGGTGGTGAGCCACCTTCTTGAACCGCTGCAGTCCTCGTGGTGAAGGTAGTCCCACAGTGCTGTTAGGGAGGGGTTCGAGGATTTTGACCCAGCGACGACGAAGGAACGGCAATATATTTCCAAGTCAGGATGGTGTGTGACTTGGAGGGGAACTTGCAGATGATGGTGTTCCCATGCACCTGCTGCCCTTGTTGTCCTAGGTGGTAGATGTCGCGGGTTTAGGAGGTGCTGCCGAAGAAGCCTTGGCGAGTTGCTATAATGCATCTTGTAGATGGTACACACTGCAGCCACATTACGCCGGTGGTGGAGGGAGTGAATGTTTAAGGTGGTGGATGGGGTGCCAATCAAGCAGGCTGCTTCTTCCTGGATGGTGTCAAGCTTCTTGAGTGTTGTTGGAGCTGCACTCATCCAGGCAAGTGGAGAGTATTCCATCACACTCCTGACTTGTAGATGGTGGAAAGGCTTTGGGGAGTCAGGAGGTGAGACACTCGCTGCAGAATACCCAGTCTCTGGCCTGCTCTTGTTGTCATAGTATTTATGTGGCTGGTCCAGTTAAGTTTCTGGTCAATGGTAACCCCCAGGATGTTGATGGTGGGGGATTCAGCGATGGTAATGCCGTTGAATGTCAAGGGGCTGTGGTTAGACTCTCGCTTGTTGGAGATAGTCATTGTACTGGAACAGCTTGGCTAGAGGCACGGCTACTTCTGGAGCACAAGTCTTCAGCACAACAGCCAGGATGTTGTCGGGGCCCATAGCCTTTGCTGTATCCAGTGCGCTCAGCTGTTTCTTGATATCACATGGAGAGAATTAAATTGGCTGAAGACTGGCTTCTGTGATGGTGGGGACCTCAGGAGGAGGCCGATATGGATCATCCACTCGGCACTTCTGGCTGAAGATGGTTGCAAACGCTTCAGCCTTGTCTTTTGCATGTGTGTGCTGGGCTCCTCCATCACGGAGGATGGGGATATTCATGGAGCCTCCTCCTCCTCCCGTTAGTTGCTCAACTGTCCACCACCATTCACGACTGGATGCGGCAGGACTGCAGAGCTTTGATCTGATCCGTTGATTGTGGAATCGCTTAGCTCTGTCTACAGCATGCTGCTTCCGCTGTTTAGCATGCATTTGGTCCTGTGTTGCAGCTTCCCCAGGTTGTCACCTCATTTTTAGGTACGCCTGGTGCTGCTCCTGGCATGCTCTCTGCACCCGTCATTGAACCAGGGTTGGTCCTCTGGCTTGATGGTAATGATAGAGTGAGGGATATGCCGGGTCATGAGGTTACAGATTGTGGTGGAATACAATTCTGCTGCTGCTGGTGGCCCACAGCACCTCAAGGAAACCCAGTTTTGAGCTGCTAGATCTGATCTGAATCTATCCCATTTAGCACGTTGGTAGTGCCACACAACACGATGGAGGGTGTCCTCAGTGTGAAGACGGGACTGTGCGGTGGTCGCTGCTACCAATGCTGTCATGGACAGATGCATCTGCGACAGGAGGATTGGCGAGGACGAGGTCAAGCAGGTTTTCACCTCGTGTTGGTTCTCTCACCACCTGCCGCAGGCCCAGTCTGGCAGCCATGTCCTTCAGACTCAGCCGGTAGTGGTGCTACCGAGCCACTCTTGGTGATGGACACTGAAGTCACCCACCCAGAGTACATTCTGTGCCCTTGTTACCCAAAGGGCTTCTTCCAAGTGGTGTTCAACATGGAGGAGTACTGATTCATTAGCTGAGGGAGGGCGGTAGGTGGTAATCAGCAGGAGGTTTCCTTGCCCATGCTTGACCTGAAGCCATGAGACTTCATGGGGTCCAGAGTCAACGTTGAGGACTCCCACAGCCACTCCTTCCCGATTGTATACCACTGTGCTGCCACCTCTGGTGGGTCTGCCCTGCTGCTGGGACAGGATGTACTCAGGGATGGTGATGGGGGAAGTTTGGGACATTGGCTGAAAGATATGATTCTGTGAGTATGACTATGTCAGGCTGTTACTTGACTGGTCTGTGGGACAGCTCTCCCAATTTTGGCACAAGTCCCCAGATGTTAGTGAGGAGGACTTTGCAGGGTCGACTGGGCGTGCTATTGTCGTGCCCGAAGCCAGTGCCCAGGGTCGATGCCGGGTTGTCCGTCCAGTTTTATTCTTATTATTGTTCCTCGTAGCGGTTTTGTACAACTGAGTGGCTTGCTAGGCCATTGTATGCTGCATGTTCAAAAGCTGATGTGAAGTCGTTTGTTTACTTCAGACCTAAGCAGTTGCAAACTGTTTTATGGTTTGTAAATTAAAAACTGTAAGGATACAAACAAATGTGGCTCCTTTACAGAAGGAAAAACAATGAATCTGAATGGGGATAACATGTAGATGGGGAAAACACAAGTATGGATGCATTTTTGTGCTGATTATTTGAATTTATAAAACTACTCAAAGGACTTTTAAGATCTGAAAAATACACTGAATTTTAGCTGGCCTGCTATTGTATGTATGCATTGGTGAAGGAAACAGGGAGGCTCTGGATAAAACAATGGCCCAAAAATTAGTGCCGCTACGCGAGAGTACGCACTGTGTACTCTCGCGTATTCTGTCTCCAATTGCCGGTTTTCTGCATGCACTGCGCATGCGCTGAAAACCGGCACTTGGTGAATTCAAAAGGGGGCGGTTCCTAGGTGAACCGCGTGCGCGCTACAGGCTGCGCGCACGCAGTGCACTTAGTGCTTTGGACGCGCAGGTAAGCATGGAACATTTTAGACATAAAGAAAGGAGGCGTAAGACCCTCTTTTAACAAGGTAAGTACTTAATTAAGTATTATTTTGAATTTTTTTTAACAGGTATATCTTTTTTTAAAGACTTTAAAGACAGGTAAGTTTATTTTTATAACTTTTTAAAAGATTTTAAATTTTTTCAAAAATTTAATTTTTTGTTTAAAATGGTTAATTTATTTAACTATACTTATTTTATTAATCTGATGGGGTTTTTTTTAAATTTAATTGAGGTTTAGCTGTTCTTTTGGCGGGGTATAGTATTCATAGCTTTCACAGCCGTGCTGTGAAAGCTATGAATGAAAGATGGTGTGCTGCCATTGGCTCTAACTGAGTCACGTGATCCCACAGCTCGCACGAATTAACTACGCCTGTGGGATACGAAAGCCCTGCACAGCTGCTGTCCAGAACATCAAGTTCGTGCGAGCTCGGACTGAAAAAGCCAGCGCGCAGTGAGAGATCGCAGGAAGGCCTTACCCTCGCACGAAGGCTCACTCACTAATTTTTGGGCCATTATACTTTAAATATATAAATGCAAGCTATTTTTTGAGAGACAGTGTAGGTATGTTGGGAAAATGGAAAGAGATGTTGCTGCTACTGATATTGAACACTAATTACTCATAAAAGGGCTACTTTCTGCGTATTTTTTGAGATTTCTATTTTTCTGACTGAGGATAGTTGGTCACCTTTAGTGACCAGTGTTTTTATTTGTGTTCCTTTTAAAGCCAAATCATGGAAACTGTTTGGTTGAATCAGTAGTTCTGCTAACACAACCCACCACTTATTTATAATCCTTAACAGACTTACTGCTCGGTTTGTCTCATGACTTCGTGCCTGATTTCATGGCCTGCTGGCCATGGGATGTTGCTGGTGCCTGGGTTTTGAGACAGCCATGTCACATGTGCTATTGATGGTGGGCAGTGCTGTATTCTGACTGTGCTCAAATCCTGGCAGTGCCAAAATGCAATAGTCAGGAGAATCTTGAACAAAGACCAAGAGAGTAGACAAACCGAACAAACCAAAAGAAAATAGAAACACTAAATAGAGACAGAGAAGAGAGAACATTTTCCTGCCTCCCTTTGTTCTTCATTTTCTAACCTCTGACAGGTTGAGTAGGGAACCCATTCCACACCTCTATATACTATAGGCTGAGAGGGCAGGTGAGTGGCCTAGGGTGACCCCACATTGCAGAGGTTTCAATTGCATCCATTCAGCTGTGGGAAATACTGAGCAAAAGTAAGGGGCTTTCCCACAAAGGCAGAGTCGTTCCCGCTGTGTCCTGGCAGCTTGAAGCATCTGAATCAGAGCAGCATCTGCTAATGCCTACCCACCTGATCTCTTAACAAGTGAACTGGAGATACCAGAGGGGTCTTGGGAAATAAAGGAACTGTTACTATCCAATAGTAGATGATAAAAAACTAACAGAAGAGGGCTAAGTGCCCCTTAAAGCTAACTGCAGCATGTGGTTGTAAATTAGATTCATGAAAGGTTTCTGTATCTAGACTTCTCTTAAGTGCATTAAAATTACATTATATATTGGAGAGAGGGGGTTGTATTGTTAAATGAGCTTGTCTGATTTTTTTCCTTTATGAACATATCTGCCCTAAAGATCATCTGCACATAATGAAACCTGGCCATAGCAACTGCCCAAGATAATCCCATCAATACTTCAATGACAAATGAAACTCCATTACACCACTGCCCACAGCAGCACAAAGATACCACTCTCCCAGGCAGCAGCTCCACCATCAAGGACCTTTTGAATACTAAAGCAGAAACTAGAATGCCACTTACAACAGTTATTTACAACATTCTGTATGGGATATAGAATATGCGAACAGGGGAAGACAGGACCACCTTAAGGTCATTTGATCTGTCTCATTTACCGGGGCATTTAGGTCCATAAATAAGACCTGCTTGCATCATTTTCAACACTCTGCATGTGGATGCCAAGCCTGGATTCCTTTACTTTCATAGTATAAATAAATATAAACAGAAAAAAAACTGCAAAAATGGTGCAAACCTGAAACATTGACTTCTCTTCACTGACCTGCTGTAACTTGGTAATTTAGTACCAGGATCTGGATTGGCCTTTGAGATGTAAAGATAAGGGAGCAATAAATAAACCCAACACCTCATTCTACAAAATGCTTAACCATTACTCCACCACTAGAAAGAGTTGTCAATTTAACTTGCTATTAAGTCAGAGTTAGAGTGTACAGTACAGACACTAATGCTGTTCAAAATGTATAAATCTGTTTTGAGATTCATTCATTTAATGGGGAAGGGAATGACCACCATCCCATGTGGGTAAAAGCTCAACTACCTGAACAAAAGGCACAAACGGGTGTTTAGACATGAAATAGGGATGCACACTTAACTGGAATTGTACACTTTACATACAGTCACACTGCTACAAAGACCAGGACTGGCAGCATCAAAAGCTGCTCCAAATAAGTAAAGTCACACAAGGGCAGTAGTCTTACCAAGGATTTGTACCCATGATCTCACTATCGCTTGTACAGGTGGGGGAGGGTGGTGGGGTTACATGCAATACCTGGTCTGTCATCACTGTGATTAACAGTAGTAAGAGCAGATACATCTACGCTCTGAATGTTAAATACTTAGGCCATATTCAGTTCCACTGGAGAAACCACAAACTTGGAACTCAATCAGAAAATGAACAGAAACCAAATACTGTACCAAATGGTATTAACAAATATGATCCAAGGGGGTGCTCTTGGTTATTGGAGTATGCTCTTGTGCATCCCCCACTTCCTTTGCCCCACCACTGGCAGTCAGCCCTTCAGCCACCAAAGCACTAAGCTCAGTAATTCCCTCCCATAACACCTCTCTCCTTTAAAATGCTCCTTAAAACCTACCTCTTTACCTGTCCTAATGTCACCTTCTTTGTCTCATTACACTCCTGTGAAGCACCTTGGGATGTTTTATAAATGCAAGTTGTTGTTGTTACCCACCTCATTGTTTGAGTAACCAGATGAAGAAGCGGACCCAACAAAGGGTCTTGTAAACTGTGATCCGAGGAATAGTATTTTCTCTCATAAGGGAAAAGCATGAGCTACAACTGGGTTAAATAAGCTGCATTTATAGTAATTATTATCCCAAGAATTAACATTCTCAAACCTTTGTTTGAATGTGGCACTGAAAGGAAGACTTGTATTCATATAGTGCCTTTATCTTGTTTTTCATAAATATCCCACAGCAACACACACACACACACACACAAAAAGGGTCCCACAAATAGTAATTAGATGAATCACCTATCAATCCATTAATTGATCTATCTTTTTGAGTGAGAAATGTTGGCCAGGACAGAAAAGATATAATCTGCACTTCTTCAAATAGTCTATGAAATCTGAACCATCCACCTGGACTACTGGAACAGACAGTCTTGGGACCTTGATTACCGGTTTTCAGTTCTGAATACTGGGGAGGGGGGGGGCAATGGTTCCTCCGGAGAGTTCAGCCAGAGCCAAGTCCATGGCACCATGGGTGGCTCAGCTGCACGGGGGGGAGGGGGAGGAAGAAGAGTGGAAGAGCAATAGTCATAGGGGATTCAATAGTTAGGGGAGCACACAGGCGTTTCTGCGGCCGCAGACGTGACTCCAGGATGGTAAGTTGCCTCCCTGGTGCCAGGGTCAAGGATGTCACTGAGCGGCTGCAGGACATTCTGAGGGGGGAGGGTGAACAGCCAGATGTTGTGGTCCATATCGGTACCAACAACATAGGTACAAAGAGGGATGAGGTCCTTCAGGCAGATTTTAGGGAGCTAGGAAAGAGATTAAAAAGTAGGACCTCAAAGGTAGTAATCTCCAGATTACTCCTGGTGCCACGTGCTAGTGAGTACAGAAATAGGAGGATAGAGCAGATGAATGCGTGGCTGAAGAGATGGTGCAGGAGGGAGGGCTTTAGATTCCTGAGGCATTGGGACCGTTTCTGGGGGAGGTGGGACCTGTACAAGCCGGACGGGTTGCACCTCAACAGGACTGGGACCAATATCCTCATGGGGGGGGGGGGGGTTTGCTAGTGCTGTTGGGGAGGGTTTAAACTAGCTTGGCAGGGAACCCGAGAGTAGATTCAGAAGGGAGAGAAGCAAAGCTGGAAATGGAAGGCAGAAAATTAGTAAGCGTGTTTGGAAGGCAGAGGAAACAAAGGCTAGAAAATAGACAAGAAGGGAGTTTGGCAGCGCTAAATGGTATATACTTCAACGCAAGGAGTCTAGGGAATAAAGCAGATGTGCTGAGGGCACAGATAGACACGTGGGAGTATAATATTATAGCTATTACTGAAACATGGCTGAAATAAGGGCAGGAATGGCAGCTCAACATTCCTGGTTACAGGGTTTTCAGATGAGATAGAGAGGGGGATAAAAAAAGGAGGGGGGGTCGCAATATTGATTAAAGAAACAATTACAGCTATGAGGAGGGATGATATCCTAGAAGAATCATCCATTGAGGCCATATGGATTGAACTGAAAAACAAATGAGGGGCAATCACACTGCTGGGAGTGTACTACAGACCCCCAGTCAGAGGGAGATAGAAGAGCAAATATGTAAACAAATTTCTGAGATGTGCAAAAATAGGGCAGTAATAGTAGGGGATTTCAACTTCCCTAATATTAACTGGGATAAAATTAGTGTGAAAGGTATAGAGGCAGCAGAATTCTTAAAATGCATTCAGGAGAATTTTTTTAGCCAGTACGTAGCGAGCCCAACAAGAGAGGGCGCGGTTCTGGACCTAGTTTTAGGGAATGAAGCTGGGCAGGTGGAAAGGGTATCAGTGGGAGAGCATATTGGTGGTAGTGATCATAATTCAGTTAGATTTAAGGTAGTTATGGAAAAGGACCAGGATAGACCAGGAATAAAAGTTCTCAATTGGGGAAAAGCTAATTTTACTGAGCTGAGATGTGATTTAGCCAAAATGGACTGAAGACAGAAACTTGAAGGTAAATCAGTGTCAGAGCAGTGGGAGGCATTCAAGGAGGAGATAGTGAGGGTTCAGAGCAAGTATGTTCCCTTAAAGAAAAAGGGTGGGACTAACAAATCTAAGCTCCCTGGATGTCAAGGGGCATACAGGGTTGGATAAAGAAAAAAAGGGAAGCTTATGACAGATACCGAGGGCTCAAATTTGCAGAAACCCTAGAAGAGTATAGAAAGTGCAGGGGTGAAATTGAAAAGTAAATTAGGAAAGCAAAGAGAGGGCATGAAAAAATATTGGCAAGTAAAATCAAGGAAAACCCAAAGATGTTTCATAAATACATTAAGAGCAAGAGGATAACTAAAGTAAGAGTAGGGCCTATTAGGGACCATAAAGGTAACCTGTGTGTGGAGGCAGAAGACATGGTTCTTAACTACCCTGTATGGTTCTTAATGAATACTTTGCGTCTGTTTTCACAAAAGAGAGGGACGATGCAGAAATTGCAATCAGGGAGGAGGAGTGTGAAATATACATAGTAAAAGAGGAAGTATTAAGGGGTTTAGCATCTTTGACAGTGGATAAATCCCCAGGCCCAGATGAAATGTATCCCAGACTGTTAAGAGAAGTAAGAGAGGAAATAGCAGAGGCTCTGACCATCATTTTCCAATCTTCTCTGGCTACAGGTACGGTGCCGGAGGACTGCTAACGTGGTACCGTTGTTTAAAAAGGGATAGACTGAGTAATTTATAAGCCAGTCAGCCTAACCTCGGTGGTGGGAAAATTATTGGAAAAAATTGAGGGACAGGATAAATCTTCATTTAGAAAGACACGGATTAATCAGGCACAGTCAGCATGGATTTGTTAAGGGAAGATCGTGTTTGACTAACTTGACTGAATTTTTTGAGGAGCTAACAAGGAGGGTCGATGAGGGTAGTGCATTTGATGTAATCTATTTGGATTTTAGCAAGGCTTTTGATAAGTTCCCGCATGGCAGACTGGTCATGAAAGTAAAAGCCCATGGGATCCAAGGCAAAGTGGCAAGTTGGATCCAAAATTGGCTCAGAGGCAGGAAACAAACGGTAATGGTCGAAGGGTGTTTTTGTGACTGGAAAGCTGTTTCCATTGGTCTCCACAGGGCTCAGTACTGGGTCCTTTGCTTTTTGTGGTATACATCAATGATTTGGACTTGAATATAGGAAGTATGATTAAGAAGTTTGCAGATGATACAAAAATTGGCCGTGTGATTGATAATGAAGAAGAAAGCTGTAGACTGCAGGAAGATATCAATGGACTAGTCTGGTGGGCAGAACAGTGACAAATGGAATTCAATCCGGAGAAGTGTGAGGTAATGCGTTTGGGGAGGGCTAACAAGACAAGGGAATACACAATAAATGGTTGGACACTGAGAAGTGCAGAGGATCAGAGGGACCTTGGCGTGCATGTCCACAGATCCCTGAAGGTAGCACGACAGGTAGATAAGGTGGTTAAGGCGGCATATGGGATACTTGCCTTTATTAGCCGAGGCATAGAATATAAGAGCAAGGAGGTTATGCTTGAACTGTATAAAACACTAGTTAGGCCGCAGCTAGAATACTGCGTGTAGTTCTGGTCATCACATTACAGGAAGGATGTGATTGCACTAGAGAGGGTGCAGACGAGATTTACGAGGATGTTGCCTGGGCTAGGGAGTTTTAGCTATGAAGAAAGATTGGATAGGCTGGGGTTGTTTTCTTTGGAACAGAGGAGGCTGAGGGGAGACATAAAGGGATTAATTAAGAGGGGGAAAATAGAGTATGAGAGTAAGCTTGCAGGGAACATAAAAACTGACTGTAAAAGCTTTTATAGATATGTGAAGAGAAAAAGATTGGTGAAGTCAAGCGTAGGTCCCTTGCAGTCAGAATCAGGGGAATTTATAATGGGGAACAAAGAAATGGCTGATCAATTAAATACATACTTTGGTTCTGTCTCACAAAGGAGGACACAAATAACCTCCCAGAGATGTCGGGGAACATAGGGTCTAATGAGAGGGAGGAACTGAAAGAAATCAGTATTTGTAGGGAAATAGTGTTAGGGAAATTGACGGGATTGAAGGCCGATAAATCCCCAGGGCCTGATAATCTACATCCGAGGGTGCTTAAGGAAGTGGCCCTAGAAATAGTAGATGCATTGCTGGTCATCTTCCAAAATTCGATAGACTCTGGAACAGTACCCATGGATTGGAGGGTAGCTAATGTTAGCCCACTATTCAAAAAAGGTGGCAGAGAGAAAACGGGGAATTATAGACCAGTAAGCCTGACATCGGTAGTGGGGAAAATGCTAGAGTCCATTATAAAAGATGTAATAGCAGAGCACTTGGAAAACAGTGACAGGATCGGACAAAGACAACATGAATTTACAAAAGGTAAATCGTGCTTGACTAATCTACTGGAATTTTTGGAGGATGTAACTGGTAAAATGGATAAGGGAGAACCAGTGGATGTGGTGTATTTGGACTTTCAGTAGGCTTTCAATAAGGTCCCGCATAAGAGATTAGCGTGTAAAGTTAAGGCACATGGGATTGGGGGCAAGGTATTGACTTGGATAGAGAACTGGTTGGCAGACAGAAAGCAAAGAGTTGGAACAAACGGGTCTTTTTTCGAGTGGCAGGCAGTGACTAGTGGGGTACCGCAGGGATCGGTCCTAGGACCCCAGCTATTCACAATATATATTAATGACCTAGACGAGGGAATTTGATGTAATATCTCCAAGTTTGCAGACGACACAAAGCTGGGTGGGAGTGTGTGCCGTGAGGAGGATGCCAAGAAACTCCAGAATGATTTAGACAGGTTGGGTGATTGGGCAGAAGCATGGAAGATGCAATATAATGTGGATAAAAGCGAGGTTATCCACTTTGGTGTCAAAAACAGGAAGGCAGATTATTATCTGGATGGCAATAGATTGGGAGAAGGGGAAGTGCAACGAGACCTGGGTGTCCTTGTGCACCAGTCGCTGAAGGTAAGCATGCAGGTGCAGCAGGCGGTTAAGAAGGCAAATGGTATGTTGGCCTTCGTAGCGAAAGGGTTCGAGTACAGGAACAAGGATGTCTTGCTGCAGTTGTACAAGGCCTTGGTGAGACCACACCTTGAGTATTGTGTGCAGTTTTGGTCGCCTTATCTGAGGAAGGATGTTCTTGCCATGGAGGGAGCGCAGCGAAGATTCACCAGGCTGATACCTGGGATGGCAGGAATGACGTATGAGGAGAGATTGGGTCGGAGTGCAGATTTGGAAGAGAGTGCTAAGCTGCGAGTTTGGTGAGTGAGGGAGTTCGGGGAGGGAGGTGTGCCTTCCTTTTTCCATCTTTGTCAGGTTCCTGGTGCGGCGGCGGACCTGTGTGAGGCGAGGCGGCGGCAAAGGGTTTAAAAGGCTCCAGAGACCAGGTAAGGCGGGACCAGTCTCCGAACTCGGAGGGAGGGAGAGAGGTAAAAAAAATCGAGGTGTGACGTCACCAGAAAGCAGGTAAGTAATTGGTTGGTGAGTATTTCTCTCTTTTTAAACTTAAACTCTGTGGGTTATAGTTAATAAGGCCTTTCTGGTGCAGAGTGACCGTTGGTAAACCATTTAACTGGTGTAATTTAGAGGGATTGATTTAATTTAAATCCAATTAATTAGAGGGGATACTAGCATCTATAATCGGGCAGAGTGTCCATAACTAACAATAAATTTTTTTTTAATTAATTACATAGAATGGAGCAGGTGATGTGTTACTGTTGCGAGATGTGGGAGCCGGTGGACCCCATTAAGGCTCACGGTGATTACATCTGTGACAAGTGTCTGCTGCTACAGGAACTCCAGCTCCGTATTGATGAGCTGGAGTCTGAGCTTCAGACACTGCGACACATCAGGGTGGGGGAGAAGGACCTGGACTTTGTGTTTCAGGAGGTGGTCACACCTATGAAGTTAATTAATTCAGATGTAGCCCATGGTCAGGGACAGGACGGTGTGACTACGAGTGAGGCAGGTACGGGGATCCAGGAGGTAGTGTTGGAGGAGCCGCAGCCCTTGCTCTTGTCCAACAGGTTCGAGGTTCTTACTCCCTGTGGGGACAGGAGCAGGGACTGCAGGGAGGATGAGCAACCTGGCCACAGCACCGTGGAACGGGGGGCCATTCAAGAGGGGGGAGTAAATAGAAATGTTGTAGTGGTAGGGGATAGTATTATTCGGGGGATAGATAGAGTTCTCTGCAGCCGAGAGCAAGAGTCCCGTAGGCTGTGTTGCCTGCCCAGTGCCAGGGTTAAGGACATCTCCTCTGGGCTGGAAAGAAACTTGCAGTGGGAGGGGGTGGATCCAGTTGTCGTGGTCCATGTTGGTACAAACGACGTAGATAGGACAAGGAAGCAGGTTCTGTTAAAGGAGTATGAGCAGCTAGGGGTCAAATTAAAAAACAGAACCTCAAGGGTATTAATCTCTGGATTATTACCTGAGCCACGAGCGAATTTGGCTAGGACAAATAAAATTAGAGAGTTAAATGAGTGGCTCAAAGACTGGTGTGGGAGAAATGGGTTTTGCTTCCTGGGACACTGGCACCAGTACTGGGGCAGGAGGGAGCTGTTCCGTTGGGACGGGCTTCACTTGGCCAGTGCTGGGACTAGAGTCCTGGCGGATCATATAACTAGGGCTGTAGAGAGGGCTTTAAACTAACTAGCGGGGGGGAGGTTCCTAGAGAGCAAATAATAAAAATGACAACAGAGAAGGTCATAGACTTAGGTAGCAGTGGGGAAATTAAAAACCAGAGTGTGTCAGGAAGGGGCAGAAGGTATGGAGTAAAAGGTAAAGTAATAAAAAGGGCAAAAGCAGGAACTAAGTGTCACAAAACATATTTGAAAGTTCTCTATCTGAATGCACGTAGCATTCGTAACAAAATAGACGAGTTAATGGCACAAATAACTACATATGGGTATGATCTTGTGGCCATTACAGAAACATGGCTGCAGGGTGACAATGCCTGGGAATTAAACATACCAGGTTATTTAACGATCAGGAAGGACAGGCAGGAAGGAAGGGGAGGTGGGGTGGCTATGTTAATAAAGGAAGGAATCACTAATACAGAGAAATGATATTGGGTCAAAAGATCAGGATAATGAAACAGTTTGGGTGGAGATAAGGAATAATAAGGGGGAAAAAAACATTAGTGGGCGTAGTCTATAGGCCTCCGAACAGTTGCAACTCTGTTGGACGGAGTATCAATCAGGAAATAGTTGAGGCTTGTAATAAGGGAACATCTTTAATTATGGGGGATTTTAACTATCATATTAATTGGACAAATCAAATTGGGCAGGGCTGCCTTGAAGATGAGTTCATTGAGTGTATTAGGGATGGGTTTCTTGAGCAGTATGTAACTGAACCGACCAGGGGGCAAGCAACCTTAGATCTGGTCCTATGTAACGAGACAGGATTAATTAAAAATGTCTTAGTAAAGGATCCCCTTGGAATGAGTGACCATAACATGGTTGAATTCCATATTCAATTAGAGGGTGAGAAGGTTGGATCTCAAACAAGCGTGCTAAGCTTGAATAAAGGAGACTATGAAGGTATGCGAGCAGAATTGAGTAGAGTGGATTGGGAAAATAGATTAAAGGGTAAGACGATACATGATCAGTGGTGTACATTTAAGGAGTTATTTTACAACTTCCAAAAAATATATATTCCACTGAGAAGAAAAGGGTGTAAAAGAAAAGACAGTCATCCATGGCTAAGTAAAGAAATTAAGGATAATATTCGACTAAAAACAAGGGCTTATAAGGTAGCAAAATCTAGTGGGAGGATAGAGGATTGGGAAAACTTTAAAAGACAGCAAAAAATAACAAAAAGATTGATTAAGAAAGGGAAGATAGATTATGAAAGTAAATTAGCAAAAAATATAAAAACAGATAGTAAGAGTTTTTATAGTTATATAAAAAGAAAAAGGGTGGCTAAAGTAAATGTTGGTCCCTTAGAGGATGAGACCGGGAAATTAATGGTGGGAAATATGGAGATGGCAAATACACTGAATGAATATTTTGTATCAGTCTTTACAGTAGAGGACACTAAGAATATCCCAACACTGGACAAACAGGGGGCTATAGGGGGGGAGGAGCTAAACACGATCAAAATCACTAAGGAAGTGGTACTCGGTAAAATAATGGGACTCAAGGCAGATAAATCACCTGGACCTGATGGCTTACATCCTAGGGTCTTGAGGGAAGTGGCGGTAGGGATTGTGGATGCATTGGTAATAATTTTCCAAAACTCCCTGGACTCAGCAAAGATCCCGGCAGACTGGAAAACTGCTAATGTAACACCCTTATTTAAAAAGGGCAGTAGACAGAAGGCTGGAAACTATAGACCGGTTAGCCTAACATCTGTGGTAGGTAAAATTTTGGAGTCCATTATTAAGGAGACAGTAACGGGACATTTGGATAATCATAATTTAATAGGACAAAGTCAGCATGGTTTTATGAAGGGGAAGTCATGTTTGACAAATTTGCTGGAGTTCTTTGAGGAAGTAACACACAGGGTGGATAAAGGGGAACCAGTGGATGTGGTGTATTTAGACTTCCAAAAGGCATTTGACAAGGTGCCACACAAAAGATTATTGCTTAAGATAAAAAATCACGGGATTGGGGGTAATATTCTGGCATGGATAGAGGATTGGCTATCTAACAGAAGGCAGAGAGTTGGGATAAATGGTTCATTCTCAGACTGGCAATCAGTAACTAGTGGTATTCCGCAGGGGTCAGTGCTGGGTCCCCAACTCTTTACAATCTATATTAACGATTTGGAGGAGGGGACCGAGTGTAACATATCAAAGTTTGCAGATGATACTAAGATGGGAGGGAAAGTAGTGAGTGAGGAGCACATAAAAAATCTGCAAGGGGACATAGACAGGCTAAGTAAGTGGGCAGAGATTTGGCAGATGGAATACAATACTGGAAAGTGTGAGGTTATGCACTTTGGCAGGAAAAATAGTAGAGCAAGTTATTATCTAAATGGCAAGAAACTGGAAAGTACTGAAGTACAAAGGGATCTGGGGGTCCTGGTGCACGAAACTCAAAAGGTTAGTATGCAGGTGCAGCAAGTGATTAAGAAGGCCAATGGAATGTTGGCTTTCATTGCTAAGGGGATAGAATATAAAAATAGGGAGGTATTGCTTCAGTTGTACAAGGTATTGGTGAGACCGCACCTGGAATACTGCATACAATTTTGGTGTCCATACTTAAGAAAAGACATACTTGCTCTCGAGTCAGTACAAAGAAGGTTCACTCGGTTAATCCCGGGGATGAGGGGATGGACATATGAGGAGAGGTTGGGTAGATTGGGACTCTACTCATTGGAGTTCAGAAGAATGAGAGGCGATCTTATTGAAACATATAAGATTGTGAAGGGGTTGGATCGGGTGGATGCGGGGAGGATGTTCCCGATGATGGGTGAAACTAGAACTAGGGGGCATAGTCTTAGAATAAGGGGCTGCTCTTTCAAAACTGAGATGAGAAGGAACTATTTCACTCAGAGGGTGGTAGGTCCATGGAATATGCTGCCCCAAAAAGCTGTAGAAGCTACATCATTACATAAATTTAAAACAGAAATAGACAGTTTCCTAGAAGTAAAGGGAATTAAGGGTTACGGGGAGCAGGCAGGAATTTGGACATGAGTCTAGGTTCGGATCGGTCATGGCCCTGTGGGTAGCGTAGCGGGCCCAGGGGCCGTGTAGCCTGATCCTGCTCCTATTTCGTATGTCCAATTCTGTTAGGTTCGGGAGATGGTTCTGTGATAGTAGATTGGCGGTTAGGATCAGATCAGCCATGATCTTATTGAATGGCGGAGCAGGCTCGAGGGGCCAATTGGCCTACTCCTGCTCCTATTTCTTATGTTCTTATGTTCTTATACCCGCTGGAGTTTAGAAGAATGAGAGGGGATCTCATTGAAACTTATAAAATTCTAAAAGGACTAGACAGACTAGATGCAGGAAGGATGTTCCCGATGGCCGGGGAGTCCAGAACCAGGGGTCACAGTCTAAGGATAAGGGGTAAGCCATTTAGGACTGAGATGAGGAGGAATTTCTTCACCCAGAGAGTGGTGAACCTGTGGAATTCTCTACCACAGAAGGCAGTAGAGGCCAATTCATTAAATATATTCAAGAAGGAGTTAGATATATTTCTTAAAGCTAAAGGGATCAAGGGATATGGAGAGAAGGCAGGGACAGGGTACTGAATTTGGATGATCAGCCATGATCTCACTGAATGGCGGAGCAGGCTCGAGGGGCTGAATGGCCTACTCCTGCTCCTATCTTCTACGTTTCTATAATTGAGGTGTATAAAATTATGAGGGGCCTAGATAGAGTGGATAGGAAGGACCTTAGCAGTAGGGTCAATAACCAGGGGACATAGATTTAAAGTAATTGCTAGGAGGTTGAGAGTGGATTTGAGGAGAAATTTTTTCAACCAGAGGGTGGTGGGGGTCTGGAACTCTGCCTGAAAGAGTGGTAGAGGCAGAAACCCTCATCACTTTTAAAAAGTACTTGGATATGTACTTGAAGTGCCGTAACCTACAAGGCTACGGACCAAGTGCTGCAAAGTGGGATTAGGGTGGATAGCTCTCTGTTGGCCGGCACAGACAAGATGGGCCGAATGGCCTCCTTCTGTGCTGTAAATTTCTATGATTCTATACCTAAAAGATGGCATCACTAACAACACTCCCTCAGTACTGCACTAGAGTCATCTTAAGTTATGTGCTCAAGTACTGGAGTGCTGCTTTAACCCACAATCTTTGGATTCGAGAGGCAACAGTACTACCAGCTGAGCTGTTATCTTAATTTTAAACATTCCACCATCTGCATGGCATTCTCAAACTGCACAGCAAACTAATATGAAGCAATAGAAAGTGTGAGCAAAATTACAAGATCATCAGTGGCAAAGTAACGTGGGATGGGGAGGGCGGGTAGGGGTGGAGAACCATTAAAACACATCAAAAGCACCATAGGTTTAGTGTCATACTGCGAGATTCCACACAAACTATCAGTGAAGGGGTTAAACCCATAAAATTGATTGTTATCATTAGGAGATGTTTTCAGGGCAAATGGCTGTTACGATCTGAAGTCTCCATATTAGCTTTTATTGCACACGTTTTATGGGAGTTTAAACAACTGCAAGAAACACATTTTAAATGGCAGCAGGAGGTTAATGAATGTTGTGTTAGAGGAAGCACTACAGTACTTAACAGTAGCAGCAGGATTCACTATAAAACTCTAATAGTCACCTTTCTGCACAGCCCATGCTGGAGATGAAGAAACCTACAGGGGTCAAGGGAAAGAAACAATGGTCTGAAGTTACCCTGCAGAATTCCAATGGCATTAACATAACGAGGCACACAGGACAGAGCTCCTCATTTGTTTGCTCGGCGAGAGTAATAATACAACATTACAAAAGGCAAAGACTCCAGCCGAGTTGGAATTACTTTCTGCAGACCGCTGAGAAGTAGACAAGTAAAAATGATGTTTTACTCCAGCCCTGGGAGGATGTATGCGGAAGCAAGCTCAGCAAATGGATGATCTAATTGAGGCAGACAGACAGCGCTCCAAAGCAAAACATGCTACATCAGCTGTGGCAGCATCAAGTAAATGCTTATATTTATCACGCGCCTTAGTGAAAGGAAGAAAAAACAGATTAAGCTATCCAACTTGTGAATTAATGCTGTGCCAAGGCAAGCAACTGGAGACTGATAGTAAAAGATTTGGCGACACAAATGCCCCATTTACAGCCTTGGTGCTTCTGTTTGTCCGAAATCATCTTAAAATTACCATCCATTCTGGCAGTGGATTCTTCTACGCATGTGTTTATTAAGGCAGCTTTGTGGCACTGTTTGCAGTACGTGCTTACTCTTGAAAGGAACTCTGGCAGGTCTTAGTGAGAACTGCTGATCCAGAGTTGGGGTGCATCACTTTTGGCAACGAAAATGTTAGCTAGTGCCCCAACAAGCGGATCACAAAGTGGCTCATGTCATCATGATTCCCACCAGTGAGGCTGCACTGCCATTCTTTCGATTAGCATTTGGAGAGCTCAAGAGCCGCATTTTCCAAAGGGCGACAAAGTTGCAATGGAACTTTTTACAATACAGATGGAGCACTTAAGAAATACACCAAAATTCATATATAACCAGGTATATTTGGCAAGTGTCATGACATCCTATAAAGTTGCACCACACATGTCTGTCTAGTGGCACTGAGGCAACACAGAAATCCATAACTTGCTGACTTTGCCTTTGCATATGAAGGATGAGTACAGGTGAAAGCGTCCATTAATAAAATAAATGGCCTGTATGAACAAATGGAGGAGGAAAGAGAGAAACTTAGGAGAAAAATCAGGAGGGGTGGAGTTTAGAAAACGTCAACTCTCTTCTGCAAAACAGACTTACAGATTTGATGAGTAAAGGAAAACGTTGTCCTCAACTGAATGTACTCAATATTTTCCAGAACTATAAAACCTGCATATTACATAGAAGCGATCATCTTTTCCCTCCTCAACTTGGGATGGCAGAAGAAAATTTTCAAACTTCAGTTTCAGCAACAATTTTTTTTCTCATTGACCTGTTAACGGTACTGATGGATGTGTGAAAATTAAGCCACTTTATGGTAAATTACAAAATCCTTAATCCTGTTTATATAAAGACCAAAAAACATCCCATTGAAGTGTAAAGTTTTTTGATGTTAATGCGATAGACCCTCAAATCACAATTAATGAAAATACACAATTTTTGTTGATGACTTCAGCTCTCAGTCACACACTAAATGGTCCAACTTCAGTTATTGTAAAGAAAGACTTGCTTTTATATTAGGGACTTATCACACCTCTCATACAATGAATTACTAAGAAGTTGTGTAACTCTGACTACGCATGTTAACAAACTTTGTACAAGATAATGGATGTTCCTATTGTGGAATTACGAATTAGTTCGGGTTCATTTTTGAACTAGGCAGCTTATGGATTCAAAATTCAAATTTGACCTTGTGCTTTCAATAAAAAAGGCAAATTTTCTTTTTTCTACATTTTTTAAGACAGTTTGCCAACAGAATAAACATTGTTTTAGCTACCCATTGGAGACTCGACTTAGGGCCTGCTCAGTCTCTAACAGAAGGGGAGGAATTACCAAGATAGGATCTCTGCCCCATTAAAACAGCTGCTGACAACACAATACAAGATGCCATTAGCAGTTAAAAAGAGTGTCCTTAAGTTGCTAGTTACCCTATTATATTCATAACTACAGCATTAACCTTCTTAATCACAATGGCCCAGAATTTACAGTTGTAATGACGGCAAAACTGTCAGCATTCGCCGTCATTACAACTGTGAATCTGACGGCACCTTCTGAAGTATGCACATGCGCAGTTAACTGCGGAAATACAGAAGCTGCTGTCAATCATTCCCTGCTCCTCCACAGGGCGCGCTGCTGAACTCCGCGAAGCCAGCAATCAATTGGAACTGACAAAAACTTCCCCTTTTACACTGGAATATCGCTGTTAAAAAACCCCCAAAAAGTTAAGCCTTGTTGAATGAGGTGTAACTGGGTCGTTAACGGCATACTGAGTCATAATTACTGCTCAACAACCGTTCTGGCCCTGAAAAACTAATTTTATATTTCTGGAATGTCCAATTTTTCCATTATGATAAAAATTAAATGGTTTTTAATATAATATATTTATATTTTTAAAGTTTGTTTATGATAATTCAGCTTCTACCTTAATCCATGTGTATGTCCCAATCTTTAATTCGCTCTCTGTAAAATGCTTAAAAAGTGAAGGAAAATCAGTGTATTTACTTCCTGGTTTGCTGTCTGTGAGAATTCTTCATTGTGATTGGCTGCTTAGCCAGCTTGATGACATCACTGTTGCCGAAACATAGAAGATAGGAGCAGGAGTAGGCCATTCAGCCCCTCGAGCCTGCTCCGCCATTCGATGAGATCATGGCTGATCATCCAAACTCAGTACCCTGTCCCTGCCTTCTCCCCATATCCCTTGATACCTTTAGCCTTAAGAAATATATCTAACTCCTTCTTGAATATATTTACTGACTTGGCCTCAACTGCCTTCTGTGGTAGAGAATTCCACAGGTTCACCACTCTCTGGGTGAAGAAATTCATCCTCATCTCAGTCCTAAATGGCTTACCCCTTATCTTTAGACTGTAACCTCCTATTCTGGACTCACCCGCCATCGGGAACATCCTTCCTGCATCCAGTCTGTCTAGCCCTGTTAGAATTTTATAAGTTTCAATGCGATCTCCTCTCATTCTTCTAAACTCCAGCGAGTATAAACTCAATCAACCCAATCTCTCCTCGTACGTCATTCCTGCCATCCCAGGTATCAGTCTGGTGAATCTTCGCTGCACAACCTCCATGGCAAGAACATCCTTCCTCAGATCCCCTAGACTTGGTGTCAGGTTCAAATTAACATCGAGAGAGGTGAAACCGATGCCACAGAGATCGCTAGATCTTTGTGGGTAGCTTTCTGTGAGGTCAGCGGCGAGCACCATCACTTCGCTGCTGACCGTAAAATTCCAGCCAATAATCTTTTCTAAAGTTTAAATTGTAAAGCTACATTTTTATTTTGAGAAATAGAACAGTCTCAAATTAAATTTAATTGAATATGCCCACCGACCACCTAAAATAGTCATCCCTGCTTGAAAAACACGCTGGGTGAACATTAGGTGGACGTTCACAATTCAGTATCTCTCTGACCCTAAACTCTGTAGATTAAGGTGATGTGTGTCTGGAGGTTGAGAGTTTTTTTTTTAAAAAGAGATGAGAGCTTGAGGCATTAAAACTCCCACCTCTCCTTGTCCTACCTGTATGCAATTGTGCATCATCTTAATTCTGCAATTTAGTGTGGGTGGGCTGGGGTTGCTTGTGCAAAGCAAATGTGTCATATGTGCACATGCATGGAATATACCACACATCCATTTTAACTTTAATTACTCAACAAGTTTCCACACAGATAAAATACACAGTAGCTCAGAGGGGGTTGGAAAACTAATTACATTCACATAGTAGCCAAGAAGTTGGGACTCCAAATCCGTGCTAGCTGCAATCTAAGTACAACATACCTATTTTCATGCATATAATTGATACAAGTATCAGCTTGGCTCAGTGGTAACACTCTTGCCTCAGAGGCAGAATGTTATGGACTCAAACGCCACTCCAGGACTTGAGCACATAATCTAGGTCTTATACATCAGTGAAGTACTATCGGAGGTGTTGTCATTCGTATGAAATTTTAAAGCAAGACCCCGTCTGCCTGTTCAGGTGGACATAAAATATCCAATACGAACTATTCAAAGATGAGTGAGGAGTTCAATCGGTGTCCTGGTAATATTCCTCCCTCAACCAATACCACCAACACAGATTATTTGGTCATTTAACTCATTTGTTGTTTGCGGCAACTTACTGTACACACATTGGCTGCTGCATTTGCCTAGAGAACAACAGTGACTGCACTTCACAAGTAATTCATTGGCTGTGATGTCCTGAGGATGTGAGAAATGCTATCTAAAGGCAGGTTCATAATTTCCCATATGTGAACTCTTCATATTCAATCGCACTGCAATCGAAGGCTCAACTCCTCGAGAGTCCACCAATTACAAAGTTGGGTGGGAATGTAAGTTGTGAGGAGGATGCAAAGAGGCTTCAAGGGGATATAGACAAGCTAAGTGAGTGGGCAAGAACATGGCAAATGGAATGTAATGCGGAGAAATGTGAAGTTATCCACTTTGGTAGGAAAAATAGAAAAGCAGAGTATTTTTTAAATGGTGAGAGATTAGGAAATGTTGGTGTTCAGAGGGACCTGGGTGTCCTTGTACATGAATCACTGAAAGTTAACATGCAGGTACAGCAAGCAATTAGGAAAGCAAATGGTATGTTGGCCTTTATTACAAGAGGATTTGAGTATAAGAGTAAAGATGTCTTACTGCAATTATATAGGGCCCTGGTGAGACCACACCTGGAGTATTGTGTACAGTTTTGGTCTCCTTACCTAAGGAAGGATATACTTGCCATAGAGGGAGTGCAACGAAGGTTCACCAGACTGGTTCCTGGGATGGGGGATTGTCCTATGAGGACAGATTGAGTAGACTAGGCCTATATTCTCTAGAGTTTAGAAGAATGAGAGGTGATCTCATTGAAACATACAAAATTCTTACAGGGCTTGACAGGGTAGATGCAGGGAGGATGTTTTCCCTGGCAGGGGAGTCTAGAACCAGGGGTCAGTGTCTCAGAATAAGGGGTCGGTCATTTAGGACTGAGATGAGGAGAAATTTCTTCACTCAGAGGGTGGTGAATCTTTGGAATTCTCTACCCCAGAGGGCTGTGAAGGCTCAGTCGTTGAGTATATTCAAGACAGAGATCGATAGATTTTTGGATATTAAGGGAATCAAGGGATATGGGGATAGTGGAGGAAGTGGAGTTGAGGTAGATCATCAGCCATGAGCGGAGCAGGCTCGAGGGGCCAAATGGCCTACTCCTGCTCCTATTTCTTATGGTCTTAATTAATGTTTTTTTTTTAATCGTGATTACTATGGATCCAACCATCCCGTCTATGCTGAGAACCAGCGTCATAATCTGGGTTTAATAATTAACTCCAACAGGTGGATATAAACAAAAATGGAAAATTATGGAAATAAAGTCAATATCTGTAATGAGAAAAGACAGGTTATTATGTTTCAGATCTGCTCCCTTCATCAGACTTGTCTTTTCCCTTTAAAGATACTGACTGATCGGCTACGTGTTTATTTGTATTTATTTCAGATTTCCAGCTTTTCCTTTTTACTTTACAGGTGTATCTAAACTGTCGAAAATAGCCTCTAATTGTTTCTTACATTTTTAATAACAACTTGCATTTATATAGTGCCTTTAACATAGTAAAACATCCCAATGTGCTTCACAGGAGCGTTGCCAACAGAATTTGACACAGCCACATAAGGAGATATTGGGACAGGTAACAAAGGCATGGATGAGGGAGGGGCAGAGACGGGTGCTGTAAGGGAGGTGAAAGTAGGCAATGGAGAGAAAATGGGATCAGAACTCAGCTCAGGGTCAAATAGTTAAAATATATTTATCGATCAGTAATCAAACCTAACAACTGCTGCAGGATGGGAAAAACAGCAGAGGACAAGGAGAAATCAGTTTACCAAAAGTTGGCTATTTAGGTCACAAGTCTGCTCCCACATTATACTTAGCAGGAACAGGTACAGGCACAAATGTCAGCTTGGACCATGTAACTTGTGCAGTTTATGGTGGAAAACAGATTTGAGAGATGAATTTGACCGTTTCATTGTTATGTTGGGAAATTTCTCATCGCAAAATAATCCAAGTGTTAACAGACTAAACTGGTTTGTATACATTAGGTAAAATACTGCGGAAGCTGGAAATCTGAAATATAAACAAAAAAAATGCTGGACAGGGAACATCTGTGGAGAGAGAAACAGTTACCGTTTCAGGTCGATGACCTTTCATCAGAACTGGAAGATTTTAAGCAAGTACAGAAGCAGGGAAAGGGGAGGGGAGGGGAGAACAAAAGGGAAGGTCTGTGATAGGGTGCAAGGCAGGAGTGATTAAATGACAAAAGGAATGATGGTGCAAAGCAACAAGGGGTGGTAATGGGCCATGTAAATAAACAAAAGATGGGTCTAGAGGAGCTGTAAATGGCAACAGCAGAATCATTACCAGCACCTGCTGTCCGAAAAAATGGGAGCAGTGGTTATGATTTGAAATTGTTGAACTCGAGGTTGCAAAGTGCCTAATCAAAAGTTGAGGTGCTGTTCCTCCAGCTTCCGTTGAGCTTCATTGGAACAGTGTAGGAGGCCAAGGACAGAGAGGTCAGAGTGGGAGTGGGACGGAGAATTAAAGTGGCAAGCGACCGGAAGCTCGGGGTCACGCTTGCGGACTGAACAGAGGTGCTCAGCAAAGTGATCACCCAATCTGCGTTTGGTCTCCCCAGTGTAGAGGAGAGTGCATCGTTAGCAGCGAATACAGTATACTAAATTGAAAGTAGTACAAGTAAATCGCTATTTCACCTGGAAGTAGCGTTTGGGGCCCTAGATGGTGGGAAGGGAGGAGGGGAAAGGGCAAGTGTTGCATGCGCTTGCATGGGACAGTTCCAGGTGAAGGGGAGTGGGTGTGATGGAAGAGTGGACCAGGGTGTCACGGAGGAAACGGTGCCTTCGGAATGCTGAAAGTGGAGGGGAGGGGAAGATGTGTTTAGTGGTGGCATTGCGCTGGAGGTGGCGGAAATGGCAGAGGATGATCCGTTGAATGTGGAGGCTGGTGGGGAACCCTATCGTGGTTCTAGGAGGGAGGGGAAGGGGCAAGAGCAGAAGTTTCGGGAAATGGGACGGAAACCGTCAAGGGCTCGGTCAGTCACGGTGGAGGGGAATCCTTGGTTGAGGAAAAAGGAAGACATCGGAAGCACTGGTGTGGAAGGTGGTATCGTCAGAACAGATGCGACGGAGACAGAGAAACTGGGAGAATGGAATAGAGTCCTTACAGGAAGCAGGTGGGAGAAAGTATAATCAAGATAGCTGTGGAAGTCAGTGGGCTTATAGTAGAATTGGCTGACAGCCTATCCCCAGAAATGGAGACAGAGAAGTCGAGGAAGGCAAGAGTCGGAGATGGACCATGTGAAGGCGAAGGAGGGGTGGAAATTTGAAGCAAAGTTGATGAAATTTTCCAGTTTGGGGTGAGCGGCATCGATACAGTCATCAACGTACCGGAAAAAGAGGTGAGGGTGGTGACCTGAGTAAGACTGGAACAAAGAATGCTCCACGTATCCCACGAAAAGGCAGTCATAGCCAGGACCCATACAGGTTCCCATAGCGATACCTTTTATTTGGAGGAAGTGAGAGGAGTCAAAGTTGTTCAATGCGAGAACAATTTCAGCCAGACGAAAGAGGGTGGTGGTGGTGGATGGGGACTGGCTGGGCCTCCATTCAAGGAAGAAGCGGAGCGCCCGCAGGGCGATGGAGGAGTAGAGGTCCATGGTGAAAAGGACAGAGTTCGGGCCAGTAAACTGGAAACTGTTAAAGTGGCGGAGGGCGTCGGAAGAGTCGTGGATGTAGGTCGAAAGAGACTGGACAATGGGAGAGTCGGGACAGGAAGATCAGTTCCGTGGGGCAAGAACAGACTGAAGCGAAGGGTCTACCAGGGTTTGTGGATCTTGGGAAGGAGGTAAAAGCAGGCAGTGTGGGGTTGGGGGACTATGAGATTTGAGGCTGTGGCGGGGTTGAAGATCTCCAGAGGAGATGAGGTCAGTGGTGTTCTGGGAAACGATAGCTTGATGTTTGGTGGTGGGGTCATGGTCCAGGGGGAGTTAGGAGGAGGTGTTGGAGAGTTGGCGTTCGGCCTGCTCAAGGTAGAGGTCTGTTCGCCAAACAACAACAGCGCTACCCTTGTCAGCAGGTTTAATGACAATGTCAGGGTCGGACCGGAGAGAACGGAGAGCTGCAAGTTCAGAGGGTAGTATCTTAGAGTTAGTGAGGGGAGCAGAGAAATTGAGATGGCCGATGTCACACCGGTAGTTCCCAATTAAAATACCTAGAGAGGGCAAGAGGCCAGAGGGAGGGGGTTCCAGGCGAAATGAGAATTCTGAAAACGGGAGAAAGCAGGGGTGGGGGCGGGGGGAAGACTCCTGGCCAAAGAAATGGGCACGGAGGCAAAAGCGATGGAAGAAGAGCTCAGCATCGTGCCGAGCTTGAAATTCATTGAAGTGGAAGCATAAGGGGATGAAGCGGAGGCCTTAATGTTCGGGTCAGAGAGGGGAAGGCGTTTGTATAAATATTCAGTATAGTTAGTGTAGGAGCCAAGTTTCCTTTTTTTTTTAAATGCATAATTATTTTACTTTTGGTTTTACTTTTGAAATGAATACAAATATTTGTGTAGACATTTCAGCTGCACAAAAAAATCAGAACAATGAAAAGTCCTGTGAGATCGGAGTGGCACAGTATCAGTGTTTGTGGGTTTTGGCAGGGTTATTTTATATCTTATTTTTTCAGCTGAGTTTTTGTTTTACGTGATAAAATTCGAATTTTCCAAGAACTTGAATGAAGCAATACAAATAACACAGTAAAGTAGAGATTTAGTAGTAGAAAAAAAATGAATGAAGCAACTTTAAGATAAGAATAGACTGTAGTCAAGAGCAGGGCTCCATGATGGCTCAATGAAGTAAGAGCAGCCCAGGTACGATTGCTTAGTTAAGAGATCTTAGTCAGAGTGGCAGCAAGGATGCTATTTCGCCCAAGGCTCGAGAAGAGGAGAAGCAAATAAGCCAGGTTTCCACTGCTTTCCAAGTGAGCCTTGCTGGAATGTGTAGTATCTCCCGCCTTCCTCCACTGTTGACCAGTCTGCGAACATTCATGGTCTTATCTCATACATGGAGAATGTCCACTTGGGTGCGGTGTCAATGGACTATACCCTAGCATGAATAGTCACCTATGTATAAGTAAAATTCTCAATGATATTTAGGACAAAAGAAAATTCCACACATTCACATCCAGTTACACTCAGTTTCTCTGCTTCTAGTTTCCTCTGTTGGCAGTGTGACAGCTGTTAAAAGTGTAACTAAAACAGAGAATACTGTAATTATATAATAGGCCCATCAATGTCTGAAGACAGAAAAGATAGATTAGTCTTTCTGGTGTAAACCCAAAGGGTCAAACCTGAAACGTTTTGAGCCCACGCTCCCTTTTCTCTTTACAGAAGCTGTATGTATTTCTAGCCTCTTCCAATTTAATTTTAGATTTCCAGATTTTTTTGACTTGTAAAAATTCTAGTTTCTAGTTATTACAAGTGTCACTGATAATTTGTCTTGCAATAAAATATATATATATATTAAATTGCAAATGTACACCTGAATGACTGCATAATTTAATACAATACTGACTAAATTAATCACTTCATCTACAAAAGTCTCTCCATCTCCCCTTCCTCCCTTCAAAAGGTAAGATACTGTAATGTAAGCTTTTAATGATGCATGTGTGGACACAGGGAACCTAATTGACTTTTTTTTTTTAAATACAAAATTGTTGAGGGCAGAGCTCAGATTCCTGTTTTGAAATTGCTGCAGGTGAACCTTCTCTGCGAAAGGTTCACAGCCAGCCCACAAAGAGCAATTTCAGAACATCTAAACCAGAGAACAAGAGAAGCAGAGACTGTACTTTCATGACATATGTCTACAACACCTCAGATGATATAGGAATTCTGACCAATCATACTCTTCTTCGAGATCACTACCCTTTTCAGTTCTTTCCTTTTGGCATCCAACAGAACGTAATGTTGAGTTAGCCACATCCTCATTTTTATTTATTGGCCAGAAAGAATTTCATTCTCTGATAATTTGAACTGAAAAGCATAAAAACTAAAAAGTGTGTAAATGAGAGATTCATGCCTCAGAGCAACTACTAAAGCTTTTTTTTGTTTGAATTTTATAAACTAAGTTTGGTTAAATTCCTGCTGGAAATAAACACTTATTTTAAAAAAAAGAGGGCTGTGAGATCAGAAATAGTAATTGGAGCCGAGACCATGTCAACTTTTAAGAATAGGTTAATTGGTGGTTGAAGGAAAGGGATATGGGATGAGGGTGGGTATATGGGATTAGGACTACTGCTTATGTGAGAGATACACATGGACAGAGTGGGTCAAAGAGCTAGTTTCCACGTGTGGTTTCTATGTCACTCTCCACTGCGGGCAGCGAGTGCCATCCCAGGTGAGCTGTAGCATGGTTAAAACCAGAGTGGAGATCCTTTCTCACATCTGCCATCCTGTGGTCTTTCCACGTGAGATGGCCATTTAGTACCAGTTAGCACTAATTTTATGTTGTGGGCCAATAGGGTTATTTTTAATTGCAGGGCTCAATTATCAATATTGGATGATTACATTTTCTGTTTGTAGATTTATAGTCTTTACAGGTTTAAATATTAGAATGATAGGAAGAGATCACTGTGGCCCTATAATGCCACCCACAGAACAAAGACTATCCAACACACTCAAGAGTGGCTAATTACTAACACTATTACAAATTGTACACAAGCCCATTTACTTTTCCCTGAATGGACTAACTGGATATATTAAATCACAATAAACTACAGCAGTGCCACTTTGTAGAAAAGCTTTAATGTTAGCAAATCAATGGTGTTGAAATTACATTAGCAGTTACCTGCAGGACCTTCTGTATGGACCTTCGATCTTCTACGTTTCTAAGTAATTATGTCAAAATTAGACTGACATGTTTTGACTATAGCACTTACATAACTAGCATCACAAAAAAAGCTAATTTGTAAAGACTTCAGAATTAGCTGACGCTCTGATTCTTCATTTTTATTTATTTTATATTTATTATATACAGTATCCTGGGAGATTCTGTGAAATAAATCACCTCATTGCAGTGAGTGAGCTGGGATAATCTTGCAAGCCTGCTGCCTGGTGCAATAGAGTTACTGCCAAATTGTAAGATGTGGGATGTTGTTTTGTACATATTAGCTGCTGCATTTCCCTACACAACAGTGGCTGCACTTCACAACCAATGGATTATTTTTTTTGAAGTGCTTAGGGTCATCTGGAGGATGTAATGAGGCACTATGGAAATGCTTACTGTTTTCTTACTTAATATTACTCCACTGGTAATTTTACCACTTCAGAGTTTTTTAAAAAAGGTGCAGTAAGAAATGACACGAGGAATTGCAGGAGCAGGTTTTGAGAGAGGAACAATCAGGTTTAGGTAGTACTGAGCGAGTTCAAGGGGTTAACGGAGTACACGACTGTCTTGCTGCCTTCTACCCGACTTCTTATTCTCTAAACCTGTGCCCCCTGACTTCACCCTTCATCAGTGAACAATGCGCCATGCTCAATCTTGTCAATTCTTTTCAGCCACCTCAAAATCTCCATTTTGCCAAAGAAAACAAGCTCATCTTCCTTACTATTTCCTCATAACTGGAATTCCGAACACCCGGATTTCATCACTGTTGCTTATGTCAGTACCTCTCAGAAGTGCACACAGTGCTCTGGATTGGACCTTATATAAATATATCATAAAACAAAATGCAGATTACACTCAGTCCCTCTGCTAACGCAATCCAGTACCTTATTTACCTCTTTCCTGTAGCTAAGCATTGTGAAGATGCTTTCAATTATTTATTCCCTGTAATCCCTAGATCCTTTTTGTAATCAGTATGTTGTACTGCTACTCCACTTTACACATACTCCCTCTCTTGGTCCCAAGCTAATTATTTCATATTTACCACATTAAGTTGCACGATTGGTCCTGTTACAAGAAATGAAGAGAAAGAAAAAGGTAGGATCTAATTCCTCTGAACATGCCTTCATTTTTCTCTATTGTTCACCCTGCCTTCTATTTTGGTGGCATCTGCAGAGATTTTGCGCACTACATCTTCACCAAAGTCATGAATGTATATCGAAAAGGACAGATGTAGAGATGGATAAAAAAAGAAACAGATATAGACAGCGATAGATAAATGGATAGATAGATATAGACATACAGATAGGTAGCTCGGTCTAAAAACAGCAAGGCTCACAAGATCAACCCCCAATTTACCCCACTTGTAACCTCTTTCCTACATTTCTAAAATAACGTTAGGCTTACAAAACAAAGATTTAAAAAAAAAAAATTTTAATCTCCAAGATTTTTACTTAATTTAATTTTTATAGTTAAGAGTTTGCGTGGTAATTCTTCATGTAATAGAAACTAATTTTTGTTTACAAGATTGCATCACTTACGGAAGCTATACTACTAGGAGATTAATAATGGATCTATTGAAAAATGCAGCAATTTTACTGGGTTACAAATGCATTTGATTTAAAAATGGACTGCAGTGCATGGTCAGCACAGCCTCAATAAACCAATTCAACATCAATTCCCATTATTTTTTGTCAAAATATTGACATTTCTTATGGTGCAGTTATACTGCAGTACTGGCTTGAGACCAGTACCTGCTTAGGACGATGTAGAACTGGCAGTGCTGAAGCTGTATGTTGGCACCATGTCACACTCTGCCCAGCCGCTGAGGAATTTAAATTCAGTTAATTAAATAAATCTGGAATAAAAAGCTCGCATCATTAATGGTGACCATGAAACTATTGGATTGTCGTAAAAACCCATCTGGTTCACTAATGTCCTTTAGGGAAGGAAATCTGCCATCCTTACCTGGTCTGGCCTATATGTGACTCCAGACCCACAGCAATGTGGTTGACTGCCCTCTGAAATGGCGGCTCACCACCACTTTCTCAAGCGCAATTAGGGATGGGCAGTGAATTCTGGCCTTGCCAGCAACACCCACATCCCGTGAATGAATAAAAAAAGGGGATCCTGTGCAGGTGTGTAACACACATTCATCAGCATTCAAATATCCATATAAAATCTCAGCCATATTCACAGCCACCTCCTCAACTTTACCATCACCTGTGGCCTCTTTACTCCCATGGTCCTGATCACAGACAAGTCCATCTACAAGCACATCCTAGTATACCTCATAACCCCCATCCCCCTTACCCTTCCAATGCCACTTCCTTCTGCATTCATACCTGGAAACAACCCTTTCCCATCCCCCAATCCCCTACAAGTCACTTAAAACTGCACTTTCAAACTCCCAACTGCCTACCATTAGGCCCTCCATTCACCACGATACTTCTGTAGCCATCTATTTTCCCAATCACTACCTTACCTCCACCTTCAACAAGAACTTGTATTTATATAGCACCTTTAATGTAGTAAAACGTCCCAAGGCACTTCACAGGAGATTTATCAAACAAAATTTGACAGAGCCTCATAAGGAGATATTAGGGCAGATGAACTTGGTCAGAGGTAGGTTTTAAGGAGCGTCTTAAAGGAGGAGAGAGGTGTAGAGAGGCGGAGAGGTCAGGGAGGGAATTCCAGAACTTAGGGCCTTGGCAGCATTAAGCAAGGCCACCAAAGATGGAGCGATTAAAATCGGGGTGCTCAAGAGGTCAGAATTGGAGGAGCGCAGATATCTCAGAGGGTTGTAGGGCTGGAGGAGATTAGAGATAGGGAGGGGAGAGGCCATGGAGGGATCTGAAAACAAGGATGAGAATTTTTAAATCGAGGCATTTCTTAACCTTCGATGTCTTGTTCTCAGCAACTCCATTACTGTCCCTGGCATAACCCCCATCTTCAATTCCTCAGTTCAAAGGGCATATCTGGTTTAGCCACCAGGTCTGGCTAAACCACATCAAGCGTATACATGCCTCACTCTCCTCCGCTTTGATCATAAGTGGACTATTTTGCACAGTATTTAAAGCCTTCGTCAGATGTTGTTGCAGACATCCTGACCCTACTATGAGGATAGGGTTTGTTTTAATGCAGGCAATGCATTGCATTGGTCAGTGCTGAAGAGCCTACCATATGAGTACAGCCCAGGTGCAACATACCATCTGCACTGAGTGCGAAATTGCAATTTGCACCTTTCTCCCTTGTAGGCTAATGCTGCTGTTTGTTTTTGCCTGCTTCATTTTCCTTCTATACAGCTGTCTAGGGAGCACAGGGTTAGTCACTGATATTATCATGCAACCTGAGCAGGGCAGCTTTTCTTTCTATTTTTATACTGAGTCCTGGTTTGTAAAATGCACCACATTTCCCACATTATTCAGAATGAGATAGACAATTAAGTCTAAAATAAAATCCAGTCAGTTGTAACTGAACATAGATTGACACTGATTGGTGCTGACGCTGTACTGTGGATGAATTCAGTTGACGGCGAGGGCCCTGTTAATACTCTCAGTGCCGAGAGTTTAGTGGTGCTAGCTGATAAAACACTCGACACCCTTCAGGAAAGTAACTTGCATGAAAAACTGCACCATTGTTAGCACGGGTTCTGCCTTCTCCTAAAGGAGTCTAGTATAATATTTCCTGGTGGTTTATCACCCAGAGCTGCCTGGCACTGAAGCCTCAGACTTTTGGGAAACCTAAAAAATAAACACAAATGCCCAGACAAGCCAGCTTACATAACATTGTTTGATACTCTGTATAATCTAACATACTCCTGTACAGAGGCTGCACTTTGTTCCAAACATTGGCTATAAGAGATTGGATTTAAGACGCAAAGAAGCTGTAACTACACATCACAGGAAATAAAACATAGAAGTAGATCACGTACGACACTGCCTATTTAAGGTTCTGACAACATTTTCAGGTGTGGGCTCAGCAGATGGTTTCCTCAGATCCCATCAAACCAGGCCACACGTCTGCAGTGTGTGAAGGATGCAGAATGAAGAATCACTTTTATGGAAGATGAAAGAATCTTTCCAGTCAGTCCACCTTCAAAACAAGGAGGTCAGTCAGCTTAAAAATTAGTCCTAAAAATTACTTTAAAAGGTAACCACCGCTTCAGATAAACCAAGTCCTCCCAATACAGTCTGAATTGAAACAGCTGTCCCTCCCACAATTAGCAGAACCTTCAGTTTCATTCATCCTTCAACAATTGGTCCGTGGGATTTTTTTTAAATAAAAACTTATGAAATGGATGTTTGATGTAAACAAATTTAGAAGTGAATACAAAACCATTAGGAAAACACTATACAGAGTTCAGCATCCAACACCCATGTCCAAAAGAATGTCCATTTAGTTAGGCAAGATGCCCCAGATTTGTATTTATTAAAGAAAAGGGATAAAACTATGGCTCTTCCTTCTGGTTCAAGACGCAATGTTACATTTCACCAGTCCGCACCGACACTATTGAGTGTGCAACAGTAAGAGCTCCACCTAGAGGACTTCAAGACACACAGCACTGAGCACTGCAACGTTTTCATAGAATCAACAGCATCTGTTAGCAAGACCTGCTGCATAAGAGCATGACGCAGAAGGAATATCAGGACCGATATTGGGCGGGATAAGCAAACAAATAACTATCTTCTGCACTTAGTAGGGGTGGTTTCACTGCAGTTAAATGTAATAAGACTTTCCATCATCATTTATAAAAAAAAAGTACTGTACTGTAACGTGAAATATTTCACCAAGAAATATGGGCTTTGGAGAGTTGATGTTGCTGATGCATAGAATATATAGCGAGAACAAGATAGTTTAATACTTCTTAAAAGTTGAGTAAAAAACTCCCCCTTAAAAATACATTAGATTATTGGTGAAGAAACTTCAAGCTGTTTGTGACATATTTCCTATGATTAAACCCACACAAATAGCTATTCTACACAACAGGGGGACAAGTCAACTCTCTTTTGCAAATAACCATACCCAAATGGTAATAACTAACTTGGGATGGATGAGGGTTGAACTAGTTTTGGTAACTTTGACAGTTCATTATGGCTCTGGCAGTTCCCAGCATCCTCCCCTTATATAATAACCAAAAGCCTCAATTACTTCTGAGCTCCTTTGACACTGAAGTTACAGAGCAGGTCCATCGTGATTATTGACACAGATATACACATATATGGTTCTCCCAATTCTCTCCAAGAAACAGCGTCTAATGAGAGAAGGTTGCCTGTGAAGTTTGGTTAAATCCAATTAGTGCATTGGCTGCGCTAGTGTAAAACATCAATCATGCACACCCCCAGGTTTGCAGCTGACGAGACCCGCATGAGGATGCAGCTGATACATTTTACAATGAGTGTGTTTAAATTTACACAACAAACCACGATCTGGAGCAATGAGACAAGCAAAGGGGTAGCACAAAATGCCCAAACTTCTGCATTGCAAGAACAAGTGCATCCAGGATCTGAACTTCCACATTGTGGTTTGTTTCACTGGAGGCTTAAAGTCACGCAATTTGCATAAAAGTCTATACACTAACCTAACGCAAGAATAAAATCAGTTTAGAGAAACCATTTCACACATAACCTCCATTTTTTAATCTTGTGACATACAAAGAGGAGGCAATTTTAGTTACTTTATTTGGGTGTGATGTTTGCATGTGGCACTAGGAAGCAAAGGGGAAAAGCTCCGAGGCAGTACTTAAGACAGCACTTTATGAAAATCTGCTGAAAATTTCAGTATGGATTACTAATGATTGTATACCGTTCATACACAGTCCCATTAATGGCATGAAAGCATATTAAGAGGACAGGGGAAAATGCTGTAGTACAAAGGTGCCAGCCTACAAGTGTGGATTTTCAGGAAAGGAGCAAGGAGGTACAATCAGCACTCCTGCCCTGTACTTCAGCAAGCCTACAACTTTCCTGCATTCAATAGTAGACTCGAGTGAGATGCAATGTCCTACCCTCCAGCTCCAGGGCTGCAATCTCACACATGGATGAGCTGTAGTCTGATCCTGCCAGCAATTCACAGCATTTCTCTTGCTCAGTCTATGGAGCATGAGGAGAAGAATGCTATGGAGGCAGGGCATTGGCAGCATTCATAGGACTAGCAAAAGTCTTCCATTAGAACTAGAGCCTGTGTGGGATTTGCGCGAGCTCTCTCGCTTTGATGAGAAAACACTCATCTCCTACAACCAGGCGGATGGTGAAGGAAAAAGAAGAGAGAAAAATAATAAAACAAAAGATAGAATGAATGAGACAGTAGAGACTATACTAATGTCACTGGGTTGTCCCTTGCGGCCCAATTTCCTACATTACAACAGTGACTACAAGTACTTAATTGGCTGTAAAGCACTTTGGAACATCCTGATGTTGTAAAAGGCGCTATATAAATCCAAGTATTTCTTTCATGTGGCAGACTTGGTGTGTACCACCTTTAAGCATGTTTTTGGCACGATTCAATGCAGCTCCTTGACTGAAAATTTCACACCTGGAATTTGTCCAATGTTGAGGCATTAGGCACTCATCTTCCCCCACCCCGAGAATGCAGGAGGAAGAAACTATGCAGGAGCAGTTAGGGTAGCCATTCATTACTACTTCTCCACCTGCTTTCTACACAACGGGAAAAATATTTCCCAGTGCAAACACAAGTGAAGCCAACGGGAAAAAAAAAAATCAGAAAAGAAAGCAACTGTGCCTTTAAATCTTCACACATAAACTTGCTACTCTAGTGTCAAACTAGCTAGGTTTATTTTAACCATCATTCTATTCGCACCTGTCCTGTGCTGCCGAAATTTTATTTTTATAACTTCATTGGTTCTCAGTAGGATGCTCTGTGCTCAAGTCAGAAATACTAAATAACCCCTCGCCTCCCATCCCTCCAAGGAAGTGGTGACCACCAGAGGATGAGAATGCACCACATCAAACGTTGGGGCTGTATTTCACAAACAATAAAGCTGAAAATCCCAGCCAAAAGTTTCATTAAACAGCCTGTCAGCTCTGTGATGTGATGGCAGCAAATCGGAGCAAAAACCAATCCATCAAAATCAGCTTAAAACAACAAGGTGCCCCGTGCCCTTCTGACTGAAGAAAGGGGAATAGCAAATACAATCTGCAAGCTGGAAGCTTTTACCCATTAGGCATGTTACAAACAGCAAATAAACAAGGCACTTAAACATCATAAATCAGAAGGCTACTGAAGCACGGAAGGACCATTCTGCAGGCTGCATGTAGAAGTTAAAGAACTGTCAGGCTCAGCTCAGAAAATTTCACACTCACTGGAGGAGGAGCGGCATCGGGAAGAAAGCATTACAAGTTTCAAAAGGTTGCTTACTGAAGGCTTATTTTGGAATTTCTAAGCATGACTTATTGGGGGCAAATCTCTCAATTTTATTTCTTTAATTTAGATCAATTACTAAAGGAACAGACAAAAGGAATGTCCCTCCCTCTTTACAGTACCCCCCCCCCCCCTCCTCAAAATAATGAACAGGATTTCTGTAACACAGACTTTGATGTCTCACTGACCCAGGAATGCTCAGTACTGTCAAAATTTCATGAATATCATTGGAACCTCACATCTCTGTAACCTGACATTTAACTTAGATCTGGCCTTATATAACTTAAATTTGTGACCCCTGGTCCTCCCTAACCTATTCAATTGAAACAAACCGTCAACTGGAACACAATCTACACCCTTCATTATCTTATAAACCTCAATCAGATCACCTCTAAGTCTAAGCTTCTCTAAAGAGTAGAGTCCCAACTCTTTTAGCCTATCTTGATAACCGAGATGCTTTAAATGATATACACATTCAACCTACTGGTTGAGCTGCCTGCTTTTCATAACCACCCTAGTTCTGGCACACATGTACTGCTGCTTTTCCTTACGATCCCAGCAGACCCTCTAACTCTCCCCCTGAAAATACCTTTCCTCTGAAAAGGTAGACAGTAGCTGCTGGTGCATCTCTCATGGGAAACATTTTCTAACATTACCTGTTGTAACTAAATCTAATAAGAAATCACCCGTCCTGGTCTGTATGGCTGCGTTCCATACTAGGCAGTTCATTTACAAACCGAGCTACACAGGGAGAGCTTCTTCTAGCAATTTAACATATTTGCTTTTTTTGGTGAAACACTCAGAGGAATTATGCAGAGCAGAAGAGGAAATAAAAACCAAACAAAAATGTTAATTAGCAAATTATAAGCCTTACACACACTCTCACACAAATCCAAGCCTCCCACAGACATGAATTGAAACCAGGCAACAATTCATCATCCCACTGTAAAATAGCTAAACCTGAAGCAGCTGTAAGTGCGTGGTCATTTGTAAGCCTGTTGTTATAGTGTAATTAGCACGTTTAATAAAGGCGACTTTTAGTACCGTATTAATATTCCGGGAAACCTGTAAACAGAGTGCTGGAGCCAATTTATAAATGGGTGATAACTTGCAGCATGCATTATAACTGCAATAAGCTCTGGTTATAAAACATTTTTAGATGTGTTCTTACAATTGGTTCCAGTATTTAAGAATCATCTCTTCACCTGAAATTGTGTGCAATTCTCATTCAGGTTATTGTTATGAAAAAGGGAATTGTCCAGCAACAAATACATGCTTTGGAAATGAATTTACTTACCCATGACATAAAATCACTGCAAAATTTCCACACTTCCCATCGCCAAGTACAGCATCACAAAATATCTCAACATTTTTAAGTTATGGAACGTTTAAACAAATTGTTATTTTGCAATGATTTGATGGCATTAAAGGTAATAGCAACATTTTTATATAGATTCCATAACCAGAGTTCATTATATAAGGGATAAACAAGGGCTGGGTATTAGATAACAAGGCTATAATACCCTCAGGATTTACATGAAACTGTACAACTCGGGAGTCGATATAATCCTGATTGAACTCATAGTAGCTCAAGCATATAATGTAGTCAGTTGAGAGAAAGGAAAGGATTTTATCCTGTTCGGCATCCCTCTTGCACCTTCAGGCCAGAAGCTGCTATTTTTGTGTCCCCAGCACCTGCTATTTGGCTGCTCCGGCTTCCCAGCTTGCTTCCTGGACCGCCATCCTGATGCCCCAGTGGACTGTGGTGTGCTATCTTCTTTCCTGCATTGCTGAGGCCTCCGCTGTAACCTTTGCCGGTAACCTGCACGTTCGTTCTGAAAGCGCAATGTGGCCTTATAGCGGTGCAGAATACAAATGCAAGCAGATAATGCTGAACTCATACTAGAACCTCAGTTAGGCTACAGATGGAAAGGTGTACAGTTTTGAACATCCATTAAACAAAGGATATAAAAGCAATGGAAAAATGCAGCGTAGATTCACTAGGATGTCACCAGGGAGGGGGGGGGGTTACAGCTACGAAGAGAGAATTGAGAACTTAGGGCTTTTTTTGTGCTGGAGCTGAGAAAGTTAAGAAAGATAGAGGTCTTCAAGATTTCAAAGGGTTATTTTAGGGTAAATAATGATGAATTGTTTCCACCGATTATCAAGATGCCAGAGAGTACAAATTTAAATAAGAGGAATTACAGGAGAGGTTATAGAATCATAGAATGATACAGCAGAGAAGGAGGCCTTTCGGCCCATCGTACTTGTGTCGGCTCATTGAAAAAGTCATCCAATTAGTACCACTCCACTGCCCTTTCCCCATAGCTTTGCAAATTTTTACCCTTCAAGTATTTATCCAAATCCCTTTTAAAAATTACTATTGAATCTGCTTCCACCACCCTTTCAAGCAGTGCATTCCAGATCATAATAACTCGCTGCATAAAAAAAACTCATCTCCCCTCTGGTTCTTTTGCCATTACCTTAAATCTTTGTTCTCTGGTTACGGACCTTTTTGCCACTGGAAACAGTTTCTTCTTATTTACTCTATCAAAACCCTTCATGATTTTGAACATCTCGATTAAATCTCCCCTTAAACTGCTCTGCTCCAAGGATAACAATCCCAGCTTCTTTAAGCTCTCCGCGTAACTGAAGTACGACATCCCTGGCACCATTCTAGTAAATCTCCTCTGAACCCTCTCTCTAAGGCCTTGACATCCTTCCTAAAGTGTGGTGCCCAGAATTGGACTCAGCTGAGAAAACACCATATCTGCTTTGAATCTGTAGGTACAAGATTGAAGCATTGCACAGATCTAGGTTACTGCCAACGTCCATGACTTGCTGCTTTTTAAGTCATTATATATATATATTTTTTTTAAATAAGGTCTTCACATTCCAAAATGCAACTGTTTTATAAAAAAAAAAAATTCAGATTATTAAATGAGGAAAACATTTTACTTCAATTTATATTGTCTCTTTATTCGGCAGTTCATAATACACAGAAGTGTAATTGCCCCTCATATTGCTACAGCAGTTCATTTTCAGTATAGTTATAGAAAAATCAAATCTTCATTTGACTACTCTGAACAGTTTTCATTTTAAGGTCAGGGTATTCAGCAATACATTTAGGAAATACTTTCTGGCCCATTTTATTGTATAAACGTGCATAAAATAGCAAAACCTTACTGCTTTGCTCCTTACAATGGGATGGATACTATACTATAGGATACACAATGGAACTCTCTGGAAGACAGAAATACATATTGCTTTGCTACCATCAGGTCCTATAACAATAGTTTCCAATTTACGGGATTTAAAAAAAGATTTGCCTGTAAATGAGGATATACATCTCAATACTTTAACAGATCTATAATAAAAATACTTCTAAGTAACGAGACTCAATCATTGCCCTCATTTGAAATAAATCAGTTTAACTTTACCAAAAAAATATACACACTGGAAAAAGTTCACAGTGCATGTTCAACCAAACCTAAATATCTACAGATTCAGAGGAGACATGAGACTGGTCACTAGTGTCAAAGGTCTGGGTTCTGGGGACAGACTAGAGAAACCTGGGCTTTCCAGCTTAGAAAGGATGCAACTCAGAGATGATCTTATAGAAAGAAAAAGAATGACTTGCATTTCTATAGCACCTTTCACGATCTCAGGTCATCCCAAAGCACTTTACAGCCAATGAAGTACTTTTGAAGTGTAGTCACTGCTGTAATGTAGGAAATGCGGCAGCCAATTTGCACACAGCAATGGTAATGACCAGATAATGTGTTTTTTTTTAAATTAGGTTGATTGAGGGATAAATATTGGCCAGGACACTGGGGATAACGCCCCTACTCTTCTTCGAAATAGTGCCGTGGGATTTTTTACGTCCACCTGAGAGAGCAGACAGGGCCTCGGTTTAATGTCTCATGCAAAAGATGCCACCTCCGACAGTGCAGCACTCCCTCGGTACTGCACTGGAGGGTCAGCCTAGATTTTTGTGCTCAAGTCTCTGCAGTGGGCCTTGAACCCACAACCTTCTAACCAGAGGCAAGAGTTACATGGAATGGACTCTTGGATAGAATAATGGATGTGGAAACCCTGGAATTATTTAAGAAACAATTGGCTGCCAAAATGGTAGGGCTGTAGGATTTTCATCAATAAATTAATTAAAATGGACCAAGGGCCTTCTTTACCCATAAGCATCTTGCGATCTTTTGACAGAAGGCTGGCAGCAATTCAATCCAGCCATTCGGGTGAAATGATAGACTACACGAACAAAGCCTGAATGGTTTATGGAATTTCAACTGGCTTAACTATGCCAGATGCTACTGCACAGAATATTTGCAATAAATGAAGATGTGCATTTTTTTTAAACTTCTGTAATGTGATGATATATTAAGTGCTGATGGATAACAGATAGAGACTGTAATAGACCAGTATGGAAAGGGTTAATCAGGGCAGCAACAGCAATCCTGTGGCTGACTGATGTGATTTGAGGGAATTTGTAAGTTTTGCATTGCTATGCCTTTTTTTTTTACAAGTGTAAATTGCAGTTTTTATTTGTCAAATAGGATACGATCCTTAAAACTATAATGTCTTAAAGCAACTAATCAGTACCTAGTTGCTGGTTTGCAGTTGTGTGTAAGGGAATGTTTAAACAAATGGTCCTCGAGTGAGCAAATGGATAAGGACAATATACAAATGTTCTCTTGGTAATAGTGATGAAGTTGGGAAAACAGCAGGACTGCCTTTTAATTTGACATTGTGGGGTTAATCAATCAAGGCAAAGTTAACATTGGAATTGAAATGGCTGGCTGGTGAAACACAGGACAAGACAGACCAGCACCAGGAGTAATACAGAATTAGGTTGGGGGCTGTCAGTACACTGGGGTGTTAACTCAGGAAAGAAAAACCATTTGGACAAATATTCACTCTCAATGTAACAAATATTAGTAGAGTGTGAAAACGAGGCGTATGGCTGGTGAGACATGCTGTCACGTAGCAGTGGTAAGAAAGGGTATAAAGGCACCTAAGCTGGGAGCAGCAGTGAATATATATATGAAGATAGATAGAGATATAGAGATATAGAAATAGATATAGAAATAGAGATAGAACAAGAGAGAGATATAGAACAAGAGATAGATACATACATACAGATAGTGATAGGAGCTAGATAGAATATAGGAGATTGGAGAGATAGCCAAGATCGGAAAGATAGCTAAGATCGGAGAGATAGCAGACAGACAATCAGACAGACAGATCTCTATCTACATATCATCCTTCGATATCGAAGGTAACAATATGCGTGTGTCTAATTCGAGAGGCCTGAACCCAAATTACATTTTGCGACATCGATGTATGATTATCCAACGATGCAATTGCGTCATAAGTGTAATATACATGACAGTATAATGAAAGACAGTGAGAGCTGAAAGTACATGCCAGCATGCGTCTCGTTCTACTGTACGAGATTCTCCCTATCCTGCAGGAGATTACCTAAACTATATTGCAACTTCTAGTTATTCTTCAGAAGCTTTAGGAGACAAAACTTTGCAAGGGTTGTTGAAACAATGGCCTAGATTTTCTGATTGTAATGTCAATGGTAACCCATTTAAAATAGATGGGTTACTACTAGGAAAATCTAGACTTCTATGTTATTTGCATTGTACTCATCTGTATTGAAAGTGCAGAATTAAATCTTAGGAACTCCATTATTCGGTAACTTTTATCATCAACAAGGAGACCTGTTCCATTATGGCGAACGCTGTACTTGGTGCAACTTCGATCCATATGTAATCACTAACATGCAAGGTATACAGGGTATCAATGAGTTTGGAGATCAGATAGCAGAAGGAAAGAGCTTGAGACTTTTATAGTCTCAATTGAATGAGCAGACTGATTAGCTGATCTTTCTTATTGCATAGAATACATTATGGTTCTGGGAAAGTGTGCACTTAACACCAAAAAAAATACAATGCTAGAAATATACAACAGGTCCATTAGTATGTAGAAAAATACAAGACAGGTTAATGTGTCACACAGTTTTGACAAAGGATGTACACTGTGGTATTTCCTCCAAGAGTTATTAAGCAAAAGAAAAAAAGCAAACAAATGTTAGCAAAGTGGATTTCTTCACACTGCTCGGGTCCTTTGTAATGTAAACAAATGGAAATTGTTGGCCCTGTGACAGGTTACCACCCTTTTCCCCATGGAAGTTACAGCATCATTCACCATGCAACATGCATTACTATGGAATCAAAAACTGATAGCAATATCCCAGTCATCGCCAATTTCGCGAATTTGAGTGTGAAAGGTAAAGGAATAAAGAACAGAAAGGGGCAGAAAAAGGAGGAAGAAAAAGGCAGAGAAAAAAACCCCATAAAAAAAGAGACACAAACAAGAAATAGGGAGAGAGAATGACATAGGTGTGTGTGTGGATTAAACCTCTCAGTAGTGCTTGTACTGTAATTTCACGCTATGCTGCATAACAGTGTAAGCAAGGCTGCTCAATCAAGTGCTGCTTTCTATATGTCACTGCTTGTGAACACATCGCTGAACTAAAAATTATTTTTAATGTTCAATATGGGCTTCCTTAATTGCCAACAAAATGTTAAAAATTCACCAGAGAAATTAAAGCTGCCCATGCAGGGATCAAGAGGAAAAAGAATGAAAGACTCCAAGATGTGGTAAGAAAAATTACTGGAGTGTTTAAGGAGCACAGCGGGACTTGCATCTCTACCAGAATTAAACAGCAGGGATAGGCGGTTTCAGTGGTTCTGGGAAAGTGTGCACATAACACCAAAAAAAAATGCTAGAAATATACAGCAGGTCCATTAGTATGTAGAAAAATACAAGACAGGTTAATGTGTCACACAGTTTTGACAAAGGATGTACACTTGAAAACCTCTTTTTCCTTTACAGGTGCTGATTGACCTGCTGTGCATTTCCAGCAATTTTTGTTCAGTTACCAACATTTGCCGTTTTTGTTTTATCTATCCCTACACCATTTTTATGTATGAACAGAAACTGCTCACTAAAGCAGAACAAACTGCGTTATTGTAAACTTTGATAATGTTTCCTCTCAGGTTCCTGAAGAGGTTCCATTTAAAAGGGGGCACATGGAAGACGACTGAGGCCCAAAATTTGCGATCGGAGGCTTCCCGCGGGCGGATGCCTCCGACCTGTAAAAAATCTACAAATGTACTTGGTGGTCCGGGAGGTATGGAGACTCGCGATCTTGGGCCTCTCCGGGTACGCGCGGGCAAAGGCCCACATATCCCAGGGGCGCAGGCGGTTCGCAAGCGCCCCTGGGATCACATGGGCCGGCCCAACCCAACCAATAAAAGGGGATTCCCATTCATACTAATGGGAGTTTCGTACATACAGAAACCCCATAAGTATGAATGGGGATCACTTAAAAAATACACAAACACATGAAATAAAAAAAAATTTAATTACCTATTTAAAATTAATTAAAATGTCATTTCATTAAATATTTTAAATAAATTTAATTTTTTGGAAAAAAAATAATGTTTTAACAGGGCTAAAAATAAACTTACCTTATTGGACAGAGTTGTTAATGTATAAATGAATGATAAAATTTTATTTTCCTATTTTTTAAAACTCTTGTGCTGGTAAAAGCAAGCCTTACGCCTGCATTTATCAGGCATAAGAATTTCACAGGCTTTCAGCGGGCAGAAGTTGGGCAAATAGCGCAACTCTCCACTCGCAGAGGCCCTTCTCCCGGGGATGCGGAGGATCTGTCAAGAGAATTCTTGATAGATCGCAAGTTCCGGGTTTCCGCGCATGCCTAAACCCGGAACTTGCGCGGCCCCTACGGGCGCATCCGCACCTCGTACGCACTCATAGGGGTCGCAAACTACGGCCCAATCTCTTTAAAGAGATGATTGTGATAAGATGGCATTCTGCACGTAAAATTCATTATTATAATGTTTAAATCTATAGTCTGTGGTATACAGACAAGGATTTGTCCAGCAAGGTCCACCTGTTGGATTGCCTTCTTTAGGAAGAGTCTCCCTCATTCTTTGAAAGAATTTCAAACTCCACTTACAATTAGGATGTTGTCATAATTCCTGAAGAACTGTCCCTTTAATAATTGAATGCCCTGCACGGTCAATGTGATCATTTCCCATTCTGCTGTATACAAGGCCTCAATCTTTGGCCATGCCTTTAGTTCTTTATTTGGAGGAGGCACTATTTTGAGTTACTTTTCAAGAGTGGAAGTGCGTAAGATAGGTAATGTCATATTTCCTATATTCAAAGAGGAATTATTTCAACAGTAGGACAGAATGGAGCGATTGAGGACCAACAATTTCAAGCCAGCTTGAAGCAAATCAATGCAAATGCAGTCCTAAGTTGTCAAATCAACATAGTAAGCATGTGCACTGCTCAAGTTTACCTTGAAGATGGTGTCAAGAGGATCTTCTGCAGGGTGGCCAGAGAAATGGTCATTCAGTGGGTAGAATAAATTCCAACTTATCCCACTCTTCCACATAGTAGCACAAGACGACACACTCACTAATTTGGTAACTTCTGGTTCTTGAAATTGTTCCAAAAGGAAACAAATAACTGTCTAAAGCAGCAGTACTTATTAACATTTCATCACAAAGAAAGACTTGCATTTATACATCACCTTTCATGACCTCAGGGCGTTACAATGTGCTTTACAACCAATGAAGTACTTTTGAAGTGTAGTCACTGTTGTAATTTAGGAAACATGGCAGCCAATTGCACACAGCAAGCTCCCACAAAGAGCAAAATCATAATGACCAGATAATGTGTTTTAGTGATGTTGATTGAGGGATAAATATTGGCCCAGGACACCAGGGATAAGTCCCCTGCTCTTCAAAATAGTGAGGTCGCACAACACCAGGTTATAGTCCAACAGTTTTATTTGAAATCACAAGCTTTTGGAGCTATCGATTTGCTCCTTCCTCAGGTGAAGTAAATTAGATACAGAATCTCCAAAGCATATATAGATGGAAAACAAAGCATGTGTACTTTACAATTGCAGTTTAACATCCACTTGAGAGAGCAGACATTTAACATTTCATCCGAAAGACGGCACCTCCGACAGTGCAGCACTCCACTGGAGTGTCAGCCTAAATTTTTGTGCTCAAGTCTCTGGAGTGGGACTTGAACCCACAACCTTCTAACTCAGATGAGAGCGCTACCAACTAAGCCATGGCTGACAATACAATCTCAAGCAATGAGTTTTAATATGTGAATTTTGATAAACGGTTGGTACAGACTTGGGTCCTTGCCGGTCTGTATGATTCACCCACTCTGTGTTAACCAGTTGAGTCACTGGGGGAAAACAATGTAGTTGGAATATCTTCTGAAAGTTTTAAACTCCATCCATAGCATGGAAAACCCATACATTTCATTTTGACATTTACCTTGTGCCTGAGCTCTTAAAGAATGGTAAGGGTGTGACAGACTGTGGAGCATAACCTCTAAAGTAGTTTACAAACAGTGTGCAAGCAGGTAATAAAGGATTTCCTAATTCCCAATCAGCACTTACAAATCCATCAAGTGTCATTTGTTAGAAGTGACAATCAATGATTTTGGTGTAGAAAATGTAGCCGGGGTCACTCAAAAACACAACTACTGTACATATGTTTAAATAGGTTTGCAATCTGTCAATCTTGCCTATCATAAACACCCTTCTCAACATTTCCCTGATGTTGACAGCTCTGCAGTTATTTTGGTTAAGTATTCAAGTAAGAGAGAGAAACCGAGGCTCCCCAAGAGGCAGAAGATAATCAGTATACAGGTCATGCTGTATACTAAACAAAACAAGCTGCTGGAATTTCTTTGAAGGCAGGAGTTAAGCAAGATTTCCTACCATGTTGCAAAATAGGTACAAACTTCACAGCCACTGGTTAGTCTTTCACTCTCTTGAAGACTGTTTTAGGACCTGGTTCCACAGTGTATTTCATGCTGACTTACCCATTTAATTTCCATTGTAAGATTTGCTTTTTATTGCTTTCATTAAACTGGCCAATTTGATGCAGTGGCACACATTTAACACGGCAAGTGACGAAGCTGCCTATAGCACCATCAGTATATGTGGTCAAAACAAAAGAATCGTCATTCCAGGGGCAGTAAATGATACAACCATGACATTAGGCAATAATTCAATCAATATGCAATTCCCAGTGATGTAACCGCACAAACCAGCAACATCAGAGCATAGGCAATCAGAAACACAATCGCAAACAAATGAGGAGAGAATGTAGCAAACAATTATAGGGCAGTTTGTAGAACTTGAAAACATCTACACAGATGGATAACAACAAGAGCGACATCATTTTGTTCAGGTTTCCATTCCTTCCTCAGGACCAGTAACGACCACTCCTCAATAAAACATTCCCACCACATGCAACTAATTTGACTGAAACCAGACATTATATGAAAATACCTGTTAAGAGACAACACATTGAACTTTTTTCTGAAAACATTATGCTATGGGAAACAAGAGAGAGAGCGCATGCAACATCCAGGCCAGAATGCTCCATTATCATTAGATTATAGCAAAGCCCAGCTTTTGATTGTAATAATTGGGTTTTGCTGTTTAATCGTTGAGGATCTTTGAAATTTAGCAGTGTATTTGTGGTCTAAAATTCTCATCTCTTTTCTCTTTCTGTCCCCTACCTGTCTTGCCAAAGCCCTTCTAATGTATTCATGAGGTGTAGGTAGCTTGAACACATACTGAAAACATTAAGCTCAGCTTTGGCTGCTGCATCATGAGTCCAGGCCTGTGAGGCATGACATTCCATGTGTTTGTAATGAAGGAATGAACAAGCTTGTTTTTGATTGCCTTTGGAGGACTGGATAGGAATTTCCCAGAAATCGTTTATCCCTGAATTGGCCCAGCTTCTGTTTTTGCCTCATTGGAAGTTGCATGTCTGCTGGTGGGTGGGATGTACTGGGGGGCTGTGGTGCTTCGTTGCTGAATGGGACAGACTGTCTTTTTCTGTCTGTCTTTTTCATGTTCTCGAATGTAATTTACATTTGTATTGCGCCTTTCACAATCTTGGGGCGTTCCAAAGCGCTTCGTGGCCAATAAAGTACTTTTGAAGTGTACTCACTGTTGTCATCTAGGGAAACACAGCAGCCAATTTGCACACAGCAAGGTCCCACAAACAGCAATGAGATAAATAACAAATTAAACTGCTTTTCTTAGTGATGTTGGTTGAGGTATAAATGGTCTACAATTGCCAGCCAAGTAATGCAATTTTGTCCTTGGGGAAGTGGAAAAAAAATTGAGGGGTGATGAACAATAAGAGGTCATTTGCCTTATTCATAATTAGACACTGCTCTGATAGAATGACACTGGTTAAAGATAGAAAAAGATAATCTTTCCATCATGAAATGGTATATACGTTGCTATTTTCCTCTGTTAAGGAGTTGCATATGACTTGCTTTGTACAGGAGAGACACACAGACGTAAAAACCTACGACAAAAGTCACAAGCTGGTTTTTCAAAACACCTTAAATGCTGAAAAGAAACATTCACAAGATAATCAGCACTGGATCCTGAAGGTCAAGTACAGAGTGAAACATATGCAAACTGCTGGAAAGGGAGGATTTATTTATTTTATGCAGCTGGTAATTTCACTGCTCATGGCATGGGTGATTCGCATGTGTGAATTATTACTTCAACAGTAGAATGATGCATTCAAATGTCTTCAGATTTTAAATTATTCCATGGCTGGGAATCTCAAATGGAATATTGCATTCGGGAGAACAAGTTTTAAGCATTCTTACACTCTCCTGAAAAATGGTTAAAATGCCTGCATGGTTACCAAGTTACAGGGCCTTTCATACTGTTAGGAGGACCATAAGTTTTTGCAGAATGCTAAGAAAACCATGGATGATGCCCTGGGAGCAAGTCACCGCCCAGCATTAATCGTTCGGCAAGACCAGAACAAAGGGTGAAGAACAAGAAAGCTTACGTACCCTATCTGAGAAGTCGCACAACACCAGGTTATAGTCCAACAGATTTATTTAATTTTACAAGCTTTCGAAAGCTTGTAAAATTAAATAAATCTGTTGGACTATAACCTGGTGTTGTGCGACTTCTCATTTTTGTCCACCCCAGTCCAACGCCGGCATCTCCACATCATGTACCCTATCTGCACAGACATCTTTGTCCTTATACATTACCATGTTCAAATCCACATAGTCTGGGAAGCACCATCTCCAAGTTAGATCATGGTAGCCCTTCAGTCCTGAGTTTTAAAGGTTACTATGAGCAACTCCCAAAAGAGAACCCAATCAGTCTGGACTTAATCCCTGGCCAAGGAAATGTAACTTGAATTTCTTACAATAAGTACACACTCCTCTGTCTGCTAATGTGTACACTATGTGAGAAGAAGCATGTGAGCAGGATAAAGTCAGGGAAGGGACAGAGTGATGTACCTTATAGTAGACAAGATTCTAGTCAGTGGAATAGGAAGCAACTGCAAAAGGCCACAAATCATCACATGCAGCAGTTAAGACAAGCCTTTCATTTCTAGTCTATTATTCTCAATACAGGAAAACTCTCATATGGAACTCTAAGCAATTAAATTAAGTTGAAGAAATACTTCACAAGAACTTAGAATTTGGCTCAAACTTATTCTGGAAATCTATACACTCACCAATATTACATAGCTCTAAATGTTTTCAAGTCAGACAACTCCATGGAAAATACAGAACCTATAGCAGGTATGATGCACAAAAGGGATGTAAATGAAACCTCAATCAGATGTTTTATTTAAAAAACAGCTGATTTGCAGTCTCCTTGGAGATACCATTATATGGCTAACTTAAAATATGTCAAGCCATACTTCTGATCAATATGCTTCTACTACTCGCAGCCTTGTTGATCTCTCCTGGGGACTCCCACCAGTTTCTTTGCACCACTTCAATGTTAAATATTCAGTGAAGCTACAGATTTGAAGCACAAGTGGATTTTTCTCCCTTCTTTCCTTTTGAGAGGAACCTTCAGATATTACATTCTAGGCAATGGGACCTGGCTAGGTAAGGAACATGGCACTGAACCTCACAACAGCCTGTACTTTCACAGACAGGTTTCCCAGTCATCTCCAGTTCATCAGGAAACTCCTGTTGGAGATCATTCTTCAACCTGGAAAACTTGGTACCATACCCAAATACAAAAGCAAAATACTGCGGATGCTGGAAATCTGAAATAAAAAAAACAGAAAATGCTGGAAATACTCAGCAGGCCAGGCAGCATCTGTGGAGAGAGAAAGAGAGTTAACGTTTCAGGTCGATGACCCTTCGTCAGAACTGATTTGGTACGATACCCTCTGCTTCATTTCAAGGATAGTTCACCTCGTGTCCACCACACCAAAATGTTGATAAGGTCTTATGGAACCGATACACACACTTATACGGCAAAATAAATCACTGAAATTGTTAGTAGGATTGGTTATACCTTGAACTTAATCTTTGGAGGATTATATCAACAGAGAGATTAGAGATAGCTCAGCAAATTTATATTCGTCACAATGGTAACCACCAAAAAGTAATGATGTGAATAGGTAAAACTTACAGCAGTGTTTGTACGAGACCGTTTATCCAATAAGCAGAAAATATATTGATAAAACAGCTGTACTCAAGCAACAAGTTCTCCTAAAAATATCTCTGCCATTTAAAAACAAGGGCCTGTTTTTTTTTTTTACAGCGCAATTCGTCCGAAATCGGCCAAACCAGCGTAAAAGATCGCCGAATTTCAAGCACAAATTACATCCAGCGCAAATCGAGTTTCTATGATCATTTAGGGCAACACGGTGGCATAGTGGTTAGCACTGGTGCTTCACAGCGCCAGGGACCCGGGTTCGAATCTGACCTCGGGTGACTGTCTGTGTGGAGTTTGCACATTCTCCCCGTGTCTGCGTGGGTTTTCTCCGGGTGCTCCGGTTTCCTCCCACAGTCCAAAAATGTGCGGGTTAGGTTGATTTGGCTATGATAAATTGACCCTTAGTGTTAGGGGGGGATTAAATATGTGGGGATAGGATGGGATATGTTAGGGGGAATTAAATACGGGGGTAGGGTGGGATATGTGTACTGTGGGGATTAAAGCAGGGGACAGGGTACTGGATTTGGATGATCAGCCATGATCGTATTGAATGGTGGAGCAGGCTCGACGGGCCGAATGGCCTACTCCTGCTCCTAGAATCTATGTTTCTATGTTTCTATGTTTACGCCACATTAAAAAACATCGCGCGAGAAGCCGGCCCCGCCCACAAAACTGGCCTCGCCCCCAGATCGAATTAATCACCATGGCGAGTTTCTGCTAAATGCGCCCGTTTGCAGGCCTTCGAGGAGACTCTTAAAATTAAGCTGGTTCTTTTTGGCACAAGGACACTAATAGGCAGCTGTTAAAAGTGTATGAAGATATATGTTTTTAATTTACTAAGAAACTGACTACTGTACCCCAATATAACTAGAAAATGGTTTTGTAGTTTTTTTAAAAATTCATTTTCAGTTATTTAAAAGGATGCAACTGCTGCCAACGCACCGGAAGTAGTTGCGCATGGTGGTTCCAATTTAAAAAAAACTGTTGGTGAAAATATGCTGTGAAGCCGTTTGCAGCGACTGTTCGTTGCTCTGTGAAGAGGCTGTCAGTTATATCGGAAGTGCTTATTTTGTATAGGTTCTGTTTACTTTTTAATTGAGATGAAACTTTATATAATAACGTGGACACCATGTCGTCTGGAGAAAGTCTGGAGGCTCAGTTTGAGTTTAATGCATTTCTGGCTAACAGAGAAATTTCGGGAACAGGGAGCGGGGCTGAAATGTCGGGAAAACGGAGCGGGCCTGAAATGTCGGGAACAGGGAGCGGGCCTGAAATGTCGGGAACAGGGAGCGGACCAAGCAGAGACCATCATTGAAATTTCCAGATTACGGCGCAGAACGCTTCTGCGCAGCTTCCGGTCATTGAAATCAGCTTCCGGTTCGTTGGCAGGAGTCACTCCGTATTTAAAATTGCGTTATTCACAAGTGGTGGACTAGACACTGATTAAAAATGCTTATTTTTTGTGATAAACCCATTTTCAGCTGCATTAATAAAACTGTACCAAGTTGGCACTCTTAAATATATCATGCAATGTTTATTAAAGCAAAATATATATATATTTTTAATTACATTCTAAAATGCAGTGGTTCGTGGCAAATTTTATGTTTGGCGATATGCAAATGAGTTTGAGTGGAAACTTGAGGGTAAAAGAAACACTTCTCAAAACAAGCGCAATTTGTGCCCGGATCACCAATTGCACCCAAAGTGGAACTCTACCCCCGATATATTTCAATAAAGTACTCACCAATAGAGCTATCTCTACTGGAATCAGATTTTATTAGTTGCTTTTCAAGTGACAATATGTTCTTCAAGCAACGCTAGTGCTGATGTTCAGTTGATTCTGTTCAAGCGTTGCGCTTTGATCACATTAATTAGATTTCTGCCTTTTAAATAGTCCCAAGCATTCATTATTCTCAATCAAAGATCAGTTTCTCGCCGTCTTCTGAAAGCCCTGATTCATGGTGAGGTATGTTTCCATGGGTAGCTGCAACCACAAGTTCCTCATCAGACTGGCTATTCTTCAAACCTGAACCTAGACAGTAACTGTTGGCTGTGATGCTCCTCCACAGTTGAAAAGCCTACCAGGCTTAGTCCAGTTCTCACCTGAAACCCATGCCATGTACGTTTCAGTAAGAGTAACTTGACAGTGATCAGGAGCACTTGACAGGAGATGCTTTTCCTTTCCCTTTCCTGGGACAACTGGTGTCCCACTACTACCACAGCTGAGATCAGCTACATCGCCACAAACCAGGGATGGAGCCTGTGGCCTTCCTGCTCGATACAACTGGTCATCACACTGCATTTAACGAATCAGCCATAGGGAAAACAAATAAATCCCTTTCCATTCGCAAAACAGTGTGTCAATATTGCCAAAAATGTCTCATTACTTTCTAATGGACAGCTCAATTTAGCTGCCATATTGGCTGCTAATGGACCTAAAATACACAAATGTCTGCCAAAAGCAGAAAGCTAATAACAAAGCCAGTAAACATTAACAGCCCATTACTTTTTTTCCCCCCCCCTTGAAATTAAAAAGGTCAAACATTCTAGGCTGAATTATCAGAGATATCCTGGCTTGTGCACAACAGTTACCCATTTGTGTTTTGATACTGCAGATAAGACAACTTTTAATTACATCTGCAGAAATATATATAATATATATATATATATAATATATAATATATATAATATATAATATATAAATGTATATATATATATATATATATATATATATATATATATATATATATATATATATATATATATATATATATAAAACACATCCAAACATTACATCAAGCTCCTCCACTCCGGGGGAGGAGGGAGAAAGGATGACTCACCATGTAGTGACAACACAACAATTAATGAAGTATTGCTGCATGCCACCCAATCACCCAACTTATTCATTATTTCTTGAATTTTTATTAATCCGTGCTTTGGAATTGCGCTATATAGAATAATAAACAGTGTGCCTGTTCAATTAAGTCAGTAGTCATTGGGTAATTATTCTTTTAAATATCATCCTATTGAATGCTCTTTGGATTTAATGCTGATAAGCCTTTATAACACAAGCAGTGCACTTTCCATTTTTTGAAACAAAATGATTTAAACCACACAGGGACATAGTTTTTATTTAAGAAGGATAAAGGGTAATTAAACTACATTCACGGAGTACTCTAGAGTAAGACCTTACTATGGCCTTACCTTTGTCAACTTATTGAAAAGTATACACTGACTACCGAAAAACCCATTGACTTACACAGCAGAAATCTTTGAGGAACATGATAAATTTTGGAAAATTCTCAGCTGTATCTGTGAGGAAAATTCCTTGGCATGAACAGTGAAGCAACAGGAAGGCTCAATAAATCCTTTGAGTAGATTTTTCAAAAAGCTCAAGATAACCAGGCAAAGAAAAAGTCACTGAGGTTTGAATGCCATCCACTTTCTTGATGTTTAACATGGTAAAATGATTACAAAATAAGCAGGACTAGGCCATTAAGTTGCAACCTACTGCAAGCACTGTGTAATGTATTCAATCTCTATGCATTAAAAAGAAATTCAAAACAAGAATTTATTAAAATTAAATCCCTATGAGCAAGTGGTTAACGAAGCATATGATTGTGAACTACACCTGTTGCGATGCTCTAAAAAACCTACTCTAGGTCCACGATTGTAACCAAGTCTCAAAAAGCAACTAACCCACAATTTTAAACCAGAGGAAGGCTAAAAAGGTGATTATTCTTTCTGTATTGGGTAATACTGTTCAGGTTGAAAACTCACCGACACCAAATAGCTGAAAACCAAGCTGATTTCTGGGATGTATTTTTAACATGAAAGTTTCAAAATAATATAATGCCGAAGTTTAAAAAAATCTAGATAGGCTGCATACACGTAGCATATACACACTGCACTAGAATGGAAATTATCTCTCATCTGCCCTATTAACTAAGGGGAAACTAACGTATTACAGTAGTAGCTTACAACGGCTATAGCAGCTCCCAGCAGGACAGCTGTTACATTGGCATGAGGGAGATCCTTGCAGCACCGATACACAACAAATGGATCACGTGCACCAAACGACAACCCCAATTGACCCAATTTAAACATTGGATAAAAATCAGGTTGTCCTGGTGGCCAATTTTACCAAATCTGGCAAGTTTACATTGGGGTTGCAGCCAGGTGCCTGAAACCCACACGAGGAGCTGGAAGTGCAAGCACCTCTCAAGGCCAAAGTTACAGTTGCGTAAAATCACCGAGAATTTTCAATTGTACTACTTCTGAAGTGGTTACCCAGTACATTCTTCAATTATGAGTTGGAAAAGATTGTAGTGCCTCGAGATCCACTACACTGCTGGGTAGGGCAGAGTACCCAATTTATATTCAGGACCAGTCTGTGTCCTCATCCTCAAAATGACGGAATACATTTCTCCTCAAATTTCCCCAAACCACTGCTACTGCTCTCAGACTAGGGCCATCAAACCCAATTTTTGTACTTTTCTGTATCTGATGACTTGCTAATATTTTTATTTTCTGTAATATCATCACTGTTTTCCTTTGGGTGGCTGGCACTGCCTTTTAGAAGTTAGGGCAGGATTTCTCCCCTACCTCCGGAGTGTGTCAACGTTTAAAGTGACTCCCCCACAAGAGAAAAGTTTGAAAATCACTGCACTACTGTATGAGTTCCAAGAGCAAAATTGCCACTGTGGTCAGTCAGCACAGTTGATCACCACAGAGATGCCAGCTGGCTCTCATCCTGTTCAGCACTACTCCTACAGTGAATCACACGTTCCTGCAGGTCCCCAAGCAATTTACAGAAGTACTCTATCCCATCATCAAATTGCTTGAATAAAACTTTATTAGGCCTGTAAGTGCCTTTCTTCAAGATAAGAGTTTCATCTGGAGGACTGTAATGTGAGAAAAAGGACAGAGAAGCAACAGAATACAAATCAGTGATTTCTGGCACAGAACAGAATGCGAAACACGCATAGCAATGACTCTACAAATAAATACCCAAAATGAGAAGTTTCTTTTAAGTGAACAGGAACTAATGTTCAGCCCAGATTATATACTTGTTTGCAACACTGACAGCTCAAATTACAATCACAACTAATGTCACACCCTGTATAGATTCAGCAGTGGTCATTAGCGTTCCATTGAAAGTCGACACAAAAAGTTATATTTCACACTATATTTGAAATACTCTACAATGTATGCATCTGCTCCAAAACACGAGACATTTGCAAGTCTTTTCAATATAAGCATTACAAACCACCCCAAAAGTACTTTGGTGACAATGAAAATCAAGACTAAGAATTCATCAACACAAAGGGAACTTAACTGCTGATAAGGACAGAATTCCTAGACCTTCTAATAAGGTAAGAGAATAAATCAATGCTGGAGAAAAGTGCAGCAAGCTGAATGTTTTCTTTTTGCACTCACACAAGTTAAATTCTCACTTTCTAACACCAAGCAACTTCAAGTTTAGCTGGTCAGGCAGGGAACAGCTCCAACATGCCACAAAAAAAAACAAGTTGTGAGAGAACAGTGAAGAATTGGAGAAGAACCAGCAAGCTAAGAAGCTGATCTGTTTATCAGCTCATCACTGTTGGAAAATAACAACTCCAGACTAGGTGGAAGCTACAGTTTTCCTGACCTGGTGGCAATTCCATAGTTTATCCCTAATTAAATGAGAGAGACTCTGCATTATTGGCTGCTATCTCTCAATGATGAGAAGTGCTGCAAAAAGGGCGGGGAGGGAAGAGAGGAAAACTTTAGCTACTTTATTCTTAATTGTTTTAGATTTTGTCAACTGATTAACACTTGTGTTCTGAATCCCAGAAAAAATCATTATAGCTCCTTCCATAACAGTCAGATTTATCTTCAAAGGGCTTCCCACTACTGTTTACAGTAGCACTCCAGCCATTAGGGCCCATCAATACATGGCAACAAGAGCATTTAGAGAACTACAAATCAGGGACAGGATGCACAGACCAGTCTTAAAGCAGACAACACATTCTTGTTCCTTCTTGATTAATGGAGATACTGTGTTAAGATAGATTTCTTTCAGAAAATAACATTTTGCGATACAGTATGTGAGTAATTTGAGACATGACGTGGTAAGTGTAGCATGTTTGGAAGGAACAAGTGTCTGGGTCTGCTGTACACTAACTGATAGAGATTGATTGCTATGATTAGTCAACAACTCCATCATCATTGTATCATGTGACTACCAGGATGGTAGAAGGCGAACTAGATAGACTTTGATCTTTTTTCATCGAGCAATTCTTGCGTTCCTGTGTGTTTCTGGGAGTCAGAGCAGTTTGCACCAATTATTCGGTTATAGTATAACTGTATATAGCTAACGGGAGCAGAGGGGGTCAGGTACTATTTAGGAAATGCTTCCCTTCATAGCTCTCTCCCATACCCAACCAATGGCCCCAAAAGAAAAATCTGTCTGCATATTACTACTCCCAAAGAGAACAATAGCAGTCAGTACAAATCTGCTTTCATTGCTTGAGAAAATGGATCAGTTGCCAAGTGATACAGGACTTTTCCTTCTCGCTACTGGGCAGAACTGAGATAATTAAAATGTCACTCATGCCTAAACTAAATACTTATCTATGATGTCTCCACTTTCCAGAAGATCAGACAATTTGTAATCTTCCAATGAGTTAAGAGCAAACCCCAGTTATGTCTCAATTACAATACTATTGGAAAAGAACATGGGGCATCCAGATTGATACTTCCTTTACACCCTTCAAAATTTATAAATAAACAATCCTTCAGCTGCTTGATTCTCCAGTCTGAATTGGTTAAACCATGAAACAGTGTTTCAAGCGTGTATGTCAGAATCTCCAGATTTTGGAATTAATCCCATTTATATCTAGACTGTTCGACTTGTTTCACTTATGTAAGTGCAATCAGCTGTTTGATTAGGCTTCTCTTGTGATAAGACAACACTAAAACAGTCAGAATGGAAGAATCAAGTAATTTACTCTTCACTTTTTATGAAGGAGAATGGTTTTGGTTTTGCTCATCTGAGCATCTCATTTCTAAATTTGACCTCACCCCATGGCCATTTTTTCATTACCCCCAACAAAGGCATTCTTCAAAACATGGACAGCCCTGCATTAGCCTTCTCCCTCTGGGCTAGAGCTCCTTCTGGAGCTAATAAAAGACAAGTGTCATTTTTTCCACCTGTATAACTTCTTCCAGAGTTCTAATTTGAATGTTCAGTGTTGATTTTCCCCAAACATGGGCTAAAGACTTGGGACAGATATGATCAATACGACAGATGGTAACACATAAACCATACATTGCACAAAGATTCTGCCTGATCTAATTTAATATTCATTGAACAGCGCATCTCTTCTGAAGGGAACTTCCAAATAGGGTGCAGTCATAAGATATTAGGTTGCATCCATTAACATATTGACACTTTAGGAAGGATGGCAAGGCCTTGGAAAGGGTGCAGAGGAGATTTACCAGAATTGTACCATGGATGAGAAGTGTACCAGGGATGAGAACATTCAGTTATGTGGAGAGACTAGAGAAGCTGGGATTGTTCTCCTTAGAGCAAAGAAGGTTAAGGGGAGATTTAATAGAGGTACAAAAAATTATGAAGGGTTTTGATACAGTAGATAGGGAGAAACTGTTTGCATTTGCAGGAGCGTCAGTAATCAGAGGACACAGATTTATGATAATTGGAAAAAAGGCCGGAGGGGGGTAGGGGAGTGTGGCGGTGAATAGAAATGTTTTACTCAGCGAGTTGTTACAATCTGGAATGCATTGCCTGAAAGGGTGGTGGAAGCAGATTCAATAGTAACTTTCAAAAGGGATTTGGCTAGATACTTGAAAAGGAAAATATTTGCAAGCTATGGAGAAAGAGCAGTTTTTGCACTTAACAGTTTAACATTTACATGGTGTATCTTGACATCAAAGATTTTAAATGATATAGCATCAAATTCCAAGTCATATCACAAAGCTTGCTGGAAATCTGAAATAAAAACATAATGTTGGCAACACTCAGCAGGTCAGGCAGCATCTGTGGAGAGAGAAACAGATTTAACATTTCAGGTCGATGACCCTTCATCAGAACTGGAAAATGTTAGAGATGCAACAGGTTTTAAGCAAGTAGAGGAGGCAGGGAAAGGGTGGGGGAGGAAACAACAAAAGGGAAGGTCTGTGACAGGGAGGAGAGATTCAATGACAAAAGGGATGATGGTGCAAGGCAAAAGGGGCCATTACCATCCTTTTTGTCATTTAATCACTCCTGCCTTCCCCCCATCACAGACCTCCCTTTGTTCTTTCCTCTCCCCCCCACCACCCCCAACTCCTTTCCCTGCCTCTCTACTTGCTTAAAACCAGTTATATCTCTAACACTTTCCAGTTCAGATGAAAGGTCATCGACCTGAAATGTTAACTCTGTTTCTCTCTCCACAGATGCTGCCTGACCTGCTGAGTATTTCCAGCATTTTCTGTTTTTATTTGCAACTTACTTATTTGTCTCGCTCCCTTCTCCCTACCAGAGTGGGCTGTGATATTGCTATGGGGCATGAGAAGGGTAACCAGTTGCTCTGCTGCATAGAATCATCGAAATTTCACTGTGGAAGTAGGCCATTTTACTCATTATGGCTGCACTAGCTCCGTATCAGAGCTACTTACTCCAATCCCATTTTGCTGCACTTTTTCCGAATCCATTAATATTTTTCCTCTTCAACTGTTTCTTTCTTCTTAAATGCCACAATTGATTCATCTTTAATAGCTAATAGTCACTACAACCATACACTTTATAATGGAGTATCCAAAACTGCAGTTTTCCAACTATGCTTAACCGGCATTTCCTCGAGATTCATCATTACTCTGTATTTCATGTTCTATGTATATAAATCCCATTTTCCCTTTTTATGTTTTTTTCACCTGCAATCTTGCTTTTAAAGAGCTGTGTAACTGCAATGCTGGATCTCTCTGTTCTTGCTTTCCGTTCAGTTCTTGGTATCAATAAATTGAATTTTCATGGCTATTCTTTAAGTGATGCTTTACAAACTTAATGGAACCCATTATACAAGAACCTAGAGCAGCTCTGACCTGGAAAATTCCCATTCCCTGCCCTTCATATAGAAACATAGAAACATAGAATCTAGGAGCAGGAGTAGGCCATTCGGCCCGTCGAGCCTGCTCCGCCATTCAATACGATCATGGCTGATCATCCAAATCCAGTACCCTGTCCCTGCTTTAATCCCCACAGTACACATATCCCACCCTACCCCCGTAACCTCACGTATTTAATTCCCCCTAACATATCCCATCCTATCCCCATAACCCCACATATTTAATCCCCCCTAACACTAAGGGTCAATTTATCATAGCCAAATCAACCTAACCCACACATTTTTGGACTGTGGGAGGAAACCGGAGCACCCGGAGGAAACCCACGCAGACACGGGGAGAATGTGCAAACTCCACACAGACAGTCACCCGAGGTCAGATTCGAACCCGGGTCTCTGGCGCTGTGAGGCACCAGTGCTAACCACTATGCCACCGTGTTGCCCATGGGTCAGGGTTTGGTGACCTGACTCATTTGGGTCAGGCTTGCATTTTATGACACTGATGTGTTATTTGCAGTTAGTTTCTTATTTTCAAAAAAAAGGCACACCCACATTTTCATGCGGCAAGTTAAATCCTAAAGTTTGGATAAATTATGTAAGATTAAAAGCCTGCTGTGTGACGTACTGCTTTGTATACTGAAGGGCTTTGCGATTAATCTTGAAATAAGATTACACACCTAGTAACTACCAGGTTTTAAAAATCATAACTGTTTTCATTTCAGTACCAAGTGGCCTGCGTAATAAAGTCACAGAGACACATCAAATATTCTTGTGATACAAAAGATATACAATACTTAGGTTTTATCGTCAGGCATGTGGAAACTCCCTCAGCCTATACCCCTACTCATACCTTTGCATGCTAATCACACACCAGAGGATTTCTGCAGGTAAGCTGCCAGGGAGCAGACTTCCCCATTCCATTACCTACTCATGCTATTGCAGCTGGTGCCCTTTATTACCCAGCATAGCAGATTAATCTGAACAGTTAGGAGGTAGAATTGGCATCATTTTCAGTGTTAATCTCCTGGAAATTAAGATAATTTTTCTGGAGAACATTTCAACAGGCTGATGATGTGCTTTGAAACGGAGGTAAATGCTCAGCAGTTCAAACTGTAGGAACATCCATTATTTGTATCCACCACCACCACTAATGGTGGGTGTTCCTCTTCCCCACAACTAATGGATAGGCTGCTGGAAAGATCCCAACATGAAAGCAAAGCATTGTGGACACTGCACACATTAATTTCTTGCTGATCGTAAAGGATAGATGTAGGACTTCTACATTCCTGATTTGGAGAAGTAAAAGATTTGTAGAGGGGGAAAATCAGGGATAAACAATGAGGACAATTGGGAAACAAAAATTGCAAACTGATTTGGACATCTAACCTTGCATTCTGTCGCCTTGGGATATGTTTTAATACCTGCATGTTGCAAAATGAATTTCTAAATCCAGAAGACAACTAATCCAAACAATTCTGAATTATAACCAGATCAGAGTTTGCAGGCTCCTTACCTGGGTGGCCATTTTCCCATAATCGATCCAGCGAAGTGTGGCAAAGTTAGTCGATTCTGCACAGTTGAATCCATGGTTGAAACCAGCATGATAGCCATAAGGAAAGGTGATCATGAACTCGCCAGCCTCCTGCGTAATCTGAAAAAGGAAAAGGAGAAGCTGATGATCCCACTGCCAGTATTTAAACGAAGTGCGGATCAGCAACCAGCAGTTTCCAACATTGCTCAGTAGGGCAGCCTCGTCGGTTTCCTCCATCAAATTAGAGATGCATCTCAAGAACTTTGCACTCCACTTCAGTTAAACTATCACCCCATTTGAAGTACAATTTAAATACAAAACAAAATTCTCAATTTTCCCCCACTGTACAAAATTATGGTGGTGGGGGGGGAGAAAGAGAGACCGCCGGAGGAAATTGCTGATAAAATACATTTTTATTCAAAAGTATTCAAGCTGAACAAACTGTATCCACAACAACAGATTATTTCTATTTTAAAATTAATTTCTTTGTAAAATCCAGTCTGTGAACCAGCACAAGGATGGGCCACTGAAGGTGAATGCAATTCCCATGAAACGCAATTAAAATCAGCAAGAACTAAAAAGAAAAGTGGCGTCAGCGCTTGGGAGTTGGCTGGCAGGCAACTGCAAGCGTAGAGCTGACAGTTACTGTGTAAACCACAGATGCAAGGAGTTCTGAGCACATACCAGCCCTCACTTCTTTTCATATATTGTGAGCATGGGGACCTTTGAAACCAGGTAATACTGTATTTTAGTATTGCAAAATATAACTTTTTGATTTCAGTTTTTTTTCCATTAATTGTTGGGTGCTAATATTGCTAAACGATATCCTCCAAACATTCACCCCTCCCAGCCCATAGCACAGGAAACCTCATGTCCCATCGAGTCTGTATTTATAAAATCACCACTCCCGTTTCAAACTAGATATTTATTCAGTTTTTATTGGAAGGGTAGATGAGAGGAATTGAGTGGATAAACATTTAAATATGGAGGAAGATACAAAGTTATGGGGAGAGCCAGGACAGTGGATTTAGTTTGGATTGCTGTAACAAACAACTGGCACAGATATAATGGGCCAATTGACCTCCTTCTTTGCTGTAACATTCTACGGTAATTAACTTCAGCTATTTAAATTTTAAAACAGGAATCCTGATGGTGAAACACTCCAATAAAATTACAGTAGATCCCGTGAAAGTCTTTTCTATATGAGCTCCAAATTTGTCTGCAAGCGCTGCTGATTAATGTGTAATATAATGTAACTATTTCATCCCTTATTTTCCGAAAATTATATATATGGCCACCGACTATCTCAAAGCACCAAAGCAGTTCGGTTATTTTGCTATGCTGCGGCATCATGAGTAGCTGTAGAGTCCTATTCTTGAGCGACAGTCCTTGCCACAAATAGTGCAGGCGTAAATCACAGGGCCAGATAATGAAGCCCACACACTACCAAATCTTGAAGCCTGATGCACTTTACACTTTCCTCTCTTTCTCAGCCACCTCTCTTCAGCTTCTTTGGCTCCCCAATGCAGCCTGTTGTTAGCCACATTCTTCCAGCTTGTGGTATCGATATTAAAGCTTTTCAAGTCCCTCTTTAAACCTGAGCCGAGGTCGGCCCAGAAGCATCTGCATGTTCTCCATATGATGATTTTTGGCACACACCCATCTTCCATCCAATACAGATGACCAAGAGTCTGTGTTTGAGAAAACTTTAGACTTGGCAACTTAGCTTCCTCAAGTACTTTGGTGTCAGAAACTTTGTCTTCCCAATTTATATTTAGAGTACAGCGGACGTGGAAAGAGCCTTTTCCAAGTGCTGGAGAGAATTCCTTGCCGCCACCACCCCCCTCCCTCAGTTTGATCCAATCCTTCCATGTTGGTACAAAGGCTACAATACAGTATGATGGTAACTAATCTGACAATTTTAAAATCCAGTGAATTTCATAGAATGTACAGCACAAAAACAGGCCATTCAGCCCAACAGTTCTGTGCCAGTAATAACAGACCGACCCGAAATGTTAACTGTGTTTCTCTCTCCACGGATGCTGCCTGGCCTGCTGAGTGCTTCCAGCATTTTCTGTTGTTATTTCAGATTTCCAGCATCCACAGTATTTTGCTATTGTAGTTCTGTGCCAGTGTTTATGCTGCACACAAGCCTCCTCCCACCCAGTGGTGTCAAAGAGGGATGTGTTTTGGCACCAACACTCTTTGGTATATTCGCTCTGCTGCTTTGTTTTGCTTTCTCAGCTAGTCATGGAAATGTACAAGATCAGGTGGAAAACTCGAATATTGCACGCCTAAAAGCAAAAGTAAAAATCAAACATCTGTCAATGAGAACTTTTCTTCAACCACTGATGCCAATCTTTTCTTACATCTGTCTCTTTAGTCCTGGAATTAATATCCTTTGCATTCCCTCCAATAATATAATATCCTTTTAAAACAGGGAGGACAAATTGCATGAAGCACTCCAGATATGGTCTCACCAAGACTAGATATGATTTTAGAATTGCCTCTGAATTTGTAAGTTACATACCTAGCCGTACACCCAAACATGGTTTGTCTTCCTAACTGTCTGAATACTGCAGACAGTTTTAATGATCGAGCCGTTTCACATATTGCAAGTACATTTCTATTTAATACATAAACCATACTACCTTTCCCTTTGCCGAATCCCATAACTTTACACTTCTGTGTATTAAATTGTATCCGTCACTTCCCCATCCACTGATCCTAGCTTCTCGAGGTTCGTTTAGAATTGTGCACATTCATGTAAAGGTTATAAAAATGGAGGTTCCAACACTGACCCCCAGGGTACACCACTAACTGACTTTTTTTGGTATCTTGACCTGGAGCATGAAAGAGCTGTTACAACAGCTTCCCCAGATATAGGAGCTGCATTCAGGCCTTGAACAGACTTAGCTTTATGTAGAATTAAGAGTTGTTGAAGAGAAAAGAACAGCTTGGCAATAAAGAGGAAATTGAGCTTTTGCAGATGGCTTTAGCAATGTATATGTATCATTTGAGATCTAAGCAATTAATGAGGCCAAGGAGTAGTTGAGGCGGCTAGCATGGATGAATTTAAGGTGAAGCTAGATAAATACATGAGGGAGAAAGAAATAGCAGGATATGTTAATGGGGTTAGATGAAGAAGGGCGCAAGGAGGCTCATCTGGAGCATAAGCACCGGCATAGACCTGTTGGGCCGAATGGCCTGTTTCTGTGCTATAAATACTATGTAACTATGTAAGCTTATCAATGGGAGGACTAAGGGTGGACTTGCAAGTGAAATAAAGAAACTGCATCTCTGAAGAATTGAAAACCAAGATTTTCATTGCTCCAAGACATCCCGACTGTATATTGCTTTAATGGTGTGACCCAATTGTGTGGGTGAAATCCAGTCGCAATCTGAATTGAGCAACATATTGCTTTGTTATATTGCCAGCGATTTTCATTTTCTCATAAGCTTGTTTGTAAGTTGTACCTTGTTGCATAAATCTTCTTTTAGTCACCATAGAATTCAAACTAGCTGGAAGTCTTTAATACATTTCTGGGGTCATGATTTTGTTCTGAATATTTCTGTTTGAACAGGAAGAGTTGATGACATCATTAATAAAACTGGATGGAAAAGTGTTACTGAGCCTGAAAGTGCAGGGCAGTTACATTAATATTGGGAGAGCTAGTCTCATTAACCCAGGGGTGCTACGGCAATCTCGTCATTTCAACAGCTCGTGTGAGCTGAACTGTCAGGCTTAATAACTCCTCTAAACCAGTTCCTGAATCAGCTCATCACCATTCATTATTTAAGCCAAAAAAAAAACCCATTATTTAAAGCAGAAAAGCCTAAAGGACATTGATCATAATTTTCTGGAATAGTCGCATATATAGTGAGACTCTCAATTACTAACAGGCAGAGAAGGAATTGCAAATTGAGTCAAAATGGTTGCAGGAAGAATGAGAAAAAGCATAACGAGCTAATTTTGTCATTATATAAATGGAACCTACTGTGCCGATTTAAATCGTGAAAAAAACCCCTGCAATGAAATTATAGCTTTTAGCCTTCCAAATTTGAAGTGTGTCAACATTTTCAGCTGTGCAAGATTGGGGTAAAGTACTGGTGTTTACAGATCTGTTACTGGTGGTTACAGAGCAGCACAGCAAAAAGGTACTGGCAAAATATTCGAAGTGTATTGCAGAACATTAAAATGTATCGACTTCTATGCAATCTTTCCACAGAGCGTCCATACCAAACCATTAAATGTACCTAGTGACAATACACAAAATTACAAGATAAACACATATGATGAAAGCCATTTGGTCTATCTTGGTTCATCCATCCAGAAAGATCCAACACTCGCCCCGCCACCGCACCCCCCCCCACTTCAGCATTTCATTTTATCATAAATATGATTGCAGGATTTTCACCTTTATTAGTCTACCTGGAAGTCCATTCCATATACTGATCACCGTGTATGTGAATAAGAACTTTCTGACATCAGTCCTAAATTTGTTTCAACATGTCCCCTTGTCCCACTCTTGCAATTTAGTTTGAGATAACATTCCAGAGTTACCTTCTTCAAACTATTTACTATTGTAGCGATCAAGAAGATCGCCTCTCAGCCGCCTCCTTTCAATGCTGAGAAGTCCATTTCTCCAGTCTTTCCTCCAGCTCAGACCTCCAACACTACAGATCGACCTTCCCTTCAATATCGTGGTGACCAGACGGGACACAAGGAGTGGTTTGACTAGCGCACCATGCAGTTTGAGCAGTACTCCCTCTGACTTGTACTCTACAATTTTATATCGTTCAGTATTCTATTTGATTAGTTGATTGCTCCTCCTCAGCAGTTGGTCAAGTTGAGCATCGAGTCTAAAGACCCCCTAATCTCTTTCAATTTTATCCTTAGCTATTTTAACTCCATTCACGGTACCCAAGTTGCCTGCTTTTTCGAAGTGCACTACTGTGCATACTTCCCCTCCTCAATCCATGTTGACACAACCATTCCTCTTTTATTAAAAATCTAGTTGTCATTCATTGCATCGCCATCAATTTGTGATGGAGGTCATTTTGCCAATTCCTATATATGGTCATACTTTATACGCAAAATCTTGGTGCACATATAAAGTGCTATTTTTCAGGCCTTCAAGCTTGAATACATAGATACAAGAAGATTTTGGAAGATGAGTTTTTTTTTACATTATCGAGTGGCATTTGATTTTATTGCTGCATTTCAGGGTTGCAAGAACAAAATTAGAAATATCCCAAGATGCACACATGTACGTTAAGCATTTTGTTAGTTAACATGGATTTTGGGTAATGCAAATCTGTATGTTTTTCTGTTCAATGCTACCTGCTGCCTAACCAGTCAGAGATAGATTCTCAGTGTTCACAACAGCAATTTGTATTTATATAGCACCTTTAGCGTAGTAAAACGTCCCAAAGTACTTCACAGGAGCATTATCAAGCATAATCTGACACCGAGCCACATAGGACAGATGACCAAAAGCTTGGTCAAAGAATAGATTTTATGGAACGTCTTAAAGGAGGAGAGTGTGGTAGAGAGGTGGAGGGGTTTAGGTAGAGAAGTCCAGAGCTTAGGGCCTAGGCAGCTGAAGGCACGGCCGCCAATGCTGGAGCGCTTAAAATCGGGGATGCGCAAGAAGCCAAAATTGGAGGAACGCAGAGATCGCGGAGGGTTGTAGGGCTAGAGGAGGTTACAGAGATGGGGAGGGGCGCAGCCATGGAGGGATTTGAAAACAAGGATGAGAATTTTTAAATTGAGGCGTTGCCAGACTGGGAGCCAATGTGGGTCAGTGAGCACAGGGGTGATGGGTGAGTAGGACTTGGAGAGAGTTAGGATGGGGCAGCAGAGTTTTGAATGAACTCAAGTTTACGTAGGGTAGAAGCTGGGAGGCCAGCCAGGAGAGCATTGGAAAAGTCAATTTAGAGGTAACAAAGGCATCAATGAGGGTTTCAGCAGCAGATAAGTTGAGGCAGGGACGGAGTAGGGCGATGTTATGGAGGCGGAAGTAGACGGTCTTGGTGATGGCGCGGATGTGTGATCGGAAGCTCATCTCGGGGTCAAATACGACACTAAGGTTGTGAACGGTCCGGTTCAGCCTCAGACAGTTGCCAGGGAGAGGGATGAGTTGGTGGCTGGGGAACGGAGTTTGCGGCAGGGGCCGAATACAATGGCTTCAGTCTTCCCAACATTTAGTTGGAGGAAATTTCTGCTCGTACGGTATTGGATGTTGGACAAGCAGTCTGACAAATCAGAGACACTGGAGGTGTTGAGAGAGGTGATAGTGAGGTAGAGCTGGGTGTCATCTGCGTACATGTGGAACCTGACGTTGTGTTTTCGGATGATGTCGCCGAAGGGGCAGCATGCATTTGAGAAATAAGAGGGGGTCAAGGACAGATCCTTGGGGGACTCCAGAGGTAACGATGCAGGAGTGGGAAGGGAAGCCATTGCAGGTGATTTTCTGGCTACGACTGGATAGGTAAGAATGGAACCAGGCGAGGGGAGTCCCACCCAGCTGAACGATGGAAGAGAGGCATTGGAGGAGGATGGTGTGGTCAACCATGTCAAAGGCTGCAGACAGGTCGAGAAGGATGAGGAGGAATCGTTTACTCGGGGTCACAGTCACATAGGATGTCATTTGTGAGTTTGATCAGGGCCGTTTCAGTTCTGTAGAAAGGGCAAAAACCTGATTGGAGGGATTCAAACATGGAGTTGCGGAAAAGATGGGCACGGATTTGAGGCGACAACACGTTTAATGACTTTGGAGAGGAAAAGGAGGTTGGAGATGGGGCGGTAATTTGCAAATAGAGGGGTCAAGGGTGTTTTTTTTTTTTAGAGGGGTGATGACGGCAGATTTGAAGGGGAGAGGGATCGTACCCGAGGAAAGGGAACCGTTAACAATATCAGCCAAATTGGGGAACAGGAAGGGAAGTTGGGTGGTCAGCAGTTTGGCGGGAATAGGGTCGAGGGAACAGGAGGTGGGTCTTGGAGAGGGCAGAAACTAGAGAAAGATGTGAGTTCAGGGCTAGGGCAAGGGGGAACTTTAGGGGAAGTTAGTGGGCATGGGGAAGGGAGAAAAGCAGCAGAATGGATGGTGTCAATCTTAGTGTTGCACTTGTTGTTGGAGGCAAGGGTGGAATAGACAGGGGAGAGGGATTTAAGACGATGGTTTGCAGTAGAGAAAAGAAGTCTGGGTTATCTTTGCATTCCAGGATGATGCTGGAACAGTGAGCAGTTTTGGCAGAGGAGAGCAGGACCCCAATAGTGCTTGATGTGGTCCAGCCATATCTGGCAATGAATGGCTAAACCAGCTGTCCGCCATAAACGTTCAAGTCTGCGTTCCTTGGACTTAAGGGAGCGGAGATGAGGGTCGTACCAAGGGGAACAACCAGGGTGAGAGAGAGTGATGGTTTTAATGGGGACTAGGGCATCAAAGGTAGAGGTGAGGGTGTGATTAAGCAGATTACTGCAGAAATGTTGTGGTGAAAGGAAAGCCAAAGTCTAAACAGTTGGGAATTTGAAAGTGTAAGTTGTAAGTGATTTGGGAGAAAAGTTTTTTCCTGGGGCCGACACAGAAGGAAGTGGAGTTGGGAGGGAGCAGGGGGTTATGGGTGTAGAGCAATACAAGGAAGTGATCAGAGATGGCATCTGTGATTGACACGATTGGAGTAGAGAAGCCACGTGAGATGGCAAGGTCGAGGGGGTGGCTGTGAATATGGGTGGGGGAGTTTATATGGAGAGAGAGATTAAGGGAGAATAGGAAGGCAGTGAACTCAGAGGAGAGGGAGCATGAGTTGAGATGGAGATTGAACTCATCGAGGATGAGAAGGCACTCAGTGCAGCGGCTGAGGGAGGAAAGCAGTGAAGATACCTCGGTGAGAAACTTGGCGTAGTACTCGGGTGGGCAGCGGAGAATGAGGATTTTTAAGGATAGGCAAGAGGGGTGGAACAAGATGAGATGCTCAAAGGAGGAGAAGGTGCCAGAGGAGTAGGGGAACAGACCGAAGTGTGATTTGTTGCTAAGAGCCACAGATCACTCACAGATAAGAGCCACAGATCGCTCGAAAAGAATATACAACAAAACTCTACTGAACTCAACAGCAATCTCTACAGAAGTGACTGGTGCCCTCTTTAGATTAGAAAGGAGCTTCCAGTGCTACAGAATATGGCCCATTTACATTGCCAGATGAATTCGAAGGCACTGGAGTAACAAACAATGCATTGATTTGAAAATCATGATTTATGACTTCATTTCTGGCTGACGGTCATTCTCCATTACAGAAAGGGGCTAAAAGCCATTGAGAACGTACAGTACAGATTCACCAGGATGTTGCCTGAGTTAGGAAATGATAGTTAATAGGGGACCCAAGATACTTGGACTATTTCTACTCTAGCAAAGAAGGCTGAGAAGATCTAACAGAGGCTTTAATGCTCTTTCTATAATGGAGTGGCCAAAACTGCACACAGTTCTCTGTGGTCGAACCAATGTTTTGTACACATTTTTGCTTCTTTACTCTTGTACTCTATGCCCCTATTTATATAGAATTATATAGAATGCACAGCACAAAAACAGGCCATTCGGCCCAACAGGTCTATGCCGGTGTTTATGCTCCACACAAGCCTGCTCTCACCCCTCTTCATCTAACCGTATCAGTATAACCTTCTATTCCATTCTCCCTCGTGTACTTATCCAGCTTCACCTTAAATGCATCGAATTTAAAATCTAACGGATCTCCAAGGGTATCCATGAGTTTAGAAATTTGAGGGATGATCTAGGCTGTTCTGGAGTGAAATCAGGACTTTTTCCACACAAAGGGTAGTGGAAATCTGGAACTCTCTCTCCCAAAAGGCTGTGGGTCAATTGAAATTACCAAGCCCGAGATCAATAGATTTTTGTTAGGTATGGGTTCAAGGGATAGGGATCAAAGGCGGGTAAATGAAATTGGAGGTATTGATCAGCCATTATCTGATTTAATGGAACAGGCTTGAGAAGCTGAATGGCCTCCTTCTGTTCCTATGTTCCCATGACTGTGGAGCAAGTGCAGAAAATGGTACAAGTCTATTATAAAACTAAAATTGCTGTTAGTCTTTTTTAAAAAAGACTATCTACCTCCACTCACAATTTCAGCAAATTATGTATTTGAGCCCCAGGTTTATTTGTTCACCCAAACCCCTCAACGTCTTTCCATGGAGTGTATATTCCCATTTCTTGATTTTTTCCTCACACTTGCTCACATTAAATGGTATCTTCTCGTTGTCAGCCCATTCCACTAATTTGTCTACATCTGCTAGAAGTGTGTGCTTCAATCTGGGGTAAGATTGGACCCAACTCCGCATTTAAACTACAACTTCAGCGAAACTGCTCCTCAATGAGCTACGGTTGTGGTGTAAATGCAACCAGAGAGTATTTTAAGCCCCAGCACCAATCTTAACATTGAACTCGGAGCTCATATAGATAGTCGTATCATTGATGCAAGTTAATTATTAGATTGAAAGAGGAAAATGGTACCAAACGATCTGTATAGTTATATCCGGTTACCCAAGGGATCCAGATCACTTACTTAACATGCTGCCTTCAGCAAAACATGGATAATGGACAATGATATAATTAAATTCGAGTACAGCAGTCTTTCTTCAGAGATGAAAGCAAGGACAATTCACTAGAGCTTTTCATTTTTACATTTCAATGCATGAAAGATACTCTTTAGAGGGAAAGGATAGCTTCATTTTTCCATTGTGGGTGAATTGAAAACTGAAGACGTTGTGGTTAGTTCCCACCACCCCCACTTACCCAGTTGTGCAAAAGCCACAATAAAAACTATATCTAGGTCAAATCTCATTATATTAGCTGTATTAAATGTGATGATCTAAGTCAGGATAGTCAAATTTAGTACAGAAAAGATTCACCAAGATAAGAGCCTTTAGTTTTGAAGAGAGACCAGAGAAACTAGGATTCTTTTCCTTAGAACAAAAAAGGGCTAAGAGGAAATCTAATAGAGGTATTCAAAATTCTGAGGGGTTTTGATTAGGTGAATATGGCAAAACTATTCCACTCATCAGTGACTCAGTAACTAGCGGGCATAAATTTACGATCACTACCAGAAAAATGAAAGGAGGGGTTAGAGAAATATCTTTGATGGTTGTTGGAATTTAGAATGCCCTACCAGAAACAGTGATGGAAGCAAAATCCAGAACAGATTTTAAAAATCAACTGGATAAATATTTGAAGAAAACAACTGAAACAGTATGGGGAAAGAGCAGGAGAATGGGACTAAGTAGATAGCTCTTAGGGGGCCGGCACAGGCGCAATGGGCCAAATGACCTCCTTCAATGCTATAAAATTCTAAGATTCTAGGGGGGAGAAATTCGGTATCGCCCCGTTTGGGGCACAATTATCGGCCGGGCGCAAAGTTTAGCGCCTGGTGCTAATTATCGCCTCCGACTGCAAACTTGGCTTCTATCGCCCCTGGAGATGATTGGAGCGTCAAATCAGGCGCCACACACCTCTCTTGGCGCTAACGCCGAGGAGCGAGGCACTAACTCAGAGCGCTGGCGAAGCTCATGTGATGTCAGTCAGCAATGGAACACAGGCACACTGGTGCCGGCCAGTTCTTAAAGGGGAGGGTCGATCTTGCTCTCCATCCACACCCTGCTCATTGCAGCCTTGAATCTCGGCCTGGAGAGACCTGTACATCAAATCTGCTGGAAAGAACAATGGAGGCGCCCTGGGAAAAAGCTCAGAGTACAGTCCCCATAGTCTCTTCTAAATCGATGCAAGGAAGGTCAAATCAAAATGAACCTGCAAAGTGCTGCTCAGTACCCAAAACTCCTTCACACAGCATTGTATCTCTCCAGAAGTCTCTCTCTCGCTCTCAGAATGCGTGGTGCAAAAATGTCGCCGACAAAAAAAGGCAGGAAGCGGTCACCTTTAAATAGCGCTCCCCCAGTCCCTTCCTGACTGCAAAACGCTCCCCTCAACCTGACGTTGCTCGCGGCAGGCGGAAAGGCAGGGGGTGCCACTCAATATCCGGTCCGGGGCGCTACCGGGGCATTGCACGCTCGACTGACATCACGATCTGCGGGCACAGGAGATCGTGGCAGTAGTGTTTAGCGCCGCCGCAAAATATCTGGTCAATTTCGCGAGCAGCGCAAACATCGCCGTGCCCAGGCGCTAGTTGCTTTGCGACCCATTAGCGCCCTCTTAGGGCGCTAACGGGAGGCGCAAAGCAACCGAATTTTTCCCCCTAGGTGTTCATCCCCATCTGTACTCTACACGTGGCCTTGCATCATGAGGCACACTCTAGTCTTTTGACTGTAGAATGCAGCAGACAGACCGAGCAGAAATAAGAAAATGTATCATACACACAGATGATATATACACATACATCAGTTCTCATATGTGATGAATTTTCTAGAGTTTTTCCCCTTATTGGCAGTGGGTTTTTCCCTGTTTTTTTGCCTTTCCCAGGAGATTACATGGCTGCGGGTCAAGGCATCATGAGTGTTGGGCAGGCTTGATGGACCAGCTGGTCTTTTCCTGCCCTTCATTTGCGTATGTCCATATGCATACATACAGTACCTACAGAAGGCAATCCAAGCTTTTTCTCATTTGTTCACATACCAATTGTAGCCACGTGGTGCAAAAAGTGCAGATAGAAACTCTCATACCTAAATGAAAAGGCTATAAACAGGTGTTCTTAGTGAAGCATGTCAATTTTCCAAAAAACTGCCTTGTAGATGCTATCCAGCCAATTTAACTGTATATTAGCCCACAAGATGCCCACACTACAAGTAGCGCCTGGCCAGGAACGGAACAAGTTGACATATTACGCAACATCTGCTTGGTAATGTTTGCAGCAGAAGCTTTGTTTCCACAAGAAACAACGGAATGCCTAGATTACCAAATGTCTACCTGTGTGAATTAGTGTATGTAGATCAAGTCTTTTCAATGGAAGGATGATGTTGGCTCATTTCCTGAGAATCTTGAGTACAATTGCAGCACAAATAAGAGATGTGTTCTCACAACGTATGCCAAGTAAAAGAAGACATGTCAATTAGCATGAGATCCACTACTTAATAGTATCCTAGAATGACACAGCACAGAAGGAGGCCATTCGGCCAATCATACCTGTGCCGGCTCCTTGTTAGAGCTAGCCAATTAGTCCTACTCCACTGCTCTTGCCCATAGCCCTGTAAATGTTTTCTCTTTCAAGTATTTATCCGATTCCCTTCTGAAAGTTACTATTGAATCTGCTTCCACAACCCCTTCAGGCAGTGCATTCCAAATCATAACTCGCTGCGTAAAAAATTGTTTCCACAAGTTGTCTCGGTTTTTTTTTTGCCAATCACCTTAAATCTGTGTCCACTGGTTACCAAACCGTCTGCCACTGGAAATACTTTATCCTTATTTACTCCATCAAAACCCATCATGATTTTGTACACCTCTATCAAATCTCCTCTTAACCTTCTCTGCTCTAAGGAGAACAACCCCAGCTTCTCCAGTCTATCTACATAACTGAAGTCCCTCATCCCTGGTACCATTCCAGTAAATCTGTTCTGTACCCTCTCCAAGGCCTTGACATCATACAGTCATAGAGTTATACAGCACAGAAAGAGGCCCTTTGGCCCATCGTGTCTGCGCCGGCCATCAAGCCCCATCTATTCTAATCCCATTTTCCAGCACTTGGTCCGTAGCCTTGTATGCTATGGCGTTTCAAGTGCTCATCTAAATGCTTCTTGAATGTTGTGAGGGTTCCTGCCTCTACCACCCTTTCAGGCAGTGAGTTCCAGATTCCAACCACCCTCTGGGTGAAAAAGCTTTTCCTCAAATCCCCTCTAAACCTCCTGCCCCTTACCTTGAAACTATGCCCCCTGGTTATTGACCCCTCTACTAAGGGGAAAAGTTCCTTTCTATCTACCCTATCTATGCCCCTCATAATTTTGTACACCTCAATCAGGTCCCCCCTCAGCCTTCTCTGCTCTCAGGAAAACAACCCCAGCCTGTCCAGTCTCTCTTCATAGCTGAAGCACTCCAGCCCAGGTAACATCCTGGTGAATCTCCTCTGCACCCTCTCCAATGCAATCACATCCTTCCTATAGTGTGGCGACCAGAACGGCACACAGTATTCCAGCTGTGGCCTAACTAGCGTTTTGTACAGCTCCATCATAACCTCCCTTGTCTTATATTCCATGCCTCGGCTAATGAAGGCAAGTATCCCATATGCCTTCTTATCCACCTTATGTACCTGTCCTGCTGCCTTCAGGGAACTATGTACATGCATACCAAGGTCCCTCTGATCCTCTGTCCTTCCAAGGGTCCTACCATTCATTGTGTATTCCCTTGCCTTGTTAGTCCTCCCAAAAAGCATCACCTCACACTTTTCAGGGTTAAATTCCATTTGCCACTTTCCTGCCCATCTGACCAACCCGTCTATCGTCCTGTAGCCGGAGACTTCCCTCCTCGCTATTTACCACTCCACCAATTTTCGTGTCATCTGCGAACTTACTGATTGACATAAGAAAACTACTAGGCACTTGGTCTAAGCGTTAAACAAAGCTTTAATCAACTGTTTTTCAACATGGAGATCCAGTTGTGTCCTTCACTAGTTCCTGTTGAGGAATGTCCTAAGCAAGCTGGGCCCATGCCCGAGTATTTATACTCTCCCTGGACAGCGCCACCAGCAGGCCGCCCAGTATTACTTCATACATGAATGACAAGATTCATGTCATTCTTCCCGCCTGAAAGATTGGAAGTCCAGTGGCTTCCTTCTACCGAATTAGCCGGACTAAGAATAGATGCAGTCGTTTGGATTTCCGTTGGAGACCGGAAGGCACGTCTCCTCGGACCGTGTTTTGGTCCCTGGGTCGCTTGGTTCGTACCGGCGGGCTGGCAGAGTCCGTGTCGCCTTGATCGACCTGAGGGGGACTGGGGAGATCGTGGCTCCGGGTGCGGGTTTCCACCGGCGCAGAGGTGGCTTCATCCTGCTCAGTAGCCGGCGATTAACCGGCGTCCTGGCTTCGGGTGGCCATCCCGCGGGGAGCACTCTGTTCCCCGGGTTGATCCAGCGGAGTAGCTGGCAGATCCCTTTATGTCCCAGGTAGGGAGTCATCCTCGGAGGAGCGCGGAGTATCGGCGTTGTTAATACGGATCTCTCTATCGATTGGGTCCGTGGGACCGGTTGGGCAGGGAGCCAGATCCCGAAGTGAAACTGTGGACTCCTGGCCATCAGGGTACCGCACGTACGCGTATGTAGGATTGACATCCGTTAGTTCCACCTGGTCGACGAGGGGATCACTCTTGGAGGATCAGACAAATCTTCGGAGCAGCACGGAGCCAGGAGCTGCCAACCATGATGGTAGGGACGTCCCATGAGTGGAGCGACGCTGGAACCCGAAGAATCGTTCGTGAGGAGTAACATTGGTGGACGTAGAAAGAAGAGACCTGATGGAATGCAACACGGCAGGGAGCATAGTTTCCCACTGCTGGTCTGGTAGATTGCGTGACCTCAGTGCAAGACGAACAGCGTTCCAAATGATAGCGTTGTATCTCTCAATCTGTCCGTTTCCAATAGGATGATACGGTGTCGTTTTACTTGTGGCGATTCCCCGTTGGGAAAGATAACTTTTGAGTTCGCTTGACATGAAGGAGGGACCCCGATCAGAGTGGATGAAATTGGCCGTACCGCAAAGGGAAAAGACCCGATCAAGGCATTTGATCACTGTGGAAGGAAGCATATTGGGACAGGGGAAAGCAAAGGGAAAGCGTGAATATCTGCCCACCATAGTAAGCAAGTAGCTGTTTCTCGTTGAGGAAGGCAATGGCCCTTTAAAGTCAATGCTGAGTCGCTGCATAGGCTGTGTAGCGTGTATGAGCGAGCCATCCGACGGACGGAAGAATTGCGGTTTTAATTCCGTGCAAATTCTACAAGTGGAGCATGTTCTATTCACGTCTTCCGTAGAAAATGGGAGATTTTTAGATCGCACAAAGTGCAACATACGGGTAACGCCAGGATGGCACAAGTCAGTATGAAGATCTGCAAGAGTCGAAGTTGACATGGAAGAGCAGAATGCACGCGAGGGTATCCGGGGCCACATTATCCTTGCCGGGTCGATACTGTATGGTGTAGCCAAAGGCGGCCAATTCCATCCTCCAGAGCTGTATTTTGTTGTTCTTGATTTTAGTGCGTTTCCTGTTATCCAGCATAAAGGCCACCGAGCGCTGATCGGTTATGAGCGTGAAATGGCAACGAGCGAGAAAATGACTCCATTTACGTACTGCTTCGATGATAGCCGTAGCCTCCTTCTCGACAGGAGGATAATGGAGCTCGCTACCCTGCAAAGTTCTAGACAGAAATGCAACGGGTCGACAGCCTTGATTCAAGGTAGCCGAGATCGTCACCTCCAATGCATCGCACTCGACCACGAAAGGGAGATTTTCATCGATGGAATGAAGCGCGGCTTTTTCCAGTTGTTGCTTGAGGAGGTCGAAAGCTAAAATAGCCCTCGCCTCCAACGGAAATTACTTCTCGTGAAGCAGAGGCTGGATCTTGTCGGAAAAGTGCGGTATCCACTTTGCATAATAGGCGAACATGCCGAGGGCCCGACGAAGAGAGCTGAGATTCGTAGGAGGAGGGAGCTCCTGAAGCGGACGAAGTCGCTCTGGATCCGGTTTGATGACACCATTGCCCACCCAGTAGCCAAGGATGTTGACTGATGGTACTGATTTCACAGATTTGGACTCATTTAGGTTAAGTTGCGACGACGGAGAACGTCAAGAAATTTCTGGAGGTTGGCATCATGCTCCTTCTGGTCATGACCAGCAATGGGGATATTATCCAGATATGGAAAAGTGTCCGTTAAGTTCTCTTGTTTGACTAGGCTATCCATCGCCTGTTGAAAGACGGCCACCCTATTGGTGACCCCGAATGGAAGGCGACGAAACTGGTAAAGCCGACCATTGGCTTCAAAGGCCGTATACTTTTTGTCAGAGTCCTTTAACGGTACTTGATGGTATGCGCTCTTCAAGTCAAAAGTTGAAAATACCTTGTAGTTAGCAAGGTTATTGACCATGTCATCGATGCGTGGTAGTGGGTAGGCATCCAGGTCGGTATATTGGTTAATAGTTTGCGAGTAATCGATGCAAAGACGTTTCTTGTGTTGCTTCAGAGGATTTTTAACAATGACAACTTGAGCCCGCCAGGAAGATGAACATGGCTCAATGATACCATCAGCTAGAAGGCGAGAGATCTCTGCCTCGATAAAGGATAGGTCATCTTGGCTGAAACGTCGTGATTTAGTGGCTATGGGCTTACATCGGGGGGAAAGATTAGCAAACAAGGAGGGCTCATCGAGCGAAGCCGCCAAAAGTGCACAAAACGGTACTTTAGAAATAGTAAGCTCCGGCTTTGATCCTCCAAACTCAAACGTGAGTTTTGTGTTGTTTCTGGAAATCCTGTCCCAGGAGCAGATCACTGCATAGGTTTTTGAGCACCCGGAGCCGGGTAGAGAAATAAGTGCGGCCATTGAGAATAAGGTCGACAAGACAAAAGCCGGAAGAGTTAGTGGTCAGTGTTGTCAGAGCCATTGCAATTTCCCTGTCCGAGGGGTAAATACGCAGTTTTAACTTACTGACAGCCTGCTCACTGATGAAGCTGTCAGAGCTGCATGAGTCGATTAATGCACTCAAAATGTGTCCATTTACCGAAACCTTCGTGGCTGCATGGGACAGGCTTTGGGGAAAAACAGCTGTGATGGAGGAGGGGCAGTTTTATCCTTGACAGCTGTAACATTAGTAGTGGCTCTTGGGGGAGGAGCAGTTTTATAGGGAGCAGCTGTAACTCTAGAAGAGGCTCTTGACTGACATACTTTCGAGAAGTGGCCTTTCTTACTGCAATGATTGCAGATTGCATTACGAGCAGGACAAAATTTCCTATAATGAAATGTACCTCCACAGAAGAAACACTTCCTTTTAGATTGCCAAGATGCCGCTAGGGTATGGTCGTCATCAGTGAGGGCTTCCGCCTGAGGCTTATCGGAGGAGTCACTAAAAGTGATAGCAGCAGTCCGTGCACGTGGTAAAAGATAGGCATCTGCATTTTTTTTTGCCAAGTCCAGAGAATATGCCTGGTCATAGGCAGTTTGTAACTCGAGGGTTTTATTCTCCAGCAGACGCTGGCGTATGAAGGGAGACGCAATTCCATTAATAAAAGAATCACGAACTAACTCCTCCCGGTATTGCTCAGCTGAGACAGCCTTGAGATTACAATCTTTGCTGAGCCTGCGAAGCTTTTGAAGGAATTCATCAAGTGATACCCCGGGTTGTTGTCGAGTTGTGGCCAGTAGATGCCGAGCAAAAATTTTGTTTGGGGCCTTAACATATAGTTGCTGTAGTATTCGGATAGCGGAGTCATAGTCTACACAGTCTTCGATATAGTCACACACATAAGGGAATACATAATTGGCAAGTATCTCTAACTTATCAAGAACATTCTCACCACATGCCGAGGTAGTTGCTGAAGGTACGATACCAGTGTTTCCATACCTTAGCAGTTGTAGGTGAATTCGGGTCCAGGTCAAGACGAGCGGGTCGGAGTAGTTTCTCCATGATGGATTGATTACTATATCTGGTTCCCTTCTACCGTTTGAGTCATAGCCGTCTGTTCCCAAAACTACTCAGAGCGTGGAGCAGGTTCAGTTGATTAAATTGACACAAGAAAACTACTAGGCACTTGGTCTAAGCGTTAAACAAAGCTTTAATCAACTGTTTTTCAACATGGAGATCCAGTTGTGTCCTTAACTAGTTCCTGTTGAGGAATGTCCTAAGCAAGCTGGGCCCATGCCCGAGTATTTATACTCTCCCTGGACAGCGCCACCAGCAGGCCGCCCAGTATTACTTCATACATGAATGACAAGATTCATGTCACTGATCACACCTCCTACATTCATATCCAAATCATTAATGTACACAACAAACAGCAAGGGACCCAGCACCGATCCCTGCGGTGCACCACTGGACACAGGCTTCCAGTCACAAAAACAACCTTCGACCATCACCCTCTGCCTCCTGCCACTAAGCCAATTTTGGATCCAATGTGCCAAATTGCCCTGGATCCCATGCTTCCTAAAGTGCGGTGCCCAGAATTGAACACAATACTCCAGCTGAGGCCTAACCAGTGTTTTATAAAGGTTTAGCATAACTTCCTTGCTTTTGTACTCTCTGCCTCCACTGGTAAAGCCAAAGATCCCACATGCTTTGTTGGCAGCCTTTTCAACTTGGCTTGCCACCTTCAAAGATTTGTGTACATACATCCCCCAATTCTGTAAACTAAAATGTGTGACAGGACAGCGATGGTCTTAACTCCTAGTAAAATCACTTGTCACATCTGTCAGAATTGTCTTAAAGTACTTTGGCTATACTGAATTTCCTTGAAGTGCAGTGATTGTTTGCTCTGTAGGCAGATGCAGCAGCCATTGTGCGCACAGAACAATCAAACTAACAGCAATGAGATAAATGGCCAGTTCATCTGTTTTTAGTTATATTGGTTGAGGGAAGAAATGTTGGCTGAACATCCCTGCCCTAAGTTTAACAAATCATCCACAAGACAGCATCTCGAATAATGCAGCACCCTCTCGGGAATGTTCCCGTTAATTTTCCAGTCCATTCAAAATACCGCGCATACGCAGTTTTCCTCATTGAAAATCCAGCGAGCCGACTGTGCAGGAGGTCCAGGGAGCGGTGTAGCCGCACAGCTTAAAGAGAACATTGCCTCTCAGTACTACACTGGAATGTATCGGCCAAGCCCAAGACCTGCTGTAGGGCTTGAATTCACAATAACCTGATTCAGAGACGAGAGTGCTACCACTGTGCTGACACTGAATTATCTTGTCCAGGCATAACCGTGCTGGACAGAAAAGGTTAAACCACAACAACTTGCATTTATATAGCGCCTTTAACATAGTAAAACGTCCCAAGGCATTTCACAGAAGCGTTACCAGACAGAATATGACACTGAGCCACATAAGGAGATATCAGGACAGGTGACCAAAAGCTTGGTTAAAGATGTGGGTTTTATGGAGCTTTTTAAAAAGGAGGAGAGAGAGATGGATAGGTTTAGGGAGGGAATTCCAGAGGTTAGTGCCTAGACAGTTGCAGGCACGGCCACCAATGGTGGGGGGAAGGAAATCGGGATGCCCAAGAGGCCATCCAACAGTATGTAGTTTTACTTGATGCCGAAAAGTGTCAAAGATGTGACCACATCAGCCAAAATCACTTTTTGGTTTTGGTAGTTTTTTTTTTTTAAAGCCTTCCAAAGAGGTTTCGCTTTGGTCACGAAAAAGAACATTCAACAAATGAGACAGCCAATGAGTTTTCTGGGAAACCGATACCTTAAGGTAAAATTAGCCTCAATGCTCATTTATTTGAACCGGAAAATATAATCCCGAATTGTTGCTTTCACTCACTATCCAACGATACCTACTGGAAAATACATGCAAGGATGTCAGCTGGCGACAGTAATGACAGCCATGATGGGCGCCACGGTCAATAGCTGCAAGATGCATTATTATGAAGGTATCTATATAAAGGTAAGTCACTAAATGGCCAATGTGTCACAGTCACATATGCTTACAACTACCTGGTATCCTGATTTTTTTTTTTTAAGCATACAGACATACCTGAGGTTCATTAATGGGCCCAATTCTAACCTTGGACAATTCTGTTGTTCATAGTGCAGATAACTTAACTGTTACACAAGATGTTCCTGTGAATACTGTGTAAGCGTATTTCAAGATAAATGCAGTACATGCTGGAATGCCCACAATTTTTTTGTTGGAATCAATAGTACTAAGCAAAATAAACAGTTTCAGTTGGGAACAGAAAAAATCCACTACAATTTAAATCAATTTTGTTTTGAGAGATTAAAGTTTTCTGACTTGAATTTAAACCAATCAACTTTTTTTTCTGCACTGTACAAAGTCCAGCCAGGATGGTGCAGCATCGTTGCTCTGCACATCGGGTTGACTGAAACAGACGTGTTGTTTCAAATAGTACAGGTCACATATTCTGAATTTCTTCTGTGCACACAAATGCTGGTTCAAAAAAACTGTACGGGTGTATAGCCCAATATAATTGTATAAAAAAGTGTTGAGGCACTAGAGAAGATGGAAAAATATTTACAAGGACGATACAAAAACTATGGGGTCAAAAAAGATTTGCATTTATATAGCGCCTTTCACGACCACCGGATGTCTCAAAGCGCTTTACAGCCAATGAAGTACTTTTGAAGTGGAGTCACTGTTGTAATGTGGGAAACGCGGCAGCCAATTTGCACAGAGCAAGGTCCCACAAACAGCAAAGTGCTAATGACCAGATCATCTGTTTTTGTTATAACTATCAGGAAAGACCGAACAGGCTAGGGCTCTATTCTATGGAAAAGAGAAGGCTGAAGGATGACCTCAGAGGTATTTAAAATTATGAAGGGGTTTGATTGGGTAAACATATAGAAGATGTTTCCACTTTGGTGGGGGGGGGGCGGGGAGAGAAAGAGTCCAAAACTAGAGGCAGGAATCAGCCTTTGATAATCAAGGCAGTATTTAGCTGAGTATGGCGCCAAAGAGTCCTAGCAAAACTGAAATCAATGGGGGTCAAAGAGAAAGCTCTCCAGTGCCTGTGGTCATACCTGACACAAAGGACGAAGGATGTGGTTGTCAGATGCTAATCATCACAGCCCCAGGACATCACTGCAGGAAAGCGTCTTCAGTTGCCCCAACCATCTGCAGCTGCTTCATCAATGACCTTCTCTCTGTCATAAGGTCAGGAGTGGGGTGCTCACTAACAATTTTACTATGTAGCTCCATTCATAATCTTCTGATAAAGAAGCTGCTATGCCAGCCTATAGCAGGACCTGGATGATATCCAGGCTTAGGCCGACATGTGGCAACTAACATTCATACCAAATAAATCATGACCATCTCAAACAACAAAAGCCCAGCCATCTACCCTTGACCTTCCACGGCACCATCATCACATCATCATCATCTTGGGGGTGACCACTGACCAGAAACTGACCTGGGCCAGTCATACAGTGGCTACAAAAACAGGGCAGAGGCTGGTTACTCTGCGACAAGTGGCTCACCTCCAGCCCCTCAAAGCTTCTTCGCCATCTACAAGGCTCAAGTTAGGAATGTGAAGGAATACTGTCCACTCGCCTTGATGGGTGCAGCTGCAACACTCAAAGCTGCTCATCGTCCAGGACAGAGTTCGCTTGATTGACCCCGTACCTCTGGACTCCGTATCCACCCCCTCCACCATCGGTATGTCCGATCTACAGGATGTACTACAGCAAATCACCAAGGTTATTTTGACACCAGCTCTCTGCCCTGCAACCTTCAACATTCTAGAAGGACAAGAGCAGTAATGTCATGGAGACACCATCACCTCCAAGTTACACACCATCCTGACTGGGCATATATCACCCTTTCTTCATCATCGCTGTGCCAATATCCTGGAGTTCCCTACCTAACAACATCGTGGGAGCACCACCACCACCACAAGGACTGCAGTGATTCAAGGAAAAGGCCCACCACCTTCTCAGGGCAACGAAGAATTGGCAATTAATATGGCCTTGTCAGCGTCACTCGCATCTCAAGAACAAAAACAAAAATACTTGAACTATTGGAAAATGTGTAAGTACACTCATCCCTAATGCAATATTCAGAAAGTTAGAAAATTACCCTGCATCAGCAACTGTTGATTTCTGTGTGCATTGTTTTTGCCTCCCATGTATATATCTTTTGAATGAGGAAATGCTGCGTGTGATGGATAACATGCACTGAAAAGCAGTGACTGCCAAGTAAAGCTACTGGTAGCTGCCAGTCAGCAGAGAGCTCTGAATTTACTAACTTGGGCTGTCTCATATAAAATGAATGAGTAAATCAATAAGTGGATTACAGAAATACATGTTTTAATAATTAAAAGCTTGGTATTGATTCAATTCCAGCTAAAAGTAAATACTATTAGAGAGATTTATAAATATAAACCTACCCATTTTAGGACTGCATGGAATTTAAATTACTAGTGAACTATCATCATTCACATAGAAAGTTATTGCCACGTCGCTGAGTTTGTACAGAACTCTTTTCAGTACAGCAGGAATGAAAACTATCTTCAAGAAACATTAAAGACAGCCAAGGACCATCACTATCACCCTTGGACTGATAGGAGACGGTATTTTGAGAAGTGAAACTGCACAACTCCATAAATCCAACATGCAACATGGGTTTCACTAGATTCTTCTGTCCATCAATTTATTTTAATCCTTTATATCAACAGGTCTTAAATGTGATTTACAAAGTCAAACTGCAATTTCAGTCTGCAGCTAGAGTGACCAGTAGGTATTAAAATGCATGCACTGCCACATTTGCTCAGGCATCTACAACACCACCCTGACCTGCAAGGTTTAAACTACATCACAAAGAAATGACCTGTGAAGTTTAAACGTTATCTCCAAGACACCCTATCCTGCAAGGTTTAATCTAAATGCACCAAGACAGCCAGCAGCTTCAAACAAACTGGATAGTATGCGTGGTCATATCCAGTTCCTACATTTTTATACTCAATTGATGCAGTGTAGCTGCATGTCACCCACAGGAGGAGAATAAATTTAACTGCAGTAATGAGATCCCAAATCTTTAGTGACTGCTGCAAATAGTTGGCTACGTCAAATGCTAAGCCTATATTAAGAGGGTTGAAAGAATACTTCACTCCTCTTGCTTGTAAATGCAAAGCGAGAACAAATGCAAATCTAAGTTCCACATCATTGTGTTATTGGTGTAATCTTTAAACAATGTTGGCTACCATTTCTTTGATGCATTACAAGTATTCTTCAAAAAGTCTGTCACTCAGTGTACATAAATGGTACTGTTGGAACTGTGGCCTACAGATTTTTTAACAGTGGAGCAGGTAAAGCAACACAACATGCATTCTTTGGCTGTTATTCTGTATCTGCCTTGATTGGCAAAGATAATGGCCCAGAATTCGCTGGAGTGGGGCATCTCGCAGTAAACTCCATGAATTGGATTATCTTCCGCACTCTTCAGCTCCAATTAATTTCGCGCCACAAATTGCTGAAAGTGCAATTTGACAACGGCGCAGCAAGGTCTATGGAGCATCTGGTACCTTGGTTAACGATGGGACCAACAGTCTATTTCTTTAACCAATTAAATTTAAGGATAGAGAAAGAAACAGAGGGAATGACTAAGAACAAAATAGGGTGAGGTAAAGTCAAATTAGATACTGAAAGAGAAAAGAGGGGGAAATAAGGTGGGAAAGAAAGATTGGATTAAGAGAGATCAAAAAAATGAGACAAAGGAAAAGAAAGAATTTTTTTTAATTAAAAACCTCTCTGAACAATTTACTACCTGCAGGAGTGAGACTAGTTTCAATTGTTCCCTTTCTGAGCCTCCACAGTTGAGTGGCATTGCAAGACCATGAGTCAACCCATAAACAGGGTCCTTGCATCGTGAAATACCAGCCCTAATTTTCTGTGGCGAGTTTAATTCATATTTTTGCGAGGCCAATGGCAGAGCGGCTCAAATCATCCAGTAATTTGTGATGATTCGTAACTCACGGCATTTCTCTTCCTTGCCACAAATTGCTCTTTTTTTTTTTTATACACACTAATAACGATGTGCGCCTTTAACTCGCCATTATTTTGCCAGCAAATTCTGGCCCAATGTGCAACGGAGAGTGTTTGCGGTGTGTGTGTGTGGGGGGTGTGTGTGACGTTGTCTGTGACTGCCTCCATTTGAATAGCCTACCAAAACTCTCTGTCTAGGCTCACGCATGAAGAATGGCCATGGATGCCAGCATGAGTCAGCACCTTCAGGCAAGGAGGGGAGATTGCAAGAGAGGGCAACAAAGAAAAATGATATACATTACAAGCAGGATAACATGCAGCCCAGAGTGTGTTATAAAACAGAAAAGTGCAAAGTTGAAACTCAGGTGGTTTATTATCCTATCAACTTAAGACAGATAACACCCTGCAAATATATTTGCCAACAGTGATGTTGGTGAGGGACAGATTTGACGGATAGATGCATAACACCATCTAAGCTCAAAGATCCAAATTTGTAACAATTCCAAGTAAATCAAAGGTAACCAGTTAATTACCATGAAATACTATCAAAACATACAACAATTTTTTCTGACAACGAGCAGATTGTTTCTTTGTAGAGGCAGATCCGAAGTAAGTGTAAATTTTCAGTTCTCTAAACATAAGGGTGCGAGTTATAGTGCTCTTAATGGGAAAAAAAAGTTTGACTTGGACCTCATATTTTATGATTAATTAAATCTGCCAATTCTTAATGTAAGTATTTGACTATATTACTTGAGACTGGAGGAAGTTTTACTTAATTTCCATCACTCCTTGCCAAGCGCCACTGGCCTCATGTACCCCAATGAAGCTCAACGGAAGCTCGAGAACCAGTACCTCGTCTTTCAATTTAGGCACTTTACAAACTTCAGCAGTGATTTCAGTAACTTCCAATCATAACCACTGCTCCTATTTTTTCCAGACAGCAGGTGCTGAAAACGTTTCTGCTGTAGCCATTTACAGCTTCTCTTGACCCATCTTTTGTTCCTTTACTTGTCCCATTACCACCTTCTTTCTGCTTGCACCATTATCCCTTTTGGTTGATGGGAAGGGGGGTGCGCCAGAGGGGAGCCAAAAAAATCGAGGTCGTGAGCACGTGCAATCAGAAGACAGGTCTCGAACAAGTATTAAAGCTGTTTAATTTTGTATTTTGTGTTTGCAGCAGTAGGTTATTACAGTAATAAAGCCTCTCCCAACCGTAATATTAGTGTTAATTTCATGTTCAAGTGCGTGAGCTGCAAACTCCAAAAAGAAATGGCTGGCTCAGGGAGTTTGGATGTTCTTTGGACCTCCCTGCAGTCTAAGGCTAAGACTATCTGCCAAACATAAAATCGACATAGCCTAACGGTTTTTATAAAAATTCTTAGTCCTTTAAAAATGACTACTTATACAGTTCTTCAGAGATTGAAATCTTATTCATAACTATCGGCATTTTATAAAACAGGCTTTTTAAATACCAGTTTAATAATTAATGTCACGTTCTTAGATGAAATATACTGAAAAGGCTAGGACATTAAAGTTATACAGAATAAATTGTTTAATTTTCTGTAGAGAGCAGTAAGTGACAGAAACACATAACATAAAACAACAAAGCGGAGCAGTGGCAACCACTTTTTTTTTTTGCTGATTATGGTCAGGGATATTGCTGCTGGGGAATTCAACACTTTCTCTCTTCTTTGCCCAACAATATGTCTCAACCACAACCTCAGAGCAGCAACAGCACGGTGACAACTTCCATTTCCCACACTAGTCCAACCTCTGAGTAAGATTGCCAATATTGTGCTGTAACAAAAGTCATCAACCCACTTTTAGAAATAGGCTGTCACCCCAAAAAGAGAAGCTAAAAAGGACTGGAGGACAAGTTCTTGGGCCGCTCCAAATCAGCATTCACACAACAAACACGGTTCTGGCCATAGAGGAGGCAGCCTGTCCATCACTCCCTTCAGCTAGAGAAAGTTGCATGGTGTGGGACGAACCAAACAGGTGAAGGATATTTTTAAGTATAGAGGTAGACAGAGAACAAATGGAATGGTGTTTTGGTTGGAGAACAAGTCATTCCACTTCTGATACTTGGGTTGAAATCTAACCAAAACTGAAAGAATGGAAGTCTTTCAAGAACAGCAAGGTCTAAATTTAAATTTCTTTTGCATGGTCTCCACCGAGTTCCTAGTGGGTATGAATCCACAAAACAAAAAAAGTCACATAATTAAAGACTAATTGATACTAAATCAGAAGTCTCATGTAGAAAGACATCAAAGAAAGATGGTGGGAACTGGTAGGGAGCCCACCATGCCAAAATGGGGACGAGCAAGGCGATAATTTTAAGTGAACAACACTTAAGGGCGCACAGGTCCATAGGTTCAAAATGAAATGCTTTGCAAGAGTTAACTTTCATCAATATGTACCATAGAGTGTTCTCCAATTGAATTTTCTATGAACTGCAGGTAAAACTGCACTTGGACTCTTCGTAAACTGGGTGAAAGTCTTGTTTCAGCAACATGTGCAAGTTTAACAAGATAGCTAGGATATTGCTCCTCAGTGAGTTATAGTTATGGCCTTTGCATAAAACAGATGAACCTCTTGCACCTGGTATTTTAAGCCTTCAAGGTTCTATGGCTTGTATTGGTGCCAGGAATTTCAGCAACTGAAGGAAAGACGTTCTACTTAATTAAGCCAGACCTCTCAAGAGCTAGACCATCAATTTAAGGCTTTATGAGCCAGTGTGTGTGCAGATCTGTCTCACCTTCAGTGTTAGCTGATCTTACCTATGAAGGGTTCCAATAAGGTCAATCAGAGCTTTATTTTCCTTGCGAATAGACACCAGAATCATTGTGGCTTTCCCTGACTAAATCCTTAGCCATTCTAGCAGTAACAGGGAATGGAAAGGAAGCCTTTTACTCCAGAAAATCCAGTTCTGATCACCAAATCACAAAGGAGATATAGAAACCTTGGAGATGGTATTGGGAAGAGCCAGGAGACTGATCCCTAGCATCAGGGTACTAAATTATGAGGAAAAACTGGGAACGATTTCAGCTTTTCAACCTTGAAAGGTGATTGAGAGGTTACCTTATTGAGGTATATAAAATAATAAACCATACAGAGAATGTAAATCCAGAAAACTGCTTCAAGTCAAGAGCGCACAAATCTAAACTAACAGAAGGTAAATTTAAGAATGACATCAGGAAGCTCTTCACACAGTGATCAAACATAGAATTGGCTTTTCATATGGAAATGAAGGCAAAAGCCCTGCAATCCTTTAATATAGATTTATATAGATAAGGCTCAAAGTCTTGTCTTAAATTGATGGTCGAGCTCTTGGGGTTTTGGATAGATAAGCTTAAAATGGACAATGGCATTCCTCATCAGTATCAACATTTATTCCAACTTCTTGAGATAATGGACAACATCAGAGGCCAATCAAGCAAATTTAATTCAAAAGCAAAATACTGCGGATGCTGGAAATCTGGAATAAAAACAGAAAATGCTGGAAATACTCAGCAGGTCAGGCAGCATCTGTGAAGAGAGAAACAGAGTTAACGTTTCAGGTCGATGACCCTTTGTCAGAACTGCTTGGCCAAGATCCCAGTGGGTATGGTCCTACAGAACAAAACTACCTCCAAGGAGGTTCATCTGTTTTATGCAAAGGCCATAACTATAATTCACTACCTGCTGACAAGGGTGGTGCTGTTGTTGTTTGGCAAACCGACCTCTACCTAGCGGAGGCTGAACGGCAACTCTCCGACACCTCCTCCTACCTCCCCCTGGATCATGACCCCACTACCGAACATCAAGCCACCGTTTCCAAGACAGTCACTGGCCTCATCTCCTCTGGAGATCTTCCCTCCACGGCTGCCAACCTCATCGTTCCCCAACCCCGCACAGCCCACTTCTACCTCCTTCCCAAGATCCAAACAGGACTGCCCTGGTAGACCCATCGTTTCAACCTGTTCTTGCCCCACGGAACTTAACTCTTCCTATCTCGACTCTATTTTTTCTCCCCTTGTCCAGTCTCTTCCCACCTACATCAGTGACTCTTCAGACGCCCTCCGCCACTTTAACAGCTTCCAGTTTCCTGGCCCCAACCGCCTCCTTTTCACTATGGACGTACAATCCCTCTACACCTCCATCCCCCACCAGGATGGCCTGAGGGCGCTCCGCTTCTTCCTTGAACAGAGGCCCAACCAGTCCCCATCCACCACCACCCTCCTCCGCCTGGCTGAACTTGTTCTCACATTGAACAACTTCTCCTTTGACTCTACCCATTTCCTCCAAATTAAAGGTGTTGCTATGGGTACCCGCATGGGTCCCAGCTATGCCTGCCTTTTCGTGGGATATGTGGAACACTTTGTCCCAGTCCTACTCAAGTCCCCTCCCTCACCTCTTTTTCCGGTACATTGATGACTGTATCGGTGCTGTTTCCTGCTCTCACCCTGAACTCGAAAATTTTCACTTTGCTTCCAATTTCCACCCTTCCCTCACCTTCACATGGTCCATCTCCGACTCTTCCCTTCCTCGACTTCTCCGTCTCCATCGCTGGGCATAGGCTATTGACAAACATTCACTACAAGCCCACTGACTCCCACAGCTACCTGGACTACATTTCCTCCCACCCCGCTTCCTCTAAGGACTCTATTCAATTTTCCCAGTTTCTCCGTCTCCGCCGCATCTGCTCCGACGATGCCATCTTCCATACTAGTGCTTCCGACATGTCTTCCTTTTTCCTCAACCGAGGATTCCCTTCTACTGTGGTCGACATTGCCCTTGACCGTGTCCGTTCTATTTCCCGCACTTCTGCTCTCACCCCTTTCCCTCCCTCCTGGAACCACGATAGGGTTACCCTTGTCCTCACCTTTCACCCCACCAGCCTCCACATTCAACGGATCATCCTCTGCCATTTCCGCCACCTCCAGCGTGATCCCACCACCAAACACATCTTCCCCCTCACCTCCCCTTTTAGCATTCCAAAGGGACCACTCCCTCCGCAACACGCTGGTCCACTCCTCTATCACCCCCAACACCCTTCCCCTTCGCCCGGCACCTTCCCGTGCATAGAAACATAGAAACATAGAATCTAGGAGCAGGAGTAGGCCATTCGGCCCGTCGAGCCTGCTCCGCCATTCAATACAATCATGGCTGATCATCCAAATCCAGTACCCTGTCCCTGCTTTAATCCCCACAGTACACATATCCCACCCTACCCCCGTGTATTTAATTCCCCCCTAACATATCCCATCCTATCCCCATAACCCCACATATTTAATCCCCCCTAACACTAAGGGTCAATTTATCATAGCCAAATCAACCTAACCCACACATTTTTGGAGCGCAGGAGATGCAACACATGCCCTTTTACCTCCACCCTTCCCACTGTCCAGGGCCCCAAACACTCCTTCCAGGTGAAACAGCGATTTACTTGTACTTCTTGCAATTTAGTATACTGTATTCGCTGCTCACGACGCGGTCTCCTCTACATTGGGGAGACCAAATGCAGATTGGCGTCACCGCTTTGCGGAACACCTCCATACAGTCCGTAACGGTGACCCCGAGCTTCCGGTCGCCTGTCACTTTAATTCTCCGCTCCACTCCCACTCAGACCTCACCGTCCTCGGCCTCTTACATTGTTCCAATGAAGCTCAACGTAAGCTCGAGGAACATCACCTCATCTTTTGATTAGGCACTTTACAGCCTTCTGGACTCAACATCGAGTTCAATAATTTCAGACCACAACCTCTGCCCCTATCCTTTTTTTCTATTTATTTTATTTAATTTTTTTCTCTCTCCCACATAGCAGCTGCCTTTCATTCTGCCAGTGCCATTTACACTTCATCTAGAGCCATCTTTTGTTTCTTAACTTGTCCCATTACCATCTCCTTTTGCCTTGCACCATCTCTTAATCTCTCCTGCCTTCCATAGAAAAAAAACCAATTCTGACGAAGGGTCATCGACCTGAAACGTCAACTCTGTTTCTCTCTCCACAGATGCTGCCTGACCTGCTGAGTATTTCCAGCATTTTCTGTTTTTATTTAAGCAAATTTAATTGGTGGTTTTATAAGCAGCTTTGCATTGGTCACTGTTTTCTATCAGTAAACACTCCACCCAAGTTTACAAGTGATATCAAGCTTGGATCTTACATCATGCTCCAAGGTTGAGGCATTCAAATTGAATAATCCAGAAGTCCTCCAATATGACATAATATGGGCTGCTATAAAATATAAGTTATCTGAGGAAGGATGTTCTTGCCATGGAAGGAGTTCAGCGAAGATTCACAAGGCTGATACCTGGGATGGCAGGAATGACATATGAGGAGAGATTGGGTCGATTGGGCTTATACTCACTGGAGTATAGAAGAATGAGAGGGGATCTCATCGAAACATATAAAATTCTGACAGGTCTGGACAAACTAGATGCAGGAAGAATGTTCCCGATGGTCGGAGAGTCCAGAACCAGGGGTCATAATCTACGGATAACGGGTAAACCATTTAGGACAGAAATGAGGAAGAATTTCTTCACCCAGAGAGTGGTGAACCTGTGGAATTCTCTACCACAGAAGGTAGTTGAGGCGAAGTCATTAAATATATTCAAGGATGAGTTAGATATATTTCTTAAAGCTAAAGGTATCAAGGGATATGGGGAGAAGGCAGGTACAGGGTACTGAGTTTAGATGATCAGCCATGATCTCATCGAATGGCGGAGCAGGCTCGAGGGGCCGAATGGCCTACTCCTGCTCCTATCTTCTATGTTTCTATGTGAGCTGGCTCTAGCTGTGAAGAGGCTTTGATCAGTCACCTGTTTAGAGAAGGGTAGACACCTAGATACCTTGCTCTAAGAAAGGCTGCTGATAGAAAAATGTGACCATTCACCAAAGACAGCATTGAACCATGCCATGGCCAAGATAAATTACAAACTCTGTTGGTGCATTCTGAAGATTTCCAGAATAGAATAATTCGGAGTTCCTTCTGAAATGGGAGTTGCATAAACTCAGTTTGGGTATCCAGCAGAAACCTTGAAATTATGAGCCATGCATAACTGAGAAGCAGAATTCCTTGAACTACAGTTTTGGTACTTTCATGAAAGACATCCAAATTGGTTAACGTCAATTTGCTTCATTACAAACTAGATTCTCCATTAGAACAAGGAGGTGCAGCACCTTCACTACCTGCTTATTCTGGAAATTGGCTAGATAGAAATTGTTTAAATATGGCTTTTTCTTCCTCTGCCCAGCAAAAAGCACAAGAAAAAAATCCAGCCACTTAACATGAAAGATTTACTAACAGAGGGCAGTAATAGAAAATGAATATTAAATTTATAAAAGTTATTTGTACTTTTAAAAAACCACCAAAATCAGCACAAAAGGTATTGGTCTTCAGTGTTTTAAAAACTACATCAGCAACTAAATGCACATTGTTTTGTGTCTGTGGCTGTAAATAAAAATTCAGATTAAAGCAGATTTATTACTACGATTATAAATCTGCAATGGGAACATGGAACGCCAAAAGTTGTGCGCAATAAAACCTCTCATTTTTTTGTTGCAATATTCTACCAACACCAACCAAAATGATTTCAATATAGAGGAATTATCTTGAACTTTCAGATTGTACCACATTAAATATTAATGCAACTTTGAAAGGTCTACAATTACAAAGCCAAGAGCTTCCAGTGTTGCAAATTACTCCTCCGGTGCTTAAAGTAACAGCACAAAGTAGAATTATACTTTCTGCTACTTTCCTTCACGTTTGCTGTTTTGTTAATACCGCACATTTATCTTTTACCCTGTTGGTGCTTACAAGAATGAATTGCCACAAAGAATAGAATAGTTGTTTCCTGCAGCTCTTCTGAGGTTGGAGTTAGAGCAGCAGAAACTTAACCTGCACCCAACATGTGCTATATGTACGATAGCAAAATACTGCGGATGCTGGAAAATTGAAACAGAAAACGCTGGAAAAACTCAGCAGGCCAGGCAACATCCGTGGAGAGAGAAACAGAGTTAACGTTTCAGGTCGAAACCCTTCGTCAGAACTGAGAAAAAAAGCAGGAAATGAAACAGATAAAAAAGCAAGTTGGAGGCTGGGGGGAGGAATAAAAGAACAAAAGGGGTGGTCTATGGTAAGTAGAGACATTAAGAGATGCTCAAGGCAAGACGAGATGGTAATAGGACAGGTTAAGAAACAAAAGGTGGCTCAGAAGTGCGAAATGCTGGCAGAATGAGAGACAGCTGCCGTGGGGGAGAGAGAAAAAAGGGAAAAGGCACAAACCAAAAGGGGGGATAAAATGTATGATTATATAAATGTATGATTATATAAAATATAGATATATATAGATAGTAGGGGCCGAGAAGGCTGTAAAGTGCCTAATCGGAAGATGAGGTGCTGTTCCTCGAGCTTACGCTGAGCTTCCGTGGAACAATGCACGAGGCAGAGGACGGTGAGGTCTGAGTGGGCGTGGAGAGGTGAATTAAAATGACAAGCGACCGGAAGCTCGGGGTCACCCTTACGGACTGAACGGAGGTGTTCCGCAAAGCTATATGTAACCTGATATTCAGTACCTGAAGTGAGAAAGTATTCTAATTCCCATGATCCCCACCTTGATGAACTAAACATATAAAAATAAGTATTTGATTTTGCTTTAAATTGAGACTATTGTAAATATGAAGGATATTTTAATAGGCTTTTTAATAGATTTCAGTATTGAAGTATTCAGTTACCATCTTGAGCAACACCGTGATAATAACTGAAGTTAGCAAATAGGGACAGATTCGACCCTCAAAAATATTAAGCCATAAGGTCCCAAGTTTGGAGTTTGCTTCGAGTTAGTTGATCTTCAGCCAGAGCAGCAATTGAGGTGCGATAATTAGCCTCAGCTATTTTATTGAATGGCCTATAGTCCTTTAAGACTGGCATATTTCAACCTAACTCGCCGGTGGGAAACCCACAGGATCGGGTGGAATGCCACTTTTACAACCCGCCCAATATTACTTTCCACTGACTTCAATGGAGTGTAAACTTGGGCGGGGTGTAAAACCGGCATTCCACCCGATCCCATGGGTTTTCCAATGGGCAGCTTAGGTTATAATTGCCCCCTTTGTGAATCAACAGTGCAAGAATGGATATAGGACTTTCACTTGCACAACGCAGCAAACTCTGAAACCAGCACTAAATTTAGATACTTCAGAGCCCTCGATTAGTGTACACTACCCACAGCAGGAAAAACAATGATAATGACAGTAACATCACAGAGAAATAAAGTAGCCAATATTAGAAGGCACTGAATTATTCCAGTGAACCCCATCTGCATCATTTATGATGGGGCACACTCCAAGATACAATGAAGGTGATTTTGGTTCTCCAATATTCCCTACATGTGATAAAGCCACAGGCAAATCACATCATGGGAACAGGGTTCCTGACTGGTGGTTATTCAGCTATATATGTGTCAGTTGTTAAGGTTCATGTGCCTCACTTGCCCAAAGAATGGTGGAATGTGGGTTTATACCCACATTTCCCAAGTGTTGTCTCCAATTTCAGCTGTGCTAGTGTGGGGAGTGCTAAACAATAGCCAGGCACTCTCCCCATAGGGAGGAAAGGGAAGGGTGGAAAACCTCAAAGGGGAAGTAAAGTTGGGCAACTCGTGAAGGAGCTTTTACATTTGGTACTTCTCTAGTTCGGGCCACGAGGAAGAAACATTCTTGCGCTGGTTCCCTGTATTTACCTTACCGAAACAAAATCCCTCATCTGAACTGCACGAGATTCTACCATTGAGATAACAACATCGTTTTAACAATGCAGGCGCAGAGAGGCAGTGTACGGGCATATATTTCTAAAATATATAGCACATAATGCGATGAGCACCTTTAACAATAAACAAGCTTTAAAGCAGTGAGACCTTGGCAGTTAATCACTAGGGAATTGTTTATTGTCTCATGCACTCCTGGCAAAAAGGAATTTGCCCCCATCTCTACAATTCTTTTTTGAAATGATTCCGAAGGTTTCCTGTGTTGCTTGATCAATACTGATTTCTCACTGTGCAACACTATCATCAGTCAACCGATTCCAAGGCCAGCAAAACAATAACATTAACAGATGACAATTTCTAAAAAGGTAATTATCTCTGATTGTTAAGAGTTATAAATTACCCTTTTCTCACATGAGTTATGCCAGGTGTTACACCTTCACCTACTGTATTAAATCCACAGCAAACTCTACCTAGGCTAAACTAAATTTTATAGAAGAACACTTTCCAATTCATAAATGTTACTTCATGTGCTTTTTCCGACTGAATGGGCACATCTTCCAAATCTTAATGACTTGTCCAAAAAGTGCCATTGTTTTAAATTAAATCGAATGTTACACGCTGAAGACAATTATTGCCTGTGTGCCCGCTGGGAGATCCAGAGCTCTACTGCTACACAGCTGACTCTATTTGGACAAATTGTGTGACACTCTTTAGGGTCAATGAGCCCTCAAGTTTCTGTTACATGCTGCTGAATTCTATGGCCCACTTCCTTTTTGTTGTCAATGTCAGAAGAAAATGATTATGGCAGAATCAATTTAATTATTCACAATTTATTGGGAATTACTCAAGTGCAGCAAGACAAAGTTTGAGCGAAATGAAGGAGATGAACGCCCCTTGCCATCTGATGCTTGTTGATCAACTTGTGTGTGGCTTTTTCAACATACAAGAAGGATTTATCGGCCACACAACCCACCAGAATCCACTGTGATCAGTCAGTCAGCACAAGGTTTCAAAGTCCTTTATATTGCTAGCAGTACTTTCACTAACAATGAGGAACAGAATTTTTGAGATTATATGACAGTCTTTTACATCAAGATTCAGTAATGTGCCATTACAGAATACGTTAAAAACATATTTACTTTGATGTTAAAAAATGACTGCATATATCTGCGTGTAAGGCTAGAATTGGAGGGCGGGGGCCATTTTATGTGCAGACCATATCCTCCCTCAGAACTACCTCCTGGAGAAGCAATTTCATCCAAGATGGTGGACAGAGCAGCAGTATCATACCGATGAAATTCTACCAGCTGTTGCTCTGGTCCACTCCAGCACTGTGATGTTTAAATGGCAACTTTTCCTGTTCCCCTTGTGTGTCAGTTTGGCTCAGCTGGTAGCACACTCGCCTCTAAGTCAAAAGGTTCCGTGTTGAAACCCCACTCCAAGCCCCGAGTACCTAAAACTAGGCTGACACTCCAGTGCAATAGTGAGGGAGTACTGCATTCCAAAAGGTACCATCCTATAGGGATGAGGTTTTGATTTAAGGTCCTGTTGCTTGTGGTTCAAATGGATGTTGAAGATCCCATGGCACTATATGAAAGGAGCAGGACGCTTTCCCAGTGTCCTGGCTTTACCAATACCAACAATAAAATCGAGAAGTCGCACAACACCAAGTTATAGTCCAACAGTTTTATTTGAAATCACAAGCTTTCGGAGCTGCTGCCCCTTCGTCAAGTGAAGGGGCAGCAGCTCCGAAAGCTTGTGATTTCAAATAAAACTGTTGGACTATAACTTGGTGTTGTGCGACTTCTCACTTTTGTCCACCCCAGTCCAACACCGGCATCTCCGCATCATGAACAATAAAATCAACTGGTCATTCGTTCAAGTGCCTCATTTTAGGAACATAGGAACATTTTTAAACACAAGATGAAACTCTATTTCAAAGTAATTCATTGCATGTGAAGTGTTTGAAAAGTTCGAGAGACTGGATAAGGTAGCAAGCCTCTTTTTTTCCCCAATGCAGATTTAAAAATGAGAAACAAATCAGTATCAGCTGATGAGCTATTAGAAGAGTCTATCCACATTGGGAGCAGGATTCAAGTCTTGGATGGACTTGGGCTTTAAAGGGAATTGAGCTGCTGAGAGCAAGAAAGAGAAAACAATTTCTGGAAGCAGCTTGAGTAGTGGAAGAACTGTGGGACTTCCACTTGAGAACAAAGAGGTTTAGAATGTCAAGAGATGGAAAAGGGCTGAAGGGAAGGGGGAAACTGTTGTTTAGACTTGGGACATTTTACCAAGGTTCCCTAATGGTGGCATGGTCCGAAATCCCAAAACATGACAAGGCTGTTAAAGATGTGGAGCAAGGCCAGGAGAAGGTCCAGAGGAAGGTTGGCAGAATGGCACCAAGTTTCAGGGATCTTAGTCATCAGGATAGGCTCGGGGAACTGGGGCTTTTTACCTTGGAGAAACAGAGACCTCAAGAGGATATGTTGAGGTTATACAATGATGATGAGTATAGATTCTGGTCAGATGGACACGTTATTTGAGTGGAATAGAGAGGGACAGACCAGGGTACATCATTGTAAAATAAGAAAACAGAGTTAGGTTAGACACCAGGCAGTAGTACTTTTTGTACACAAAGTATTACATAGTATTTACAGCACAAAAACAGGCCATTCAGCCCAACAGGTCCACACCGGTGTTTATGCTCCACGTGAGTTATCAAACTCTTCAATAGATTGTCAGTACATGCAATGAGCATGTATTCAAACGAGAGCTGGACAAGTTCACAGAAGGTAGGCGAGGTTAGCAGTGACTCATAATATCCTGTCCTTTTTCATATTTACATTTACTGAGGACAGCAAAGAACTCGTCAAGGGGCCATCAATTTAAAATTATCACTAGGTTACTGAGAAGACAGGTTAGGAAAAATTCCTTTATACATAAATGATTTGGAATCAGAAATTGGAGGTATGGTGGGACAATTTGCAGACTATATCAAATTGGGGGTGTAAGTAATATTGTGGAGGACTGCATCAAAATACAGGAAACAGGCTTGCAGAGTGGGCGCATAAATGGCAAATGCAATTCAATTTAGCAAAATATGAGGTGGTTCATTTTGGTAGGAGAATTACGGAGCACGTGCATTCCTTGAAGGCAAGAAACTAAATGGGGTAGAGGAGAAAAGTGATCTGGGAATACAGGTACATAAATCGCTAAAAGTAGCAAAACAAGTTGATACGGCCAAAAAGAGTGTAAACAAAGTACTGGGGTTCATTTCTAGAGGAATAGAATACAAAAGCAAAGTAATGATAAATTTATGTAAAGCCTTGGTTAGGCCACACTTGTTCGATAGGTTGGATGAAGAGAAACTGTGTCTGCTTGTGGGTGAGTCCACAGGGGGCATAAATATAAGATAGCCACTAACAGATCAAATAAAGAATTTAGGAGGATTTTTTTAATAAAGATACAGAGGATGGTGAGCAAGTTGAACTCGCTGCCACATGGAGTGGTTGGAGCAGATTTCATCGATGCATTTAAGGGGACGCTTGCTGCATAGACAAGGGAAAAGGGAATAGAGGGCAGTGTGGAAAGAGATCATTAGAGTGGGAGGAGGCTTGTGTGGAGCATAAACAATGGCATAGACCAGTTGGGCCAAATAGCCTGTTTTTTTTGTGCTGTAGATTCTATGCAAGTACAATAGATATAGGAAGAGGCGATTTAAAAAGCAGTGGCAGGACTGAAGTTAGGAGGGCGAGTTATTATTTAAATATCACAGTGGTAGAGTGCTGGTTGAAAAGAGAAAGCAAAGAGAGACAAAATGTATTTGTGACACCAACTCTCATGGAGGGGAGAATTTTGGCAAAAAGAAGCTTTGCACTGTTGATCTTTGCCTTATAACTGAAGGAATGCTGCATTGTCATAGGTGCTACCCTTCAGATGAGACATTAACCTGATGTAATGCCTGCCTGTTCCAGTGAACGTTGAGGATGCCACATCACTATTCCAGTATCTGGACTAACATTCCTCCCTCAACCACTGCAATAAGAACATAAGAACATAAGAAATAGGAGCAGGAGTAGGCCAATCGGCCCTTCGAGCCTGCTCCGCCTTTCAATAAGATCATGGCTGATCTGATCCTCACCTCAATTCTAAAGAACACAAGAAGTTGGAGCAGGACCTGGCCACTCAGCCCCTGGGCCCGCTCCGCCACCCACAGGGCCTCGACCGATCCGAACTCAGCCTCATGTCCAATTTCCTGCCTGCTTCCCGTAACCCCTAATTCCCTTTACTTCTAGGAAACTGTCTATTTCTGTTTTAAATTTATTTAATGATGTAGCTTCCACAGCTTCCTGGGGCAGCAAATTCCACAGACCTACTACCCTCTGAGTGAAGAAGTTTCTCCTCATCTCAGTTTTGAAAGAGCAGCCTTATGGACTATTTATTGGATTCTTTCCTGCTGGTCATGGTATACATACGGTTAAGATTAACACATCCTGGAACTTCCTACGTAACAGCAAGGTTGAAGTATCTTCATCACATGAACTGCAGCGGTTCAAGAAGAGGGATGGGCAATAAATGCTGGCCTTGCTGGTGACGTCCATATCCCGAGAATGAATTAAAAAAAGTACTGCTGGGTGATTCCTCAATCTGCAGAGGAGATACACTACAGTCTGGTATGCCAACGGCACTATTATGCATTTGTAATTTGTTCCTCTGGTGGTTTAATACATTAATGTCTGTTGAGTGCAGAGCCATGATTGTTATTCTATCCAGCAACATCCCAATAGCTGTTTGGATGTGTATGAATAGCCTGTGACTACAGTTCTTGAGCTTCAAAAGATGCTAGAGATTTCCCTGGCCAGCAAACATTCTTTGTACTTGACATGCTGTGGATCCTTTTAAAGTCTCTGTTTCATTGTCAATTCTGAGTTGGACATAGACGGTTTTAATGTCCTTTGTTCTGGGATTTCTTTAAAAAGACATTTGGGGAGCGATATCTCGGGCTGCATTGCACAAGACAGCAGTTGATCTGACGCAGTCAGTGGTACGAGGCTAATCAGAGGGCCCATGGTAGTGGATAGCCACGTATGCAACCCTGTTTCAAGGTCAGTTTTGTATTTTAGGTTAACACAGGAAAAACATCTTTATTGTTTTTAACATTCAGAATAGTAAAGTTTGTCATTACTGTAAATATACTGTTTGTATTTCAAACTGTTCTTTTAGCTGTTCAGATATTCAATAAATCTGTCTCGCTATTTATAGCCTAAGCCACAGTTTGATGGAGTGTTTATTCTTCTGCCTTCAGAAGTCTAGCAAATAATGTGGCAGCACATGATATATTGCAGTAAATCACAGCACAGTGACAAGGGTTTTCTGTTCAAACCCTGGGTCTCACTACACCGAGCTAGATATTGGACAATTAAAGCACAGTTTCTATATGCAGACCACAGCACGGACTAACAAATCATTCTTTTTTATCTCAGCCATATCGAGTTAGCATAGCCCAGGTCAAACCCAAACTCAGCTCTCGCACTCAGGGCCCCAGCTCAGCTCCACTCTCCAACTCCCGACCATAACATATAATGGGAATAGAGTGGAATATAAATCTCACAGACCAAACAGAGTGGCTGGCTGCCATACAAAGTATACAGGCAACCATTTTGTGAAGGAAATGTGCGTTCGATTCTCATTAAACGTTATTGTTGACCTCAAAGTGTCCCTAGTTAGCACCTGACGGCTCTGTAAAGGTGGTATTCCAAGGGGTCTTTTGTGCTCTTCGAACTGAGGGATGTCCATGTTGGGGAAAATTTCAGGCAGCCAATGTTAAACTTGGTCAGTTATAGCACTGTTAGGAGCAGAGCACAGCTCCCTCAAATGTGTCTCCGTCTCAACCTGAAAAGACAACACCAGTGTGATATTTCTCCATTTCCTACAGCAGCCATCCCGAGACCCCTCTGGGTGGCATTACCAATTTTGTGCTGAATTGTGAGCAGTTACACTTCGAGACAGCCCAAACTTATTTCACGTAGGCTCGCTATCACTCAGTGGTGGCTTTGATTCAAACACGCTGAGCTGGTCCCAGAGTATGTGATCTTAATCACATTTCCTCTTTTCTTTATAGTATTTGCTTAAATATTAAATCACCCTGTGGTTATCATGTTTTGGCAAGCTCAGAGGTGAGAATAAATCCAACACCAATGGCATAATTAATGACTACATGCCGCATTTAAGACAGAGTGCTGAATCCCCTCCCACTCAAGCCTGTTCAAGATTAGTCTCCCAACCTTCACACTTCTTCAAACTCGACTATCCTCCAAGGGTATCTCCCCAGTTTTCATTCAGACTGTTAAGTGGAGCTCCATTGCATTTGTGTACAGTGCTAAAGTCAGAAGATCTGGATTTGTAATTATGGCCATGATGTACAATATTGCAAAACTTTCAAAACTGACCAAATTCTTTAATGTCTTACAATTTAAACTTTTGAAGCTGCATAGATCAATTGTCATCCCAACGTCAATCGCGAGGTGCTCAAGATCAAAGATCAGAGCTTCCCGCTTAACTCGCTCAGCCTCTTTCTCCTTGACCCGCAATATCATATTTTCATCTTGACGTCATCTCTCTCTCTCTCTAGCTTCTCTCCCAATCTTCACCAAATTCATTTTCTCCATTAGACCCACTTCTTTCATCTTTAATATCCTCCCAACCCATCCTCTCACCACGTGAGCAACAACTTGCATTTATATAGCACATTTAAGGTAGGAAAATGACCCAAGGCGCTTCACAGAGCATTATCAAACAAAATTTGACACCAAGCCACATAAGGGAGACTTTTAGGACAGATAACCAAAAGCTTGGTCAAAGAGGTAGGTTTTAAGGAGCATCTTAAAGGAGGAGAGGGAGATAGAGGGGAAGAGAGGTTATGGGAGGGAATTCCAGAGCTTCGGGCCGAGGCAGCTGAAGGCACGGCCACCAATGGTAGAGCGATTAAAATCGGGGATGCGCAAGAGGCATAATTGGAGGAGTGCAGAGATCTCGGAGGGTTGTAGGGCTGGAGAAGGTTACATAGATAGGGAGGGGTGAGGCCATGGAGGGATTTGAAAACAGTGATGAGAATTTTTAAATTGAGGCATTGCCGGACCAGATACCAATGTAGGTCAGCGAGCATGGGGGTGATGGATGAACAGGACTTCGCTGAAACTTACAGAATCATAGAAACTTACAGCACATAAGAGGCCATTTGGCCCATCGTGCCTGTGCTGGCGCTTTGAAAGACCAGTCTTGCGGAGTCCCACATTACCGCTTTTTGTCCTTAACCCTGTAAGATCCTCATCCTCAAGTATCTGTCCAACTCACTATTTATGGAATCAGCTTCCACCACTTTTTCAGGTACTGCATTTCAGACCCCAACAGCCCAGTGAAAAAAATTCTCCTCATCTCTCCTCTAGATCCTTTGCCAATAATCTTAAATCTATGACCTCTCGTTATTGACCCACTTGTCAGAGGAAATCGTTTTTCTCTATCTACTCTATCAAAACCGCTTATCATCTTGAAAACCTCTATTTGGTCACCTCTTAACCTTCGCTGTTCCAAGGAGAATCGTCTTACCTTTTCCAACCTCTCCTCATAAAGAACATAAGAAATAGGAGCAGGAATAGGCCACTTGGCCCCTCGAGCCTGCTCCGCCATTCAATAAGATCATGGCTGATCTAGGGCTCAAAGCCACTTCCCAGCAAGCTCCCCATAACCCTTCACTCCCTTATGTTGCAAAAATTTGTCTATCTCCACTTTAAATGTATTTAATGACCCAGCCTCCACAACTCTCTGGGGCAGAGAATTCCACAAATTTACGACCCTGAGAGAAGTTGTTCCTCCTCATCTCAGTTCTAAAAGGGCGACCCTTTATTCTGAGACTGTGCCCCCTCGTTCTAGATTTCCCCATGAGGGGAAACATCCTCTCTGCATCTACCCTGTCGAGCCCCCTCAGAATCTTACATGTTTCAATAAGATCAACTCTCATTCTTCTAAATTCCAATGAGTATAGGCCCAAACTGCTCAACCTTTCCTCATAAGTCAAACCCCTCATCTCTGGAATTAACCTAGTGAATCGTCTCTGAACTGCCTCCAATGCAAGTATATCCTTCCTTAAATAAGGAGACCAAAACTGTACGCAGTACTCAAGGTGTGGTCTCACCAATACCTTGTACAGTTGTAGCAGGACTTCCCTGCTTTTATACTCCAACTCCCTTGAAATAAAGGCCAACATTCCATTTGCCTTTTTGATTACTTGCTGTACCTGCATGCCAACTTTTTGTGTTTCATGCACAATGACCCCCAGGTCCCTCTGAACTGTAGCATTCTATAATCGCTCTCTATTTAAATAATAGTTTGCTTTTTTATTTTTCCTGCCAAAGTGGATAACCTCGCACTTTACCACATTATATTCCATCTGCCAAATGTTTGCCCACTCACCTAGCCTGTCTATATTCCTTTGCAGATTCTTTGAGTCCTCTGCACAACTTGCTTTCCCACCCATCTTTGTATCATCCGCAAACTTGGCTACATTACACTCGATCCCTTCATCCATGTCATTAATGTAGATTGTAAATAGTTGGGGCCCCAGCACCGACCCTTGTGGCACCCCACTAGTTACCGTTTGCCAACCAGAAAATGACCCATTTACCCGACTCTCTGCTTTCTGTTAGTTAGCCAATTCTCTATCCATGCTAATTTATTACCCCCAACTCCGTGAGCTCTTATCTTATGCAGTAACCTTTTATGTGGCACCTTATCGAATGCCTTCTGGAAATCCAAATACACCACATCCACTGGCTCACCCTTGTCCACCCTGCTTGTTACATCCTCAAAGAACTCCAGCAAATTTGTTAAACATGATTTCCCTTTCCTAAAACCATGCTGACACTGTTTGACTGCAGTATGTTTTTCTAAATGCCCTGCTACTGCTTCCTTAAATGAAGGACTCCAGCATTTTCCCAATGACAGATGTTAGGCTAACTGGTCTATAGTTTCCTGCTTTCTGTCTCCCTCCTTTCTTAAATAGGGGTGTTACATTAGTGGTTTTCCAATCCGCTGGGACCTCGGCAGAGTCCAGGGAATTTTGGTATATGGCAACCAATGCATCCACTATCTCTGCAGCCACTTCTTTTAAGACCCTGGGATGCAGGCCATCTGGTCATGGGGACTTGTCGTCTTTTAGTCCCATTATTTTACCGAGTACTATTTCCTTAGTGATAGTGATTGTCTTTAGTTCCCCGCTCCCTGTGGCCCCTTGATTATCCATTATTGGGATGTTGTTAGTGTCTTCTACAGTGAAGACAGATGCAAAATATTTGTTCAGAGTCTCTGCCATTTCCCCGTTCCCCATTATTAATTCCCCAGTCTCATCCTCTAAGGGACCAACGTTTACTTTAGCTACCCTCTTCCTTTTTATATACCTGTAGAAGCTCTTACTATCGGTTTTAATGTTTCTTGCCAGCTTACTCTCATAACTGAAATCCCGCATCCCTGGCAACATCCTGGTAAACCTCCTCTGTACCCTTTCGAAGACCTTTACATCTTTTCTGAATTGACCACAATACTCCAGCTGAGGCCTAACCAGTGATTTATAAAGTTCTAGCCTGATCTCTTTGGTTTTATATTCTATTCCTCGATTTATAAACCCAAGTAACCCATATGCTTTTTAACCACCTTATCAACTTGCCCTGCCACCTTTAAAGATTTGCGTATATGGACACCAAGGTCTCTCTGCTCAAACCTCTCCTTTTCAAAATAGTGCCACTTATAGTTTACTGTCGCTCCATATTAGTCCTTTCAAAGTGCATCACTTCACACTTCTCTGCACTGAACGCCATCTGCCATGCTTCTACCCATTTCACCATCCTGTCTGGATCATCCTGGTCTATAACTATCACTATCTACTACTATGCCAAGTTCCGTATCATCTGCAAACTTTATAATATTGCTCCCTACACCAGAGTCTAGGTCGTGTATAAAAATTGAAAAGAGTAATTGAAAACTGTCCCTTGGGGAACACCATTGCAAACCACCTCCCAGTCTGAAAAACATCCATCCACCACCACCCATTGCTTCCCGTCACTGAACCAATTTCGTATCCATACCACCACTTTCCCCTTAATTCCATGGGCTTCCATCTTCTTAATAAGCCTACTGTGTGGCACTTATATACAACATCTACACTACCTTGAGCAACCTTCTCTGTTACCTCAAAGAATTCAGTCAAGTTAATCAGACACCATTTTCCTTTAACAAATTCATGCTAGCACTCCTTGATTAACCCATGCCTTTCCAAATTAAAGTTTATTTTGTCCTCGATAATGGTTTCAAATAACTACCGGCCTGCAGTTTCCTGGTTTATCCTTCTCCCCTTTCTTGAATAGTGGTATAATATTAGCAACCCCCCAAGTCCTCCATCACCACTCCTGTATCCAATGAGGCTTGAAAGATTGTGACCAATGCCTCTGCTACTCCTACATCTGCTTCTTTCAGCAACCTAGGATGCATTCCATCCGGACCAGGTGACTTACCAACTTTCAGTGATGATAATCTTTTTAGTACATCTTCTCTATCTATTACTACCCTGTCCATAACATCCCCACTCCTCTTTTAGTGTAACCTTCACATCATCCGCTTCCTTTGTGAAGACAGATGCAAAGTACTCATTTAATACTTTAGCCGTGTCCTCTGCCTCAGCATTAAGATTTCCCTTTGAGTCCTTAATAGGCCCAACTTTTTCCCTAGCTAACTGCTTACAATTTATAGGTTTATAAAATGTATTAGGGTTCAATTTAACGTTGCCTGCTAATCTTTTCTCATAACCTCTCTTTGCCTCCCGTATTAACTTTTTCAATTCTTTCCTATACTTCCATAATCTTCCTGGTTATTAACTGAATCTTGCTCCTGACATTTGTCATAAGTCTGCTTAGAATCACAGAATAGAATCATAGAATACTTACAGCACAGAAGGAGGCCATTCGGCCCATTGAGCCAGTGCCAGCTCTCTGCAAGAGCACTTCAGCTAGTCCCACTCCCCCGCCCTTTTCCCGTAGTCCTGCAATTTTTTTTCCTTCAGGTACTTATCCAATTCCCTTTTGAAAGCCATGATTGAATCTGCCTCCTCCACCCTTTCGTATTCCTTTACTTCACCTGACGAAGGAGCAGCGCTCCGAAAGCTTGTGATTTCAAATAAAACTGTTGGACTATAACCTGGTGTTGTGTGACTTCTCACTTTTGTCCACCCCGGTCCAACACCGGCATCTCCGCATCATGGCCACCCTTTCTGGCAGTGCATTCCAGATCTTAACCACTCGCTGCATAAAAAAAGTTTTTCCTCATGTCACCTTTGGTTCTTATGCCAATCACCTTAAATTTGTGTCCTCGACCCTTCTGCCAATGGGAACAGTTTATCTACTCTCTCTAGACCCCTCATGATTTTGAGCACCTCTATCAAATCTCCTCTCAACCTTCTCTGCTCCAAGGAGAACAACCCCAGCTTCTCTAGTCTATCTACATAACTGAAGTCCCTCATCCCTGGAACCATTCTCTTAAATCTTTTCTGCACCGTCTCTAAGGCCTTCACACCCTTCCTAAAGTGCGGTGCCCAGAATTGGACTTTTACTGCTTTATTTTAACTTTTATTTCCTTTGTCGTCCAGAGCGCATTAGCTTGGTGCAAGCTAAAATACGGGCAGCAGAGTTTTGGATAGCTCAAGATTGTGCAGAGTGCAAGATGGGAGGCTGGCCAGGAAAGCATTGAAATAGTAACAAAGGCATCGATGAGGGTTTCAGCAGATGAGCTGAGGCAGGGGTATAGTCGGGCAATGTTATGGAGGTGGAAGTAGGCAGTCTTAGTGATGGCACGGATATGCGGTGGGAAGCTCATCTTGGGGTCAAATACGACACCAAGGTTGTGAACGGTCTGGTTCAGCCTCAGACAGTGGCCAGGAAGAGGGATGGAGTCGGTGGCAAGGGAACAGACTTTATGGCGGGGAGCAAAGACAATTGCTTCAGTCTTCCCAATACTTAGTTGGAGGAAATTTCTGCTCAACAGACAAGCAGTGTGAAAAATTAGCGGCAGTGCAGGGGTCGAGAGAGGTGGTGGTGAGGTAGAGGTGGGTGTGGTCAGCGTACATGTGGAACTGGACGTCGTGATTGTGGATGATGTCGCCGAGGGACAGCATGTTGATGAGAAATAGGAAGGGGGCCAAGGATGGATCCTTGGGAGACTCCAGAGGTAACGGTGTGGGAGCGGGAAGAGAAGACATTGCAGATGATTCTCTAGCTGCGACTGGATAGATAAGAATGGAATCAGGCAAATGGAGTCCCACCCAGCTGGGCGACGGAGCAGAGGCGGTGGAGGAGGATGGTGTGGTCTACCGTGTCAAAGGCTGCAGACAGGTCAGGAAGGACAAGGAGGGATAGTTTCCCACGGTCACAGTCACATAAGATGTCATTTGTGACTTTAATAAGGGCCATTTCAGTACCGTGGCAGGGGCCGAAATCTGATTGAAAGGATTCAAGCATGGAGTTCCTCTCTTCAGCTTAATATCTGCCAACATTACCAATGGTCCTCTTCTGTTAGGCTCCATCCCTCTGCACTTGAAAACTACCTAACTGCTCAAAACACCCACCCTTCAACCATTTCATTCTGTTCTGTACTAACAAATCTCCAAAATTCCTTTCCTCTCCAAGATCTTTCAACATGTCACCACCAGCCAAGCTCAGTGCCCACCTCTCCCAACATTCCTTGTTCAAACCCCTTCAATCCCAGTCTGACGTCAGCACAGAGACTGCTCTGGTCAAAGTCACCAACAACATTCTTTGGGACTGCAACGATGACCTCTCCAAGGCATTCAACGTAGTGGGTTACACCATCCTTCTCTCAAGTGATTCCATTTCACCTCTACCCAATGGAGCTAGCACATCTCCTACCATGTCTTCTCCTCCTCCATCTACAGGAAACTTTTGTTTATCCGGCACCCAAATATCCGGAATTCTCGCTTAACCGGCAAAAATCAGGTAAGTTTTATTGTACAGACAAGACCCCGATTCTGACCTTTCGCCCCCACGAAAGGGGGGTCAACGTTCTTCCGACTCGGACCTGTCACGGCCACGGAGGAAAAAGCCGGAGTCTCGTTTACTTTCCCTCTCCGGGTCCCAATTGTTAAGCCTGTGGCCGTGTACGGGGCTCTCGTACCTTGGTAAGTATAGCTCTCTGTAATCCGGCACTTTCGATCAACCGGCACCACGCCGGTCCCGTCGGTGCCGGATAAACGAAAGTTTCCTGTATATGGTCACCTCAGGTGTGCCCCCAAATTCCACCCTTGGTCCCCTCTTTTCTTCATCTAGATGATGCCCCGAGGCAACATCAGATAGCATAGATATGGAAGCTGATCTAATACCCAACACTCAGCTCTAAACCTCTGCCTCCACGACCACCATTGCACCGTGCAACTGCTTAGCCAACATCAACAACAACAACTTGTATTTATATAGTGCCTTTAACTAGTAAAACGTCCCAAGGCGCTTCACTGGAGTGTTATAAGACGAAAAATTGACACCGAGCCACATAAGAAATTAGGGCCGATGACCAAAAGCTTGCTCAGAGGTATGTTTTAAGGAGCGTCTTAAAAGAGAAAAGAGGGGTAGAGAGGTTTAGGGAGGGAGTTCCGGAGCTTAGGGCCTAGGCAGCTGAAGGCACGGCCATCGATGGTTGAGCGATTATAATCAGGGATGCTCAAGAGGGCAGAATTAGAGGAGTGCAGATATCTCGGGAGGTTGTGGGGCTGAAGGAGTTTACAGAGATAGGGAGTGGCAAGGCCATGGAGGGATTTGAAAACAAGGATGAGAATTTTGAAATTAAGGCGTTGCTTAACCGGGAGCCAATGTAGGTCAGCGAGCACAGGGGCGATGGGTGAACGGGACTTGGTGCGACTTAGGACTTGGGCAGCCGAGTTTTGGATGACCTCAAGTTTACGTAGGGTAGAATGTGGGAGGCCAGCCAGGAGTGCGTTGGAAGAGTCAAGTCTAGAGGTAACAAAGGCATGGATGAGGGTTTCAGCAGCAGATGAGCTGAGGCAGGAGATGGGCAATGTTACAGAGGTAGAAATAGGCGGTCAGAGTTATGCCGCGGATATGTGGTCGGAAGCTCATTTCAGGATCAAATATGATGCCAAGGTTGCGAGCGGTCTGGTTCGGCCTCAGACAGATGCTAGGGAGAGGGATGGAGTCGGTGGCGAGGGAACGCAGTTTGTGGCGGGGGCCGAAGACAATGGCTTCGGTCTTCCCAATATTTAATTGGAGAAAATTTCTGTTCATCCAGGACTGGATGTCGGACAAGCAGTGTGTCAATTTAGAGACCCTGGAGGGGTCGAGAAGTGTTGGTGGGGTAGAGCTGGGTGTCATCAGCGTACATGTGGAAACTGGCGCCGTGTTTTTGGATGATGTCGCCAAGGTGTAGCATATAGATGAGAAATAGGAGGGAGCCAAGGCCAGGTCATAGGAGAGCAAGGTCTTTTTCCAACACACCATCAAGACTGATGGTCAGGCTCAACCTGATGGTGCACAATCTCTGTGTTCTGTTTCTCCCTCAGCTGAATTTCAAACTCTATATACTGGCCACCAATACCGTCTATTTCCACCTCTGCAACATTGTTCAACTCTGTCCCTACTCACCCCCACCTCTGCTGAAACCTTCATCCACACTTTCATCACTTCAATGTTCTCCTCACCAGCCTCCTGGGTTTCAACCTATATAAACTACAACTTGTCCAAAACTTCACCACCATACTGCATTCTCACTACATCCTGTGCCCCTGTTATTCCTCCATTACCAATCTCCACTCCCAACACATTGAATTGAAAATCTTTGTCCTCGTCTACAAGTCCGTCATTGGCATCGCCCCCTCCCTGCCTCTGCAACTTCCGCCCACACTCACCTTCCAAAGCTTCCAACTGTTGCCTCTTTTGCATTCCAGCCCCCTTTGTGCTCCACCTTTCATAACAGCCTCACAATCTAGAACATTCTCCCTGAACCCCTCCACGCTGCTACTTTTCTCTTCTCCTTCAAAAGCCTCATCACATTTACCTCTTTCACTATGCTGTCAGTCATCTCTTTTCCCATCATTGCTAAGTGTCTGGTTTTGACTGTGAACCACTTTGAGATATTTTATTATGTTAATAGCACTATATAAATGCAGGCTTTTGTTGTAGTGTCCTGATTTTTTTTGAGCAAGTGATTCTTGCTAACATATCTTCATTTTCAATTTAGCTTTTCTTGATTGCAATTTGGCTAAAGCTGAAGACATTTGATCCCAGTTGAGGTCCAATATCAAATCCATCCTACCCTCCCAAAATGAAGAGCACAATGAAGGCAAAAAGACAGCAATAGTGAAGGAGGTTCGGACAAAAATTGCAAAAATAAATAGAGTCACGCAACACTTAACACGCAATCCTTAAGCCACAAGAGGGATGTTTGAAGGAAGTGCAACTATTTAAAAGCAATCTAAACTGGTATCTGTCTACAGTTGTAATAACAGCAGCATCGCTGAAGTGTATTGGCTCCTTAAGGGAACAGTTTAGCAGCAATGCCAAATACAGCTACTTTTCCAATACATTTTAAGCCTGTAAATTGGAATGCCTTTGTGACAATTAAATCATTTTATTAATCAAACAAGAAAAAAACATTCCCTATAAGCTAATTCCAATAACCACATTAAATAACATCAATTGTACTACCTTGCACAAAAAGGCTAATATGGCAATTGTTCCCTTCTTTGGTTCTGTATAAATACTAATGTAATAAAAATTACAACACTTGACTGGGATGCAACTCAGTCCAGCCAAACAGCGGGGATAACCTACCCTGTCAAAGGGAATGCTGTACTTCTTCAGTATGGAAGGTGATATGAGAGTCATTTTGTGCCGAAGAAATGCATCACATCCTTGAGAGCTGCCTGGAAAGAAGCCTGCAAGAAAAGAGTAAAATAGAAGAATGGTTCATATTTTTGCCACATTCATTACAGTACAAGATCTAACTGCACTGTTCTAACACGGTCAGTTTTCCGATTGAAAGCTAGGGTAATAAACGCAACAATGCAAATAAGTTTCTTTCTTTCTCACAAATTTTCTTCCCTCCCCCTCCTAAGCTGTTGACTCCTTGCTGGTTGCAAAGACACCCAGCACCGTCTGCGACCTTGCTGACGTGCGAGAATTGATACAGAGCGTCAGTGGGCTATTTTTCCACCAGGTTACTGGACAGCGAATAGGAGTAAAGTCTTCGCCGATTTTACTCTCCAACCCAGGGGTGCTGCAGCCATTCACCATATTCTCTGCCAAGATCAACCAACTCCAGACAGACCAAGGATCAACCTTTGTCTTTCCTCTTTGTATTGGTTCAGCTACAAGAGGGAAAACACGCAGAATGAAATTAGGAGAAGGAGCTGAAAAAGCAAGTGAAGAGAAAAGTTTTGCAAAGACTTTTGAAAGCAGGGAAGGAGGAGGCAAGATGGAGAAATTTCGAGAGGGAGCTTCAGATGACAGGGACATGGCAGTTGCAACCAATGGTGCAGTGAAGAGTACAGGGAGCAAAGAACAGAGCAATATCAGGGTACGACAGGGACATAGGGCAAAGTTTAGAAAAGGGTGGGCTAGGTTATGGAGGTACTTGAAATTAAAGACAAAGATTTTGAAATTGATTCAGAAGGCCATTGGAAGCCAATGGAGCCTGATGACAACTGGGATGATGCAAGTATGGGCTTTGAGCAGGAAAGGACCTGGTAGCGGCACTCTGAATGAGTTGTAAGTTATGGAGGGTGCAAGTGGGGAGGCTGGCTAGGAGAGGATGTTCACGAGAAACATTAACTGGCCTCTTCTCTTCCAGATCATCATGAATCTGCTGAGTATTTTCAGTTTTGTAGTTTTTTTGGTTCAGTTAAAATGTGCAATGTTAGCGGACTACCAAAATGCAAGATGATCTTTAAGTCTGGTTGGTCAATATCCCCAGCAGTTACTGGAGTTTTCTACTGTAGCTGGTTGCCAACTTTGTGTCACAGCATCTTAGTAACTGGACTTCATCTCATCATCCTAGACATCAGGCTCACTTAAACTCCGATCGATTCGGTTACTGGGAAAGAACATTTGATTGTGACGGATATAACCACCAACAGAAAAATGCACTGCTGCCCATCTTTATCTCAATCATGATTTGTACCACTCTGCTCAGAATGAATCTGGAGTTCAACACCTTAGTAACACAAATCTAGAGTTAATTTAGCTCCAAATTTATTCTGAGCCACAGCAAAGGAGTTTAAGAAGGGAAATAAGATTATGCAGCAAAAATAGTTAAAGAAGAAAAAAAAACCTTGCAACTTATCACATCAACGCCATGTCTCCAAGCGCTTCGTGCAGTGCATTACTTTTGGAGTCTTAGGATTATGTAGGCAAATCCAGTGAAAAATGAATAACTAGAAAGCCACTGATATTTAATTCTTCAAGACCACTTCTACTACAACCTCATACTGAAGGCAGTCAATATATGACAGTATTACTTCAAAACAGATCTACTCTCAGCAGCTATCATATAATGTCAGCAACTCCCCATATTTAATACTGTTTTTAAAGCAAGACTCTTTTTAAAGTTGACCTCACACTACAAAAAAAACTAAATAAACATAAATCATTTCCAACATGACTGTATGAGTAAGATATTCTGGAGAAACTGCAAAATTCTACTCAATCCACTGATTTTTTAATCTTGCTCCATCTTTTATAAGAACATAAGAAATAGGAGCAGGAGTAGGCCATTCGAGCCTGCTCCGCCATTCAATGAGATCATGATCTTATGGACAGACTAAGTCTGCAACTTTTCAAAACTCATCCGTGACTCCATGGCCCTTTGTTTTCCAGTCTTGACAACCCAGCCATGACACTTTATGTGCAACACCTTTACTTGTTCAGAAAAGGCAGATTTATTACTTCGGTAACACAGATGCTTCTATCTGCTGAACTGCACTCAAGTTCCAGGAACTTGTTCATTTATTTTGGCTGCACAAACACGCACTATGATTTTCCATGTGTCCATTTGGTATAGTTTGAAGATACAAAATTCAGTGTTTCCACTACAGCGATGAATTACTATGTTGAAGCAGCAACCAGCTAGCTTAGAGAGACTTCTAAAACAGCGCCAATTACCGGTCTCTTCATACGTATATGGCACTGGTTCATTATGAGAGCACATAAGCCAACAAAGACTCTTCTGAAAGAAAAATCTGTTTGGGAATACTGCCCTCTGACTTCTCAATCTTTATGTCTTCAATAAACAAAAAACATTCGATAAGATTTCAGTAAAGTATAATGGTGGGTATGAGTGCGGTTCATTCATACATTTCATTCTTCCAAAATTAAAATGTTCCCTCCAGACACAGCCTAAGTTCGGCCAAAGTACCAGTGGTAACATCAGGTCAGCCACTGATGGTGGTAGGGGTGGGAGTAATTTGAAGTGGTGAGTTAAAAGTGTCGTACAAGTAGAGTTCTGACACATCATCACATATTGATAGTACTTCTCTATATAAGCTTAGCAGCATCATCGACATCGCTTTTTAAGTTTGTGAAAATCCAGTAAAGAGTTTCAGTTATTAAATTACTATACAAGGACAGGCTATTTACCAAACCACTGTTAAATGCACTAATGGTTCCCAAAATGCCCAATTTCAAAATGGGCCTGGAAACAGAAGTGGAGAAATAATTTATCAAGCTTAGTGAAAACTCCAGAGTTTAAGTCAGCGATGTGACACTTTTTACAGAGACATTAAAGAGGGCACATGGATGGTTCCCAGCACTCCAGTTTTCACACAGCACCGAATGACTTGATCAGAATAGTTTTCATCAGTGACTACATTAGTATCTGCACAAGCAGAGTTCTTTTAAAAAATATGGTCCTCAAAAGTGAACCAACTACAGTCTCTGTTCCAATCAAATTCTGTCAGCGCTGCAACTGGTGAAGTTAGTCTGCAGGGGGGTGATGTTGTGCTTGTGAGCTGCATACTTCGAGTTCCCAGTGCTAGCCAACAACTTTTTAAGCTATTCAGATGACAGGCTACAAATGGGCACCAACTTAATACACCAATTGTCCCACAGATTTGCAGCTTTGAGGGGGCGGGAACGGTTAGGAAGAAAATCGGCCAGAATTTATTGTAGCCGGATTTGCTCTTGCCCATTTAATTTCTATAAACCTTTGCATCTGAAGTTGCTGCAAGTTCGAGATCCAAACAGTGCGGCACCCTCTACAGGGCATCTGGGACCTGCATGAGCAGGGAACTGTGTGCCCCCTTGACCAATCAGATTGAAGTAATGTTAATGAGCAGCGCAGTGTCTGAACCAGGAAGTGCAAGTTAGATTAGTGAATTCAATGTCAAATCAAGTACAGAAAGCAAAATAAAGAAACAGAGGGAAAGACAGATTGGATTAAGAGGGGGAAAAAAGACAAAGAAAAAGTAAAAAAATATATATATTTTTTTAAATATCCAACAATTAAAACTTGAAGGAATGAGATTCCACACTTGTAAAAGTTAATTTTCAGTGCCAGAGAGGTTGTTTGGCAGTAAATAAGACTCATCATGCTGTTAAAAAGGAGTCTTAGACTGAAATGGACAAGCCCTAACTTTCTGTGGCAAGTTTAGTCCGTATCTACCATGCAAGTACAGGAACCTCACGCTGTTCAATACATTTGAAAGGGAAGCCAGACAGCGAGATGCTCTGTTCATGCAGCTAATGGAGGAGCAGCCCATCGCCAACAGAAACCTCTGGATTTTTGTTTTTAACTACGCATGTGTGCTCGCCCGAAGTGCGCATAAATAACGGATCATGCCGTTGGCCTCACAGTTATTTTTACAGTAAATTCTGGCCCAATATAATGAAGTTTCAAAAAAGCAAACGAAACCATGACTATATTCTACTGTTATTTAGCCCACACGATGTAGAATTTAATATATTCTAAATAAATGAGATACATAAAAAGGATAATACTTTAGATAACACCTGATCCTTTATGTCAAATGGTTTAAAAAGGCATTCAAAATAAACTTCAGTAAAAATTACATAGTGCGTCATATTACTTCACATAACCTTTGGTACAGTGTATCAGTATATATTCAATTACTAAAAAAAGCAGTATTTGGAACTGGTTTACAGCCAAATCAAATAGACAACGGGAACAAAATGGCAAGGAAAAGGGCAAGTATAAGATTTGACACTTCGATAGGTTATATTAGTTAAGAAGTAAAATTGAAGTTTAATTAAAAATAGTCAGGAGAGGCGGTGCTACACGGGGATAACAGGGCAAGCACAAGTGTTTATATTTTTATTTAAAGTTATGTTTACTTTAGTAGCTTATAGTTATTAGCATAATAAAGTTATTTCTGGTGGTGTTTTTTTTTACTGTATTAGTCTATAGCGCATAAGTTGAGAACTTACAAAACATTTCACTCAATCTGCCGACAGTTAAGGATTAAAGCTTATTGCAGAAACACTCAAGCTCAGAACTGTAGTGTGTTGATTCAATAAGAAGTCATCAACAGCACTCTACATAAAATTAATGTTAAAAATGTACAACAGAACTTCAGATGGAAATTGGAGTCAAATTCATTTGTTGTTTTTAAAAAGTGAAACAAAGCTGAAAATATCGGCAAATAGTTAAAAAGGCTTCGCCACATTTCTTTAAATTCTGTTTATATAAAATCAGAAGATACTCAATGGGCTGAGAATTTATTTTATTTTTTTAAACTAGGTCTATTCACTAGAGCAAAGGTGGTTAAGGGAGGCTCCAACAGAGGTGCTCAAAGTTTTGAACGGGTAAATAGTGAAAGATCATTTCCACTGGTCAGTGAATTGGTAATGAGAGAGCATAATCTTACCATGAATACTATAAAGGTACGACATTAGAAGCAAGGGAGGGCTTTTATGGGGGGGGGGGGGGGGGTAGAGGAGAAATCTAGTGGGGACTACTTAAAGAGCCTATCGACAGTACTTCTGGAAGTCTGGGTCAAAGGCTGACAAGATGACAACTGAAGAATACGCTCCATTTCTTTCCTACCGTGTCTGACCTTTGCAACCTGCAGTGTAATGTCATTGCACCATGTGCAGAGTTTCAGAGAATAAGTAAACCACGCTGGGACATAAAAAAATAAACACATTTTGAAGCCAGAGTAGCCTACAACACAATTACTTTATGATATTTAAATCTTGATTATTAATAATACCAATGAAAATTGGGAAATCATGGAGTGCTTATTGACAGCAACTGCTAAATACTGGGGCAGTCCTCTTTTAATGAAACAATGGGGAAAATGTCCATTTTCTCTATAATTGATAACCCTCCAACAAAATTATAGAATGCATAGTTTTCAAACAGGATTTCTGAGACTACAATTTCATTAGTTGATCAATTGTGGAGAAAAATAGACATTCTCCATTTTGCATTGAAAGAGGTACTTCAACCTCCTTGACCTGCAGTCACTGAAATACGCATTAACTTCAGCTTCTGTGGAATAGGATAGTGGGAAAGAGAGAGAGAAAAAAGCAAGCAAGACAGAGAACAGAATAGGTATTCTCCATTTTGCGTTACAAGACAAACTTGAACCTCCCTCTGATCTGCAGTCACTGAAATATACAAGACGCATTAACTTCAGTTTGTGGTATAGGAATGGGGGGGGGGGGGGGGGGGAGGAGCAAGGAGAGTGAGAGAGAGAAGAACAAATGACAAACAAACCTTGGATGCCAATGGATTAAAAAGGGTCCATGATGTTTCCAATGTCAGCTGTGCCATTGGCTCAGAGAAGGCCAAGTCATTTTTCAAAGAAAGGAGGCAGGCAGTTCAACAAAGATGGCAAGTTATCCCATGCCTTGCATTTATGTTCCTAGTAGCAGGCTCAAAGGCTGTGGCGCAGAATGCTGGGATCAGAGCAGCAACAATTTGTGCTTATACAAGTCCAGGAAGATCTGTTTCAGTGTTTAACATTAGGTGGAAAAAACAGAAAAAGGGAAAAATGAGAAGCATTAGGAGTGGACACAAAAGGCATGGGAAAAGGAGGATTTTGAAAAAGTTTTTAAATCAGGGAGAGCGAGTTGGGAGGACAAGAGGAATTGAGCAGGATTTCTAAAAGACAGGAATACAGTAGCTGCATGAGTGGCATTAGAAGCTAAGGAGAGTCCAGTGATGAGGAACGGATGGTGCACGTGTGCGCGTGAGAAGACCAAGATAGGGAGTGACGAGGCCACGAATGGAGTTAAACACAAGGGCAAAAGCAGTAAAGTAAATGGTGTGGGTTGGGGGCAGAGGGGGGAAGCCAGTTAAGCATGGAGAGGATGGAGTGATGGGAATATCGGAGCTGGCAGTGAATGCGGGCTGTAGCATTTTGAATTGAGCTGAAACTTGTGCAGGGTTGAAGTACAAATGCTGGCTAGGAGAAATCACATTTTGAGCTGAAGACGACATGGATTTTTGACAACTGGGGAAGACAGCGGGGGCGGGGGGGGGGGGTAAGAAAAAGAGGTGGGGCAAAAATGAGCAATATTTCAGAGATAGAAGAAAGTCGAGTCTTGGTAATGGAGCAGGTGCGGGGGAGAAAGCAGAGCAGTACAACGTTCCATGTCACTTTCTTACTCAGCCCAAGATGGCATCCGGAGAGGTAAACAGAGTCGAGGTCAGAGGTATGCTGGTGCTGACCGGAACAAAAAATGGCTCTGGATTGGCTGACATTGAGTTGGAGAAAATGTTGAAAAATTCAGGATTTGATGCATACAGCCCGCCAAAAATTGTCACAACAGCCTTTGGATTGATGGAGAAGCCAGAGAGGGAGCTGGATGTAATCAGCAGATATATTAAAGCTGTTCCCATGCTTCTTGGATGATGTCACCCAGGGATAATATAAAGATGGTGAAGAGGAGGGGACCAAGGATGGACTCCATGAAGTACACCAGAGGTGACGGAACAGGCATAGCAGGAACGGCCATTGAAGCCAACATAATGTCTGCATTACAACAGGTATGAGTGGAACTTGGAGACAGCAGCGTCACTGAGGTGGTACAGAGATGAGACACACTCGAGGAGGATGAACTGTTCAATGGTGCTGAAGGCAACAGAAAGGTCGAAGAGGATGAGGAGAAACAGAAAGTCGAGATCATATTCATGCAGTATGTAGCTGGTGAACGTGACTAATGTTTTGGGTGAGGAAGAAGCCAGATTGGAGGATCTCCAATAAGAAGTGATGTGAGAGGCGAGAAGTATTTGAGGCATTCCCGAATGAGAAAAAAAAGGTGGAAATAAAGCAGTAATTGGAAAGTGTGAAGATGTCAAGAGTGGAGATGTTACGGGTGGGCTGCCTGAAGACTGGAGTGATAAATGGCAGTCCTGAAGGTGCTGAGGACAGTGCCATACCCATACACATTTACGATGTCAACAAGCATGGGGCTGAGGAACTCAAATTGGATGCTAGGCTTTATGGAGATAAAAATGAGAAGTCGCACAACACCAGGTTATAGTCCAACAGTTTTATTTGAAATCACGAGCTTATCATGGAGATAAGATGAGTGCGTTAAGGGCAGATGGGGGAGAAGCGGCAGATAGGGGAAGAAACAACAGGGAAGAGGATGAGTGAAGGCTCGGATGGGTGGACAGCAAAAGGGAGAACTGGAACTCGAGAGCGTAGGGAACACAAGGGACAGTTAGAGGAGGCAGCGGCAGCTAGGCGGGTGGTCTCAATTTTGGACACAGAGTCCATGAGATCCTCAGGTCACATATCTATCCCACCTGCTGTAGAATTGTATGTGGCTTAGGGAGCTCTAAAGAGAGGAAAGGATTTTTGAAAGTTAATGGAGTGTGTCACACAGCCCACCTCAGCTCATTCATCTAGAAAAACAGTGGCCCTAAAAGATAGGTTAAGTGAGTGGGCAAAAATTTGGCAAATGGAGTATAATGTGGGAAAATGTAAGGTTATCTACTTTGGTAGGAAGAATAGAAAAGCAAAATATTATTTAAATGGAGAGAGACTACAAAATGCTGCAGTACAGAGGGATCTGGGTGCCCTCGTACACAAAAAGTTAGCATGCAGGTATAGCAAGTAATTAGGAAGGCAAATGGAATGTTGGCCTTTATTGCAAGGGGGATGGAGTATAAAAGTAAAGAAGTCTTACTACAACTGTACAGGGCGCTGGCGAGACCACACCTGGAGTACTGCGTACAGTTTTGGTCTCCTTATTTAAGGAGGGATAACTTGCATTGGAGGCAGTTCAGAGAAGGTTCACTAGGTTGATTCCTGAGATGAAGGGGTTGTCTTATGAGGAAAGGTTGAGCAGGTTGGGCCGATACTCATTGGAGTTTAGAAGAATGAGAGGTGATCTTACTGAAAGATAAGATTCTGAGGGGGCTTGACAGGGTAGATGCCGAGAGGATGTTTCCCCTCATGGGGGAATCTAGAACTAGGGGGGCATGGTTTCAGGATAAGGGGTCGCCCATTTAAGACGGAGATGAGGAGGAATTTCTTCTCTTAGAGGGTTGTGAATCTTTGGAATTCACTACCCCCGAGAGCTGTGGAGGCTGAGTCAGTGAATATATTCAAGGCGGAGATAGACAGATATTTGAGCTATAGGGGAGTCAAGGGTTATGGGGAACAGGCAGGAAAGTGGATTGAGGCCAAGATCAGATCAGCCATGATCTTATTGAATGGCGGAGCAGGCTCAAGGGGCCGAATGGCCTACTCCTGCTCCTACGTCTTATGTTCTTAAGACAGTCTCCCTTCAAGCATCCAACGGTCTCTTAAATGATTTCACGGGTTTAGCTTCCTTACCCTACCCAGAAGTTCACTGCAATGTGTAAACTCTAATAAATATAGAAAGGACCTTTTTCTTCTTCTCTTCTCCCTGCACACCATTCTTGATCCACACCAACACATTTTATGCCACTGGAGTACCCAGAGATAACGATTTACCACTCTGACTTAACACAGTCAGGGCCTTTGACAACCCCCATGAAAAGCAGCACTGCATCAATGACAAATGAAGTTCGTAACCATACTGTTCAGGAGTATTTCTATAGTTTCAATGGATACAAAAAAAAGCACAGAGCTTTCTTTTGCAATTAGGTATTGAGTAAACATAGTTTTAGATTCTAACTCCATCTGCAGTGCTTTAGTAAATCCTGAGTGAGCCTAACTAGGCAAGGACATGAACACATCCACTGTCATCTTCCTGTATAAAGGGTCAGAAAGAATTGACTTTCAATGACTAACATTACCAAGTAAAAGCATCAATTACAAGCATATGCAGCAAAAACGACACTGCTGTTTTAGGCATTAAAATAAAGGGTGATAAAATAAATGCCCCATATACCATTTGTATATGACCTTGTCTTCTCTGAAATGCACACCAGCATTAGCTAGAATTGCTCATCCATACTAAGCATATTTACAGAAATATAAATTGAGATATTTTCAACTTCAGGAGCAGGTAGTTCTAAAATATTTAATGTACATTTAAAAAAGAAAATGACTGCGTGTGTTTAGAGAGGGAGGTACGTCAGTTTTAGAAAAAAGAATTCTCACACACCCATCTCAGCAATTTAAAAAAAAAAAACTATGAAATGACAGCTCCCTGCTCGGTCACTCCCGACTGGCATCTGCAGCAGCTGGCTCGCCGCATTCCCTACGGATCCGTTAACACTCCTGTCAGCGAAGCAGCTTCCCTGCAGAGAAGGGAGAACCCAAAACAGCAGGTCTCCGCAGGCTGGGAAGTAGAAACAAAATTTACCTCCAGACTTCCCCGAAGGTTCAGTGGGAAGATACAAGGTCCGAGGTAGGCAGAACCATTTGGTAATCAGAAAGACAAGCAAATGCAGATTTTTAATGAGAGAAGCAGCCAAGAGAAATAACGAATGCAGAATGGCAGACAAAACCCAAACAGTAGGTTTTACTGCATACAGATATTATAAGATGTGGTTGCATTTATATAGCACTTTATCACAAATGTGCAGCCAGTGTCAATTCCAAAGTGCTTCAGATGTAATGAATTGCTTTAAAGTACAAGAACAGTTGTTATGGAGGTAAATGCAACACCATCTAGGAGAAAGCAAGATCTCAAAAACAGAAGAGATAAATGATCAATGAATCATTTGAGGAAGGAATAATCACCAGGACACACTGCTCTTCTTTGACTCTCCAATGCCCCTCTAACAAGTACCAAGTGTCAGTTCATCATCTCATCCAAAGGACAGCACCTTCAACAATGCAGCATTCCCTCAATACTGCACTGGGGTGTCAGCTGGATTATGCGCTCAAGTCCTGGAGTGAAGCTGAAACAGACAACCTTCCAACTCCACAGTGGCTACCAGCACAGCAAGCTTCTATGAAGAGGAAGGGTAGTTATCGAATGTGCTTTTAGGTTGGTGTCAATGCAGTGTTGCCAAATGGCTTGTGCAGCCAGTGTCGATTCCAATATAATCCTGCCGGATGAACTAAGTTAACTGGCCTGTCTCCTTCCTGGGATCAGACCAACCTGCTTCTCACACCTGGACAGTCGAAGAGACTTCACCTCCTCTACTGAGCTGTTACTTGACTTCACCACCTTTGGAACAAAGCAAGCAGCTGGGTTACATGATGCTTCATTTGAGCTAGATCCATCCTCAACGAGTTTGACCTTAAAACATATTTACCTAACAAGAACACAAGTCTCCAAGTTTCCTAGAGTTTGCATATTCAGACAGACCAGCAGTTACAGTGACAAATTTATAGTGACCAGCCACCTCCCATAAAGAGATATAAATATATTGGGCCGTATTTTCCAATTTCCCGCGTGCGGAAGCCTCCGATCTGGAAAAAATCTACGCACTTACATGAGGGCTCCCGAGGTGCGTATAGTTCCGATGCTGGGCCTTTCTAACTCCAAACTCGCAGGGCCTACGTATCCCAGGAGTGCATGCGGTTCGCAAGCGTCCCTGGGATCACGTGGGCCATGGGGAGCCAATCAAAGAAGGGATTCTCCCTTCATACACTTGACAGATAGACCTGTCAAATATATGAATGGAGATCACCCCAAAAACACTTCAAAACATTAAATACATTTTTTTTTAAATCACATTTTTAAAATTAGTTGAAATTACAATAAATTTAATATTTTAAACAAAAATTAAAGTTTTTGAAAAAAATAATTAACGTTTTTTTTTAACAGGGCTAAAAATAAACTTACCTTTTTTTAAAGTATTTTTAAATGATAAATAACTGGAAAAATGTTTTTGTTTTTTTAAAAATTTCAACTCTTATCCTGGTAAAAGCAGGCCTTACGCCTGCTTTTGCCAGGCGTAAGATTTCTAAGGGTTTTCTGCGGGCGGAGGGGCTCCAGAAAGCGGAACTATCCGCCCGCAGAGGCCCTTCTCTAGGGCAGGCGTCCGATCTGTCAAGAGCATTCTTGACAGATCGGAAATGCCGGTTTTCAGCGCATGCCTGAAACCGGCATTTCCGATGTCCCTACAGGTGGGTACACAGCGCGTACCCACCCGCAGGGATCGGAATATCCGGGCCATAGACTATGGTTAAAAATGTGATAAAAGTTCCAACTCATCACAGAGACTTTTCTAATCAAGTTGCTGGCATTATTTGAAGATGTTTTTGGCATTGTGGAAAAAGAAAATGTAGCCAATATGTACTTGGATTTTTACAGCCAAAGTTCCACGCTGGTAATTAAGAGATAGGGTAAGGAATCTCTGAAGTATGGCACTGGTGAGAAAATTGTCTTAAAAATAAGAAACACAGCGAAACCATCAAATTAGAACATTGGAAGCTGCAAAGAGGTTATGAGCTGGAGTCGTTCGTGGGACCCTTGTTTTTTTTTTTACGGAGACTTGTAGAAAAGAATTGTAAATACCAGCTACCCCAATGGCTCTAAGCTTATTCAGTGAGTAGCTGAGCCATCAGGCCAGGATGGTTCTAGGTTTGATCCTAGTCTGTGCTCAATCAGCTGATCCTAGTCTAGGTGGCAGTAGGGTCACTGCAATTAGTTTCTGTGTCCCTAGCCAGTAAATGCCAGTGGAAGTAAACCCTTGTGGACACTGGGTGAGAACAATATCAAGCTCGGCTGTGACACCCAAGATTGGTCATAGGAAATTTATCCAAAAAGTAGGGGCAGTTGCCGGTGAATTCAAGGAACACCTTGCTGAATGCAGGAACAGTTGACGGTTGTTGAAAAGCAATCGTGCCTGAATGTAATGAGAATTTTTTTTTTTTTTTTTTTAAACTTGCCATCAACAAACTTGCTTGTCTAATTACACAGTTATTAGTTGGCTTGTGTCTCTTTTATCTGAGTGCACCGGCAGCACTACTGTATCAGCCATACTTGTAGTGCGGTCATGGACTGCACTACAATACTCCAACCAGACCTGAAACGTTACCTCTGTTTCTCTCTCCACGGATGCTGCCTGGCCTGCTGAGTTTTTCCAGCATTTTCTGTTGTTATTTCGGATTTCCAGCATCCGCAGTATTTTGCTATTGTACTGGTGTTCCAGGTGTTCAAGTATGAAGTTGCTTTTATTTTTTTATTATTTGAATTCCAGAGGTCAGGTAACCATGAGCCAGATCCCAGTATTTATTCCATTAATTTCATTTTCCATAGCCCGCAGCAGACTTAAACTAGGAATTGCCAGCGAAAACAATGGGAGCCAACTTTTGGAATCCAGCTTGGCTCCTCTCTCAAGGCAAAAAAGCAGGAGACACTCCCTGTCTGGCCTAACACATGAAGGATGGCCACTTGACTGAGGTACTAGCAGACTGCCAGCTCACGTAGAATTGCTTTGGGAGAAAGGAAATTTTTGGGGGGGAGAAAATATTGCATCAAAACAGAACAACAAAGTGAGTGAGTGACACAGCTTTGATCCTCAACTGTGTTATAGTGAAAGTAATCCTTCTTCCCACACATTTTGCTTTTCCTATGTGAATTAGATCAACACTTGAGAGCTAATATAATATCACTGGCTCAGCAACATCGACTGAACAGCAGAGCAAATATATCTATATGTAAAAAATCTTGCACATGGCACACACTACATGTTCACAAAGGTTATGTGCTACAACATTTTCAATGTCTACATTTATCATGGAAAAACTAAACATTTACGATGGGAAAATGGTACGAATACATTTTAATTATGTAAAAGCCATTATTAAGCAGTTGCCTGTCAGTTTGTTGATAAACCATCAAATCACTCAAAATGCTTTTTGAAAAGACTTGTCTTTTTTTCCCCTCAGTAACCAAAATTTCATAATGTTTTAAACAAAACAAAATAAATCTAAAAATGAGATAATATGATTAAATTTACCCATTAATTGGCTTGTGTCTCTTGTAACACCTTCATTACAGTTTTTACTTCAAGGCCTCAGCCTGTCTCAAAAGTCAGGGCTTCAACTGGATATTTTTAGCTAAACAGTTGAGAACATTCAACCACATCTTGCCTATCCTGAGCATGTGCAATTTGCAGATTTTCCCAGCGTGATTTCGGTGCATCATTAGGAGTTGACGGGTAGAAGAGTGTGCCCCCCTCCTCCTATGATGATTTAAGAGCTTTGCGATTTCCAAGATACTTTGAAATAAACTGGAGGTTGAATTCTCAAAGCTTTATTTCAAGCAAGTGATTTAAAAGGTGATTTCTATACGAACTACTCAAAGACAACACCCATTATTAGCAGCACACATCAGAAAATTGAGCATCCCCCGCCAGTCTGTAATGCTCCCAAACTCTGTGATCTCCCTGCCTAATTCTCCCAGAAGCTGTTCCAGCGTTCTCAGAACCTCCCTCTCCAGTATTCTTGGAACCCCCATTCCCAGTGCTCCCATATCCTAGGACCTCTGAGCTACTACTAGATCCTAATACCTAGGACTGCCAAAGCTTCCTTTTCCCCATTCTCCAGATCCTCTTCAATGTTGATAAGTCAGTGCATCTGGTAATACAACTTGGCACAACACCCCTGTTCTTATAAAGCATCTGACTCAACATAAGCAAAGGCGCATGAGCATCGCTAGATAGTGAAAACAGTCAAACACTTCCAAATAAGTTACAGATAGTCAAGGTGTCAGTTTGGCTCACTTGGTAGCACTCTCACCTCTGGGTTAAAAATTGTGCTTTCAAGCCCCACACCAGAATACGAGCACAAAATATAGACTAACACTCCTGTCAATACAGAGAGTGCTATATTGTCTGAGATCCTGTCCTTCAGATAAAAAGTTAATCCAAAGATAATCTGCCTGCTCAGGTAAGTATTTAAGATTCCATGGTATTTCTAGGAGAGACGCAGGGAGTATTCCTGGTGTCTTGGCTAACATTCCTCCCTCAACCAATGCTGGTCAATCTCATTGTGGTTTGTGGGCTGGTACAGACGGCTGCTACATTTGGCTACAAATCACTCCATTCCAAACTTATCTTGTGCAAAATGCTTCAAGATATTTCAACAGCACGATAAGGGACTATATAAATGCAAGTATTTATCAACATAGTCAAAGCTCGAGCTCATTAAGATGCTTTTAAAATTAATTCCAACACAATGCGTTAAGAATACATTTCCAGCAATGACCTATAATTATTTGATCCTGAAATGGTGTTAATTGTGCATAACCTATATCGTCTTTGCATAGCTTTCTCCCTGCACTTTTAATAGCAGCTTTTCAATTACATCTGCCACAATGGCCACCCCCCTACTGCCTGTCTGATGCATTTGCTTTTAATGCTATTAACAGTCTGTTTAAATGCCCTCAACAATACAGCTCACCATCTTGAATGATTAGCGCAGATAATGTGGTACGTAATCATTCCTCTGTGCTACACAATGTTTTGTTAAATTGCTTTCCAAACAGTTTTAAGTTTCGCTATTAATATTCTGCATTAATCACAGAGAATTTGAGAAACACCGAAAACCTCGAGTTTGCACCTAATAAAACAGTGCCAGATTTATTTAAAAGATGAAAGTGAATAAAATAAGCTGTCAACTGTGTTATCTAATTAATTCAATACTGTTCCCCCGGGCTCGGCTCTGCATGAAGAATTTTGCATTAAGGATAAATTCAACCAAGCAGTTCAGAGGCATAACTGAGAAATATCCGTACAGTCCAGGTTCCTTCATGAGTAATGTCTGGGTCAGATTACATTTACAGTGAACATCAGTTTTTTCAGACCCACATTTGGATACTTCAAAATAGAAATTGAAAGAACTAGCATTTCTATAGCACCTTTCACAACCTCAAGACGTCCCGAAGCGCTTTACAACCAATGAAGTACTTTTGAGGTGTAGTCACTGTTGTAATGTAGGAAAATGTTTTTTGCACAGAAAAAACTCCCACAAATAGCAAAGAGACAGATGACCAGAAAATCTGTTCTAGTGATGTTGGTTGAAGGATAAATATTGGGCAGGACACCAAAGAGAACACCCCTGCTCTTCTTCAAATAGTGCCATGGGATCTTTTACGTCCAGCTGAGGGCAGACAGGAGTTCAGTTTAACATCTCATCCAAAAGACAGCCTGCATTGTCAAGGCAGGTATGCTGATGTGCGTTAGTATTTTAGACTCTGTGCACAAGAGGAACTGCAGAATTTACAGTGCTAAGTTACATGCAAAAATGTAGTGGATTATGCATTTTGTATCAAGCATTTCCATGTTATGATAAGAGTCCACAAATTATTGTTGGCAATGGTAGTATTCCTGAGACATTCCTCTGCTGTTCTAATGCAGGAATTAACCTATTTATTTTAAATTGATTAACACCTCCAGCAAGATAGCAGAGAGAGGCATATCACACAGATGAGTTAAGCATTCGTCCACTGATCGCAGAGAAAGCCATTTCTGACCACTTCCTCGTATCGCACTCCACCCACATCCCTCTTCCACCAATCGAATCTGACCTCGGGTGACTGTCTGTGTGGAGTTTGCACATTCTCCCCGTGTCTGCGTGGGTTTCCTCCGGGTGCTCCGGTTTCCTCCCACAGTCCAAAAATGTGTGGGTTAGGTTGATTTGGCTATGATAAATTGACCCTTAGTGTTAGGGGGGATTAAATATGTGGGGTTATGGGGATAGGATGGGATATGTTAGGGGGAATTAAATACGTGGGGTTACGGGGGTAGGGTGGGATATGTGTACTGTGGGGATTAAAGCAGGGACAGGGTACTGGATTTGGATGATCAGCCATGATCGTATTGAATGGCGGAGCAGGCTCGACGGGCCGAATGGCCTACTCCTGCTCCTAGATTCTATGTTTCTATGTTTCTATGTAATCCCCTCCACCCCTACCTCCTTCTGTGTTCGCCCCTGGAAAAAAACTCTCCCCCAACTCTCTTACAACTGCACTTATGAAATCCCAACAGTCCAGCCTTTGGCCCTCCCTTCACCACAATATTTCTGTAGCTACCAATCTGCTCAACCACACCCTCACATCTTTAACATAAGAATATAACATAAGAACATAAGAAATAGGAGCAGGAGTCGGCCATTTGGCCCCTCGAGCCTGCTCCGCCATTCAATAAGATCATGGCTGATCTGGTCTTGGCCTCAACTCCACTTTCCTGCCCGCTCCCCATAACCCGTGACTCCCTTATCGTTCAAAAATCTGTCTATCTCCACCTTAAATATATTCAATGACTCCGCCTCCACAGATCTCTGGGGTAGAGAATTCCAAAGATTCACGACCCTCAGACGAAATTCCTCCTCATCTCTGTTTTAAATGGGCGACCCTTTATTCTGAAACTATTCCCCCTAGTTCTAGATTCCTCCACGAGGGGAAACAGCCTCTCTGCATCTACCCTGTCAAGCCCCCTCAGAATCTTATATGTTTCAATAAGATCACCTCTCATTCTTCTAAACTCCAATGAGTATAGGCCAAACCTGCTCAACCTTTCTTCAAGACAACCCCTTCATCTCAGGAATCAACCTAGTGAACCGCCTCCAATGCAAGTATATCCCTCCTTAAATAAGGAGACCAAAACTCTAGGCAGTACTCCAGGTGTGGTCTCACCAACGCCCTGTACAGTTGTAGCAAGACTTCCCTACTTTTATACGCCATCCCCTTGCAATAAAGGCCAATATTCCATTTGTCTTCCTAATTACTTGCTGTACCTGCAGGTTAACCTTTTGTGTTTCATGTACAAGGACCCCCCAGATCCCTCTGTACCGCAGCATTTTGTAGTCTCTCTCCATTTAAATAATAATTTGCTTTTTTATTTTTCCTACCAAAATGGATAACCTCACATTTTCCCACATTATACTACATCTGCCAAATTTTTGCCCACTCACTTAACCTATCTATATCCCTTTGCAGATTCTTTGTGTCCTCTTCACAACTTGCTTCCCCGCCTATCTTTGTATCAGCATCAAATTTGGCTACATTACACTCGGTCCCTTCATCCAAGTCATTAATATAGATTGTAAACAGCTGAGGCCCCAGCACTGATCCCTATGGCACCCCACTAGTTACAGTTTGCTAACCTGAAAATGACCCATTTATCCCAACTCTCTGTTTCCTGTTAGTTAGCCAATCATCTATCCATGCTAATATATTACCCCCAACCCCATGAGCTCTTATCTTGTGCAGTAACCTTTTATGTGGCACCTTATCGAATGCCTTCTGGAAATCCAAATACACTACATCTACTGGTTCCCCTTTATCCACCCTGCTAGTTACATCCTCAAAGAATTCTAGCAAATTTGTCAAACATGATTTCCCTTTCATAAAACCATGCTGACTCTGCTTGACTGTATTATTATTTTCTAAATGTCCTGCTACTACTTCCTTAATAATGGACTCCAGTATTTTCCCAATGACAGATGTTAGGCTAACTGGTCTATGCCCTAGTCCCTATTAAAATAATTACTCTCCCTCACCCTGGCCCGGCCCTCATCTTCGCTCCCTTAAGTCCAAGGGACGCAGACTTGAACGGATATGGCGGACAACTGGTTTAGCCATTCACCGCCAGATCTGGCTGGAACACAAAGCATTATCGGGTCCTGCTCTCTTCTGCTAAAATTGCTCACTACTCCAGAATCATTCTGCAATGCAAAGATAAACCCCGGCTTCTATTCTCCACTGCTAACAGTCTTCTTAAACCACGCTCCCTGGTCTCCTCCACCCTCACCTCCGACAACAAGTGTGAGGAGCTCATGGACTTCTTTGTCTCTAAGATTGAGACCATTCGTCAGCGGCCTCTGCCACTTCCCTTCCTTCCCCTAGCCCACTGGGCCAAACTTCCTCTAAGATTCCCCCCTGCCCTAGCCCTGAACTCGCAACTTTCTCCAGTTTCTCTCCGATCTCCCCTCATGACCTCTCCGCGCTCATCTTGTCCATGAGACCCACTTCCTGCTCCCTCGACCTTATTGCCACCAAACTGCTGACCACCCAACTTCCTTTTCTGGCTCCCATGTTAGCTGACATTGTTAACGGTTCTCTCTCCCTCTCCCTCAAATCTGCCATCATCACCCCTCTCCTCAAAAAACCAACCCTTAACCTCTCTGTCCTTGCAAACTACCGCCCCATCTCCAACCTCCCTTTCCTCTCCAAAGTCCTTGAACGTGTTGTCGCCTCGCAAATCCAAGCCCATCTTTCCCACAACTCCCATGTTTGAATCCCCAATCAGGTTTCCGCCCCTGCCACAGTACCGAAACAGCTCACATCAAAGTCACAAATGACATCCTTTGTGACTTTGACAAAGGTAAACTATCCCTCCTCATACTTCTCGACTTGTCTGCAGCCTTTGACACGGTTGACCACGCCATCCTTCAACGCCTCTCCACTGTCGTCCAGCTGGGTGGGACTGCACTCACCTGGTTCCATTCTTATCTATCTAATCGTAGCCAGAGAATCACCGGCAATGGCTTCTCTTCCCGCTCCCGCATCGTTACCTCTGGTGTCCCCCAAGGAACTATCCTTGGCCCCCTCCTATTTCTCATCTACATGTTGCCCCTTGGCGACATCATCCGAAAGCACAGCGTCAGTTTCCACATGTACGCCGACAACACCCAGCTCTATCTCACCACCATTTCTCTCGACCCCTCCACGGTCTCTAAATTGTCAGACTGCTCCAGCACTGGAGGTGAAGAAATTTTCTCCAATTATATATTGGGAAGACCGAAGCCATTGTTTTCAGTCCCCGTCACAAACTCCGTTCCCTAGCCACTGACTCCATTCCTCTCGCTAACATCTGTCTGAGACTGAACCACACTGTTTGCAACCTTGGTGTCATATTTGAGCCTCAAATGAGCTTCCGACCACATATCCGGGGCATAACTAAGACCGCCTATTTCCACCTCCGTAACATCGCCCGTCTCCACCCTTGCCTCAGCTCATCTGCTGCTGAAACCCTCATTCATGCCTTTGTTACCTCTAGGCTTGACTATTCCAACGCACTCCTAGCTGGCCTCCCACATTCTACCCTACATAAACCTGAGGTCATCCAAAACTCAGCTGCCCGTGCCTTAACTCGCACCAAGTCCCGTTCACCCATTACCCCTGTGCTCGCTGACCTACATTGGCTCCCGGTTAAGCAACGCTTTGATTTCAAAATTCTCATCCTTGTTTTCAAATCCCTCTATGGCCTCGCCCCTCCTCATCTCTGTAATCGCCTCCAGCCCCACAACCCCCAACCCAGAGATATCTGCGCCCCTCTAATTCTGCCCTCGAGCATCCCTGATTATAAAATCGGTCAACCATTGGCGGCCATGCCTTCCACTGCCTAGGCCCCAAGCTCTGGAAGTCACTGCCTAAACACCTCCACCTCTATTTTCTTCTTTTAAGATGCTCCTTAAAACCTACCTCTTCGACCAAGTTTTTGATCACCTGCCCGAATTTCTCCTTATTTGACTCGGTATCAAATTTTTTCGTCTTCTAATACTCCTGTGAAGCGCCTTGGGACGTTTTACTACGTTAAAGGCGCTATATAAATACAAGTTGTTGTTGATATATTCCCTAATAACTTCTAACCTCAATTTGTTTGGAAACAGTATGCAGTTAAAGAGGTGGTCTTATGGGATACAAGTAATCAGTATATACTTGATATCAAACAAAAAAAGGGATATTGCTCTTTATTGGCCACTGTAAACTATATATGCAAGGATACAAGTTATTTTTCTAATGATAAGGTATAAAATATGTCATAATAATGTCAGCTAATATTATATACACACTTGTTTTGGTGAACTTTTGTGGCCACGAAAGGACGTCACTGTTGGGGAAATAGAAAACTTCCTTGCGTTGTACACCGAGTCAACATTAAACAATCCAGCATAATAAACTAATGCAGGATAGGGCTCCCAATTATACTGTACAAAAACCATGCCTCAACTCCAAATTCTAAACAGTATTCCCTATTGCACTAGTGAGAGAATTTGATTGCTCACATCAGCCATCCAGGTGGCCTCGCTGAGTAAGACTACCAAGTTACTGCCAATTAGTACAGAATTATGGCTAGCTTTGTGCTGTTGTTGTGCACTCTTTAGAAACAAGAGTTTGGACTGATCAAACTTTCTTGAAGAACCTTATAGCTAGAGACTTTCATGACAGTCTAGGCTGGATTCAAACCCTAGTCCCAGCTACGTCACCGAGCCCTGCACAATCATTAGTGATAATGGGGCCTCCATGGAACCAGTGCTAGGCGTAGCCCACAGCCAAGACACAAGCATCCACAAAACACGTGGTGGAAATCGACATAGCCAACTCGGGCATTTTTATCTACTGCACTGGCATTTATAGTGCTGATCAACCATACTATAGGTCACGTCCGTGAATTAAAGCACAACTTCTCCATGTGCAGCCAGTAAGATCATAAATACACAGGACGAGCAGAAATGTATATTGCCGCAAAAATCAATAGCAAAAAATAGTACAGAGGCACAAAGCAACGGAAAACAACCAAATGTCTAAAAAGCAGCTGTGCATCTCGAAGAATGCTAGGTCTTTAAAACACTAATTCTATTGTTAAAAGTTACTCCCATCAAAACATGGCTTTTATTATTGATTTGATAGGAGTTATATATCTACAATATATTAAAAGTCTTACGCGTGGTGCACACTTTCTGTGCCTGTGACATTTATTTCCTGAAATATGTTCCCCACTTTGTTATAAAACAGCATATCCTCCAACTTCTAATGAACACCACCAAGGGAGATCTATTAGCATTTAGCTGAAGATTATGGTCCAGATTTTGCAGTGATAATAACGGTGAAGCTATCAGCCCTGTTCTCCACAAACTTCGCTATATTGGTATCCCGCTGAGAGACTCGGCAATGAAACACACATAAGGCGTGAAGTTGCAGTACTTACCCACTAGGTACTCACTAAACACGCCAGAAAAAGTTACGGCTTGTCCATTCAACTGTTAGTTAATTTTTAACGGCGTGATAAGTCTTAACCAAACAACCTCGCTGGCACTGAAAATTAACTTTTACAAGTGTGGGGTCTCATTCCTTCCAATTTTAAATATTGTTGAAGCTTTCAAAAAAATGTTAACATTCTATTTTGACTTTATCTTTGTCTCTTTTATCTCGCTCTCTCTTAATCCCATCTTTCTTTCCCTCTCTTTATTTCACTTTATGTACTTGATTTTACATTGAATTAAATATTCTAATTTACACTTCCTGGTTTAGACTCTGCGTGTCTCAATGAGGATTCTTCAATCTGATTGGTTGAGGAGACACGCTGTTGCTTGCTCTGTTCACACAACTGCCAGGTCCCCTGTAGAGGGTGCTACGCTGGATCAGATGACAGTATGCTGCCATTCAAACACCCACGAAACGTCTGTGGGCAGCTGTAAGCAAGTTCATTCGGCGCTGACCATTAAAATCCAAGCCTATATGTATTTGAGCCAATGCTACGTTTCAATATGCTGGTCAGAAAGCAACCTATTGGACGCACGCACACACAATCCCCATTATCGAACATGTTGTCATGTGGAGGTCGCAAACAAATATCAAGCCCTTCCCAAAGGGAATGGGGAGTAAATCACAATCACCTGAGCCACTCTTAGGCTGCATTGACAATATCTTCGCTCTGGAGTCCTGACTGCAAATTTACACTTCAACTTCTTAGTGCTGGTTTCATCGACACTACAGTCACAGTCCAAATGTAGTTTTACACATCCCCTAGAAACCAGTTCAAGAGCAGTATAGGCAAACAAATATGCATGATATTCAGATTAAATCTTAAGAGTATTTGACAGTACTAACCCTATGAAATTATTGTCCGAGTAAATATGCTTTTGCCTTTAAAAGTAATTATCATTTCATTAGAGGGGCATTTACCAAATGGTTGGGCACAAAACATGGGTCTGATGTCAATGTGACTGGCAACGTCACCTGCTGTCTATGTTAGTACAGAGTACATATCAATTGAATATGACAATTAGTATCATAATGTGCATTAATTTCAACATGAAAAAAATGTTAATAGTAAGTTTTCAGAAAGGTAATACACCTGTATTAAATAACTACATAAACTTTTGAGGCACTGCAGCGTTAAGGAGTAGTACTCTGACCATATCCAGTATTTATCACTTTCCAATTTAGCTGTGTTATTACTTCTTGCTCCGTGTGTTACTACGGTCTTGTCTATTATGTCAGTTTTGTTTGGTTTTATGCACACTCCCAAGGATACAAGAAAAACTATGAAATTATTTTGAGAAAAAGATCATTTGCTGTTAATTTCTTGATAGGAAAACAAAATTTTGCCTGCTTACCTTTAGCCAGTCGCTCCAGCCTTTTCCCATGTTCTGGGGGTATTGCATACCTACAGTAAATGGAAACACATCAAATTAGCCTATTTAAATTACAGTACATTTTAAAAATACTACAAGTGGTTCAGCAGCTCTGGCAATAAGCACTGGCCTTTCAAGCACAGGCCTGAGTTTGCCTGCAGCCTTCAATGAGTTTCTTCGACAAATTTCACCAGTGTTTGACCAGATTGCTGCACAAAGTTCAACACTGATCTTCAATGATCTACAGTATGTATTGTATGTCACTGATACTTGAGAAACTACTGCATGGCCCATTAAAATATATTTTTCTTCTTCTTCCAATTTTTTCCACTGAAGGCAGTATCTCACACTCGGGTACAGTTCCACCATTAAGTTTGTCCAAGTGTCAACCAAGTGCAACATTAACAGCAGGGATTCGGTGCAACTAAGAGCAGACACCCTGGACAGTTCTTTCCTCCATAGCAAGAGGCCCTGTGGTCAATTCTGGGGCCTGCACTGGCACCCCTGGCTGAGATAAGTGGCACAAAGCAGAGACTGTCACATGCTGTACACCTCTGTTATCCATATGCTGCATTTATCCACTGAGCCAGCAGGAACTGTGAACTGCAACACTTGGAGACAATATATAAAGATGACAAAGTAACTGCCTTGATAATTTATCAAAAAAGTAGATGGCCGAGTAGGCAATTGACGAGGGCATCTTTGATTATACGACACTCCACCCATAAGGAATGGAAAGTCTTTATAAGCTTGTGAAAAATAGAATGTATATTGCAATACGTGGCCTGGAAAGCACTGGCATAAATCTTCCATAATCTCCACACCCGAGAGGACATTAATATTAAACTTACTTTTAACATAGCGTTTAAATTGAATAGGTCATGGCTTACAGAGAGATATGATAAATATCTCCACTTGCAAAGCTGAATTATATGGCACAACTCACTCGAGTTATTTGCTGAACTTCAGTTCTGCAGATACTGATTATCTCTTGCTTGTAGCTGCCACATATTCACTACATAATGTATTAGTTTCACAAGTGCAAAAAAGAATGAAAGTTAATAGAAATAGAGCAATTCAAATGGATTTGACAATCACTTTCAAATTGAATTCTGGACTTTGGCCATATTACTTCATTCCCCAAGTGATTCCACCCCCAACACCTTTCATAAGCTGGTCAGATCCTGCAATTTGCTCACCCTTCTAATGGAAATAATATCAATTAAAATATTATTTTTAAAGAACATGAATTGTTGGGTTTTAAGTATGGAGAACTCAATGTTTACCTAACCCCAAATTCAAATAAAATACAGGAAACTCTCGTTTAAACGGCACCTAAATATCCGGAATTCTCTATTAACCGGCAAAATTCATACTCCGAAAACTCCTCTCAAATAACCGGCAATGTTGCCGAGTCCAAGTCTCCCACGAACGCCGAGTTAGTCAGTGGGGGTAGTTCTCCAAAGTGCCACTACTCGGCTTCCTGGAGCGGTCGGAAGTCCGAACACTGCAATAACAGGAGTTCGATTCTCCCGCGCTGCCGGGAGTCTCTTCTGATCGGCCATTTTACTGTGTGTCTCCCGCGCTGCTGGTAGTCTCTTCCTAGCCACCATTGTTCTGTGTGTCTCTCCATCTTTATCGGCAATTATCTCCCCCATCTTGCATTATGGAATTCCCAAAAGCTGGTCCAAGCAAAAGGAAGAGAGTGGTCTTAACTTTAAAACAGAAAATCGAGATATGCCAACGACTAGAAAGGGGAGAGAAGCGTATCAACATTATGAATGAATTCAAAATCAGTTCGTCAACAATCTACGACATCAAATCGCAGAAGGATAAGCTGCTCAAGTTTTATTCAAGCTCGGAGACATCTAAGAGTGTAGAGAAACGGCGTACGCTTCTCGTAAGCCTAAGCTTGAAGAGCTGGATACCGTGCTTTATGAATGGTTTTCTCTTAAGGGTGTTCCAATTTCCGGACCCATGCTAATCGAGAAAGCGAAGGATTTCTACGAAAGGATGGAGCTCACTGACAAGTGTGCTTTCTCCGAGGGATGGCTAACATGCTTCAAGTTACGGCACGGGATAAGACGACTCGATATTTCCGGGGAGAAGAAATCAGCTGATCACGACGCCGCAGAAGAATACTGCGATTATTTCAATCGGATTGTGCAGCAACATGATTTGTCGCCAGCACAGATATATAATGCCGATTAAACTGGCTTGTTTTGGAGGTTTTTGCCAGAATCAACGCTTGCTGGGGCTAGTGAGGCTAATGCTTCAGGTTACAAGAAAAATAAAGATCGTATAACCGTGCTAACATGTGCGAACGCTGCTGGATCACACCGGGTTAAACTTCTTGTTATCGGGAAGTATAAAAATCCCCGTGCATTTAAAAATGTGAGGCACTTACCTGTTGAGTACAAAGCTCAAAAAAATACTTGGATGGATAAGGAAATCTTCTCCGATTGGTTCCATCATATTTTTGTTCCATCTGTGAGGGAACATTTCCGTAAAATAGGGAAACCTGAAGATAGCAAATGCATTTTATTGCTTGATAATTGTAGAGCCCATCCGCATGAATCCGAGTTGGTTTCGGGAAATATTTTCACCATTTATTTGCCACCAAATGTAACTTCTCTCATCCAACCCGGACGTTATCCAAAATCTGAAGTGTCATTACAAGAAAGACTTCCTACGTAAACTGATAAGCCAAGATGACAATATTCACGCATTTCAGAAGGAATACAATATTAAAGATGCCATCTATAATGTTGCATGTTCCTGGAACTTTGTGAAAGGTCACACTCTGAGGCAAGCCTGGCGCAAATTGTGGCCTTCTGTAATGTTTGCTGAAGGTTCTTCTTCAGAGGAGGAATTTCATGGGTTCAATGTTCGTCCCAAGAAGAGTACAATAATGGAAATGGCTGGCATGGTGAAAAATGCAGGCCCAGCAAAACCTCTACGTCACCTCAGTGAAAGTGATATCGAGCAGTGGGTTGATGCAGATAGAGAAGTTGGTGTTGTGCATATGCTAAGTGATGATGAAATAATTCAGAATGTTTTGAATTCAAAGAAAGAAAAGGAAAGTGAGATGGAAAGTGAAGAGGGTGATATTTCTGAAGAGAACAAGATTTCTTGGGCTAAAGCTGCAGAAGGATTTTCTACAATTCTCAAATTTGCTGAAAGGCAGACTTGCTACTCTGCCCAAGAAGTTATGCAACTCCATATTCTGCATTCCACCTTTCTACAGAAAAGGCAAGAGTCCACTAAGCAAACCGACATCCGCAACATGTTTAAGAAAGCTTCCAAAAGAGTCGAAGCAGCGGAAGTGCCTGAAGAATCTGTGGATTCTGTGGAAATGCATGATCCTGATGACCCAGCTGGCACGGATATTCCTGATGAACCAGCTGACTTGGAATAAGTGTACAGTCAACTACAGTACTGTAGACAGTCGTTTATAAGTTTTGTTTTACTGTTAAGTAATTAAAGAGTTATGGATTACCCTCAACTGGCAGTACTGTACTTAATCAAGCATCTTCCACCATCCATTTAACACAACATTCTATAAGTGAGTACCCAAATATTGTATACTGCACATTTCTTGATTTTTTGTTTGTTAAAAATAGCCTCGGTAGATATAACTCTCCGTTATCCAGAATTTTTTATTCAACCGGCACCACCCCGTCGGTGCCGGATACCAAAGAGTTTCCTGTAACTGACTTTATTGAAGGACGGAGAATCCAAGTTCCTTTGAGAAACTGATACGATTAACAGATCACATCCAATCATTTGTGGAATACTGATATAGCTAAAAAATGCACTCTACTTGAATTAGGTTCAAGCTCCAAAGATCAGACTGTCGGTGACAACCAACTCTTCTCCTTGGTTCCACTTGAGCTCCGAACACAAGAGTTTCCATTTGTTACTGTACAGTGATTTAGATGCCTCTTGGGGGGAATGTAAAGTTGCTTTTATACTGCCAGATTCCAGACCTAGTTCCTGGCATCACACTGCTAAAAGCTAATCCCTTATCACTCCAAAAAACAAGTCTACGAGTCTGCCTCTGGGTAAGGGAACTGGAATTTGCAGTGTAAATGTCGGGAGTCAGCTAACAGGCACTCATCTCTGACCTAAACAAATGCCAGTATAAAAGCAGCTGAAGACGTTCAAATACAGATTGCAATAAACCCAAATACATCAGGCTGATCCTCTCAAGAGCCATGGCTGCTCTGAATGCAAATAAATGATGTCCTTGCATCAGAAACATAGAATGCGCCTCTCAGGCAAAAGCAGAAATAATTAAATGAGTTCGAAATTCAGTTGGAAGAACCATGGTACATGCCATTAGTATAGCAATGTTACAACACCTGTATTTTGAAAATGTACACTAGGTGTGGTCTAACCAGGGCTTTGTATAGCTGTAGCAAAACTCCTACCCCCCTTGCATTCTAGCCCTCTAGATATAAAGGCCAGCATTCTATTAGCCTTTTTGATTATTTTCTGTACCTGTCCATGACTTTTTAACGATCTATGTCCATGGACCCCCTAAGTCTTTTTGGACCTCCACTGATTCTAGCTTTTCACCATTCAGAAAGTACTCTGATCTATCCTTTCTGGTTCAAAGTGGATGGCCTCACACTTGCCTATATTGAAATCCATTTGCCACAGTTTTTCCCCCATTCACTTAATCCATCAATGGCCCGTATTTTCCGATCGGCGACTTCCTGCGTCAGAGGCTTCCGATCTGGAAAAAATCTACGCCCTTACCGGAGGGCTCTCAAGGTCCGGCCATTTCTGCTCCTGGCCCTCTCCACGATGAAATGTGCAGGGCCCAGGTATCCCAGGGGTGCATGCGGTTCGCAAGCGTCCCTGGGATCACGTGGGCCATGGGGAGCCAATGGGAGAAGGGAATCTCCCTTCATACTTTTGACAGATAGACCTGTCAAAAGTATGAATGGAGATCACTCCAAAAACACATCAAAACATTAAATAACTTTTTTTTTTAAATCATGTTTTTAAAATTAGTTAAAATGACATTAAATTAAATATTTTAAGCAAAAATTTAATTTTTGAAAAATAATTAAAGTTTTTTACAGGGCTAAAAATAAACACCTTTTTTTAAAAAGTATTTTAAAATTATAAATGAGTGGAAAAAAAATTTTTTTGAACTCTTATGCTGGTAAAAGCAGGCCTTACGCATGCTGTTACCAGGCGTAAGATTTTTAAGGGATTTCAGCGGGCGGAGGCTGTGCAGAAAGCGGAACTCTCTGCCCGCAGAGGCCCTTCTCCAGGGCAGGCGTGCGATCGGTCAAGAGGATTTTTGACAGATCGGAAATGCCGGTTTTCAGTGCACGCGCTTCGCATGCCTAAAACCGGCATTTGCGAGGTCCCGACGGGTGTGTGTACACAGCCCGTACACACCCGTAGGGATCGGAAAATATGAGCCAATATCTCTTTTTATGCTTCCATTGACACGGCTTACAATGCCGCCTATCTTTGTGCCATCGGAAAACCAGGATATGTGGCTTTCTATCCCATCATCTAGGTTGTTAATAAATACGGTGAATAGTTGAGACCCCAAAAAAATCCACGAGTCACATCCTGCCAATTGGAGTACCTACTCATTATCCCTACTCTCGGTCTCCTGCTGCTCAGCAAGTTTCCTAACCAGGTCGATAATTTGCCTTCAATTCCATGAGCTTCAACTTCAGTTAACAGTCTCTCAGATGGGACTTTTATCAAATGCCTTCTGCAAGTCCATATAAACAACAACCATAGACAGTCGCCTGTCTACTACTTTAGTCACCGCTTCAAAAAATTCAACCAGGTTCATCAGGCATCATCTACCCTTTACAAATCCTTGCTGGCTCTCTCTGATCAGCTGAAAATTTTCACGGTGTTCAGTCACCCTATCCTTAATTATAGACTCTAGTAATTTCCCGACAACAGATGTTAGGCTAACTCATCTATAATTCCCTGGTCTCTCTCTCTTACCTTTCTTAAATAGCAGAGTGACATTTGCAATTTTCCAAACTAAAAGAATGATTCACTAAGCGAGAGACTTTGGAAGATTATAGTTAGGGCATCCACAATGTGCTCACCTACTTCCTTTAAATCCCTGAGATGGAAACCATCTGGTCCTGGGGATTTGTCACTCTTTAGTGCCATTATTTTCATTACTGTTACTCTGCTTATGTTAATTTTGGCGACACCCCATCCCCGATTCAATATTAGTTTCCTTGGAATTTCCAGCATGCTATCCTCTTCCTCTAATGTAAATACTGATGCAAAGTAATTATTCAACATGTCTGTAATTTCCTTATTTTCATTTACAGTATCACCATTATCAGTTTTCCAGGGGCCCACATTGCTCCTGACCACCCTTTTTTCTTAATGTGTTGATTTTGATATCCCTTGCAAGTTTCTTTTCATACCCCCTTTTGTAGTTCTTACTATCTGTTTTGTCACCTTTTGTTGTTCTTGGTATCTCTCCCAGTCGCCGGGATCTGTGCTAGTTTTTGCATTTTTGTATGTCAAAAGTCAGATTGTCAGCTAGAAGAGATTTTAAGTCCTGCTGTATTAAAAGTAGCTACTTACTATTCACCAGCCCTCTGAATAGTTCTCAATACCATCCTCTGGCAGAATATCCACTATTAAGTCGAAACTGTACATTTGTGGGTTTTACAAGATATTTATCTCGTGCTCAGTGTTAAAGAATCTCATTCCCTACAAACCAGAATGTAACTTTACACATATAGGCCGGAATTTTCTTTACCTGGGCGGGTCCAGTGCGGCCCTGTTCTCGTTTCCATCCTGCTGCAGAAATTGACTTTGCGCTAATGGGGTCTATTAAACCCGCCCTGCACGTTACCCGGCCCTATTAAATGGTGTGGGCCTGATGATGTCATCCATGACGCGCTTTCAGCCAGGATATTTAAAGGAGCCATGGCCACATTGCATTTGAAGGCTCATCTAGGAGTGTGCAGTCACTGCACTAGAGCTTTTGATTGTTCCAAACAACTTGGATACATGACTGCACAGAGGCAGAGGGCTGCACCCAGGTTCTCCGATGACTCCTTCCATATGCTTGTGGAGGGAGTCAACATGCAGGGAGGTCCTCTTCCCTTCCAATGGGTGGAAGAGACTTTCCCAGGAAAGAGAGAGCCTGGCTCCAAATTGCAGAGGAGGTGAACAGCAGGGATGTGGTCAGGAGGGCCTGGGTGCAGTGCCGGAAGTATTTCAATGATGTCATTAGATCAGGAAAGGTGAGTACAAAGCCACTAAACTTCATCCTGCTGTGCCTCTCATCACATCCCCATCACTCTGCCTTCCCAACCCTACTTCTGCACATCCTTACTCGCACCTACATTCCCTGCACATCTACATACTCACATCCCCATCTGACTAGCCACCCCTCACACTCACCCTCATCCTAGTGCAATCATACCAACTAACTACACACAAGGAGGCCACTTAGCTTTGGCACCCCACTCCATCATAGTCTCCCTCTAAGATGTTATGCATCCATTCCTTACACTCATTCCATCACTCTCACTCAACCTTCTCCTCTTTCCCTCCTTGCAGGAAAAGAGAGCCCACAATAAGAGAGAGAGAACTGGAGGTGGGTCTCCATCATTTGCTACCCTCACAACAGCAGAGGAGGCTGCGTTAGAAGTATCGGGAGTTGCCGAACAGCTGGAGGTGGGAGACGGAGAGAGGGGGACATCTCAGCAACCTGGTGACAGAATTACATATCATACAGCTACATGGCATACATCAGTCACTCATATGGGGACTGATGTCAGCAGCCACTGAATGGTCATCATGTGCATAATGGTATCTGTACCCATTCTTCATATGACATATCTAAGTCCTCTCTTTACTCTCCCACAGGACCATCAAGAGCCCTCCCCCCCTCCCCCAACTGTGCAGTGAAAGGATTCGCAAAATTTCATGTGTTACCCCCCTCGAATATTTTTTGTTGGACTTAATAAGGAACCCTGGTCAGACTGAGTTTTAAAATCCAGGGCATAAAATGGCCGCGGCCAGACCTTGTGACCAAGAGCTTTTCAGACGCTGGGAAGCTATCAGCTTGTGTATTCCGATGTCTGCAACAGGAAGTTACAGGACCTTTCCTTATGCATTACAATCAGGTCTATGCATAAGGCTTTCAAGGTGTTTGCTCAAATAATCAGCGGGGACATTGAGACGGGGCTGGCCCCATCAACGAAACTGTTCTGGACAATCATCGAACCTGTCGAACAATAGGGGGGCAGTTGAAGAACTGGTATCATAACATGATGGGCCGAGACCAGTACCTTTTGTTAAAATTCATCATGCCCAGATCAGACAATAGAAATGAGCTGATCGGAAGGGAGATTAGGGCGACCGGGAGGGGTATAACTGGGAAGACCCAGCCATTCTCTCTCTCTCTGCCTGGACCCCGGTTCGCTCTGTCTGCTGGCCAGCAGCCCAGAAAGAAGACTACCAGAAACTTCGCAGCCACATGTCGACGGCAGAAACAGAGCACAGGGCCAGGTTTTTCCATCCATTTCAACGGTGAGCATTATCTTCTTCTGGCTGTCGCAAGACAATTCTAGTTAGGCATAAGGGTGGGAAGTAATGGGGATATTGCTAAAATTGTAATTTTAGGATTTTCCCTCGATGTGTCCGTTCTCTTCCCATGCTAAGTGCAAAACCGTCTTCATATGATACTGTTTCTCTGTAGTTTTACTTCTGTAAATAAACATTGGTTTTCCTCGCACCAATCCACGGGTCTGTTCATTTGTCCTTATCGCCGCTCGATAAGTCCTGGGCTCAGAACTAAAAAGGGGATAGCGATTCGTAACCGCACAGTGGGCAGGACAATCCAGGAAAACATAACTGGCTGACCTACAAATAAGCCCAAGACAAAAACCCCTTACAACAGGAGGAAGAGGAAGACGACTCCTCAGAGGAGCCTCCAGTCTCTGAAGGCGCACCATCACCAGACATAAACGCACCCAGCACCAGCGCAGATACGCACACCTCAGTGGGTCCCACGCAAGATAGAATAGTGTTGTCACCTGGTGAGTCACAACTCACAAGTGAGCAAGAGCAGATGGTGGAGACAGGAACAGCAGTGGAGACTCCTCACCGGAGGGCGCAGGATGCTCCCAGCTTTACTCAGTTGCATGCAGACGCTGAGCCACGGGGGCCATCCAGAAAGAGGGCGATCCTGGAGGTGCAGGAAGAAGTGCAGGGGGCTCTGACAAGTTTTGCGACTGTGATGTCTGAAAATGTTCAGAGAATGGAGGAGTCCATCTCCAACATGAGGAGCCCCGTGTCTCATGCGATGGCGACTATAAGCTCTTCCATGGAAAGATGGCCACCTGCATGGAGCAGCTAATGCGCCACTCACATGAGCACATGCTATCTATGGAGAATAGATGGCAGAGGCTCATAAACCTCCTCTCTAGGAGGGATGTCAGCATAGACATGGGTCCTCATGGCCCCACTGATGTGCAGCAAGGTGCTCTCCAGCTCCTTGCTAGCAAGGAAGTGCGGGTGGCCCAGGAGAGGGATGACGGTGAGAGGGGACATGGAAGTGAGGGCTCCTCTCAAAGTGCTTACACTACTCCCCAATTGCCACCTCCTCAGTCAGAGTCCCAGATGCCTCAGACAGCGATAGCAGAGTCTGCCCCTGCACAATCGCAGGAGGAGCAGACTTTGGCCGGGTATTCACAGGCTCCAAAACCCAGAGGACGTCCGCCAAGAGCACCTAATCAGTTGCAGCAGGCTGCCTCTACCTCTGCTGAAGCCACAGGGGTAACACCTTGTAGAAGCACGTGTAGAGAAAGATGACACACAAGTGGATTCACAAGGGTAGCCACTTGGGTGTTTTATTCAATGTTAATGTTAAGCTTCCGCTAATGCGATTTCAACCATAAAAATCTTTATTTTCACCATTTTCCAGTCTTGGACAGGTTCCTTCAGCTCCTGTCCTCCTCCTTCTCCAGCTGATGCTTCTCTCCTCCTCCTTCTCCAAAGGCTGTGCGCTCTGTGCCTTGCTCCTCATACAGCGCTAATCCTCGCTGCTGCAGGGCGCAGCAGACCACAACGATTCTGGAAACCCTAGTTGGTGCGTACTGAAGGGCTCCTCCAGATCTGAAGCGCTCCTCCAGATCTGAAGTGCATTTCGAGCATGCCTATTATCTGCTCTATGACACATCTGGTGGAAATGTGGCTTTCATTATATTTCTCCTGGGCTTCAGTACTTGGCCTCCTCATGGGTGTCATGAACCACGTCTTCAGTGGATAGCCCTCATCTCCAAGCAGCCAGCCGGAAAGTCTGTTTGGAAGAGCGAAGAGCTGAGGGAGGGTGGACTGGCGCAGGACGAAACAGTCATGGCAGCTGCCAGGGAATCTGGCACACACATACATGATTATCTTCCTATGGTTGCAGACCAGCTGCACATTGAGGGAGTGGAAGCCCTTGCAATTGACAAAGACTCCTGGGTTATGATGCGGTGCCCTGATGGCCCCATGTGTGCAGTCAATGATGCCCTGCACCCGTGGGAAGCCAGCCAGAGTGGCAAAGCCAAACACCTATTCAGTAACACTGGCTTCATCAGTGGCAAAGTTGAAATAATTTGCTGACTTGTCAAACAGGGCATCGGTGACCTGTGTGATGCATCTGTGGGCGGCCAACTGCGAGATGGCGCAAATGTCTGCTGCAGATCCCTGGAAGGAGCCTGAGGCGAAGAAGTTGAGGGCTCTGGTGACTTTGACAGCTACTGCTACGGCGTGTCCACCCGCTCCTCTGGGCTGCGGGTCTTGCTCCAGCAATGTGCAAATATCTGCGATGACCTAGCACTGCTGCTCAGTCATGTTGAGGAAGCTCATCCTCTGCATGTATACCATGTTGGGGGTACCCCCTCCGGCGCTGATACTGCACAGGTCAGAGGGTATCAGGTGGTTGAGGAGAAAGTTGGTGGTGTTGTTGTTGGTGCTGCTGGTGTGCCTGGTGCTGCTGGTGTTGGGGCTCATCGTGGTCCGATTCGGAGGACCAAGGTGAGACAGTATAAACAGCACCCATGCTGATGGAATAAATGACAGGTCAAGTAGAGATGAGAAAAGCAATCTGGCAATGATGTGATAAGTTCTACCAATGAGGTGAGACTGAATGGCAACTTTGCTGGAAACATTTGCAGCCTGTAGAAAGCTAAATCTGTGCTGACAATGCAGTCAGCAACAGTTTCTGCCTGAGGAAAGTGACCAGCTACGAGGTGGGAGTTTTTATTGTACTTTCTATGCTGTGCACTGATCAGCTGGGTCAATGGCCACTCAACTCCCGCCTCAGGTTGACAGACGTGATTCCCGAGCTGCGTGATCCCGTGGTCATGCAGGGAAATGTGAAAGGTAGGCTAAAAAAGGCATGACAACAAGCTAATAATCATTTAAATTTGGTCGCCTGCCTCTGCCGTTCGGGTCGCTGCCACTCCAGCAAACGCGCCTGAGGTAAAGGCACGTGAGGGCGGGATGACAGTGGGTTCCCGGCCCGCTCCAGTTTAGTTCAAATTTCCCACCCAGCCCGCCTCCGATCACGCCCGCATAGACTCCAGAAAATTCAGGCCATAATATTTGGTATTGTAGCATTTCCCAGAGGTCGAACAGAAAAGCTAGTTACTGTATTTAGTTTAATGGATATGACATGAACCCTGACCTGATCTCGTAAAGCAGAAAGACCACGTTGTAGGTTATAAACTACACAACTGGTTCATTAAGAGTAATAGATAAGCAGTATCAATAGACAATTCAGCAGCTTACACTATTTTTGTTGATCTTTGAACTCATGCTTCCTCCTCAGGTACAAAAACAACAAAAAAGACTTGACACTTCACTAACTTCCCTGATAAGCTAGACCTGAACCAAAGTCCACAACACAGAACTTCGATATGGGATCTCATCTACCTATCATGGACTCTTGGTGTACTACCTCCAACTAGGCTGCAATGCCATGGTATGGGAAGAACTTAAGATATCTCTCCCTAGCAGGGCGTGGAGCAGTTAATCAACCAGGTTACTTGAGTTCAAGTCTTTAATTTATTTTCAAAGAATCAAAATGGTGATTACACAAACAAATACAGCTTACTACCTGGATATAGTTTGATAAAAAGGGTGACCCAATCTGTTTGGAAAATGTTAAAACATAGCAAACAAGCAGAATAACCAATATATCCGAAGAAGGAGCATGTATGTATGACACAAGCACGGATATGAACAGTCCCAACACTGAAGGATATTGTTAATTCCAATAGTTGGTAGGAATGGAAGAAAAAAAGTTGTTGAATATCCTGGAAAAGAGAGTGTGTCTTTTTCCATTCAAAAACATGCTTTATTGCAATCCTGAGTAAGATAAAGGGGACACTTTGGCCAATAGATCACTAGACCGAGTCTTTAAAACATGTAAACTCAATTAGTTGTGTTGATCCTACAGACAAATTAGGGGTTATGCAGACTAATCAATCATCCAACGCTAAATGCGTATTGTTGGCACTCATAGATGCACTGTTACCACAAATATACATCTTGAGAATGGATTTAAAAGGAAGCAATTTGTGTTTGTAAAGTAAGCATGCTCACTTTCACGTTTTGGAGAAGAATAACATTGGCATCTTCTGGAAGCAGAGAGTGAAAGAAGCAGATGGACACACAGGTGAGCGAGAAAGAGAAAGAGAGAGAGAGAGTGCTCACTAGAAAGTAAGAGAAAAGAGTGCATGCAAGAGAGCGAGCAAGCACGTGAAAGGAAGCACGAGAGCAAGAGAACAGACAGACAAAGAATGCACACGAGAGACACAAGAGAGAAGGGATGGAGGGCGTAAAAGGGAGTACAATAGGATGAGAGCAAGACAGAGGCAGTAGGACAGCGCAAGATAGACAAAGAGAGAGAGAGAGAGAGGAGAGAGAGAGAGAGAGAGAGAGAGAGAGAGAGAGAGAGAGATAGACTCCTGCTCAGCTTTCCCCCCCCCAAGGAAGTAGCAGCTCTAGGACCACTGATGAGGAGGATGCACCTGGACAGGTGAGATGCAGAGACCAACTGCTGAAAAGCAGAAGCCCATATACCCATGGCAGAAAACATCTGCCCAATGTATAAACTGGTTTTTGGAGCCCACATATTCAATACAGACATCAAAAAGTATCTCCTAGTTTCTTAGGATATGACTGATATTAATTAGCCTGGTTGCAATTCTCCTTCACTTCTATCCTGCAGTGGATATATTAATACTCTTCTTACATGTACTCCACATTCCCGGATTACAATTTCTGAGGCCAGGCAAATGACTAAGAAGCATACCGTTCCATTAAAAGTAGTGATGAATTCCTACCCTTGGCTACTTTATGTATATCCAAATGCCTATTGCATGAGTAATTGTGCTTTTCTGGGACAGGTGGGAAGTGTGAATAACTAATGTTTCATTTATCTGAAGCTTTTTTTTTTAGAAAAAGTGTAAAATAAATTATCTGGAAAACTGATAAATCTGCATTTCACTTAATTGAAACCAAAAAGCTAGAATAGAACTTGAGTACTTATCTATTGCACAATTTGCATACACAGACATAAAAAAGTGACTACATACTGCACAGGCATAAATGCAATACATTCAGTCCAAATATCTCATGAGGAAGGACCATCACTATTGATCCCTTCCTCCCAAGAGTCCTTTTCTATCTGCATGTCAAACAGCTTTTCCCCACAAACATTAAAAATAAGATCAACCCCACTACTTTCTGCCAGGCTCCGGATTACCATGTCCCTATCCCTCACAGCTAGACTGGAAGGAAACAATCTGCCCACCATACTTAGAAGCTCCAGGTGGATTTGGTTTTTCCCGTGACCTGTAAAAGAGATTGAGAGACCTGCACAAACATTTGCTACAATACTGCTCTAAAACAAAATCGCACCACACATTTCTTTCCTTTTATGAAATCCCCAAAAGGTGCAATCTAACAAATGTACTCTACTGCTTTTCTATAAGAGCTTCCTCTCTCCAAGCCAAATATCACTCCCATAGGGCAGACAAGCACTTGCACCCAGGCCTTTGCTAGTGCCACTCACTATCCCTAGAATGAGCAATGACCCAAGGTGTTTTTCTGGGGAAGTACAGGCAGAACTACACCACCAAGCTGCTCAAGCATTCAATTTCCAGCTATTCGGATCCTTCCTCCTCAGTCTGCACACAAGAGATTTTGAAATGTTATTGTCATGAATAGTTCCAGTTTTATTAAAAAGTCCCAATTCTAAATAAAAATGTGGATTCCCATTCTTCAAACAATGTTAATTAGTTCCACTTTAAAAGGGAATATAAAAAAGGAGTTAGGACAAACTGATTGTGTAAATTCAATGAAAGTATTTTCCCTTTAATAACTTAATTGCTGGCATTGTACTGTATTTGGACTGAGTGTCATTGTCTTTTAGTACACAAGATTTTTAAACAAATACAAATTTTATACTCCGTATCTTAGAAACATAACACAAACAGTTTAACACAATCTCAGCATTCAGCTTTCTTCTGCTTCTTGTCCTCAGTTTAGGCCATCCAAACTCCGATTATGTTTCAGCTTTGTAACTCCCCAAGTATCCATTTATTTTATGTAATCTCTTTACTACCGGGACAGTTTCTCTCTGCTCTGGATTATTCAGAGATCATTTGGTATTTTGTGAACAATGAAACTGACCTGAAATTGACCAGCATTTGGTGAAGTAAAACCATAGCTTAAATTGCCCCACAATGATGAGACAGCAGTTGTATTCCAGTGAAATTGTTCTCTATCATGCTGAATACTTTCAAATACAGCCTAGGTAATCTGACAGGGAGTAATAACCTTTCTGGGAAGGCAGCTTTATGCAGACACAAGCTTTATCCTTTCCCTCAATAACTTCTTTATTAAGAAGTTGTTGCCAAGCTTTGATGTAAACCTCCAGTAGGAGCACTTGTATTTATGCTTGTTCCTATAATAGTTCCTCCCCATTTTTATAATAAAAAGCTGCCCCTGAACTGTGTGGAACTGTCTAATGGTGATCTGGCACCACCTCGGCAATCTGGAAGCAGAGATAACGGACACTGATGTTCAGACATATGAAACTTTCAAGTCCTGCTGACTGCGTTAATCTTATCTTTACAACTAGCAATTACTAATTGTAATTAAGGTAATGCTGTATTGTAGAAATGGATTATTACATCAATCACAAAAGCCCTGGAACAATAAATTAGTTTTCCTTCTAATCCATCAAATTCTTTCAAAATCAAACATACCTTACTTCATTTCTAATATTGTTAAGTAATATTAATCCAAAGAGGCTTTATATATTTCAGATTTTTTAATAGCCATCCTTCTTAACCCTTTTTTTATACCTTAATCACTAAAGCACAAGTAACAGTCTAAAGGTTATTCTCCCCCTTCTTTTTTAGTTAGGGCTTAAGGGATTCATTACTGAAAGAGGACTCTGGTCAGTCTGCATATACTGTCACCATCAGCAATCCAAATTCCAAACTACTTGCATCTTATGCGACCTGAAAACTTACCTCAAATATAGAGAATGCAGCGAAGTCGAGAGCTCCCAGCCATCACTCCTTACCGTTTTTGAAATTTGTTTCTAAGCCCCATAACGCACCCCAGACATTGGACAGGTGAATGACATGCTCCCAGCAGGGCACTAATGCCTGCTCAAAACTGCTTTCTACACTGCCGCTCAGATTCCAGGAATCCGGCATCCATGAGCCAGCACCTAGCCGTTACATTGCTAAATCCTGGCACCACAGAAAACTGTGGCCTAATGTTCTGCTGCCGGGATGAGGAAGTCACATTTAGTTGTGTAAACGCTGGGAGCCGGCTCACAGACAGGGGTCTCGCGAAATCCGCCCTAAACAAGTACCGGTGTGAAAGTGGTTGAGAGGTAGTTACTATGTATCCCCAATAGTGACACTCAGGACAGCGCCCAGCCTCACACCCTCCCGCCCTCTGCTCAGGAGTTCCCAGCAGCAGAGCCAAACTAAAGAACGGCAGCACAAATTGAATGAAGCGCTTCATATAGCACACCACCGAGGTCTTCTGACATTTTTAACAGTAAAAAGTCAAAAATCCATACCAGCCTAGCAGCACTTGGGAGCACCAGCTACTGATGTATCACAGCAACAACAGCGCACCCAAATCCAACCATGTTGGTGAGCTGATCCAAGGCTGAAGAAATTAAGCATTTTTTTTTATTTTAGGAATTGTTTAGGGCTGTCCTAATGGTTCACTGGGTAAATGCATGGTGTGGTACTGTGCAGCACAGACCAGAAAGCTCCCAGATCCAATTCCTGGTTTGTATAGACTTAGCCGATCGCAGCTGGGGGCAACTAGCAGGATACAACTAGTCTTGAGGCTCCCAGGCTACATACAGGCAAAGTTCAGTTATAAACATTTACTGAGAACCGAAAGATATTAACGATCAACAGTATATAATGAAGAGGAGAAAGGGGGGGGGGGGAGAGGAGGGAAACAAAATAAAATACATACAAAGACCAGATACACAGGAAAATACATAGAATGACTTGTCAAGTGCTATGGTGTGGATCAGGAAATGGTTAACGGACAGAAGTGATATGCACAAAAGGTGCGTGTCTGTTCATCCCCCCTGTTCTGTTCTTAAATACTGTTCATCTGTAATATCTTTCAGCGTGAGCAAAGATTTTATACCTGAAATGTCAACAGTCTCGTTTTTTTCTCGCCGGATGCTGCCTGACCTGCTGAGTATCTCCAGCATTTTCTGATTTTGTTTCGGAGTGCCAGAATCTGCAGTAATTTTGCTTTTTGTTCAAGGGTAGAATTGGACTCAGCTGTGATGTTTGCCAGTATTTAAATATTCCCCATCAAGGCTCACACATGAAGAGTAGCAACATAACCCAAAGCTCCTGCTACTGGTGGAATCGTATCCCAGCGTGAGTAACTGCCTTAAGGAAATGAACTGAAGAATTTTTTCTCAGAGAAAGATTCAAAGGGAAAAAAACAAATGGGACACATGCAATCAGGTCTCAACATAATACGAAGAGCAAAGTATACTGTGCCTGCTTTAGAAGTTTACATACAGAAGTCACTGCACATCGAAAGTAATTAATTATGTGAAGCACAATGAGACATTTCAATATGTTAAGGTGGTATATAAAATCACTCCACTAAATGTACTGCCTCATTGAGCAGTTTTGTTCAGCTAAATTCAAACTGGAAAAAATAGACTTTTTTGTCCATACCTATTGCACTGCTAATGGATGATTAACCAGCTGTTCAGCTTGTACCTCAAACTGCACATCTAAACAAGGGGAAAAATAAAATGAACCACAAAAAAAATTCACTCAGTTAAATTGCCAATTACCTTTGGTGCGTTGGAAAACAAAAGCAACAGCCAGCATGTGATAAGGTCCCACATGGCAGACTGGTCAGAAAGGTAAAAGCCCTTGGGATCCAAGGGAAAGTGGCAAGTTGGATCCAAAATTGGCTCAGTGGCAGGAAACAAAGGGTAATGGTCGGTGGGTGTTTTTGTGACTGGAAGGCTGTTTCCAGTGGGGTTCCACAGGGCTCAGTTCTAGGTCCCTTGCTTTTTGTGGTATATATCAATGATTTAGACTTCAATGTAGGGGGCATGATTAAGAAAATTGTCCAGTTTGGTTGATAGTGAGGAAGAAAGCTGTAGACTGCAGGAAGATATCAATGGACTGGTCAGGTGAGCAGGAAAGTGGCAAACGGAATTCAATCCGCAGAAGTGAGAGGTACAGGTTGAGCGTCCAAAATCCGGAGTTCCGGAACGATTGGTGGCAGGGTCGTCCGGAATCCGTAAAATGTTCCGGAATCCGAAACTCCGGATTTTAGACGCTCAACCTGTACTTCAAAAAGCCATTAACTTTTGTTGTCTTTTTTTGAAAAATCCTATGAAACATGCGAGTGATGCAATAAAACTTTAGTGTTGGGTTTTATCCTCCTTAATCTGCACAGCTCCACTAAGTGTTTCTGCCAGGCTGCGGCCACAGCACCACGCCGTGTGGTGGCCTAGTGTGGGCCATCGGATGCTCTGCAGAGCTCGCAGCGTCCCTCCCCTTTAACAGAAGGGGAGGGGTGGAGAAACGCGTCAGCACTACGCGGAGCGGCCCAGGGCATTTCCGGACTCGCAACGTGTTTCTGATGTCTGAAGTCCAGAAACGCCAGAGCCCAGGTTGCGCTATTTCTGGACTTCAGACATCAAAAACACGTTCCGAAGTCCGGAAAAACACAAAAACCGGCTCGGCCTCGGTCCCGAGGTTGCTGGATTCAGGACGCTCAACCTGTAATGCATTTGGGGAGGATTAACAAAGCAAAGGAATACACAGTAAATGGTAGGATACTGAGAAGTGTAGAGGAACAGAGGGACCTTGGAGTACATGTCCACAGATCCCTGAAGGTAGCAGAACAGATAGATAAGGAGGTTAAGAAGGCATACGGGATACTTTCCTTTATTAGCGGAAGCATAGAAGAGCAGGGAGGCTATGCTTGAACTGTATAAAACACTAGTTAGGCCGCAGCTAGAGTACTGCGTACAGTTCTGGTCACCATATTACAGGAAAGATGTGATTGCACTAGAGAGGGTACAGAGGAGATGTACCACATTGTTGCTCGGACTGGAGAATTTTAGAATGGGGTTGTTTTCTTTGGAAAAGAGGAGGCTGATGGGAGATTTAACTGAGGTATATAAAATTACGAGGGGCCGAGATAGAGTGGATAGGAAGGACCTATTTCACTTAGCAGAGGTGTAAATAAGCAGGGGCATAGATTTAAAGTAATTGGTAGAAGGATTAAAGGGGAGTCGAGGAGAAATTTTTCATCCAGAGGGTGGTCTGAAACTCACTACCTGAAAGAGTGGCAGAGGCTGAAAACCGCATCGCATTTAAAAAAGTACTTGGATATGCACTTGAAGTGCCATAACCTACAAGGCTACGGACCAAGAGCTGGAAAGTGGGATTAGGCTGGATAGCTCTTTTTCGGCCGGCACAGACACAATAGGCCAAATGGCCTCCTTCTGTGCCGTAAACTTCTATGATTGTAGGCAACACCAGGACAACACACCAGTACAACCAAGGACCAGCTACTGTCTTAAGGACTTGTGATAGATGTCAAAATACACTTGTAACGTTCCCTATTTGCTCAATAGCCTCTGCAATTCACTGTCAGCAGGGGTCACAATTTATATAAAACTAGATTGGACAAGTGACATTCTTTAAACAGAGCTGAACAAGTCAGCAATAAATCCATATTAAATAGCAGTTAACTAATAATTTAATAGCAGTTAACAATTGAATCAAATTTCTATAGACTGCAGATAAATAGTTTGCAAAGCACAGCCGATCTAATCATTCATTCAGCAACTCTCTCAAAGACATAAAAATATTGATTTCTTTTGCCAATCTCCTGCAGATGACTCATGCAGAGGTACAATTCCACAGGCACTGGCAGTCCTCCAGCGCCTCATCCAAGTGATCGCTCTTCGTTATTGGGTGTCAGCAAGCTCTTCAGTAGTGGGGAACAGTAAAACCAAGTACAGCCCGAACCTAACTCAGACACCAACGTGTACTCACCCACTCCCGCACACTCACTCTAGAAGGGGGCTCGGAAAAAGCAATCAAGAGTAGGAGACTCGTTTCCTACATTATAACAGTAGCATCACTCAAAAGTACTTAATTGTTTGTAAAGCGCTTTGGGACAATGAGGTCATGAAAGGCACTATATAAATATTTATAAGTTCATTCTTTCTTCCACCTGTGGGGCCTCAGCTGAGATCAGTGAACTGAGTGCAGACCATGGACTGAACCCCAGACCTTCCTGCTCTAAAAATGACGCAGCATCACATCAAGGAGTGAGTTTACCACTTATTATTTGACTTAGATGGTGACCACCAATGTTCCCTTTAATTTTTTTTGGGTGCACGTCCCCTTTAAGGGGCTGCGTGGCCCATTCAAAATACCGCACATGCGCGGTTTTTCCCGATTTAAAAGCCGGTGAGCCGGCCGCGCAGCTTAAAAGAGAACATTGGTGACTACAGAACTAGAGAAGTAGGCTTAAAATTAACTAGGTCGAGCGAGAGTGGAGAGTGGAAGAAATTGGCCCTCTCTTTCTCCACCGCCACATACGGTAAAATGGATCAGACTTCTGCCCGAAAACAGACTGCCCTCTTGACCACAGTAAATAATGGGGGAGAAAAGAAAGTTCTTATCTGAAAACACACACACGGAATTATATGTAATTTACAGCACAGAAACAGGCCGTTCGGCTCAAGTGCTCTGCCTCCTCCCATGCCTCTTCATCGAACTCTATCTGCTTATACTTCTACTCCTTTCTTCTTAATGTACTTATCTAGCTTCCCCTTAAATGCATCTATGCTATCCGTCTCAACTACTTCATGTGGAAGCGAGTTCCACATTCTAACTACGCTCTGGATAAATAAGTTTCTCCTGAATTCCTTATTGGATTGATTAGTGACTAACTTATATTTATGGCCCCTAGTTTTGGACTCCACACAAGTGGAAATATCTTCTCCACGCTACCCTATCAAACCCCTTCATAATTTCAAAGGCCTTTATTAGGTCACCCCTCTCTTTTCTAGAGAAAAGAGCACCAGCCTTTTCAGTCTTTCCTGATAGTTATAACCTCTCAGTTCTGGCATCATCCTTGTACATCTTTTTTGCATCTTCTCCAGTGCCTCTCTGTCCTTTTCTAATATGAAGATCAGAACTGTACACGATAAGTATGGTCTAACCAAGGATCTGCACAAGTTTAACATAACTTCCCTGCTTTTCAATTTTTTTTCCCTCTAGAAATGAACCCCAGTGCTTTGTTTGCATTTTTATGGCCTTGTTAACTTAACATAAAGTGAGAAGCCACTCTACAAGTTTTCTCAAACACACTTTTTAATCCTATACATAATACACCCCAAAAATAAAATGGCAGTAAAATTGAAATAGTTTCTGAAATGAAATCACTTAATGCAGTACTTTCTACTGCTTAGTATTAAGCTGAAATACTGCCTAAGATGATTAAATCCTACAGGTTTCCAGGAAGAAAAATCACTTTCCTTATTAAAAAGCATTTTACTAAACCCTCCCAAGGTAAATCAGCTTTAGAAAATCTGTGCACCATCCAGTCATGCTTTCTCTTGCTGCACTACTTCCTAGTATATGCAATGAAATGCTTTTCACAAGTTAAATACATGGAATTATTGAGAGTAGGAGCATTCCATATAAAAAGATTTAGTGCAGGTCATGGCCCAAGCTTATAACTTACGATATCTGATCAGAGAGGTGGAGATAAATTCTGTCCTCGAGTGTTTTCACATGTTTTATGGCAATAAGTGTTTGTGTGGTCAGCATTAGTGGGGAGGAGGGGGGGGGGGGCCTGCATCTCCTCGTTATTTAGCTCTATTCAGGCTTACCAAGGCCGCGCTGTGTCAAAGTCTGTCTTTATCTGTTCTGAAGCAATTTGCTTGTGGCACTATATCAAAACAACCTCCTTCCCTTCCTCTGAATGGAAATCATTTCAAGATTCACATACTAGAGGTCAAGTTGAAGGGATTTTTTTTTGTTCACTAAAGTTAACCTGGTCATTAATGAAAAACATAATTAACTCATGGACAAAGCAATCTTTTTAGGACACAGAACTTCTATCAAGAAATGGCAACATTTTGCAAAGGAGAGGGTCGTGCGGAGGGAAGAAAGGAGGAATTGTTGACGTCCAGGACCAAAATAGATTCACTCATCCTGTACACAATACTGTGTTGTCTCAGCAAACATCAGTCAAATAACATTAAAGCACTTTCATACAGTGCGTCCTTGTACAGTTGGGATGGTTTGCCTTACTGTAAAAAAAAAAATCCCCCATCTCAAAAGCAAACTATTTATTAAAAGATTAAGACAACCAAATGTGTACACTGCTCATTAGGTTTGTCCTCATTATCTCTCCAACTTCCTGAGGATTGGTTCCTGGAACAAATGTCTGGATTTCTCATTTCTTGTACATAAAAATCTTACTGTGTACTTTGATCTTAGATTATACAGGTTCATTGATTTAAAATAAAGATGTCCATACTGATGCAGGGGTTTCCTGCAACCAGGATGGACTGGGGTTTTTCTGTAAGAAGTCTTGGGTTTGTTTCTGTACCGGCTTCAACTGTCCATGAAACATCAACTATCTGCACAATTAGCCTGGGAATGCTCACCAGAGGATTAATGACAAACATGCTTTTCCAGAAATAATCTGTGGTTTCCCTCATGGAGAATTCTGCAGCCAGTATGTTAACAATTAAAATGTTTTAAGCATCTTTATTTGAAGTAGCTAGATATCAAAAAATTAATTTGGTCACAAAACAAAAACAATTTTCTAAACTACTGAAGAGAAAGTTAACTATACTGTCCCTACTTTGACACAAAATACTGGGTGGCTGGAGCCCAACACCCCAACATCTGGATCAACTGAGCAAAAGTGACAAATTATTGCATTGAAGAGAGAAACTGCTGTCAACACAACAGTCAAATGAGCATCTGAAAGAGAAAAGCGGGTGGAGCATTTCAGTTGGGTGTTCTGATGAAGGGTCTCCACTGCAATGTTCTCCTGATTAACTAACTGTCAGACAATACAAATAAAAGCAAAAACTGCTAATGCTGGAAACTCAGCAGGTATTAACTTCCCCCATTTTCTCACGTTTTTCCTTTCGTAGGCCTCTTACTGTTTGTTATTTACATGCTCTCGTGTTCCTTTAATGTCTTCCTGGCTTAGATGGTCTCTATATTATTTGCCAATCTCCTGCTTTCCTTTTAAGCAAGCTGCAGGTCAAGAATTTCCTGTGATTGGAGTACCCCGTTTTATTTTGCTTCCTATTCTTTTTTCCTGATTCTGTTAATATGCCCGTTTATCTTTCGGTTCTGAAGGAGGACATAGTCCTAAAAGTTAACCCATATTTTCTCTCTACTGATGCGGACTGACTGCAGGGTATTTCCAGCATTATCTGTTTTTAATTGAGATTTTTAGCACTTGCAATTTTTCTGACAAAATGTGAGTGTTTTGGCATCTTATAATTAATATACTTTTTATCCTTGTGCGAGTTAAACTCCTGCAGTTTGCTGTACGTGATGCTGGGAGTTTCTCTTTACTTCAATGCTTTGAATTAACTTATATCCAACTTTGCCTAAGACACTAATTGAATTTAAGTGGAAGAGAGGGGAAAATACACTGACCATGCCTCCAATCTAACAATTTTGTTTTACATAAATTGCTGCTTCAATTAGGCATCTTGCAATTAAACAGTAAAGATTTCAAAAGATGATGATTTTAATTAGTCAATTCACATTAAACAGACACAGAAGCACAAACAGATCCTAATGTACTGAACTTCAGTTCTGTTAGTCAAAGGTTACAATCTTGTATTTGATAAGAGTCCTTTGAAGTGCTATTTCTAACCAAGTCATGTACATTAGAAGAAGCCAATTTCACAGTGGCTGCACAGAGGTTGTACAAACAGCCGATGTGTATTTTAACATGCTATAATTACCAAAAAGCAAAGACGAGGAATTTAAAATGCATAATTTCTTGCTCATACTGAAAGTTCATCCATGTGAATAAATTCATTCTGATGATTGCTGACATGCATAAAATACCATCGTTGCAAATTCAAAGGCAAAGCACATTTCAGCAATGACAGTCAGGAATTTTTTGTGGTAAACTTACTGTCTGGGCTCCCCAAAGTGTTTTCATTCAACTTACAATAGGACTAAAGTCAATCGCTGCACAGCATAGTCAGTCAAGTTACTGACTTCAACGCTCTACCCTCCATACTACACGTTCAAGTAGGAAACAACCATAAAAAAGTGCACACTTGTGTCCTTTTATATGAAAATAAAGCACAACCTGAAATGGTCAGAAGCCTTGTAATACTTACTGCAATTTTATACCGCAGCCGCTGGTCTGAGACCATTAGCTGCAGTGTGGGTTCCAGCCAGGCAGTACCTCATTTATACTCCCTGCCTCAAGTGGCAATTCTCCTTCTCAAGGATGGTCTTTTCATGAATGCTTAAACACATGTGCAGAGTTCCTCTCCCAAGTGTTTAAATTTAAAATGTTTAGAGAGCACAAGCTCTCTATGGAACATGGAGTCCAGCTAAAAATTTTGAAAACTATTGGTCATAAGACAATGACAACTTGCATTTATATAGCACCCTTAGCTTAGTAAAAATGACACAAGGTGCTTCACAGGAGTGTTATCACATAAAATTTGACAAAGAGCCACATAAGGAGATATTGGGACAGGTAGGTTTAAAGAAGTGACTTAAAGGAGGAGAGAGAGAGATTTAGGGAGGGAATTCGAAAGCATAGGGCCTAGGCAGCTGAAGACATGGCAGCCAATGGCAGAATGAAAAAAATTGGGCAAGAGGCCAGAATTGGAGGAACGCAGAGATCTCAGAGATTTATAGGGCTATAAGAGGTTACAGAGATAGGGAGGGGCGAGGCCATGGAGGGATTTGAATACAAGGCTGAGAATTTTAAAATCGAAGTGTTACTGGACCGGGAAGCAATGTAGGTCAGCGAGCACAGGGTTGATGGGTGAACGGGACTTGGTGCAAGTTAGGATACAGGCAGCAGAGCTTTGGATGAGCTCAATTTCATGGCGGGTGGAATGTGGGAGTCTGGTCAAAAGAGCACTGGAATTACAAAGATATATTCCTGACGAGTGGGAGGAGATTTGGATTATGGCATATATTGTCTCAGCGTGTTCCCAAACCAATGATACACAACTCAAAATATTTTGCTGTTTTAATCTTACTGCCAATTAGACTAAAGAAAACTTAACTTTGGCAAGAATGTTGTAAAATGGATTTCCTTTATCATATTTTGGAGATAATCACAAATCAACAGGGCAAGCAATGTGGAGCCAGGAATATAGCCCAGAAAAGAGCTGAGCTAGTAACCTATAACATGCAGTCACAAGCAAGTTATGGTCAGCGCAAGTGACAAGCAGATCACAGTTCATGGCTGCTCATCACATGTTCTGCTTACATAACATTAGATTAATTAAAGTGACTAAAGTTGAAGGTAAATATTAATTTTAACTGAATTATTTAGACATGCGCATTAATTGCTCTGATTCTAAGAAATTCCTTTCCTTCCTTGCTGTCAGTTTGCCATTTGACAAAATGTGAACATTTGTGGTGGGGTAATGTTAGGGTATAGATATGCATCACTAAAATTAGATTTAAAAATGAATACAACTAATCGCAATGGCAGCTTGAAGATTTACATTCTATGATTCTATGAAATACGGAATAATAGAAATTTACGGCACAGAAGGAGCCATTTGACCCATCGTGTCTGTGCCGGCTGAAAAAGAGCTATCCAGCCTAATCCCACTTTCTGGCTCTTGGTCTGTAACCTTATAGGTTACGGCATTTCAAGTACATATCCAAGTACTTTTTAAATGTGATAAGCGTTTCTGCCTCTACCACCCTTTCAGTCAGTGCGTTCCAGACCCCCACCACCCTCTGGATGAAAAAAATTTCTCAACTCCCCTCTAATCCTTCTACCAATTACTTTAAATCTATGCCTCCTGATTATTGACACCTTTGCTAGGGGAAATGGGTCCTTCCTATCCATTTGGATAAGCATGACTTCCAAAAAGGAAAATTAAGGTAGGGAAGGTTGATAGGTGTCAGTTTGGCTCATTTGGTAGCACTCTCAACTATGAATGGGTTGATCATGAGTTCAAGCCTCACTATGAACTTGAGCACATAATCTGGGCAGATACTTCAGTACTGTCACTTTTGCCTAAATAACAGCAATGACCTCAATTCAATGTGATTCATTCACTGTGAAGCACTTTGGGATGTCTTGATGTATAAGGCACTACATTTAACAAATCATATTTATATAGTGCCTTTAACTAGAAAAACATCCCTAGCTCTTCACAGAGGCATAATCAGAAAAGGATGGATGCAGATGACCTGAGGTAGAGGGAGAGGTGGGCGACATTATGGAGGTAGAAGTAGGTGGCCTTTGTGATGGAGAGGATATGGACTTGGAAGCTCAGCTCAGGGTCAAATAGGTTGGGAACGATTTGGTTCAGTCTGAGAGAGTGTGGTGGGGGTAGGGTTTGGAATCAGTGAAGGAGGTACGGAATTTGTGGCAGTCTGCTTTTAACAGGAAGAAACTGCAGTTTATCCAAGATTGAACATTGGACAAACATAAAATGCAAGTTCTTCCTTTGTGGATGGATAAAAAATCATTTACTTTTATAAAATGGGATTCATTCTGGGTCCAAACAGAAAAGCATCCAATATGAGGCTGCAAAACTGCTGGTGTTTCAAAACTGTTGGTGTTTGCCTTTCAATCTAGCAAAAAAACTCTTATGGGAGCTAAAATGCTTGGTCTCAATAAACAAGCTATTCTAGGTTCAAGATTACCACCCTTACATTAAATGCAATCAAAGACTACAAAATGATTTATTTTCCTTTACATAAAAAACTATAACATGCCATTGTACCTGGAAGGTGTAAAATTAGACACACTGCAATAAATGCAACAATTTCTAAAATGTTCAAAAAGCTAATATTCTCCCACTACAAAATAAACAGCTGCCTATCCTATATATATGCTAAACTGCTGAAGTATATGGAAATAAAGATTCACTGAACACATTCATGATATTGAACACTTAGTGCATTATGCATTCAATGCATCATTCTGCATCTTCTCCCTATAATGTAAATCACAATACAAAAAAAAAGCAAACAGTCTACTGGACAAATAGACTTATTACCAAATTTAACACAAACTAAATTATTGGGTAGAAACAATTTCAAAAATTGGAAACAAAGCTGTAATGTACTTGTTAACCAGAACTCTCATGAATTTGCTGTACTACAGTTTAGCTGGTAAACATACATCTGTCACAGCATAAATTCAGCATGAAAATTACAGTATGGAGCTACTGAATTTCACTATGATTTAGCTGCACTACCTTCACTGAGACATATCCAAGCTGGTGTTTCAGCAGATACCTGCATTTAAAATAAAAATAGGAGATATATTAAATAAACTAATCAAACTCGGGGGATAAAACCCCTGGTCCGGACAGATTACATCCATGCATTTAAAAGAATCTAGGGAAGAGATAGCAGAGGCATTACTACACATATTTAATAATTCGTTAGGAAAAAGGTGTAGTGCCAGAGGATTGGCGGATAGCTAACGTAATACCGATATTTAAGAAGGGAGATAGAACATGTCCAGGGAACTATAGACCAGTCAGCTTAAAATCGGTGGTATGAAAAATAATGGAATCCCTACTAAAGGAGAAAACAGAAGAACATCTAGAAACCAAAATTATAATAACCTCATTGAATTTTTTTGAAGAGGTAACAAAGAGTAGACAAGAGTAATGCAGTAGATGTAATGTATCTAGATTTTCAAAAGGCCTTCGATAAGGCACCACATAATAGACTAGTGAATAAGGTCAGAGAATGCAGAGTCAGGGGACAAGTAGCAGAATGGATAGCTAGCTGGCTTCAAGACAGAAAGCAGAGAGTAGGGGTAAAGGGCAGCTATTCACAGTGGCATAAGGTAGGAAGTGGTGTTCCACAAGGATCAGTGCTGGGACCACTGTTGTTCACAATTTAGACTTTGGAATCAAGAACACAATTTCTAAATTCGGGGAGGACACCAAATTGGGGGAGGGATAGTCAATACTGAGGAGGACTGCAACAAATTACAGGAAGACATTAAAAAACTTGCAGAATGGGCATACAATTGGCAAATGAATTTCAACACAGACAAATGTGACATTTTGATAAGAAAAAGAGAGAGGTCACATATTACTTAGAAAATACGAACCTAAATGGGGTAGAAGAGCAAAAGGATCTCTGAGCACAAATACACAAATCACTAAAAGTAGCGACACAGGTCAACAAGGCCATAAAAAAAGCAAACCAAGCACCAGGGTTTATTTCTAGAGGGATAGAATTGAAAAGTAGTGAAGTTATGCTAAACTTGTATCGAACCTTGGTTAGACCACACTTGGGAGCACTGCGTATAATACTGGTCGCCATATTATAAAAAGGATATAGAGGCAATAGAGAGCATGCAAAAAAGATTTACAAGGATGATACCAGAAATGCAAGGGTATACCCATCAGGAAAGGATGAACAGACTGGGTCTCTTTTCTCTTTAAAAAAAACAGAAGGCTGAGAGGTGACCTAATAGATGTCTTTAAAATTATGAAAGGTTTTGATAGAGTGGATACAGAGAGAGTCTTTTCACTTGTGGGAAGAGCAAAACTAGAGGCCATCAATATAAGACAGTCACCAAGAAATCAAATAGGGAATTCATTAGAAATTTCTTTACCCAGAGTGCGGTGAGATTGTGGAACTCGCTACCACAGGGAGCAGTTGAAGCGAACAGTATAGATGCATTTAAGGGGCGGTTACATAAGCATATGAGAGAGAAGGGAATAGAGGGTTATGCGGATAGAGTTAGATGAGGAAAGATGGGAGGAGGCTCGAGTGGAGCATAAACGTCGGCATGGACTGGTTAGGCCGAATGGCCTGTTTCTGTGCTGTATATCCTATGCAATCCTATGTAATCCCATTAACTCCAGAGCACTATCAGAAGCCGAGGACATCATACATTTCAACATGTACCCTGAAAGCACAATGTTGTAATCTGCACTGAACATCCCGCCTATCGATGGCCACCTGGCCAACAGAAGTAAGTAAACGCGCGTGATGCCAAGTGTATCAATCACCCTGGTTCCATCACAATGCAAGTACAGGTACAGGCACAGGCTAAACACATAATATGAGTGTTACACACATTAAAACAGTGACTACACTTCAAAAGTACTTCATTGGCTGTAAAGCGCTTTAGGACGTCCTGAGGTCGTGAAAGACGTTATATAAATGCAGGTCTTTCTTTCTATCTTTACACAGCATGAGCAGCAGTGTCCCAAATTTCAGAGGCAAGTGGAGTGCCCAGTTTATGCAACAAGTGTAAACTACTGGAAGAAATGTAGCGGTCTCGAGTCCATCTAATTCCCACATGCCACATTAGCACAACAGCAGCATATATCAGGCATTTGACAAATAGGGTTCTTGTGGTAAATCAGAAGCTGCATGTATGAAGCTTGGGTCTGTGTTTGCTCTTTTTAGAATATCGGGGATATGAACATAAAAGGAGACATGTTGTAGTAATAGGGGATCCGATAATTAGGGTGATAGACAGTGGCGTTTGCGACCGAGAGTTCAGAAGGGTGGGTGGCCTACCTGATGTAAAGGTAAAGGATATCACGGAGCAACTGGAGAGGAATTTGGAAAGGGAAGGGGGAAGATCCAGTTGTCGTGTCCATGTTGGGACCAATGATATAGGGAAGAAAAGGGAGGAGGTCCTGCTAAGGGAATATGAGAAGTTAGGAACTAAATTAAAAAACAGGACCTCACGGGTGGTAAACTCGGGATTACTACCCGAGCCACGTGCTAATTGGCATATGGATAGGCAGATCAGGAAGTGAATGCGTGGCTGACAGACTGGTGTGGGAAAGAGAGGTTCCATTTCCTGAGAAACTGGCACCAGTACTGGGACAGGAAGGAGCTGTACCACTGGGATGGGCTCCACTTGAACCAGAGTGGGACCAGTGTCCTAGCGGAAAGGATAAATAGGACTGTCGATAGGACTTTAAGATGGGGGTGGGGGGGGGAGACCTGGTGAAAATAACAAGTCTGAAGACAAAAAAAAAGAGATAAGAGATGAGAGTAAAGGTCAGACCTAGGTAAGGAACAAGAGTAACAAACGGTCAGGGAACAAATAGAATTATAAAACAGAAGTATAAAAGGACTGTTAAATATAAAGTAAAAGGAAAACTGCTAAAGATGAATTAAACTGCCTGTTCAGCAATGTACACAGCATCCAAAGTAAAACAGGGGAACTGGAGGCAATAATCTGTAGCGAGGAACCAGATGCAGTAGGAATAATTGAAACATGGCTCCGTAAAGAACAGGACTGGCAACTAAATATTGCAGGTTATAACTTAATCAGAAAGGATAGGGAAAGGAAGAGAGGGTGGGGGAGTTACATTAATTAGAGATAACATAATGGCAGTAGAAAAAAGGGGCATAACTAAATGTTCGAAACAGAATCCATACGGATTGAAATAAAAGATATGGGATCGATCACACTAATAGGGGTATACTACAGACCACCTAATAGTGGAAAGGAGGTGGAGGAAGAAACATGTAAGCAAATGTGAAGTAAGTAAAAGGACATAGAATGATAATCATGGGAGATTTTAACTACCCCAAATAAACTGGCAAAAACAGGCAGCAAAAGTGGTACAAGGAATGGATATTTACAAGACTCCTTTCTTACCCAGTATGTAAAAAGTTTAACAAGAGAGGGGGCACTGCTGGATCTAGGAAATGAATCAGAACAGATAAGAGAAGTTATTGATGGGGAACATCTAGGCAATACCGATCACAACACAATAAGGTTTAAGTTAAAGATCGAGAAGGACATAAATAAGACAAAAGACCAAAGTAATAAATTGGAAAAATGCTGATTTTAAGGGGATGAGAATTGAACTAGGGAAAATAAACCGGAAAAATTTACTGACAAACAAAGAAACAGAATAACTATGCGAAACATTTAAAACAATGATCAACAGACTCCAGGAGAAATATCACACACAAAAAGCAAGAATAAACTAGCCAGTAATGACACACCATAGATAAATAAAGAAATAAGGGAAAATTGATGCTAAAGAAAAAGACATACATTAAAGTACATAGACAACAAAGGAGAGGATGACAAAAGAAAATATGGAAAGGTTAGGAAAGTAAAAAAAAAACATTTAGGAAGGCAAAGAGAAACTATGAAATTAAATTAATAAATAATAAAGTATTCTATAGACACATAAATAACAGAAGAAAAATCAGGATAGGAATAGGGCCACTAAGGGATACACACAATAAATTCACAGGTAATGACAACAAAAAATAATTACTTTGCCTCAGTATTTACCAGGGAGACTAACGTGGTGGACATGATATCCTTTTTGATCTCTTCTAATGTCAAGATATTTAAAATAGAAAGGGGGGGGGCGGGGGGGGAAGAGATAATTAATAAACTAATCAAACTTGAGAGAGGATAAAACCCCTGGTCCAGATGGATTGCATACAGCCAAATTAAAATAAGTTAGGGAAGAGATAGCAGAGGCACTATTACATATATATAGAAATTCTTTAGAAAAGGGAATAGTGCCACAGGACTGACGACACCGAATGTGATTCCTATATATAAAAAGGGAGATAGAACAAGTCCAGGGAACTATTGACCAATTAGCTTAACGCCGGTAGTAGGAAAGATAATAGAATCCTTACTGAAAGATGCAAGAAAAACATCTTGAAACTGAAATATAATTAAAAGTAGTCAGCATGGATTCCAAAAGGGAAGGTTCATGCTTGACCAACCTTATTGAATTCTATGAAGTAACAGAATGGGTAGATAAGGGTAATGTGGTAGACGTATTGGGGGAGAAATTCAGTATCGCCCCATTTGGGGCGCAATTATCGGCCGGGCGCAAAGATTAGCGCCTGGCGCTAATTATCGCCACCGACTGCAAACTTGACTTTTATCGCCCCTGGAGGTGATTGGAGCGCTAAATCAGGCGCTTCACACCTGTCTTAAGGCGCAACGGCCGAGGAGCGAGGCACTACCTCAGAGTGCTGGCGAAGCTCATGTGATGTCAGTCAGCAATGGAACACACACACAATGGCACGGACCAGTTCTTAAAGGGGATGGTTGATCTTGCTTTCCATCCACATCCTGCTCATTGCAGCTTTGAATCTCGGCCTGGAGAGACCTGCACATCAAATCTGCTGGAAAGAACAATGGAGAGTACCAGGCAAAGAGCTCAGAGTGCAGCCCCCACAATCTATTCTAAATCGATACAAGGAATGGCAAACCAAAATGAACCTGCAAAGTGCTGCTCAGTACCAAAAGCTCCTTCACACAGCGTTGAATCTCTCCAGAAGTCTCTCGCTCTCTCTCTCAGAATGTGTGGTTCAAAAATGGCACCAACAATAAAAGGCAGGAAGCGGTCGCCTTTAAATAGCGCTCCCCCCAGTCCCTTCATGACTGCAAAACGCTCCCCTCAACCTGTCGTTGCTAGCGTCAGGCGGTAAGGCAGGGGGCGCCACTCAATATCCGCTCCGGGGCGATACCGGGGCGTTGTGCACTCGACTGATGTCACGATCTGCCGGCGCAGGAGATCGCGGCGGTAGTGTTTAGCGCCGCCGCAAAATGTCTAGTTAATTTCACGAGCGGCGCAAACATCGCCGCGCCTGGGCGCTAGATGCTTTGCGCCCCATTAGCGCCCTCTTAAGGTGCTAACGGGAGGCGCAACCAACTGAATTTTTCCCCCAATATATTTGGATTTCCAAAAAGACTTCAATAAGGTACCGCATAGCAGACTCATGTCTAGGCTCAGAACAAGTGGAGTCAGGGGACAAGTAGCAGAATGGAGAGCAAGCTGGCTATAAAACAGAAAACAGAGTAGGGGTTAAAGGTAGTTACTCAGATTGGCAAATTATGGGAAGTGGTGCTCTACAAGGATCAGTGCTGGGACCACTGTTGTTCGATATTTACAGAAATGATTTGGACTCGGGAATCGAAGTACAATTTCAAAATTTGCTGATGACACCAAATTAGGGGGGGGGGGATGTAATTAATAGAGGAAACTGCAACAAATTACAAGGCGGCATTAATAAACTTGCAGAATGGGTGTGTAATTGGCAAATGAACTTCAATATAGATAAGTGTGGCGTAGCACATTTGGTAGGAAGAATAAAGAGGCCACATACTCCTTGGAAAATAAGTGTCTAAATGGGGTAGAGGAATAGAGGGATCTGGAGGTTAGTGAGGCCATAAAAAAAAAAATCAAACAAAGCACTCGGGTTAATTTCTAGAGGGACAGAATTGAAAAGCAGAGAAGTTATGTTAAACTTATAAAGAACCTTGGTTGGACCACACTGTGAACAGTTCTGGTCTCCATATTATAAAAATAGAGGCACTAGAGAAGTGCAAAACAGATTTACTAGAATGATAGCAGAACTGAGAGATTATATTAATCAGGAAGGATTGATAGGCTGAGGATATTTTCTCTGGAAAAAGAGAAGACTGAGGGGTGACCTGATAGAGGTCTTTAACATTATGAAAGGATTTGATAGGGTAGACAAACAGAAGATGTTTCCACTGCGGCCAAGGCCAGAACTAGGGGCCATAAATACAAGATAGTCACTAATAAATCCAACAGGGAATTCAGGAGAAACTTCTTTACCCAGAGCGTGGTGAGAACATGGAACTCGCTACCACAGGGAGTGGTTGAGATGAACAACATAGGTGTATTTAAGGGGAAACTAAATAAGCACATCAGGGAGAAAGGAATGGAAGGATAGGTTGATGGGGTTAGATGAAGGGTAAGAGGAGGCAGGCTCGTGTGGAGCATAAAGCCCGGCATGGACCTGTTGGCCAAATGGCCTGTTTTGGTGCTATAATTACTTTGTAATCAGCACATTACTGCTGCAGAGAGCAGACTAGATAATGGGGTGTCCAGTCCAGTGGCTGCTAGTGACCTTTGACAGGTGAGGCACAGCTGTACAAGCCAGCATGTTCGCTTCTTAGGCAGTCCCTCGGAACCGAGGATGACTTGCTTCCACATTAAAAATGAGTTCTCAGGTGACTGATGAGTCCAATGCAGGACCTACAGTCTCTGTCGCAGGTGGGGCAGACGGTGGTTGAAGGGGCAGGTGGGTGGGGTGCTTGGGTTGACGTGCGCGCCTTCCGCTGCCTGCGCTTGGCTTCCGCTTGCTCCCGGCGAAGAGACTCGAGGTGTTCGGCGCCTTCCCGGATGCTTCTCCTCCACTTTGTGCATTCTTGGGCCAGGGATTCTGAGGTGTCGGTGGGGATGTTATACTTTTTCAAGGAGGCTTTGAGGGTGTCCTTGAAACGTTTCCTCTGCCCACCTGGGGCTCTCTTGCCGTGCTGGAGCTCCGAGTAGAGCGCTTGTTTCGGGAGTCTCGTATTGGGCATGCGGACAATGTGGCCCGTCCATCGGAGCTGATCGAGCGTGGTCAAAGCTTCGATGCTGGGGATGTTGGCCTGAGCGAGAACACGGACGTTGGTGCGCCTATCCTGCCAATGGATTTGCAGGATCTTGCGGAGGCAGCGTTAGTGGTACCTCTCCAGTGCTTTGAGGTGCCTGCTGTACATGGTCCATGTCTCTGAGGCATACAGCAGGGCGGGTATCACTACTGCTTAGTGCCGGGTTTGAGGTCCTGGTCTTCAAACACTCTTCCTCAGGCGACCGAAGGCTGCACTCGCACACTGAAGGCGGTGTTGGACTTAGTCATCGACGTCTGCCCTTGTTGAGTCGGCTCCTGAGGTATGGAAAGTGGTCCACGTTGTCCAAGGCCTTGTCGTGGGGGGCAGTACTATGTGGCGGGGGCAGGTTGGTAGAGGACCCTTGTCTTACAGATGTTTAGTGTAAGGCCTATGCTCTCGTACGCTTCGGTGAAGGTGTTGACGATGGTTTGGAGTTCGACCTCCGAGTGAGCGCAGACGCAAGTGTCGTCTGCATACTGTAATTCGACGACAGGATGGGACGACCCTGGATCTGGAATGGAGGCGACGGAGGTTGAACAGTTTCCCGTTTGTTCTGTAAATTAGCTCCACTCCAGCGGGGAGCTTACTGAGGGCGAGATGGAGCATTGCAGCCAGGAAGATCGAGAAGAGCGTTGGTGCGATGACACAGCCTTGCTTGACCCCGTTTCGTACGTGAATTGGGTCTGTGGTGGAACCGTTGGTCAGGATCATGGCTTGCATGTTGTCATGAAGCAGGCAGAGGATGGTAGCATGTTACCATGCCAATGGGTCTTTCGTGCACGTGCAAGGAGTTTTATTTTCTTGTCCAGATATCTTTCATGATAAAAAAAGCAAGTTCAAAGAAAAGAGTAAGAGGGGAACTAGAAAACAGATGGGAGAAGAGAAAGCCAATAATCACTTTGGCAAAGCCAGTTCCCTTTCTTGAACTCATTCATACCAATATGCACATTGTAAACCTCCGTACTGCTCTCATCTCAGCCTAAGCCTCTCTCTCCCTCGCCCTCTCCCAGCCCGACTCCTTGCTGCCACTCAGCTGGCAGCGCTTCTTGTGGAATCACACCGCCAGGATGTGGAGCACGGCCCCACCGCTCGGCTCCATACTGCTCACCTGGGGCTCGAGCAGCTGCCGACAGCAACTCCACACGTGCGCACACACAAAATTCTAGGTGGAGCTTTGCCTCACCTCATAAGCTGCCTCCGATACAGTAAGAATGATAGAGCAGAAGCAAAGCAATATTGAGCTTGTATGAAGCATTGGTCCTGCCCTGTCTGGAGTACTGTGGACAAATGTGGTCACCAGATTACAGAAAGGATATCGCAGGTTTTGACAGGGTACACCGAAGCCTGGCTAAATTGATATGTGTGATTAGGCAACAGCTATAAGAGGCAGAATAGAAACTGGAAAGGTTGATACTCAAGGAGACAATTCAGGTTTGATTTTATTGAAGTATTCAGGATCCTAAACAATATAGACAAACTGAACCCGAATAATATCTTATAGTCACAAACTCTACAAAAGAGCACAGACTGAAGAAGAGTGAACACACAGTTTAATCACTTTACTGAAGGTCATGAATGGATTGTCCAGGGAGAAAATTGAAACATAACGTTAAGGGGGAGCTGGATGGATTGGATTGGTGAGGCAACAATTACAGGGTATGAAAGACTTTGGTTCCACCCTGATGGACCAGTGTTATTCTCAGTCCTAAACATCGAATTACATACAATGTACAGCACAGAAACAGGCCATTCGGCCCAACTGATCCATGCCGATGTTTATACTCCATACAAGCCTCCTTACACCCCTCTTCATCTAATCCCATCAGCATAACTTTTTATTCCTTTCTCCCTCATGTGTTTGTCTAGCTTCCCCTTAAATGTATCTATGCTATTCGCCTCAACTACTCCTTGTGGTAGCAAATTCTAACCACTCGCAAGGTAAAGAAGTTTTTCCTGAATTCCCTATTGGATTTATTAGTAAATATCTTATATTTATGCTTATGTTTTACTACGTTAAAGGAACTATATAAATGCAAGTTGTTGTTATTGTTATGTTCTCACACAGAAACTTAAAGTCCTGTATTTTCTTGTGACTACCAAGTTTGAATTGCTAACCCATTTAAGCTACTGGAAAGAAGAGAGAAAAGTAACTAAACAAAACCCCAAATACAAAAATTTTAGTCTGTGCTCAGCTTTCCAAATATCGTTGAAGTCAACAGAATTTTTCCAGACCCTGATGACCACTCTGGCAAGACACTAAACTGAATCCAGCCCTTATCTAATAGGCTAATTGGTTCTTAGCTGAGGAGGACCTGCTCCACAACTTAGCCATCCAATACTCTGGAAGCCCACCCTGGCCCACTGTCTGAGGTCTCTAATACCAACTGTTATGGCAGACACTACAGAGACAGATTTTCTCCATAATAGCCCACACCCAAAACTATTTGAGTGGATTGCTCATGCATGTGTTTCACCCAGTGCACCTGATAAGATCATTTGCTTCCAGAAAAACCTCCTAACCCACAAGTCCAGTTATTTAAGACTCTTCAGGAGAAATTGGAGCACTTCCTTGAGCAGGGAATTCATAATTCATCCACACCTGGAAGACACCTAGTGAATTAGCAGGTGGTTGTGTAAAAAGGAAACTTTCAGACACCTCGAATATTACAACAGTGACTACATTTCAAATACTTTATTGGCTGTAAAGCGCTTTGGGACGACCCGGGGTCGTGAAAGGCGCTATAGAAATCCAAGTACTTTCTTTATAACCAACCTGGCCCAGAGCACAAATCTCTTAATCTCCTCTGTGGGAATTGTCAATTTGTACTTGAAAGTTCAATAAATGAAGAACTAATATTTTCACTTAATTAGGAACCTAAAACAGCTAGACCATTTCAAAAACAATGAAATGGCAGGTTTTGTTTTCAAATTAGTAGTTTTAAAACAAAAGTGGAAACCTTCGTTTATGTTCTCTACTCAACTAATTTTTCCTTCTCCTTCCATCGGATCAAAGCAAGGACCTTCTATGGAGATTGTGGGACACAAAAATACGGGAGGAGAAGTTTTGACGCGGAGCATTCCAAAGCAGGAGCTTCTGGCGTTAGGCGGCAGCAACAGTGCACTTTTTTTTAATAATTAAGGGTGATTAGGAAAATCTAAAAATAAGGTTAATGTACTCAGAGTGCTGCTATCACTGCAGGCAAGAAATTCACACAAACAACAAGTTTAACTATTAAAAGTGGAAGGATTTATCAACTGAAAATATGGACACTTTGCTCTGAAAAGTACTGGGTGAAAAGATTGAAGAGAAACTCAAGACACTATTAAATTGTCATTTAAAAAAAACTTTCTCCTTGCCTCTCCTGGGTACTCCTGCTGGAATATGATTGCAAAGGTGCCAAGCAGGCCTCTTTTACCTCAACCAAGCAGCTATTTTTCCATATACAGGTCAGGACATTGTGTCCAGCATTCACAGCCAAGCCTGAACCCATCTTCCCCATGTACCCAAGTACACTTCTTAAGCAAGGGTCGCTGGACAGTGATCAGCAGCAGAATGCTGGCTGAACTTGATCCTTTCCAGCTTGGGGAGACAGAGGCCGGTTGTAATGCCCTCAGCCAAGATCAGGGATCAAACCTTTGATCTTCCTGGCCAGTGTTAGTTCCTTGAGAAATATTACTAGGATTTGTAGGGTTTGAATAATATAACAGTTATACAATAGAAAGTCTGTCAAATAGCCTGCGTTGTATCATATATGCGTATCACATGAAAAATTAATCACTTACACTTTTCTGATGGGCTCAAATTATTATCTGTTAAATGCTGATATTGGTGAAATATAGACAGGTTCGAAAAGCTACCAATCTGGCACCAGCAAATCTTTGGTTTTTTTCCTATTCTTTTAAGTGGCCTTATTGTCACAAGTGGACCATGTACATTTAATATTCATAAAACAAAAGGGAGCATCTTAAAAGGAGGACAGAGAGGTGGAGAGGTTTAGGGAGGGAATTCCAGAGCTTAGGGATGGAGCGATGAAAATCGGGGATGCGCAAGAGGCCAGAATTGGAGGAGCAGAGTTCGCGGAGGGTTGTAGAGCTGGAGGAGGTTACAGAGATAGGGAGGAGCGAGGCCATGGAGGGATTTGAAAACAAGGATGAGAATTTTAAAATCGAGGCACTGTCAGACTGGGAGTAAATGTAGATCAGCAAGCACAGGGGTGATGGGTGAATGGGACTTGGTACACCAACTGTGTATTTTTTCCCTCAAAAAATTCCTCCCCATAAAGTATTTACCTACTTCATCAACTTCATGACAACTGAAAAGGGTGATTTACGCAAGGTGGGTAGACAAAGTGGAATGAAAAACAAAACTACCATCACACCCCAACCCATTAAGAGACAGTCGAGGCTTATCTCCTAACATTTTCCCTCCATACACTTTTTCCCCATTGAGCATCGCCATGGAATATCTATTGTTCATATGTGGGGACAAAATACCTACTTCTGGATCAAGGGATTTTTTCCCCATGGGATGATGGCATTTCTATTCTTGTGTGCCAATAGTTCAGATGAGGAACAGCAGTTTAAGCAATTTCATTTTTTACTGCATAAAACTCAAGGCTGACAGACACTAATAAAGATGCCCATACACTTGAGAATAAAAAATGTGTTTCAAAACATTTTAAACCGCTATCTTAAACATGATGCATCAAAGCAATTGCATTCTCCATTTCTACCCCAGCACCCCAAAAATAATCATACTGTTGGTAACAGCACCTAAGGGAAAGGTTTTAAAATGTGGAACAGTCTCTCCTGGTGGAACGATAAAATCAATTAAGTTCACCACCCTCCATGAACATTTTCACCACAGTTAATAATGCTCTGCAGAGTCACAACCACAACAGTGCAGCAACGGGGACCTAGCAGGAAACAGCTCCCACTTAAATATCTATCTTTAATCAGTCACCTGACCTGTAGAGCACAAATGGTGAACTTGAATCAAGCAAGTGCACACAAATGATTCTGAATCCAAAAGGAAACAGATTAGCTTCATTCTAACATTACAGTTCTAGAAAAGCCAAGGAAAGGAAATGTCCATAAGTTTTAATGGACAGTAAATCTAGTTGTACCATGGAATATTCCTTTAATACGTACCTGAATGGATAAATAAATCTCAGTACTGTACAACCAAAAACTTGCCATAAAACCCTTTAGAATAACAAAAAAAGTGGTCAAAATAGTTAGCAAAGCGATTATTTATTTCTTCCTGCTCTCATTAATGACTGTTCCGAGAACATACATTACAGTCAGAGAAACGAGAGAGAGACACACACACACAAATTGTGAATTTAAGTGTTTTAACCTTTTGCAAAAGTCTGACTAGATCTAAAGTGATTAATGGATTTGTCAGAGCATACCTGAATGCATAATAAAAAAGCTAAGATGATGAAGTACAGGTCACCAGCATGCTACAAATAACTTCAAATCATAAATGAACCCACACAGACAGCTAACATCTGTCAAATAAAACACAACTCTTAATCCTTTAGTTGATTCTGTTGTTCCTCATTTTTAACACTTGCAAGAGAATAAAATGCAACTTTTGATCATCATTGTCATTACCAAAATTGTGTGTGCTCCTGAATGGAGGGAGACAGGCGGACAGCGTTCCTCCAATGTGCGTACAGTGACAGCATCATACAATGTTAGGAATGATAGGGGTCAAATGTGTATCAGTTTTCTCTCCATTGCTCCAACATCAACATTCAACTCAACCCAACCCTAAAAGTGCCCTCTCTATGTGTGACATCTCCATTTTGAACATTCTTTAGTTTTGTGGCACCATTGAGCAAAAATATGTGACTGTCAATTACGATCATATACAATCATACAGCACAGGAGGCGGCCATTTGGCCCATTGTGCCTGTGCTGGCTCTTTGAAAGAGCTACCAAATAGTCCCACACCCATGTCCTTTCTCCATAGCCCTGCATTTTTTTTCCTTTTCAAGTAAAAGTATACATCCAATTGCCTTTTGAAAGTTACTATTGAATCTGCTTCCACTCAGATGCAATCCTGTAATCTGCTCTGATCATTTTTTAAATATGTAAATACAGTTGCATAAATATTTTTTGGTTGTTAAAACAAACACTCGTTTTTCCGAAGTCTCATGATTACTATGACAATTAAAGAACATTTCTGCAATTGAGAGAACTTTTTTTTTTTTTCCTCCTGTGAGTTTTCTGCTTTTCAAGGTGTGGGATGTTAACAAATCCCTATTTCAGGCACACAATGTCAGCATCAAGCACCCCCAGTACAGGTATTTCATTGACAGATGATTTGAAAAGCTCTCTCCATTCTGCCTCCAGCCCCACAACAGCACATTTCCCAATTACTGCCTGGTTGCCCTCTTGGCCACCTTGGAAACCAAGGAATGAGGGAGTGATTTTAGTCTCGAACATAAAATTACAAGGAATTAATCAACGAGGTGAGGAACAGCTGCAGTGGACCACAAAAAGAATCAAAGTAGGACAGATATCGCTGTTCCTTCATTGTCACTGGGTCCAAATCTTAGAATTCCCGACCTACCACCATCGTGGGATCACCATCACCGTGAGAACTACAGATCAAATGAAGATTTTCTTTACAGAGTGGTGAGAATGTGGAACGCGCAGCCACAAAGTGTTTGAAGCAGAGAGCACCGACACATTCAAGGGGAGGCTTGATGCATACATGAGGAAAAAGGAAATAGAGGGATGCACGGGGCAGGACGGGGAGAAGTAATTAGAGTGGGAGGAGGCTCGTGTGGCGTATAAACAAAGGTATACATCAGTTAGGCCGAAATTCCCTCTCCTGTGATGTAGATTCTACGCAAGAAAACTGACCAGCACAAATACCTTTGCATGGCAACTAATGATGGTCAATAAATGAAGCCTTGCCAGAATTGCCCACATCTCAAGAACAAATTTTAAAAAGGTAGGCAGAGAAATAATGGAGAAAGAGAGAGACAGAGACAGAAAGAGAAAAATGATCAGCAGTGTTAGCAGTTTTCTCAGCTTCTGACATACATCAAGAATCAAGCTATTAAGCACCAACCTAACAAACAAATGCAGGTATGAGACAGGGCTAGCCCATCACTGGAGCTCCCTTGCTACTGCCTGAGTCCCAGTTATGCATGTTCGTTGCACTTGTGAGGAACATTAGAACAGCCTCTGGATAATGCAGTCTGTAAGCGGTGACCTTCTGGTTCCTCTGCAACTCAGAACGCCCTAACACATGCTAATGCAAATCCCCACTGCTGCTTCCTGCCACACTAGCCGTGCCTCAGTTGGTAGCACTTTCGCCTGAGTCAGAAGATTGTGGGTTCAAGTCCCATTCCAGAGACTTGAGCACAAAAATCTAGGCTGACAATCCAGTGCAGTGCTGAGGGAGTGCTGCGCTGTCGGAGGTGCCGTCTTTCAGATGAGACGTTAAATCCCGTCTGCCCGCTCAGGACGACGCAAAATATCCTATGGCACTAGGTCGAAGAAGAGCAGAGGAGTTGTCCCCAGTGTCCTGGCCAAAATTTATCCCTCAATCAACATAACAAAAACAGATTATCTGGTCATTATCACGTTGCTGTTTGTGGGAGCTTGCTGTGCACAAAGTGGCTGCATTACAACAGTGACTACACTTCAAATGTATTTCATTGACTGAAAAGCGCTTTGGGACATCCCGAGGTTGTGAAAGGCGATATATAAATGCAAGACTTTCTTTCTTTAACCCTCAAGGAAGCTGGCACAATCTGGACTACCGATATCTCCACAAACCAACAAAGACACTTCTTGTTTGCCATTTCAGTAGGGTTTCCTTCTTTGTGAGTTTCCTGTTAAGATAGTGTGCTCCTGCAACTTTGAACCTCAACACAGAGGTCACAATCCAAGGTCTGGAATCAAGGCTCCAAATCAACAGAGACACGACCCGATTCTCCCACCATGCAGTATTAATTGATGTGCACTTTGTTTATCTCCACAATCTGACAATATTCAACACCACCACCTTGCATTTATATAGCACCTTCAACATAGTAAAACGTCCGGGACTTCAGTTGTTGTCACGAAGCTAATTGAACAGATTCGCGCCAATACCCCATTGGGAAACCATACTTAGCCTGGCAAACCTGCATGATGTACAAAACAGTTCTTGCATGATAGCCTTAATTTAGCACCTCAAATTGTCCCTATCTCTATCAATACCAATACTTCACCCTAGTGTTATGGTAATCTGCAGAGAGACTCTCTGTGTATCATTTTCAACGCCATTTTGTTGTCTCAATTGCTAAATTTCTGCATTACATGCACAATTCTGTGCCCATCCAGAGGCTGAACCATGCACGCACACACTCTGGGGGAAAAATTCAGTATCGCCCTGTTTGGGGCGCAATTATCGGCCGGGCGCAGAGATTAGCGCCTGGCGCTAATTATCGCCTCCGACTGCAAACTTGACTTTTATCGCCCCTGGAGGTGATTGGAGCGCTAATTCAGGCACTACACATCTGTCTTAAGGCGCAAAGGCCAAGGAGCGAGGCGCTAACTCAGAGCGCTGGCGAAGCTCATGTGATGTCAGTCAGCAATGGAACACAGACACAATGGCCCTGGCCAGTTCTTAAAGGGGAGGGTTGATCTTGCTTTCCATCCACATCCTGCTCATTGCAGCCTTGAGAGACCTGTACATCAAATCTGCTGGAAAGAACAATGGAGAGGCCCAGGGAAAGAGCTCAGAGTGCAGCCCCCACAGTCTCTTCTAAATCGATACAAGGGCAAATCAAAATGAACCTGCAAAGTGCTGCTCAGTACCCAAAACTCCTTCACACAGCGTTGAATCTCTCAAGTCTCTCTCTCTCAGAATGCGTGGTTCAAAAATGTCGCCAACAAAAAAAGGCAGGAAGCGGTCGCCTTTAAATAGCGCTCCCCCAGTCCCTTCCTGACTGCAAAACGCTCCCCTCAACCGGTCGTTGCTAGCGGCGGGCAGTAAGACAGGGGGCGCCACTCAATATCCACTCCGGGGCGTTGAGCACTCGACTGACGTCACGATCTGCCGGCGCAGGAGATCGTGGCAGTACTGTTTAGCGCTGCCGCAAAATGTCTAGTTAATTTCGCGAGCGGCGCAAACATCGCTGCGCCCGGGCACTAGTTGTTTTGCGCCCCATTAGCGCCCTCTTAAGGCGCTAACGGGAGGTGCAACCAACTGAATTTTTCCCCCCTCTCTCTAATCAGCCAGTAATGCTTTCAAGTAAGTACTATCATATCATTTCTTTTGCATTTCTGCCATCTCCAATAATCCTTGAAGGACTGGCTTAACGCTTAGAATATTGATTAACAAATGACTAGTATATGAAGCCGAAACATCTTATTAATAGCTTTCCCATTCTGTCATTTATCAAGCTGAGAGAACACAACTACTTTGTCAATACATCATTTCCTTAAATGAATCACGCCACAATCAAGTGCATGTAGTAATTTCACTAAACAGAAATCTGTTTGGTACTAAATCCAGACTCAGGTGGATGGCCAGCTAATAATGAGAATGGGGACTGCCATTTATAACCATATTTGATAATAGTCAAAACACTAACAGAAATTTATTAAGCCCCAACAGAAAATGTAAGCTATAAAGAAAAGGATTATATGAGGCAGCAGATTCTGAGCCAGTCTGTCGCACAAATATCTCAGTAAGTACTGGCAAGCTTGTCATAAATCTGTCACCTATAACGGCATTCCATTAACTAACCTTCAGAAAAATTTAGTTATAACAGCCTTTCCCTTTATGGACACCACAATTTGGTACCAAAAAACTACTGCCCCAGTATCCACACTAAAACACAGTACCTGCAAACTACTGCTCCACTACCCACACCAAAATACAACACTAGCAAACTAAGTATCCACAGAAGCCTTTAAGACCCCTTCCCACAGCCCTTCAAAAGAAAATGGCAATCAAAGCTATGTTCTAAAGCCCCAGAATTGTTTAACATCACATCCAAAATCTGGCACTTTCAATAGCACTCCCTTGGTACTATAGTGACGTGTCAGCTTAGATTATGTGCCCAAGTCCACTGTGGAGCTTGATCTACAACCTTTTGACTCAGAGGGAAGAGTGCTACTAAAGTGAGCCAAGTTGACACTTCAAGTCCAGGAGGTGCACTTAGTACTTCATAGAAAAAACAGCATTTTACCTTTCCCCCCCCCCCCCTCTCCCCCCCACGAAAAGTCAACTTTCTCAGCAGCCGAGAAGCACAAAAGATCAGCACCCCACTGCTTGTAGTGCAGCCATTACAAGATGTACAGACACAAAAGTTTGGAGCTGATGTTCACTTTGCTAACAAAGCTCGTGTAAACTCAAAATTGGAATCCCTATGTACCCGATCGGATGCTGCAACTCAATAAAGGCCCATGGGTGACAAGGAGGACCTGACCAAGAAAGCTTTCATGGCATAACACTCACAAAGGAACAGAGTCCAGAGGCACTTTTACCCCTTTGGATGAGAGCGCATTAATTTGTATGTGAAAGGAGAAAGAATGTTGGTGTTCAATCCCACCTCCACAGAGCAGGATTATAATTAGGCAACACCAAACTGAAGTACTCCCATGTGGAGTTTCCAGGGACAGAAAGTTTGAGCTATGAGCCAGAAATACACCATGTGGAGTCTTAGATCTAGTTATTTAAATCTAGACATTTAAAACAAATTCCCTGCATTACAATAATGATTACATTTCAGTGGTACTTAGTTGGCTGTGAAGCACTTTGGGACATCCTGAGATCTTGAAAGGTACTATATTACTACCTTGTTACTAGTTGAGGCGAATAGCTAAGAAACATTTAAGGGAAGCCAGGTAAACACATGAGGGAGAAAGGAATAGAAGGATATGTTGGTGGGGTTAGATGAAGAAGGGTGGGAGGAGGCTCGTGTGGAGCATGAAGACCTGCACAGACCAGTTGGGCCATCTAGCCTGTTTCTGTGCTATACATTCGATGTAATTCTATAATTGCGAGTTTGTTCTCTTAATAATCTACTTTACTGCATATTATACTTTTTCATTGCATTTTTTAAACATTCCTTAAATCAAGATTCAACTACCATACACATAAATTTGCATCACAATATAAAGACACTGCAAAGAGTTTTTCCAATGGCTCAGTAGGTTTCGGCAGTGAGCCACTGAGGCCTGATCCATTCCACAGTCTGTGCAAAATTAAGAGATCTTTGCAAGGCAGCAGCACAGGCACCACAAGTGGTCTCAACCTTGATGCCCTGCAGCTGAATAGGTTGGCAGTACTTATCGTCTAAGCTTACATACAAAAAATAGTCACTTGTGTGATATACCGGAGGGCAATTGACACCTATGAACCATATCACATCAAGGAGTCAATGTCTTTAGAAAAGGAAGGAGCGGGTAGAAAATTTATACTGTTCTTCTCCACACTTGCATCACAAGATTGTGTTGCAGTTTGGAACCATACAAATACTTGCTAAAATTGAAGTTGTCCATTAAGAATGGAACTGGTGCTAATTTGAAACTTCTGATACAGCATTCCAATACTGTTCAAAATGTAGCGAACACAGATGTACAAGGAATAAATCAAAGACATAACCTAACCATCTCCAGCAGGCTTCGCTGATGTTGACTACCCAAGATCATGCTGCAACAGCAGAGAATTACAAGAAACCTCATGTGTAAGGAAATGACTAATAGCTCTTGTATATTAGTGGTTGAAACCTGAACCTTTATTAGGAGACCAACCACCAATGAAGACCATCTCAACTGCACCCAAAAGGTCATTACAGTCCAGTTTCACTGATTCAGCACATTAAGACAGCAGGGAAGGATTCACATCAACTTCATCCATGCAAGGGAAGCAAAGAAATTACCCAGCAGAAACACACACTGAAACGGCAATTTTAATCTCGTGTCATCCCAGTTTTCACCAGTCGGGGGCAAATCGATACATAACCCACTGAAGAGTCCGACCTTTTCCCTGCATGTACATAGCTTGATGTCACTGCAATTGCTTCTAGCACAAAACCGGTGAGTAAACAGGCTCTGAAAGAGATAGGCGACCTAGCTCTGAAACATCTCGAGCTACTGGACTCGAGCTACTGGAATTATACAATCTATATTGGCTGCCATTTAAGCCCTCCACATTTACTGATAAGTACTGCAGACAACAGCTAATTGTTTTTATTGTGGAAGCCAGCAAGGAAGAAGATAGTGCAAATAGAGCCGCTTTTAGCAGACTACTAATATTGCCAGATTGTCATCGTCACAAAAAAACTATTAACTTGTTATTGATTTGCAGTTTACAGTTTTGCTTTAATTCTTCTGTTCTTTACTTAACGTCTTTCTCAATGCACAACTCTCCAAGCAATTACCAATACGGTTCTCTACTCAGCCAGCTAGAAGAAAACCAGAACAACTCTCCCACAGAACGTCACTCACTTTGGGGAAAGGGATGGGGTGAAATTGTATCTCTGTTCAGTCTCCCCTTTACTTCCCCACGTAGGCAATCACATTGCCACAATGTACAACACTACCAGGAAGTCACATTTTAAGCGTCCCATAGCCAGATGTAAAAATGGCTGATGCCATGCATTTGAAGCAATCACTCCTTTCTTTAATACAGTGTACCAAATGCACTTTATCACAAGCAGCAATATTTGTTACAATACTGTGCATTTTACTATATACTTAATGAGACTGTGGTGTCAATTCATGCACTGATCTCAATTCTTTAGTAGACAAAAATCAGACAATGGGTTTACAAAACTGTCCACTGGACAATGATATCATTAACACGTTTTCATTCCAAGGAATCTAAATTACAGAGACTACTTCATAAGCCTGTAATACTTTGGTACTATGTTGTAAAAGAAATTGTGACATAAACAAGAAGTTTTAATTATCAGTAAAAACATGTCTAAAAATTAGTCCATTAAATTAAAAGATTTTTCTTGCTTCTCAGAAAAACAGAACAAGTACTACTCTACGTCTAAAATGAAGCAAACTTCGAACAGAGTCAAGCATTTACCAAATGCTTAAAGAAAGAACTTGCATTTATATAGTGCCTTTCACAACCTCAGGACGTCCCAAGGCACTTTACAGCTAATTTAGTACTTTTGAACTGTACTGTAGTCACTGTTGCAACTTAGGAAATGTTATAAACATAATCTACATGAAAACAAAACTGGTTACTTTTTAATGCCACTTTTCAGTCAGTTAAAACTAAACAAGTGAATGTTCAAGTGCTACAACTATTGGTAAAAGAATACTGAAAACATTTCATATAAAATTCATGTAACGTTAATTAAATTTGCCTACTCACTTCAGATAAAATCATGCAACTAATATTCATCGCCTCACCATAAATATTCATCCAAAGTAAAATATGCCCAATTCATCAAGGCCATCAGACAGAAAAATCCAGTGAAGAGAAAAGGGTCTTCCTAGTCACTGACCTTGCCGAATCTGGCAAGTCTACTTCGGTAGTTTTGCTGCCAGCTGTGTGAGATCTACATGCCGTGAGCTGGCAGCACAGGAGCTGTACGAGAAGCTTTAGACAGCCAATAGCTCCAGGGAATTCTGTGTTCCCTGGGCCAGTCACTTATTTCCATTGTTATATTAGCTCATGCCTCATACTCCTTCCTGGAGTACAAGTCATGAGTGACGGTGAGCTCTCCTGTACATCCCCTAATTGGCCATTCCTTTATGGGCACCTTGACAGTGACTGGCATCAAGCTAGCTGACCACAGTGAGTCATCACAGCCAAGCCAATCCCATCCTCACCTGACATCCACACTTGCCTACTTCTGGCAGAGATCAATGACGAAGACTCAGTAGTGGGGCTCCTGGTCAATTTTCCCCTTCATAAGCCTGTTCCCCACTCCCCCAGCTCAGGTCAGCTCAGTCAGCACACAGCAGTGATCAAACCTGGAACCATCATAGTATGTTTGGCTCAGCTACTCAGTGAGCCATCACAGGAGCTCTTACTGTGTACTTATAACACTTATTTTGCTGTATTTTTCACTTTAGCTATACTAGTTTACCTTTTCTCCTCTGATTGCAATAGACCTAACTTCCTGAGTCGGGACCCATACAGATAAAAATCTACTCCGTGATTAACTGAAAAGTCAGCCTTAGAGCTAGTTTTCAACCAGTCAAGTCTTGGGACATTAAACATTGAGCTGGTCATGTCAAAGAAGTAACCAGACAATATTCTGATGCTTTTTTCAGCATGATATTGGGGATTCCAGCTGCTCGATGAGATAACTGCGGCCCAGTGGAGCAGGCACTACAGAAATTAGCTCTCTCATCGGTGGTTAATTATTTACTGCCCTCAGGAGATTAATCACAGGTAAAAGTCCCAAGAAGATAAAGCCCTGAAAAATATCTCCCTCACCCCTAAAAATATTTGGTTGATAATTTCTATACTTAACCTCACAACCTTCAGTCTCATTCCTAATCAATTCCTTCTGAAGGAATTAACTCCGAGAATGCTGGCTTCCTGGGTTGGGAGGTCTTGTAAGTTTTCAGCTCGCACTACAATGTCAATACGGTAAAAAAGCTGCTCATTATATCAGTAGTATCCATTCATGTAATGCTAACTTAAAATTACAAGTAAAGTGATGTTTTTGTAGTTTAACAGTTCAATTTGTCTTGCCCTTATTGGCTCGTCCCATCCCCAATTTACTCTCATTTCGCATTCTGTAACAGTTCTAATTTTTAAACTTTCAATAAATGTATTTTTTCCTATTTGTTCTAATCCTTTTCTAACTCAAAAATCTTTTATTTACCTTCTTTCTTCTTCTTCATGCCTCTCACTGTCTATTTTGGAGCTGGGAACAACTTGTTAAAAATGGGTTTCAACAGGCAACAGAAAGAGAGACAAAGTCTTTGGAGTTAGTTCACAGCTAATCAAGAGAACCATGATGATTAACTGGCTGGACCAATCTCTAATGCATTTTTACATGTCAAAATAGAATGATACGGTCAACAAATAAGTATAATCACCATCACCCTCCGGAGTGACAGAGAGCTCAGTCACGTACAGTTGTCCATGATACTGAGGACTGATTAACAATTTGATGGCAGTCTATTCTAGATTATGGGGACCAGGATGGAATCTCTAGCTTGAGGCTCACCAATTTTATACTTGTGCCCTTTGGTTCTGCAATCACAGTTGAAGTTGAATAACCTGTTTACATCTCGGTTGATCTATCTCTTAGCATTTTAAAGACATGGATGATGTCACCTCTCAACCTTTTTCAAATGAAAACAAATGCAACCATCCTCATCACCGTTCTCCAAGACCACTCAAATGCATCAATGAACCTTTGAAGATAGACTGATGACAAATATTCTAAAAGTGACCTATACAGGATTAGAACAGCAACTCAATTAAATATTTGTGATCCATCAGTGTTTAATTAGCCATGTTCATAACAGTCTGCAGCTGACTAGATACTTCTACTGAATTGTCAAATATCACAGCTAAATCCTTCTCCTTTTCCATCTTCACCAATGGTCATCCATTCGTTGTGTAAATGTTTCCATGACAGGCATGTATTACCTCACACTTGTCCACATTAAAATCCACCTCTTAACACTTAACCCATTCTCCTCATTGTCCAAGTAACTCTGAATGCTATCAATTACCTGACACCATAGCTTGGTCACAATCTTAAAATTAGAACTAGACCATTAGGAGTGACGTCAGGAATGGTAGTAGAAATCGGGTGCTCTCTTCCCCAAAGGTTGTGGGGATGTTGGATAAATGAAATTCTCAAGACTGAGATTGATAATTTTTTGTTGGGTATCAAGGGATATGGAGCAAAGTGGGATAAATGGAATTAAGATATAGATCAGCCATGATCTAATTGAATGGCAGAACAGGCTTGAGGGGGTTGAATGGCCTACTCCTGTTCCTATGCAACCAAATTAATATTAGTATCGCCCCACACCATCGCATCCCCACAGTTTATGAATTCTGAAAGCCCCATCGAACTCCGACAGCTACCGTTTCCGAGACAAACAGAGTCTTTTCTCTACTCAAAAGACAAGATTGAGAGGGTATATGATCAAAGTGTTTAAAATTATGGAAAGTTTGGACAAATTGGATCCAGGTAAGCTTTTTTTTGCCATGTACAGAATTTAAGCAGGGGATCATATTTATAAATTAAGGACAAAAGAAAAGAAATGCATGAGGAACTTTTTACTAAGAGTGGTAAGTGTGTGGAACGAATTGCCTGCACTGGTGGTGATAAAAGAAACCTTAAATGGCTTCAAGAAGAAACTAGACAGGTTGTCAACAAACAGGACTCAGGGTTATTAGAAATGCACCACGGGAATACTGTGGATAGGTTTGGCTAGATGGGCCGAAGGTCTTCTCATGTCTGAAACGGTTACTCTGTTTCTATGTTACCACCGCCCAGTCCATTTATCACCACCTTACACTTTCTATCACCAGGCCAATTTTCAATCCAGCTAACTAATTTACCAATAATTGCAAGTGCCACCATCTTCTTTAAACCCTCACGTGCAGAACTTTATCAAATGCCTACTGAATGAGTAAATAAACTATATTCACTAAATAGCCCTCACCCACTGATTTAATTCCAAATAGACTTGTTAAACACAACCCATTTGCTTCAAAATAACATCCTGACACCTCCTTATGCTCTTCAGATGAAGACAGCAGCATCCTGTAAAACACTGAAGTATTATTCCCCCAATCAAAGTTTGACTATTGAGCGATTAATAGTACAGTATTCTGTCCAGATTGGGTGACACAGTAAATTCAAAACCGAACACCATTCTTTTATTGGAACATTGTGTGAAGCCAATCTAGACACAAAGAATCCTATTCTTCAATTACTGTAAATGAAATTGTTTTAAGAAATAGCACCCTGCTTTGTAGTGGTCACCCTTGTGCCACCAACCTGCTTTAACCCGGATACTGATTGGCCCAAGTTCACCAACCATGAAAGGACCATGAGGAAAGTGTATGTGAAAGAATGGGAAAGTCACAGCTAAAAAGTGTTCACCCAGGGGTGGATTTCAGTGTTAATGGTCAAGTGACATATACAGAAGAGCCATCCAATGCACTTGATCCATGCCGCATCTGACCCAAGAGTGTTTGATGCATTGGTTGAGTGCAATCAAAACATTGCACACACAGCACACCCATCCCTCATTGTGACAACTTCATAGAGACAAAGGCAAACAATCCTATTAGTAAGCTAGTGCCTTTTCGGGGTGTCATTACCAGTACAAAATCAAAGCCAGCTTCTGCCAGCTGATATCACAGGAGGAGAATGCTTAAGTAAGTTGCCAAAATAGACGAATGCTTCCCCCCTCACCAGGATTTCTCTGATTTAGTCCCAAAGAGTGCACAAATAGATTTACAACTTTCATGGCATAATTGGGAAACTGAATGCTTTATTTCACACTTTCAGCCGCTTCAATAACCCGCAGGATAACCTATAACTGCTACAGCCTTGCACTGCAGTCAATACTTACATGATGATCAATATGATCTTGGGGGGGAAAGTTACTAAAAATGTAAAGCTCAAAAAAACCTGCAGAGATTGTCTGTGATTTTTCACAGCAAATAGTAAGAGTCAAACTTGGGACTTTTCTGCTCTGTATGGCGCATCTGTGCCCTGGGGTTCACACCCTCAAAATGTACTTGCTAGCACGACATGCACTGGCCACTACAGAAAAAACTGCAGTCAACAGGAGAATGAGATGCAAGACTTCTGCAGAAATGTATACACACACTCCCAATATGAACTGTGCCCCACCCAAGCGAAATCAGCTGTTGCACAAAAATAATTATGTTTATTGTGTTGTCACAATGAAATTACACCGAACAAATAGAAACCCCAGCGTACCGTTCAGAATACAAGGCAAACATTGTGCATTAATTTCCCACAAGAACAGATCAGCTTCCCCTGCAGCCCATAAAATGGAGATGTGCAGTTTCTTTGCATGAACACAAACACAGCCTGCAACCAAACTGTTCTAACAGATTCCAAACCTGTCCAGTCCCTGGAAACAAACATCTGACCTATCCTCATTTCTCTGGTACATCACAGACAATTTATTATTAAATAACTGATTGGCCGAACCAATCAATGCATATTGGACAGTACATGTTGCACGATATACAAAGGCCTCTTTTAGTTTCTCTCTGCCGCCCCCAGCAATTGCATCACAATGTACTAACTGAAGCACTCGGTCTCAACAGTATCCTGAAGCATTCCTCTTCTCTTCCTTTTGGTGAAATTAACTAGCCTAATAATGACATTAAACTAATGAAACAATGGAAATTTACAGCTGCAACAAACACAAGCCCTGCACTGACCTGTGCATGCGCACTGAGGCGGGATAAAGACGCTTGAAATTTTCCCATTCACTCCTGTACTCAACAAGGAGACAATAATCTATATTCTGCAATGGATTGCCTTGCAGTGCAGTAAATACAATCTGCCTGACTGGTTAGTGAATGGCCACCACTTTATAAAACAGATGGATTTTATTTATTTTGCAGTCGAGACGGTGTACGGCAGGCGGGCAACATTCAATGCAGGCAGCACAGCCAATCAGACAATTCCACTCCTACAAATACCTTGGTACTGTTCAGCAATTTAGTCGTAAATCCGGAATGAGGATTTTCAGCTGCGAGCAGGTTTCCAACATTAAAACAAACCTGGGCGAAAGGGTTTTAGAATTCGGCATCCTTTTGTCAGAAAGTGCACCACATACTCCTCCCTCCACTAAAAGGGCGCACGCCATCACATATTCTCAATTCGTGGAACTATGAAAAACGACACATAGATGGCACCTGCAGTAAATTACTTCAAAACATGAAAGTAATGACAAAAGTTGAAGACATTCGAGATGTCAATCTAATCTTTAGCATGTAACCTATAACTGAACTTTGACACACTCCACCCCAGATATTTGACTTTAAGGGGTTTATAGTCGTCAAAGAAATCTTCCTCCTGGCATGTCACACACCTGGAACACAATTCTGGGAGTTGCCACTGACCAGTATATTTAACTGTAGTTTGCAATTCATAAAAGGTATTTATTTTATCTGAACACTACTTTTGTCTGGTCTAATGCTACAGCACAAGAAATGGTGCGGTAAATACAGCACAGACCTAATAATAACCTTCCAGAAATGGGCCAGGAACACTGATGTACTAAACCAGCAAAAATAACATCAGCATGATAATAGCTTATCTTAAAAAAAAATTACAGTGTTTCCCCCGCCACTTCAAGTGAAGCCACATATAAATGAAACCCACGGATGTTCAGCATACTGAGCTTTTGCTCTCCATAGTTACAGCTCTCGTAATTCACTGCAGTGCAGTCCCATGGGGGAGCCGGGGGGGGGGGGGGGGGGGGAGGAAGAGGAAAGAGATGCTGCTTCAAACACTAGATGAGTTTTCAGAATTACCTACACAACAGCATCCCCTGGCGGAATGAACTGGAATCTCTTCCATTTTACAGCAAAGAAACATATTTCTGCTGTTTTATTCACTGGCAAAAGAACAAAGCAAAATGTGTCTGCTATTTCAGTGGGGCATTCAATTACACTGTAGACGGGAAAATGGAGATGGCAAAGTCCACTTGACTTTGCAGTCCTTGCGGGGACACTCTGGTTACAAGCTACTATGAAATATGCATTTTTAAAAGAAAATCAACTGACAAGACATACTGATCCATTTGTAGATTTTCCATTAAGGACTTTTGCGCATTTGCAGTTCTGGACCTAAATAACTCTGTAAATTTACTTTTACAAGGAATCTTTCTCGACAAGATAGAATACAAATAATTATTCCATAATTCTTGTAACTCAAATATAGGATTTCTTTGACCAACTGTAACATTGGGTATGTATGTATGTATGTAGAGTTATAGATAGAGGAGAGAGGGGGAAACAGTTGCAAGATTCAGTTTTTTTTGCTCCCCCTTCGCCTCTATTCAAGGCAAGGGTCCCAATAGAATAACTGCGATGGGAGGTAGAGCTGTTAGTTGAAAGCAGAAGGCCTAAAACACGATATTTGAAGCCATCGAGAACTGCTACTCAAGGTTAATAATGACTGGGCATGCTGTGAAGCTCAGAGCATCTAAGTAAATGAAGTGAGACCACTGATTTTATCTGCAAGGGCTCACAATTCCACAAAAATTGATCTTAATTTTTCCATTAGCCAGAAGGAGTGTTGTGAGCCAGAGACAATGTCCGGTAACGAATCAAAGAAAGCATCCTCGGAGCCTGGAGCCAGCATGATACTGAAGTGATGTTAGGGTTGCCAACTATGGTTGGATGTATTCCTGGCAGTTTCGTCACGTGACCTCACACCTCCCTGCCCAGTCAAACACCTTTTTTTGCCATCTCCAATATTTTTATAACTAATGAACAAAAGTCAGAGTCATACGGCACAGAAGGCGGCCATTCGGCCCATCGAGTCCGTGCCGGCTCTCTGTAGAGCAATGCAGTCAGTTCCATTCCCCCGCTCTATCCCCGTAGCCCTGCAAGTTTATTTCCCTCAAGTGCCTATCCAGTCTCCCCTTGAAAACATTGAGTGTCTCCGCTTCCACCACTTCAGTCGGCAGCGAGTTCCAGGTCCTCACCACTCGCTGCGTAGAAAGGTTTTCCTCACATCCCCCCTGTATCTCTTGCCCAAAAACCTTAAATCTGTGTCCCCTAGTCCTTGTACCATCAACTAGTGGGAACAGCCTTTCCCCGTCTGGCCTATCCAAACCCGTCATAATCTTGTACACCTCGATCAAATCACCCCTCAACCTCCTTTGCTCTAATGAAAACAAATCCAGCTTCTCCAACCTGTCCTTGTAGCTAAGATTTCCCCCATCTCTGGAACCATTCTGGTAAATCTCCTCTGCACCCTCTCAAGTGCCTTCACATCCTTCCTAAAGTGTGGTGACCAGGACTGGACGCAATACTCCAGTTGTGGCCTAACCAGCGCTTTATAAAAGTTCAGCATAACTTCTCTACTTTTGTACTCAATACCTCTATTTATGAAGCCCAAGATCCCATATGCTTTGCTAACCACTCTCTCAATATGTCCTGCCACCTTCAGGGACCTATGCATATTAACTCCCAGGTCCCTCTGTCCCTGCACACTCTTTAAAACTGCGCCATTCAGTGAATATTGCCTCTCCCTGTTTCTTCTGCCAAAATGCATCACCTCACACTTCCCTGTATTAAATTCCATCTGCCACTTGTCTGGCCATTCTGCTAGCCTTTCCATGTCCTGTTGCAGTCGATTGGCATCATCCTCACTGTTTGCCACACCCCCAAGTTTGCTGTCATCGGCAAATTTAGAAATTCTACTCTGTATTCCAATATCCAGGTCATATCAAAAAAAAGCAGTGACCCCAGTACTGACCCTTGGGGAACACCACTGTCTACCATTCTCCAGTCTGAAAAACAGCCATTTACCAAAACTCGCTGTTTTCTGTCCTTAAGCCAATTCCTTATCCAAGCTGCCACTGACCCACCTATTCCATGAGCCTCAATTTTGTTAACCAGCCTTCTATGTGGTACTTTGTCAAACGCCTTCCGAAAATCCATGTAGACAACATCCATTGCATTCCCTTCATCAATCCTCTCTGTTACTTCATCAAAAAATTCAATTAGATTAGTCAAACACGATCTGCCTTTTACAAATCAGTGTTGGTTCTCCTTAATTAGCTTAAACCTCTCCAAGTGCCCATTAATTTTTTCCTTGATTATTGTTTCTAAAACTTTACCACTGATGTTAAACTGACCGGCCTGTAGTTACTAGGATTGTCCTTGCATCCTTTCTTGAACAATGGTGTCACATTTGCCACTTTCCAATCCTCAGGCACCTCCCCCGCATCTAGGGAAGATTGGAAAATTATGGCAAGCCCTTCCGCTATTTCCTTCCCCCAATTCCTTTAGCAACCTGGGATGCAAGCCATCTGGACCAGGCAACTTGTCCACTCTAAGCATACCCAGCCTTTCGAGTGCATCCTATCTATCAATTTTCACCCCTTCCATTGCTTCTACCTTTTCCACTTCTACCGATATTTGTCAGCATCCACCTCCTTAGTAAACACCGATACAAAGTACTCATTGGTATTCTAGCCTTGCCTTGCGCCATAGATCACCTTCTTGGTCTCTAATAGGCCCCACCCCACCTCTTACTACCCGCTTACTGTTTACATGCTGGTAGAAGATTTTTGGGTTCCCTTTTATGTTAACAGCCATTCTACTCATATTCTCTCTTTGCCAATCTTATTTTCATCTTCACTTCCCCTCTCAACTTATTGTATTTGGTCTGGTTCTCCCTTGAAGAATTCACCTGAAATGCATCATACACCCTCTTTTTTTTGTTTCATCATCTTCTCTATCTCCCTCGTCATCCAAGGAGCACTTGCTTTGGTTCCCTTACCCTTCCCTCTTGTTGGAATTTACCTAGCCTGTACTGTGTTCGATGAAAATGAAAAAAAAAAATTACTTTTAATGTCCCTATGATTTTTCACTGGGTTGCTCGCAGCAGTGTCCAAGAGATTAATCTTCAATTCCTGGAGACTCCAGGACAATGCTGGAGGATTGGCAACCCTAGGTGGCATCAAAGCCAACTGACTAAAGTAAGGACCCAGCTGCATGGCGGTGGTGCAGATAGAAGGAGTTAAATGAATCAGTTCTCTGGCAGGTAGTGTACGCAGCCCTGCATCACAGCTAATGGTAGAGAGGCAGCCATGAATAGCATTCACACTTAAATTTTAAAAGCTGCTCTAGATGGTGGCTGGCTGGTGAGCGAGCAGGCAGGGGGAAGAGAATTAATAAATGATCTCATAGTAAAGGATCCTCTGGGAAAGAGTGATCATAACATGGTTGAATTTCAAATTCAGTTGGAGGGTGAGAAAGTTGTATCTCAAACCAGTGTCCTGATCTTAAACAAAAGGCAATTACAATGGCATGAGGGCAGAACTGGCTAAAGTGGACTGGAAAAATAAATTAAAAGGCAAGACAGTTGAAATGCAGTGGCGGATATTTAAGGAGATATTTTATAACTCTCAACAAAAATATATTCCAGTAAGAAAGATTTTAAGAGAAGGGAGCACTATCCGTGGCTAACTAAGGAAGTAAAGGATGGTATCAAATTGAAAACGAAGGCATACAATGTTGCCAAGATTGTTGGGAGGCCAGAGGATAGGGCAATTTTTAAAAACCAGCAAAGGATGACTAAAAAAAGAGATGAATTATGAGAGTAAACTGGCAAGAAATATTAAAACAGAAAGTAAGAGCTTCTACAGGTATATAAAAAGGAAGAGAGTAGCAAAAGTAAACGTTGGTCCCTTAGAGGATGAGAATGGGGAATTAATAATGGGGAACGGGGAAATGGCAGAGACGCTGAACAAATATTTTGTATCTGTCTTCACGGTAGAAGACACTAACAACATCCCAATAATGGACAATCAAGAGGCCACAGGGAGGGGGGAACTAAAGACAATCACTAAGGAAAAAGTACTTGGTAAAATAATGGGACTAAAAGACGACAAGTCCCCTGGACCAGATAGCCTGCATCCCAGGGTCTTAAAAGAAGTGGCTGCAGAGATAGTGGATGCACAGGATGCAGATCCTGTGTATTCGCAGGGCTTGTCCATAGGGGATGGCTTCTTTAACATTAGGGTGGAAGCTGGAGAAGTGGAGCATCGTGGGCTTGTCCGTGGGCTTGCGGTAGAGTGAAGTGCTGAGGTGTCCATCTTTGATGGAGATTCGTGTGTCCAAGAATGAAACCGATTCTGAGGAGTAGTCCATGGTGAGTTTGATGGTGGGATGGAACTTGTTGATGTTATCGTGTAGTCTTTTCAATCTCCATCAAAGACGGACACCTCAGCACTTCACTCTACCGCAAGCCCACGGACAACCTCACGATGCTCCACTTCTCCAGCTTCCACCCTAACCACGTTAAAGAAGCCATCCCCTATGGACAAGCCCTGCGAATACACAGGATCTGCTCAGACGAGGAGGAACGCGATGGACACCTACAGACGCTGAAAGACGCCCTCGTAAGAACGGGATATGACGCTCGACTCGTCGATCGACAGTTCCGACAGGCCACAGCGAAAAATCGCATAGACCTCCTCAGAAGACAAACACGGGACACAACCAACAGAGTACCCTACGTCGTCCAGTACTTCCCCGGAGCGGAGAAACTACGCCATGTTCTTCGCAGCCTTCAACATGTCATCGATGACGACGAACACCTCGCTAAGGCCATCCCCACGCCTCCACTACTCGCCTTCAAACAGCCGCCTAACCTCAAACAGACCATCGTTCACAGCTAATTACCCAGCTTTCAGGATAACAGCGACCACGACACCACACAACCCTGCCACGGCAACCTCTGCAAGACATGCCAGATCATCAACACAGATACCATCATCACACGTGAGGACACCACCCACCAGGTACATGGTACCTACTCATGTGACTCGGCCAACGTTGTCTACCTCATACGTTGCAGGAAAGGATGCCCGGAGCATGGTACATCGGGGAGACCATGCAGACACTGCGACAACGTATGAACGGACACCGCGCAACAATCGCCAGGCAGGAGTGTTCCCTCCCAGTCGGGGAACACTTCAGCAGTCAAGGACATTCAGCCTCCGATCTTCGGGTAAGCATTCTCCAAGGCGGCCTTCGAGACACACGACAACGCAAAATCGTCGAGCAGAAACTGAAAGCCAAGTTCCGCACGCATGAGGACGGCCTCAATAGGGATATCGGGTTCATGTCACGCTACATGTAACCCCACCTGACATAGAGTCATCCAGACTCGAGTCGTCGTTGGCTTGCTCTCTCTACACAGATGCGGCCGGACCTGCTGTGATTTCCAGCAAAAAAAGTTTTTTGTTTTCCATACAGACCCCAGCATCTGCCACATTGTCTTTGATGTAATGTTTTCCTGACTGACCTGTTTGGACACCATCCACACCTTTGATTGCCGTGATTATCTCTCTGCCGAGGTGTGATAAAGGGCAGTTGGAAAGATTAACTGTAATCATCTGGCAGTGTTCTCTGACTATATATGCTGTGCCTATATGTATCTCTTCACTTCACCTGACGAAGGAGCAGCGCTCCGAAAGCTTGTGATTTCAAATAAACCTGTTGGACTATAACCTGGTGTTGTGCGACTTCTCACATTTGTCCACCCCAGTCCAACACCGACATCTCCATATCATGACTACAATCTGGAAACAGGAAGCTAGTGACTGCTAACTAGACCTCCATGTTTTGTTACAAGTCGATTAAAGCCTTGCTTTATGTTCAACCAAGTGCGTAGTGAGTCTTTATTACATCAATTTAATCGACTTGACATCGTCTCCATGCTTTGGGTGATTCGGAACAACCAGCTGCAACTCTAACCACAGAAGGGAACTAGGGCAAGAAACTGATCCATCATGGAAAAACTCCTCAGACCCGCTCGTCTTGACCTGGACACGAATGCACCTGCGGCAGCGACGGTATGGAAGTATTGGTTTCGTACCTTTAGCAACTTTCTTGAAGAATGTGGGGCGGATACCCCTAATAAGTTACGAATGCTTATTAACTATGTGTCCCCTCATGTGTATGATTATATTGAGGACTGTATAGACTACGACACTGCTGTCCAAATTTTACAGCAGCTATATGCCAAGTCCCCGAATGAAATCTTTGCTCGACACCTACTGGCCACAACTCGGCAGCAGCCTGGGGAATCACTCGATGAATTCCTCCAGAAACTTCGCAGGCTCAGCAAGGATTGTAACCTTAAAGCGGTTACCGCTGAACAGTATCAAGAGGAACTAATCCGCGATTCCTTCATCAATGGGATTGCGTCCCCTTTTATACATCAGCGCCTGCTGGAAAATAAAACCCTCAATTTACAGGCTGCTTATGACCAGGCGTGTTCCTTGGACTTGGCCAAGAAGAATGCAGACACTTATCTCCCACCACGTGCACGGGAGGCGGCTATCACCTTTAATGAGTCTTTCGGTAGGTCTCGGGCGGATGCCCCCACTGATGTTGACTCTACTCTAACGGACAACGACCCTACCCTAGAGGCCTTCGCTGATGACGACCCCACCTTAGCAGCATCCTGGCAATCAGGAAGAAAGTGTTTCTTTTGTGGAGGGGCGTGCCATTACAGAAAATTTTGCCCGGCTCGTAATGTGACCTGCAATCATTGCAGCAAGAAAGGACACTTTTCCAAGGTATGCCAGTCACGGGCCTCTGCTAACAAGAAAGACTGCTCCTCTAAAGTATACCGGTCGAGAGCTCCTGTTAGCTTCACAGCTGCTATCTATGGAGCTGCTCCTCCCCCAGGAACCACTGTTAAGGCTACAGCTGCCGAAGGGAAAATTGCCCCTCCTCCCATCACGGCTGTTTTTCCCCAAAGTTTGTCCCATGCAGCCACGAAGGTTTCAGTAAATGGGCACACTCTAAGCGCGCTAATCGACTCCTGCAGCTCTGACAGCTTCATTAGTAAGCGGGCTGTCAGCAGGTTAAAACTGCGCATTTATCCCTCAGACAGGGAGATTGCGATGGCTCTGACGACTCTGACCACCAATTCTTCTGGCTTCGGTCTTGTCAACCTCATCCTCAATGGCCGCACTTATCTCTCCACCCAGCTCGGAGTACTCGAAAACTTATGCAGCGATATGCTTCTGGGACAGGACTTCTAGAAGCAGCACAAGATCATCACTTTTGAGTTTGGAGGGTCAAGGCTGGAGCTTACCATTTCTAAGGTGCCGTTTTGTGCGCTCTCGGCGGCCTTACTCGGTGAACCCTCCCTGTTTGCCAATCTTCCCCCCCCGCTGTAAACCCATAGCCACCAAATCACGGCGCTTTAGCCAAGACGATCGAGTGTTTATCGAGGCGGAACTCTCTCGCCTTTTAGTCGACGGTATTATCGAGCCGTGTTCATCTCCCTGGCGGGCTCAAGTCGTCAGTGAAAAATCCCTTAAAAAAAATTAAAAACGTCTGTGTATCGATTATTCGCAGACTATTAATCAATATACCGATCTGGATGCCTACCCGCTACCGCGCATAGATGACATGGTCAACAACCTTGCCAAATACAAGGTATTTTCGACCTTCGATTTGAAAAGCTCGTACCATCAGGTGCCGCTGCAAGACTCCGACAAGAAGTATACAGCCTTTGAGGCCAATGGTCGGCTTTTTCAGTTTCGCCGCCTTCCATTCGGGGTCACCAATGGGGTGGCCGTCTTCCAACGGGCCATGGATGGCCGAGTCCGGCAAGAGAACTTGACGGATACCTTTCCGTATTTAGACAATATCACTATTGCCAGCCATGATCAAAAGGAGCATAACACCAATCTTCAGAGATTTTTTGACGTACTCTGTCGTCGTCACTTAATCTTAAACGAATCCAAATCGGTGAAGTCGGTGCCATCGGTGAACATTCTTGGCTACTGGGTGGGCAACGGTGTTGTTAAACCGGACCCAGAGCGACTTCGTCCACTTTAGGAGCTCCCTCCCCCTACGAACCTCGGCTCTCTTCGTCGGGCACTTGGCATGTTTGCTTATTACGCAAAATGGATACCACACTTCTCCGATAAAATACAGCCCCTGCTCCATGCGAAGTCTTTTCCATTGGAAGCTACGGCTATTTCTGCCTTCAACCTCCTCAAACGACAGCTGGAGAAAGCCACGCTTCGCTCCATTGACGAGAACCTTCCTTTTGTGGTCGAATGCGATGCATCGGAGGTGGCGATCTCCGCTACCTTGAATCAAGGTGGCCGACCCGTGGCATTCCTATCCAGAACCTTGCAGGGTAGCGAGCTCCATTACTCCCCCCCGTCGAGAAGGAGGCTACGGCCATCATCGAGGCTGTACGCCAATGGGGTCATTTTCTTGCTCGGCGTCATTTTACGCTTATAACTGACCAGCGCTCCGTGGCCTTCATGTTGGATAACCGGAGGCGCACGAAAATCAAAAATAATAAAATTCAACTCTGGAGGATGGAGCTGCCCGCCTTTGGATATACTATCCGTTACCGACCCGGCAAACAGAATGTGGCCCCAGATACCTTCACACGGGCATTTTGCTCCTCAATGTCAACGTCGACTCTGGCGGATTTGCATATGGACTTATGCCATCCTGGCGTGACCCGTATGTTGCACTTCGTGCGCTCCAAAAATCTACCATTTTCAACGGAGGACGGAAAGAAAACATGCTCCTCCTGTAGAATTTGTGCAGAATTGAAACCACAATTCTTTCGCCCATCAGATGGCTTACTCATGCATGCAATGCAGCCTATGCAGAGGCTCAGCATAGACTTTAAAGGGCCATTGCCTTCATCGACAAAGAACACCTACCTACTTACGATGGTAGACGAGTATTCACGCTTTCCCTTCGCCTTCCCCTGTCCTAATATGCTTACCTCTACGGTAATTAAATGCTTCGATCAGGTCTTTTCCCTTTGCGGGACGGCCAATTTTATCCACACGGATCGGGCTCCCTCCTTTATGTTGAGTGAACTTAAAGGTTATCTCTCCCAACGGGGAATCGCTTCAAGTAGGACGACACCATATCACCCAATCGGCAACGGACAGGTTGAACGATACAATGCCATCATCTGGAACACTGTCCATCTGGCACGGAGGACACGCAACCTACCAGACCAGCAGTGGGAAACGGTGCTCCCCAATGTGTTACACTCTATCAGGTCTCTTCTCTCCACATCTACTAATGTCACGCCTCATGAGTGATTCTTCAAATTCCGGCGTCGCTCTACACATGGGACGTCTCTACCATCATGGTTGGTGGCTCCAGGCCCGGTGCTACTCCGGAGGTTCGTCCGGTCTACCAAAAACGACCCTCTCGTTGACGAGGTGGAGTTAACGGAGGTAAACCCCACGTATGCGCACGTACGGTACCCTGATGGTTGGGAGGCCACCGTCTCACTCAGAGATCTGGCTCCCTGCCCAACCGGTCACACGGGCCCGAATGAGGAAGGATCCCATGACGATGATATCAACACTCCGCACCCCTATGAAAATGACGCCCCACTTGGGACATCGGGGGATCTGCCGGCAGCGCTACCGGATCAACTCAGGGAGCCGGACGCTCCCCGTAGGATGGCCACCCGAGGCCAGGACGCCGGACAATCTCCAGCCACGACCCGGGATGAGGCCAGCTCTGCGCCTGTGGGGACCCGCACCCGGAGTCATGATATTCCCAGTCCTCCACAGGACGATCAAGACAACGCGGACTCTACCGACTTACCGGTACGGGCCAAGCGACCCAGGGACCAGGACACGGCCTTCCGGTCACAAGCAGAGAGCTAAACGACTACAGCTATTTCTGGTCCGCCTAGTCCATTAAAGGAAGACTGGACTTCCAAACCTTTTAGGGAGGAAGAATGTCATAAATCGCAACTTCTACAAGAAGTAACTCAGGAAGTACTAATGGGCGGCCAGCTGGGGCACCGTCCAGGGAGTATAAATACTCGGGCGTGGGCCCACCTTGGGCAGAGACAATCTGGAAACAGGAAGCTAGTGACTGCTAACTAGACCTCCATGTTTTGTTACAAGTCGATTAAAGCCTTGCTTTATGTTCAACCAAGTGCAGTGAGTCTTTATTACGTCAAACAAATTATTTAAATGGAGAGAGATTACAAAATGCTACAGTTCAGAGGGACCTGGGGGTCCTTGTGCATGAAACACAAAAAGTTAGCATTCAGGTACAGCAAGTAATCAAAAAGGCAAATGGAATGTTGGCCTTTATTGCAAGGGGGTTGGAGTATAAAAGCAGGGAAGTCCTGCTACAACTATACAGGGTATTGGTGAGACCACACCTTGAGTACTGCGTACAGTTTTGGTCTCCTTATTTAAGGATATACTTGCATTGAAGGCAGTTCAGAGACTATTCACTAGGTTAATTCCAGAGATGAGGGGGTTGACTTATGAAGAAAGGTTGAGCAGGTTGGGCCTATACTCATTGGAATTTAGAAGAATGAGAGGTGATCTTATTGAGACATAAGATACTGAGGGGGCTCGACAAGGTGGGGAAATCTAGAACTCGGGGGCATAGTTTCAGAATAAAGGGTCGCCCTTTTAGAACTGAGATGAGGAGGAATTTCTTCTGAGGGTTGTAAATCTGTGGAATTCTCTGCCCCAGAGAGCCGTGGAGGCTGGGTCATTAAATACATTTAAGGTGGAGATAGACAGATTTTTACAAGATAAGGGAGTGAAGGGTTATGGGGAGCGGGCGGGGAAGTGGCTTTAATCCCAAGATCAGCCATGATCTTATTGAATGGCGGAGCAGGCTCGAGGGGCCAAGTGGCCTATTCCTGCTCCTATTTCTTATGTTCTTATGTTCTGGCTAAAGATCAGTGGCAAGGATTGGCAGCTCACTTTGGAGCTGCCCTTCAGAAGATGAAAAACAGGGTTCTATTCGAGGCATGCAGAGCACAATTATGGCTTCTATCCACAAGAAAGGAATCCTAATGATACCAATAAGTACTGAGGACTCCAGCCAACATCAGTAACTTCTCAGTGGCTTTTAAGATGCAACTTCAGGTCATTACAGCACATATATTAATAAGTTGGAGGCCCACTTTGTAATCAAGAAGGAACAGGCTGGATTTTGTTCTCATCAGGAATGTTTGGGCAAGTTTTTGGCTTTATTCGAAATCGCAGAATGCGTTAAAGCTCAGGGGAAAAGCAACTTACATTCCTTTCATTGATTTTCATAAGACTTTCAACCTATTGCATTATGCTGCACTCATGAAAAAGCTAGAAGTACATAACCAAATCTTGAAATTTATCTCACTGTATTCCAGCTCCAAGATCCATACAAGGGTGGATGGAAGACTGATGAAGCATACCTCTCTCTCAAAAGAGCTAGGCAAGGTTGCCCATGGTCATCCATCCCAGTTGAGGTCTTCTTCGACGATGTGCTGCCTGGCATTTAAAGAATGATCCCAAAGTGTCAGTTCCAGTTATTTTTGAAAGATCTTTAGGGCTTATTTTCGCACTGTTGTTGGACTGAGCCAGAAACCTAGTGTGTTCCGAATGCCACCTCGAACAATAGTCTAACACTATGATAGATATACCAAGTGCAGTATTACACAGAGCTGTAGCAAGGGTCGCAAAGGTGTTGATATAAACAATGTTCATCACAATTGTTGATTCATCGGTAGCTATGGTTGTGGAGGACAGTTCTGAGGGGCTGCACCGAGAAAGGACAAAGAATAATCTGGTCTTTCTCGTTTTTCTTCGTCCCAATACAGCTTAAACTTGTGGCACGAAAGGCGCAACTCCAAACAGATCATGCAGTGGAATGGCTTCCTTTGATCCAAGTACGAGATCAGATAACCAAGCTCCACGGTGGTTTTTGAGATAAAAGGAGAACCTGTTGCAAGGAGTGGTGACTCTGGCCTACAATGACCTGTCAGTCAACACCCTGAAGAAATTAGCCAAATCACTTTTGTGAAACCACTTGCATGAGGATATGGATAAAGCAGTTGGCGATGAATAAGCATTTACACAACTATGGACTTACACATCCAGAACATTAAGGTGGCCTGTGCATCACAAAATATTCCTTGAGCAGTTCCATCACACTCAAAGCAGATGTCCATTATGTAGCTACTGAGGAACCTCAGAGTTGGTACAGCAGCTGAAGATATTACCTCAAAACCAGCTGTGCAGATATCCAGGGTTCAGTGTCAACCTTGACTGATTTGCAGAGACAAGCAGTTCCTGATGAAGCTCCACACCTCCAACTGGTAAATGAGGAATGTTGTGTGTCCACGCTGTCATCGGGATGATGTCAATGCACAGATATTTTATGGTGAGTTGCACTGCTTACTATGCCACACTGGAGCTGTTCCAGGTCCTTGCTGTTTATCCAGTGTAACCTCAAACCCTTGCTTCCTACCTGTCCAATGGCCATCTAGCGACTATCCTCCTTTGGGTGTAGGGTTGGAGATAAGCAGAGTCTATTTGGGGGTCATGCTCTGTGATAACAGTCCTGGTAATGGGAGATTGTTAAGAGGTCTGATAGTAATAGGTTTAGTTCTCGTAGGAAGGTACATTTCCCGGATGCTGGGCCATTAGTCTCCATTGCGCAGGTTTTCTATACCCAGGTTGACTAACCATTATATGCAAACCAGGCAGTGCTGAGTTTTAATGGCCCGGATTTTGCAGTGGTAATGATGGCGAAGCTGTCAGCGTTCGCCGTCATTACCCCTCTGAAACCGACCATCACTTCAGGATTTAGTGCGTGTGCAGATAAACGCAGAAATCCTGAAGTTGCAGTCAGTCATTCTCTGCTCCGTCACAGGCTGCGCTGTGGAACTCCCCATAGCCGCCAATCGGTGAAATCAGTTGAACTGACGAAAACTTAAGCTTTTCCACTCTAATATCGCTGTTAAATACCCAATAAAAAAAGTTAAACCTCCGTTCAGTCCGTAAAGGTGACCCCAAGCTTCAGGTCGCCTGTCACTTTAATTCTCCGCTCCACTTCCACTCTGTCCTCGGCCTCTTACACTGTTCCAATGAAGCTCAACGTAAGCTCGAGGAACAGCACCTCATCTTTCAATTAGGCACTTTACAGCCTTCTGGACTCAACATCGAGTTCAACAATTTCAGACTATACCCCCCCACCCTCCCATTTTTTCAGGCGGCAGCTGTTGATGATTCTGCCATCCCCATTTGCAACATTTAACCACTCCTGCCTTGCATTCTAGCACAGACCGTCCCTTCAGTTCCTTCCTCCCCGCCACCCCCCCCCGCCCCTTTCCCTGCCTCTGCACCTGCTTAAAATCTGTTACATCTCCAACTTTTACCAGTTCTGACAAAGGGTCACAGACCTGAAACGTTAACTCTGTTTCTCTCTCCACGGATGCTGCCTGGCCTGCTGAATGTTTCTAGCGTTTTCTGTTGTTATTTCAGATTTCCAGCATCTGCAGTATTTTGCGATTGTAAACCGGGGTTTTAACGACATTTTGACTGCTGAACAACCATTCTGGCCCCGAAGAACTAATTTTATATCGGAGGAATGTCAAATTCTTCCATTATGATAAAAATCACTGATTTTTAAAATAATAAAAAATATTTTTTTTTGAGTTTCTTTATATTTCAGCTTCTACCTTAACCCCATTTATGTCCCAATCGTTATTTCGCTCTGTAAAAAATTTTTTTTAAAGTGAAATGATAATCAGTGCTTTTTGTTTGCTGTCTGTAAGAACGCTCCAATGGGATTGGCTGCTTAGACAGCTTGACGATATCACTGCTGCTCTACGCTGGGGTTCCCCTTTTTGACGGTGCTACAATCAAAAAGAAAGCTAACGTTTTTGCCAGAGATCGCGAGATCTTTCTGGGCAACTTTCTTTGAGGTCAGCGGCGACCGCTGTCGCTTTGGGAAAGAACAAGTTTGCCGATTCAACTTGATCATGCAACGTCTGTACATACCAGGATTTGGGCTCCCCGAAGTGTAAGTAGTTAATGCTGTAGAGGTCCATATCTTCCGTGTGCCAGGCAAACGTGGTTTTCCACATCCCAAAGTACAGGTATGGAGTATTCACACCTTCGATCACGATTCCACACTCCTGCTCCACCATATCCAGTAAGGTGTTGAGATTTCCGATGTTCCACTCCTCAATATTCTATAGCGAAGGGCGATAGAGAAAAAGTTATAATTAAGGGCCAGTCAGCTGTCCTGGAATATTATATACATTAAAATCTCATTAATGCTCACGCAGCATACATATCCTTACATAAATAAACTTGTAATCCACATGCCTGTTAAAAAGCAGCTGTTAACTTTCAAGAACCCCACTGACAACTTTAATATTCAGGTACTGCAATACTTACAGCCAAGATCTAATGTAACAAGATCATTAGGAATACTAATAGATTTGCAAGTAATAAAAACTTCACTGGCTTAAAAAAAATTACAGGCTAACAAAATTAGTCAAAGTAATAATTAAAACCAATTATTCATATCATATTTCGATGGAATATATTTACGACGGATTCAAGTTCAGGGGAAGAACAGCTGTGCTGGTGCGTGCAAGCAGTGTAGGTCTCTGCTGTGTCGAAATCTCTTAAGGATTGAACAAGAAATAATTTAAACCATCCTGAAGGGACGGCCATGAATTCAATAGGAGATCTGTCAATCTTAACAGCACACCATCTGCTTTTCAGCTAGGAAACAAGAAGGAATCCAAATCTACACCAACACAACTGCAACAGTAAACCCACAGTAACCACTCTCACCCAGGTCTACTTTAACCATACCAATTAAAATTGACATTTTGATCTGGATCAAAAAGCAATGACTTGACATTAAAAAGGGCCTGTGTCCTCTCACAGTACAGGTCTAGATTACATCTACAAAACCATTTCAAAAAATGTTGAAAGTGACAGATTCATCAGCACAGGTAAGCTACAAGCCAACAAATCACTTATCACTGCACTTAAAGAAAAAAAAAGACTTGCATTTATATAGCGCCTTTCATGACCACCGGACGTCTCAAAGCGCTTTACAGCCAAAAGTAATTTTGGAGTGTAGTCACTGTTGTAATGTGGGAAACACAGCAGCCAATTTGCGCACAGCAAGCTCCCACAAACAGCAATGTGATAATGACCAGATAATTTGTTTTAGTGATGTTGATTGATAAATATTGGCCAGGACACCGGGGATAACTCCCCTGCTCTTCTTCGAAATAGTGCCATGGGATCTTTTACATCCACCTGAGAGGACAGACGGGGCCTCGGTTTAACGTCTCATCCGAAAGACGGCACCTCCGACAGTGCAGCATTCCCTCAGCACTGCACAAGAGTGTCAGCCTAGACTTATGTGCTCAAGTCCCTGGAGTGGGATTTGAACCCACAACCTTCTGACTCAGAGGCCAGTGTGCTACCCACTGAGCCACAGCTGAGACTTGTAGCGTTAGCACAGCTCAGGCGTGTCTAATACACACTTGGCCACTCTTCATGTGTGAACCGTAACTGGTTTGCTCCCTCATCACACTCGGTGTCAGTAGAGGGCTTACAATTGGCCTCAGTGTCTCCAGCCTAGGAAGAGAAAAATCAGCCAGGGTTCCCAGTACTTATATGATAGCAAAATACTGCGGATGCTGGAAATCAGAAATAACAACAGAAAACGCTGGAAAAACTCAGCAGGCCAGGCAACATCCGTGGAGAGAGAAAGAGAGTTAACGTTTCAGGTCGAAACCCTTCGTCGGAACTGAGAGAGCAAGAAATAAACAGATAAAAATGCAAGGGGGAGCCTGGGGGGAGGAATAAAAGAACAAAAGGGATGGTCTTTAGTGAGTAGAGACATTGAGAGATGCTCAAGGCAAGACGAGATGGTAATGGGACAGGTTGAGAAACAAAAGGTAAGGTGTGAAATGCTGGCAGAATCAGAGACAGCTGCCGTGGGGGGAGAGAGAGAAAAAAAGGAAAAAGGCACAGACCAAAAGAGTGGATAAAATGTATACATATGTGGTAGGAGCCGGGGTTATGATCTGAAATTGTTGAACTCGATATTGAGTCCGGAAGGCTGTAAAGTGCCTAAACGGAAGATGAGGTGCTGTTCCTGGAGCTTACGCTGCGCTTCCGTGGAACAATGCAAGAGGCCGAGGACGGTGAGGTCTGAGTGAGCGTGGAGGGGTGAATTAAAATGACAAGCGACCGGAAGCTCGGGGTCACCCTTCCGGACTGAACGGAGGTGTTCCGCAAAGCGGTCACCCAATCCGCATTTGGTCTCCCCAATGTAGAGGAGACCACATCGTGAGCAGCGAATACAGTATACTAGATTGCAAGAAGTACAAGTAAATCGCTGTTTCACCTGGAAGGGGTGTTTGGGGCCCTGGAGAGTGGGAAGAGGGGATGTATAAGGGCATGTGTTGCATCTCCTGCGCTTGCACAGGAAGGTGCCGGGTGAGGGGGAAGGGGTGCTGGGGGTGATAGAGGAGTGGACTAGGGTGTCTCGGAGGGAGCGGTCCCTACGGAATGCTGAAAGGGGAGGTGAGGGGAAGATACTTTTGGTGGTGGGATCACGTTGGAGGTGGCGGAGGATGATCCGTTGAATGTGGAGGCTGGTGGGGTGAAAGGTGAGGACAAGGGGAACTCTATCGTGGTTCCGGGAGGGAGGGGCCGGGGTGAGGGCAGAAGTGCGGGAGATGGAACGGACACGGTCGAGGGCCGTGTTGACCACGGTAGAGGGGAATCCTCGGTTGAGGAAAAAGGAAGACATGTCGGAAGCACTGGTATGGAAGGTGGCATCGTCGGAGCAGATGCGGCGCAGACGGAGAAACTGGGAGAAGGGAATAGAGTCCTTACAGGAGGCGGGGTGGGAGGAAGTGTAGTCCAGGTAGCTGTGGGAGTCAGTGGGCTTGTAGTGAATGTTGGTCAATAACCTATCCCCAGAGATGGAGACGGAGAAGTCGAGGAAGGGGAGGGAAGAGTCAGAGATGGACCATGTGAAGGTGAGGGAAGGGTGGAAATTGGAGGCAAAGTGAATGAAATTGTCTAGTTCAGGGCGAGAGCAGGAAACGGCACCGATACAGTCGTCAATGTACCGGAAAAAGAGGTGAGGGAGGGGACCCGAGTAGGACTGGAACAAAGAGTGTTCCACATATCCCACGAAAAGGCAGGCAAAGCTAGGACCCATGCGGGTACCCATAGCAACACAGCTGACCCTTTCTCCCGCTTTCAGAATTCTCGTTCCACCTGGACCCCTCCCTCTGGCCTCTTACCCTCTCTAGATCTTTTCATTGCTAACTGCCGCCGTGACATCAGCCAGCTCAATTTCTCTGCTCCCCTCTCTCACTCCAACCTACCTCCCTCTGAACTTGCAGCACTCCATTCTCTCAGATCCAATCCCGACATTGTCATTAAACCTGCTGACAAGGATGGTGCTGTTGTTGTTTGGCGAACCGACCTCTACCTAGCGGAAGTTGAACGCCAACTCTCCGACACCTCCTCCTACCTCCACCTGGACCATGACCCCACTACAGAACATCAAGCCACTGTGTCCAAGACTGTCACTGACCTCATCTCCTCTGGAGATCTTCCCCCCGCGGCCGCCAACCTCATAGTTCCCCAACCCCGCACAGCCCGCTTCTACCTCCTTCCCAAGATCCACAAACAGGACTGCCCTGGTAGACCCATCGTTTCAGCCTGCTCTTGCCCCACGGAACTTATCTCTTCCTATCTCGATTCTATTTTTTCTCCCCTTGTCCAGTCCCTTCCCACCTACATCTGCGATTCCTCTGATGCCCTCCGCCACTTTAACAGTTTCCAGTTTCCTGGCCCCAACCGCCTCCTTTTCACCATGGACGTACAATCCCTCTACACCTCCATCCCCCACCAGGATGGCCTGAGGGCGCTCCGCTTCTTCCTTGAACAGAGGCCCAACCAGTCCCCATCCACCGCCACCCTCCTCCGCCTGGCTGAACTTGTTCTCACATTGAACAACTTCTCCTTTGACTCCACTCATTTCCTCCAAATCAAAGGTGTTGCTATGGGTACCCGCATGGGTCCTAGCTATGCCTGCCTTTTCGTGGGATATGTGGAACACTCTTTGTTCCAGTCCTACTCGGGTCCCCTCCCTCACCTCTTTTTCCGGTACATTGACGACTGTATCGGTGCCGTTTCCTGCTCTCGCCCTGAACTAGACAATTTCATTCACTTTGCCTCCAATTTCCACCCTTCCCTCACCTTCACATGGTCCATCTCCGACTCTTCCCTCCCCTTCCTCGACTTCTCCGTCTCCATCTCTGGGGATAGGTTATTGACCAACATTCACTACAAGCCCACTGACTCCCACAGCTACCTGGACTACACTTCCTCCCACCACGCCTCCTGTAAGGACTCTATTCCCTTCTCCCAGTTTCTCCGTCTCCGCCGCATCTGCTCAGACGATGCCACCTTCCATACCAGTGCTTCCGACATGTCTTCCTTTTCCCTCAACCGAGGATTCCCCTCTACCGTGGTCAACACGGCCCTCGACCGTGTCCGTTCCATCTCCCGCACTTCTGCCCTCACCCCGGCCCCTCCCTCCCGGAACCACGATAGAGTTCCCCTTGTCCTCACCTTTCACCCCACCAGCCTCCACATTCAACGGATCATCCTGCGCCATTTCCGCCACCTCCAACGTGATCCCACCACCAAACGTATCTTCCCCTCACCTCCCCTTTCAGCATTCCGTAGGGACCGCTCCCTCCGAGACACCCTAGTCCACTCCTCTATCACCCCCAGCACCCGTTCCCCCTCGCCCGGCACCTTCCCGTGCAAGCGCAGGAGATACAACACCTGCCCTTATACATCCCCCCTTCCCACTCTCCAGGGCCCCAAACACCCCTTCCAGGTGAAACAGCGATTTACTTGTACTTCTTGCAATCTAGTATACTGTATTCGCTGCTCACGATGTGGTCTCCTCTACATTGGGGAGACCAAACGCAGATTGAGTGACCGCTTTGTGGAACACCTCCGTTCAGTCCGGAAGGGTGACCCCCGAGCTTCCGGTCGCTTGTCATTTTAATTCACCCCTCCACGCTCACTCAGACCTCACCGTCCTCGGCCTCTTGCATTGTTCCACGGAAGCGCAGCGTAAGCTCCAGGAACAGCACCTCATCTTCCGTTTAGGCACTTTACAGCCTTCTGGACTCAATATCGAGTTCAACAATTTCAGATCATAACCCCGGCCCCGACCACATATGTATACATTTTATCCACTCTTTTGGTCCGTGCCTTTTTCCTTTTTTTCTCTCTCTCCCCCCACGGCAGCTGTCTCTGATTCTGCCAGCATTTCACACCTTACCTTTTGTTTCTCAACCTGTCCCATTACCATCTCGTCTTGCCTTGAGCATCTCTCAATGTCTCTACTCACTAAAGACCATCCCTTTTGTTCTTTTATTCCTCCCCCCAGGCTCCCCCTTGCATTTTTATCTGTTTATTTCTTGCTCTCTCAGTTCCGACGAAGGGTTTCGACCTGAAACGTTAACTCTCTTTCTCTCTCCACGGATGTTGCCTGGCCTGCTGAGTTTTTCCAGCGTTTTCTGTTGTTATTTCCCAGTACTTATGATTGCTATTCAGTGACCCCAATGCCTGAACGCATCTGTGTAAGCGCCAGTGAGGGTAGGATCAAGCTTGGCTGCCAGCGCACACTATAAATTTACACATAAGGAATGACAACTTGAATGAGGAAAGGGGAGGAGAGGAGAAAAAGGACACCAAAAAATTTAGAGGTAAAATAACCACTTAATACAACCGAATTCTAATAGATATGAATGCTCTATGCTCACCAAATGTGAGCAGTAGTGAGGACTTGTGAACAATGAGAGCCAGCAGGAACTCTAAGCTTTCAATTTTTTCTTGCTTAATTAAGAATTTGATCGAACGAGATCAATTTTATACATTTGGTATTTGATGGAATGGAGACTGATTAGTTAGAACACATCCTTTCATCTCGCTGACCCAGGTCCAAATCCGTCCTGCCACATGCAACTACACACCCTTCTTGGATACACAGTTAAAAAGGTCCAATATGACATGTGATGATATGTGGCCATAATCCAGTTCCCAGTAATGGAAGTCCACAGTATAAAGCTGCTAGTAATACTGCAATCTTAACTCAGATCAGAGCCTTGTAGCAAACTCAGAAGGAAATGGCTCACATTGAATCACAACAGCAAAGGAATTAGATGCAGCATTTAGCCTGGGAGGGGGTTCATGGTGTGGGCAGTGTCAAAGGGGCAGGGGAAAAAGAAAGAATTTTAAATTGGAAAATATGAATTTTCCTATCGTCATCTTCTCGCTATATAAAAATACATAAAAATGAAAGTATATACTAGAACAGTGGTTCTCAAACTGGGTGTCCAGAGACTTTCCAGGGGGGCCGCGAAATAACGTGAACGAGAGCCGTCGCAGCGATGGCGCGGGTCGGGCGAGAGCTATTGGCCGTTATTTTGATTGTCTTCATTCACCCAGGCGGCACAGCCCAGAGCTCGCGCACTGGGGTGTTCATCGTCAGCCCTGGGGGTTGGTGCACTCGCACAGCGAGACACTGGTGAGCGATCGCCAGGCGTGCACTTGGGCCGAGACAGCTCTGGAAACGGACATGTAACCGGATTATGTGGCCTCGGACTGACTGAGAATCCAGAGAGGAGACACGAGGCCCCAGAGAATGGATTCGGAGGGCTGGGGCTGAGGGAGGGTAGGAAGGAGCCACCACGTCAGCCTTGTCCAAGGGCCTGGAACGGCGATCAAGCCGAGCTCCGTTCACAGAGTACGGCAGCTGGGCCTGTGACTGGACCTGGACTAAAGCCGCAGTCCCGGTTACTGGCGCTGTCCCGATGGCAGCAATGCTGCACAGGCAGCGTCTCAGCGATATTCCAAAACAAACAGACCAGTAAACGGCGATAGGGGAGGGAAAAGACCCTGAAACACTCAGCAGCTGTGCAGTGAGTCGGCAGGCGGTGGAGGGCTACACCTGAAATGGTGCCAGTGTTCCCAACAGGAGCCACCGAGCCCAATCCCAACTCCAGGAAGAGCAGGGAGGCGCCATGCAGTGACGCATTCAACAGGCATGTTGCTGAACCTGTAGGGAAGATGAAAGTTTTCACATCACCAATCACATCAACGTTCACTATATCGGACAGCCCTGGCAAAATTTAATGCGAGTCCCTTTAACAGGACACTGAACTCTACATTCAGAAATGTAAATGTGTAAGGAGTTTATAGTATTATAATTTAGATGGCGGTCCGTGATTACTAATCCATTTGAAAAGGAGTCCTTCAACCAAAATAATTTGAGAACCACTGTACTAGAACAATCTATATATAAAAAATCTTGAGGGATGCACTTTCCTGTTCACAAACCTTATTTGCTGTTGAAAATTTTGATCACAGTTTTCAGTCAACATTTACCATTGTAAATTCCTTTGTCATCATTTTCATTCAATTTTCCTATGTCAACTGTCATGACAGAGTTGCAGCTTCTGACCACTAGGTGGTTCTGTGGAGCGAGTTTTGAAGTCTCTCGCCCAACTTCTTTGCCATCTTGTATATTCAAGATGTGGAGATGCCGGTGTTGGACTGGGGTGGACAAATGTGAGAAGTCGCACAACACCAGGTTATAGTCCAACAGCTTTATTTGAAATCACAAACTTTCGGAGCGCTGCTCCTTCGTCAGGTGAAGTGAAGAGATGCATATAGGCACGGCATATATAGTCAGAGAACACTGCCAGATGATTACAGTTAATCTTTCTCACTGCCCTTTATCACACCTCGGCAGAGAGATAATCACGGCAATCAAAGGTGTGGATGGTGTCCAAACAGGTCAGTCAGGAAAACACTACATCAAAGACTTTGATTGCAGTGATTATCTCTCTGCCGAGGTGTGATAAAGGGCAGTGAGAAAGATTAACTGTAATCACCTGGCAGTGTTCTCTGACTAAATATGCTGTGCCTATATGCATCTCTTCACTTCACCTGACGAAGGAGCAGCGCTCCGAAAGCTTGTGATTTCAAATAAAGCTGTTGGACTATAACCTGGTGTTGTGCGACTTCTCACATTTGTATATTCAAAACCAGTATTCATCAACTGGCCTTGGGTAGTTTACTAGTTGGAGTAATATATTGTCACTCTCTACTTGCCCAAGGTGTGTTCGTACCTCTTTATCCACTCGGATTGGTTATGTCTGATTGCATACATCAAATATCATTTGCTGACAGGTGAATTTAATTTACAAAATGCTGAAAACACACAGCAGGGTTATGAGCATGTCCAAGAGGACAGAAGGTTAACAATTTGGGTGGAGTGCTTTCTTCAGTTTTGGGTATGGACCCCTACTCAAAAAGTTAACCCGTCTGTTCATTTCAGATATTGCATTTCCAATTTTTATTTTTATATTTCCATTATTTTTTTTCTCTACAACGTGCTGAAATAATTCTCAGCAGCATGGCTGTCATCTTACGTATCTCCTATTATAGCAGATGACTCCACAAGTCGGAGATTCAAAGTGGCTACAGTATTTTTTCATTCCGATAACACTTCACAGGCCTCAAATAAATTAGCAGCAACACCTTCATTTTTTTTTTTTGCTTCCCCCACCCATCCTGTACAGCCATGGGTCAGAAGACAGAACAGTCCTGGTCCAGCCCTGACACAGTTAACATAGGCTTCCGTGGGTAAGCTGCCACTGCTTGTCCTCACTATAGTGAGGAACACATCACTGCTACATGCTGTATAACATTCCTCAGAATCAGAATCAAGGTGCTTATTGAATTCAGGGAAAAGTTGCATGGCACAAATCCGAATCGCGATTCACACGGGACGCAAACCAGGGTGTTGCCACCTTATTTCAGGGGAGGGGGAAGGAATAACAGCCCAAGTGGCAAAGAGGAAGCAGTGCTCCAAATAAGGTGTTTCCATAGCACAATAGTTTGTAACTTGCTACACACAGGACTAAACTCATGGGAAAACTACCAAGACTTGTTTTAAAAAGATTGGTGCTGCTCTTCAAAAGTGCATCCCGACTCACATTGTCATAGAGAGAACCACTGATATCCGCTCCATAGATGGGAGACACAAATGTCAGATTCTTCCAGTATTTGCGCTCAAGGTCATCAAAATCTATATGGCGTGGAGTACAATACCTGAAAGAGAAGGATCACAGGTTTACTTTCCATTAGCTTTTCAAAAGAAAGTTGCTCTGTGTTTAAATACTGGGGAAACTGAGGAAGGGGGAATGAATGAAACACAATAGGCACAGTACTTTTCAACATCCCAGCAAATGTTTATGGTTTATAGACGGTTCGATACATTCAGCGTCATAGAAATTACAGCACAGACAAGCCTGTGCCAGCGGCAACTCTTCCACTGGAATGATATACTCTAATCCCATTTTCCTATCCTTTTTGGAGTCCTCGTCAGTAGGTGAAATTTCACAATCTCCCATCCCTGTTGTTCCCCCGCTATGTCCCCACCTTTACCCCCTCAGGTCCAAGGAGTTCAAACTTGAGCATATCTGACGGTTTAGCCACCCATCACCAGATCTGGCTTCATCATATCAAGCTCTACCAGGCTCTAGATTTCTTTGTCACAAAGACAGAGGCCATATATTCAGCTGAGTAAGTTTACTTGCAGAGCATGCAAAATACAAAACTTTCTGAAAGTCCAAGTAAGCCATATCAGTGTTTCACTATCTGTTTTATCTGTAATATTCTCAAGTCAAGGAGTTTGGTTAAGCAGGATTTTCCCTTTCTAAATTCAGACTGGGCAATTATTAAGTTATTACTTGTAAAATTACAGATGGTATAGGGATTGTAAACTGGGCAGGTGGCGATGGTTGACGTAGCGGTGTAGTGTGTCGTGAGCCCAGTCATTCGAGTGGCAGTCCAAGGTGCAGGGGTTCTGGCTGCTGCAATATTAAAAGAATCTGACAAGGCTATTATACAATACCAGTGGTCCACCAGCCCAAGAGATGCATTCTCCGTAAACTTCTCGTGTCAACGCATTCCAGGCTCAGATGGCTGTGGGTTTGAGCCCCACACCAGATCTAAACGCATCATCTGGGCCGATACTTAAATTCAGTACCGACAGAGCGATTTATTGCCATAGGTACATCCTTTGGATGAGACATTTAACTTAAGGTCCCATCTCCCTGCTCAGTTGGACGTTAGAGATTCCATGGCACTAAGTGAACAAAAGGCAACATCCCTCAGCAAACTAATACTGCTCAAAAGAGGTCATCTTGTTGTTCATCTCATTGCTGTTTGTGGGGTACCAATGTCAAAGAATTGCGTCTTGTGGAACTACATCAGTGCCCAATAATTACCATGGAGACAGCCAGTATCCCACAAAATTCCTCCCCAGTCTCCTTCAGCAATTTATGATGTAAACGGACTGGCCCGGGTTATTTATTAGTCTTAATTTCCACTTAACTCATCAAGAAACTCTCCAACTGAAACTCAAAATCCTGGAGTCTAGGATATCAGGTGTATAACAAAAATTGGATAACAATTTAGCATTATTCTGTCTAGTTAACACTTGTATGAAATACTAATTTAATATTTTTTATTTACTATTTAATTGCACATTCATTTTTAATCTTTGAGTTCCAGCTTCCTCTCTAATAACCGTTTACTGCAATAATACTGGCAGAGTTTTCTTTATTATACTTAATGTATTTAATTTTCTTCTTCTCTGGGGTGCTTCTTGCACCATTAATATTTCTGCTAATGTGTTTGAGCAAATTCCTATAATTTTCCCAGAGCGCTCCCTTTGTTTTACATAGTCCGTGCTGTGCCCCCCACCCCCACCATTTGAATTGGCCGAGTCATCCATTAGCTACTTATTTTTCTTCTGTATATACTTTGCATAATAATTTTTCAAGTGTTCCACTAACTGAGGTTTCAGCAACACCGCCCAGTTAATTTATTTTACCTCAAGCTGCACTCCTTCAAATGTTGCCTTTTCATAATCATTGTGTGTGTCTTGGACCTTTAAATCTTACTTTGGCCACCGGTCCCGCAACGTTCCACTACTTAAGATTTTATTGATGCGATCCTGATCGCTTCCAAGAACAAGATCTCAATTCGAGTTTACCTCTGGCAAGCTTTTTGGCGCATTAGTTTAAAAACACGCGAGGAAAGAAAGGGGTTTCCATACTTCTCACTGTTGGCCAGTTTCTTGTACTCCCCAACAGTCATGGATTTCTTCTGAATGTTGTATTGCGTGAAAAGCCCAGATTGGCCAGTCACGACCTGTTGAATTGGAGCTGGGATGGTCATATCATCAATATCTTCATAGGACTTCCTTGGTTTCCACTCCTTTGGGGGAATGACCTGAAAACATAGTGCATACATTTAGCTGAAGAAATCTGCAGTTATTTCACACCGAGGGCATGCATCAATGAGCTGTGGACGGACTGTGGCTGAAGCAGGGTTTCAAAACCCAGGCAGAGGCTACAAATACAAAGGTTATTTGGTCACAATTAAGAAAATGTCTGTGCTCTGGGAAAACAGCAAGTGGAATATTATTCAGAATTGTGTGTACCTCAACTAGCAATGTTAGCGAGGGAAAAAGATGAGCCTATTAAGGACCCAAAGGGAAGTTTTCATGTCAAGGCAGAAGACACGGCTAAAATATTAAGTGAATATTTTGCATCTGTCTTCACAAAGGAAGTGGATGATATGAAGGTTACACTAAAAGAGAGGGAAGTTATGGACAGGATAGTAATAGATAGAGAAGATGTACTAAAAAGATTAGCATTACTGAAAGTTGGTAAGTCACCTGGTCCAGATGGAATGCTTCCTAGGTTGCTGAAAGAAGCAAAGGTATTGGTCACAATCATTGGATACAGGAGTAGTGCCGGAGGACAGGAGGGTTGCTAATGTTATACCACTATTCAAGAAAGGGGAGAGGGATAAACCAGGAAACTACGGGCCAGTCAGCCTAACATCGGTGGTGGGGAAGTTATTGGAAACCATTATCAGGGACAAAATAAACTTTCATTTGGAAAGGCATGGGTTAATCAAGGAGAGGCAACATGGATTTGTTAAAAGCAAATTGTGTCTGATTAGCTTGACTGAATTCTTTGATGTGGTAACAGAAAAGGTTGATCAAGGTAGTGCAGTAGATGTTGTGTGTGTGGGCTCTCGGAAGGTATTCGACAGGAGGCTTATTACGAAGATGTAAGGGGAATTAAGGGGAAAGTGGTGGTATGGTAATGAAACTGGCTCAGTGACAGGAAGCAGAGGGTGGTGGATGGATGTTTTTCAGACTGGGAGGTGGTTTGCAGTGGTGTTCCCCAAGGGTCAGTTTTGGGTTCATTACTCTTTTCAATTTTTATAAATGACCTAGACTCAGGTGTAGGGAAGCAACATTATAAAGTTTGCAGATGATATGAAACTTGGTAAAGTAGTCGTGATGAGGATAGTTACAGGTTTCAGGATGACAGACAGGATGGTGAAATGCGCAGATGGCCAGAAGCATGGCAGATGGAGTTCAATACGGAGAAGTGATGCACTTTGGGAGGACCAATATGGAAAGACTGCATACTATAAATGGCACGATTTTGAAAATTGTAGATGAGCAGAAAGACCTTGGTGTCCATATACATAAATCCTTAAAGGTGGCAGGGCAAGTTACATAGAATGTACAGCACAGCAACAGGCCATTCGGCCCAACAGGTCTGTGCCGGTGTTTATGCTCCACATGAGCCTCCTCCCACCTCTCATCTAACTCTATCTGCATATCCTCCTATTCCTTTCTCCCTTAAATGCATTCAACTCAACTACTCCTTGTGGTAGCAAGTTCCACATTCTGTTGGAATGAATGGTTACAATTTCCTTTATAGTGAAGTTTCAAAATCCCAATGTAACTCTCAATATAGTTGTGCACGCGCAGGAGATGCAACACATGCCCTTATACCTCCCCTCTTCCCACTGTCCAGGGCCCCAAACACCCCTTCCAGGTGAAACAGCGATTTACTTGTACTTCCTGCAATTTAGTATACTGTATTCGCTGCTCACGATGTGGACTCCTCTACATTGGGGAGACCAAACGCAGATTGGGTGACCGCTTTGCGGAACACCTCCGTTCAGTCCGTAAGGGGGACCCCGAGCTCCCGGTGGCCTGTCACTTTAATTCACCGCTTCACTCCCACTCTGACCTCACCGTCCTCAGCCTATTACACTGTTCCACGGAAGCTCAGCGTAAGCTCGAGGAACAGCACCTCATCTTTCGTTTAGGCACGCTACAGCCCTCTGGACTCAATATCGAGTTCAACAATTTTAGATCATAACCTCAGCTCCAATCACATTTATATTTTATTTTATCCACCCTTTTATTTGTTCCCCCCCCACCTTTTTTTTTCCTCCTAGAAGCTGGCAGCTGTCCTTCATTCTGCCAGTGTATTTCACACTTCATTCAGCCTTAATCTGTCACATTAACACCACCTCTAGCCTTGCATATCTCTTAATGTCTCTTAATGTCTCTTCATCTCCCCCTTTGTTCCTTTATCCCCTCCCCCTTTTCCCAGCTTTACCCTGGCCTTAAATCTATTTGATTTCCGGCTCTTCCCAGTTCTGATGAAAGGTCATCGACCTGAAACGTTAACTCTCTTTCTCTCTCCACGGATGCTGCCTGGCCTGCTGAGTTTTTCCAGCGTTTTCTGTTGTTATCTCAATATAGTGAATCTTTTCTGATAATGAAACATTGTGGTAGCAAATAAAAGTTAATTATGAAAAGGTTTTGTTGAGCTGCGATTTATTAAATTTGTTGCTTATCTGGTATCATGGGTCTAATTACATACAAGATAAAGCCATCAGATACTCCCTATGGTAGCGAGTCCCACATTCTAACCACCCTCTGTGTAAAGAAGTTTATCCTGAATTCCCTTTTGGATTTATTAGTGACTATCTTATATTCATAGTTGATAAGGTGGTTGAAAAAGCGTATGGGTTTTATAAATAGAGGAATAGAATATAAAAGCAAAGAGATCATGGTAGAACTTTATAAATTACTGGTTAGGCCTCCGCTGGAGTATTGTGGACAATTCTGGGCACCGCACTTCAGGAAAGATATAAAGGCCTTAGAAAGGGTGCAGAGGAGGTTTACCAGGATGAGGGACTTCAGTTATGAGGAGAGGTTGGAAAAGTTAGGACTATTCTCCTTGAAACAAAAGAAGGTTAAGAGGTGAACTAATAAAGGTTTTCAAGATGATGAGAGGTTTTGAAAGAGAGAAAAACTATTCACTCCAGCGAGTGGGTCAATAACTAGAGGTCACAGATTTAAAATCATTGGCAAAAGATCTAGAGGGGAGATGAGGAGAATTTTTTTCACTCAGTTGTCAAGATCTGGAACGCTCTACCTGAAAAGGTGCTGGAAGCTGATTCCATAAATAATTTTAAAAAGGGATTTCACACTTCTTTCAGCCTTAATCTGTCACATTAACACCACCTCTAGCCTTGCATATCTCTTAATGTCTCTTCATCTCCCCCTTTGTTCCTTTATCCCCTCCCCCTTTTCCCAGCTTTACCCTGGCCTTAAATCTATTTGATTTCCGGCTCTTCCCAGTTCTGACGAAAGGTCATCGACCTGAAACGTTAACTCTTTCTCTCTCCACGGATGTTGTCTGGCCCGCTGAGTTTTTCCAGCGTTTTCTGTTGTTATTTTAAAAAGGGAGTTGGACAGGTCCTTGAGGATGAGGAACTTACAGGGTTACGGACAAAAACCGGGGATGTGGAACTAAGCACGTAGCTCTAAGAGCCAGCACATGCATGATGGGCCGAATGGCCCCCTTCTGTGCTGCAAGTTTCTATGATTCTATGTTACAGCAACAATTTATTCTGTGCCACCTGCGACTGCATTAGTCACCTTCCACATGCATTATGTGGCATTCCTCCTACACCTTGATCCAACTTTTTCCAGTCATTTGCACGTCCTCTCCTCACCATAAAACAAAACATTTGGGTTCATCTGTCTGCACACCAGTACAAACACACAAAAATGTACTGAAATGCTGTCACCTCCAGAGGAGCGCCGACACGCTGTCACCTCCAGAGGGAGCGCCGACACGCTGTCACCTCCAGAGGGAGCGCCGACACGCTGTCACCTCCAGAGGGAGCGCCGACACGCTGTCACCTCCAGAGGGAGCGCCGACACGCTGTCACCTCCAGAGGGAGCGCCGACACGCTGTCACCTCCAGAGGGAGCGCCGACACGCTGTCACCTCCAGAGGGAGCGCCGACACGCTGTCACCTCCAGAGGGAGCGCCGACACGCTGTCACCTCCAGAGGGAGCGCCGACACGCTGTCACCTCCAGAGGGAGCGCCGACACGCTGTCACCTCCAGAGGGAGCGCCGACACGCTGTCACCACCAGAGGGAAGCGCCGACACGCTGTCACCACCAGAGGGAGTACAGACACGCTGTCACCACCAGGGGGAGTACAGACACGCTGTCACCACCAGGGGGAAGCACCGACACGCTGTCACCACCAGAGGGAGCGCCGACACGCTGTCACCACCAGAGGGAAGCGCCGACACGCTGTCACCACCAGAGGGAGTACAGACACGCTGTCACCACCAGGGGGAGTACAGACACGCTGTCACCACCAGGGGGAAGCACCGACACGCTGTCACCACCAGAGGGAGCACCGACAAAGGAAAAGGGGGTGGGGTAGCATTGCTGGTTAAAGAGGAGATTAATGCAATAGCTAGGAAGGACATCAGCTTGGAGGATGTGGAATCAATATGGGTTGAGCTGCAGAACACCAAAGGGCAGAAAACGTTAGTGGGAGTTGTGTACAGACATCCAAACAGCAGTGTTGAGGTTGGGTGAGGGTATGAAACAGGAAATCAGAGGTGCGTGCAAAATAAGGCACGGCAGTTATCATGGGTGACTTTAATATGATTATAGATTGGGCTACTCAAACTGGAAGCAATACGGTGGAGGAGGATTTCCTGGAGTGTTTAAGGGATGGTTTCCTAAACCAATATGTTGAGGAACCAACTCGAGGGGAGGCCATCCTGGACTGGGTGTTGTGTAATGAGGAAGGACTAATCAGCAATCTTGTGGTACGAGGCCCCCTGGGGAAGAGTGACCATAGTATGGTGGAGTTCTACATTAGGATGGAGAAGGAAACAGTTAAGTCAGAGACCATGGTCCAGAACTTAAATAAGGGCAACTTTGATGGTATGAGGCGTGAATTGGCGAGGTTAAATTGGCAAGCGATATTTAAGGGGCTATCAGTGGAAGGGCAATGGCAGACATTTAGAGATCGCATGGATGAACTACAACAATTGTACATCCCGGTCTGGCGTAAAAATAAAAAAGGGAAGGTGGTTCAACCATGGCTAACAAGGGAAATCAGGGATAGTATTAAAACCAAGGAAGTTGCATACAAATTGGCCAGAAGTAGCAGCAAACCCGGGGACTGGGAGAACTTCAAAACTCAGCAGAGGAGGACGAAGGGTTTGATTAGGGCAGGGAAAATAAAATATGAAAGGAAGCTTGCAGAGAACATTAAAATGGACTGCAAAAGCTTCTATAAATATGTAAAAAGAAAGAGGTTAGTAAAAACAAACGTAGGTCCCCTGCAGTCGGAAACAGGGGAAGTCGTAATGGGGAACAAGGAAATGGCAGATCAATTGAACAAGTACTTTGGTTCGGTGTTTACTGTGGAGGACACACACAACCTGCCGGAAATAAAAGGGGTCAGAGGATCTGGTAAGAGGGAGGAGCTGAGGGAAATCCTTATTAGTCGGGAAAAGGTATTGGGGAAATTGATGGGACTGAAGGCTGAAAAATCCCCGGGGCCTGATGGTCTGCATCCCAGAGTACTTAAGGAGGTGGCCTTGGAAATAGTGGATGCATTGACGATCATTTTCCAACATTCCTTAGACTCTGGATCAGTTCCGATGGAGTGGAGGGTGGCCAATGTAACCCCTCTTTTTAAAAAAGGAGGGAGGGAGAAAGCAGGGAATTATAGACCGGTCAGCCTGACATCGGTCGTGGGTAAAATGATGGAAGCAATTATTAAAGATGTCATAACAGTCCATTTGGAAAGTGGCGACATGATAGGTCCAAGTCAGCATGGATTTGTGAAAGGGAAATCATGCTTGACAAATCTTCTGGAATTTTTTGAGGATGTTTCCAATAGGGTGGACAGGGAGGAACCAGTAGATGTGGTGTATTTGGACTTTCAGAAGGCCTTCGACAAGGTCCCACACAAGAGATTGGTGAGCAAAGTTAAAGCACATGGGATTGGGGGTAATGTGTTGACGTGGATTGAGAACTGGTTGGCACACAGGAAACAAAGAGTAGGAGTAAATGGGTACTTTTCAGAATGGCAGGCAGTGACCAGCGGGGTACCGCAGGGTTCGGTGCTGGGACCCCAGCTGTTTACATTATATATTAATGATTTGGACGAAGGGATTAAATGTAATATCTCCAAATTTGCGGATGACACTAAATTGGGAGGCAGTGTGAACAATGAGGAGGAGGCTACAGAGTGACTTGGACAGGTTGGGTGAATGGGCAAATGTATGGCAGATGAAGTACAATGTGGATAAATGTGAGGTTATCCACTTTGGTGGTAAAAATAGAGAGGCGGACTATTACCTGAATGGTGGCAGATTAGGGAAAGGGGAGGTGCAACGAGACCTGGGCGTCATGGTACATCAGTCACTGAAGGTGGGAATGCAAGTGCAGCAGGCAGTCAAGAAAGCAAACGGAATGATGGCCTTCATAGTAAGGGGATTTGAGTACAGGAGTAGGGAGGTGATGCTGCAGTTGTACAGGGCCTTGGTGAGGCCACACCTGGAGTATTGTGCGCAGTTTTGGTCTCCTAACTTAAGGAAGGACATTCTTGCTATTGAGGGAGTGCAGCGAAGGTTCACTAGATTGATTCCTGGGATGGCCGGACTGACATATCAAGAAAGATTGGGTCAACTGAACTTGTATCCTCTGGAGTTCAGAAGAATGAGGGGGGATCTTAGAGACATTTAAAATCCTGACTGGTTTAGACAAATTAGATGCGGGCAGAATGTTCCCAATGTTAGGGAAAACTAGAACCAGGGGTCACAGTCTAAGGATTAAGGGGAAGCCAGTTAAGACTGAGCTGAGGAGGAACTTCTTCACCCAGAGAGTGGTGAATCTATGGAATTCTCTTCCACAGAAGGTTGTTGAGGCCAGTTCGCTAAATATATTCAAAAGGGAGTTAGATATAACACTCACAACTAGGGGGATCAAGGGGTATGGCGAGAAAGCAGGAATGGGGAACTGAGGTAGCATGTTCAGCCATGAACGCATTGAATGGCGGTGCAGGCTCGAAGGACCGAATGGTCTACTCCTGTACCTATTTTCTATGTTTCTATGTTTCTATGACACGCTGTCACCACCAGAGGGAGCACCGACACGCTGTCACCACCAGAGGGAGCACCGACACGCTGTCACCACCAGAGGGAGCACTCCAGAGGGAGCACTGACGCTGTCACCACCGACACGCTGTCACCACCAGATGGAGCACCGACACGCCGTCACCACCAGAGGGAGCACCGACACGCTGTCACCACCGACACGCTGTCACCACCAGGGGGAAGCACCGACACGCTGTCACCACCAGGGGGAAGCACCGACACGCTGTCACCACCAGGGGGAAGCACCGACACGCTGTCACCACCAGGGGGAAGCACCGACACGCTGTCACCACCAGAGGGAGCACTCCAGAGGGAGCACTGACGCTGTCACCACCAGGGGGAAGCACCGACACGCTGTCACCACCAGGGGGAAGCACCGACACGCTGTCACCACCAGGGGGGAGCACCGACACGCTGTCACCACCAGGGGGAAGCACCGACACGCTGTCACCACCAGGGGGAAGCACCGACACGCTGTCACCACCAGGGGGAAGCACCGACACGCTGTCACCACCAGGGGGGAGTACCGACACGCTGTCACCACCAGGGGGAAGCACCGACACGCTGTCACCACCAGGGGGAAGCACCGACACGCTGTCACCACCAGGGGGAAGCACCGACACGCTGTCACCACCAGGGGGAAGCACCGACACGCTGTCACCACCAGGGGGAAGCACCGACACGCTGTCACCACCAGGGGGAAGCACCGACACGCTGTCACCACCAGGGGGAAGCACCGACACGCTGTCACCACCAGGGGGAAGCACCGACACGCTGTCACCACCAGGGGGAAGCACCGACACGCTGTCACCACCAGGGGGAAGCACCGACACGCTGTCACCACCAGGGGGAAGCACCGACACGCTGTCACCACCGACACACTGTCACCACCAGAGGGTCATGATGCAGAGATGCCGGTGTTGGACTGGGGTGGACAAAAATGAGAAGTCGCACAACACCAGGTTATAATCCAACAGATTTATTTAAAATTACGAGCTTTCGGAGCTGTTGCCCCTTCGTCAGGTAAAGGTACAATGAGGGAATCGCTCAACGCTGTCACCACCAGAGGGCGCACTGACGCTGTCACCACCAGAGGGAGCACCGACATGCTGTCACCACCAGAGGGAGCACTGACATGCTGTCACCACCGACACGCTGTCACCACCAGAGGGAGCACCGACACGCTGTCACCACCAGAGGGAGCACTCCAGAGGGAGCACTGACAAGCTGTCACCACCAGAGGGAGCACTGTCACCACCAGAAGGAGCACTGACGCTGTCACCACCGACACGCTGTCACCACCAGAGGGAGCACTGACACGCTGTCACCACCGACACGCTGTCACCACCAGAGGGAGCACTGACACGCTGTCACCACCAGTTTCCCACCCTCGCACCATATATGCAGTTTTAATTATTAAAGTGAAGCTAATGGCATTTCAAGAATTTAAAAACCTATTGCCATTTTCTATTTTTCAGTTGTAAATACAGTTGTATAAATATGTCAGGATAGACTGGTGCACACAAAGTGCTGTGATACAAAATTTGTACACATGATTCCACACGTCTTGTCACAGAGAGGGGTGACGCTCCCCCTGTAGTTAGGAGAGAATTTTTCATTGAACCCCAACATTGAGAACAAGTTACCTCAGCCACCCAACCTCTCCCATCAACTGATTACAGAGCAGAACAGAGGCACCTGGGAAGAGGCGGATGCCTGAAGCAGATGATTTCCCGCTCCTCCCTCATTTCCACACAAAAACAATTGATTTCAAGACACTCGCATAAATCTCAGGGTGCACTTTAAGATGGGAAGACAGTCATGAATGAATAGCAGTAAAGAGCCAAGAAGGGATCAGCAATGTGAAAAGTCAGTTATAATGTCGCTATAAATTACTGCAAAATATAAAGTAAAAAAGTCGCAATACAGGAACCAGATAATGGAATCCTCAATTAGGGAATTCTATTGCAATTCATTTAAAGCCATGTGTTCCTGGTAATCATGCTACAACGTCTATTCCTACTTGCACATTTCAAGCATGGGCAGGAATGGGGGGATTGCTGTAACATTACATTACGTCAATATATTATTTGGCGATTCCAAAATAACCAGTTACCAAGAATTAGGATCAGTAAGTTCTGACTGAATGGGGTAGTTAAAATGGCCACCCCGGCCGGAGAACTGGAATTGACCGATCTGATGCGTTACCTTTGCCAGTCCCGCCCTGTGTGCTCCCTGGGATTCAATGAACGCAATATACTTCCCGAAATCTTTGAACTCTTCCATGGTTGGACGGAAGGTCATGATCTTGCAGTTTGGATTGGGAGGACCTGGATTTTCCGATGCCATGGTAATGCTAATTCCTGGGGAAAAAAAGGCAAATTAATTAAAAGTTGCTGAATTTACTGACAGCAACAAAACTTGTGAATAAAGGAAACACATATCTGATGTGATATCAATATTTAAAACTGAGAGAGGGGAAGGGGGGGGGGGATTAGCAGTTTCCACCAAAAGTACTACACAGTATATGAAAGACCTCTAAAATAATCTTTCTATTTCACTCAATCTTTACAAACACCACCTTTTTAAAGTAGTGGGGAATAGTTCTTGTTTCAATACAAGATACATCAAGATCTCACTATATACTTTGTTTTTTTCCATTTTTCACTCCATTCGCCCTAAAACCCAAGCTATCGTCTTTGGTTGGCAGGACTGGATGTTCATTAAATGATGCTGCACCCTCTACGGACCTCAGCATCAGGCATAGGTACAATTATTAGACACTCAGGGGGCTGGGAAAAGAAATTTACACGCACAGACTGAACAGTTCATGCAGTGCAACTCCTAGTACTCATTGGCTGTGGCCCAGAAATAGGAAGCTTGCCTGTCCTTCCAACCATGGGACATCTTGTGGCACAGTGGGAAAGTGAAATAAGATCAGTCTTAAAATCAGCCCAACAACTCGATGTCAAAGGTGTGCCTGTGTGAGAGGAGGAGTGTACTGAAAGAATAAGTGTCCCTTTCACTGCTTCTTGGAAACAAAAATCAGTCACTATGAATTATAACTGAGTTTCATCTTTTTTTCCATCTATTTCTGCTTAAATAATAGAATGAAACAGAGGAAACCAGTTCTGAGCAGCTACTGAGTAAACTGGTGCGATGGAGTGGAGTCTTCAGCAAAGCTACAGTCATTAGCCGAGTGAGCCTGACTTTCAATTGTTTCTGTTACTCCATAACCAAGAACGTTTTACACATGTATGCAAAACTGCCAAGCTGACACTCGCCTGGTGACAGGACAGGCTACACCAGCCCACTGCCACTAGAGGTCAGTGTGATGCCTTGGTAAACACAGAGATTCAAAAGTCTCAAGTAAAGGGGAACTGGCCAGCTGGGCGGATTTCAAAACAGATCACCGAGATATTATATCTTGCTCACTTCCTTGGTAAACAACAGTTGTCATCTTTAATCTCAGACAGAACTGTAGTGCCATCTATTGATTCCACCATATGCAAGATCTGTACAGTGATCAGCAAAGCAACGGCCATTCAAATTCTCTAGATTAAGTACATCCGACTTTTATCTGAATAATACACTTTGCAAACTGCCTACCTCAAATGTTAAATGTTGGGTATAGTACGAATGCAAAATTGACCAGATCGCACATATCATCCCAGCCCGCAAAGTTATCAATACAAAGAGCTCTGCAACACTCTGAGTGGTTACAGCACGGAAGGCGGCCATTCGGCCCATTGAGCCCATGCCGCTCTCTGCAAGAGCACTTCAGCTAGTCCCACTTCCCCACCCTTTCCCCGTAGCCCTGCAATTATTTTTCTTTCAGGTACTTATCCAACTCCCTTTTGAAAGCTGTGATTGAATCTGCCTCCACCACCTTTTCAGGCAGTGCATTCCAGATCCTAACCACTCGCTGCACCTCATGTCGCCTTTGGTTCTTTTGCCAATCACCTTAAATCTGTGTCCTCTGGTTCTCGACCCCTCTGCCAATGGAAACAGTTTCTCTATCTACTCAGACCCCTCATGATTTTGAACACCTCTATCAAATCTCCTCTGCTCCATGGAGAACAACCCCAGCTTCTCCAGTCTATCCAGGTAACTGAAGTTCCTCATCCCTCGTAAATCTTTTCTGCACCCTCTCCAAGGACTTCACATCCTGTGCAGTGCCCAGAATTGGACACAATACTCCAGTTGAGGCCGAACCAGTGTTTATACAGGTTCATCATAATTTCAACACTTTTGTACTCTATACCTCTATTCATGAAGCCCAGGATCCTGTAAGCTTTTTTAATTGCTTTCTCAAACCTGCCCTGCCACCTTCAATGATTTGTGCACATATACCCCAGGTATCTCTGTTCATGCACCCCATTTAGGATTGTACCCTTTAGTTTATATTTCCTCTCCTCATTCATTCTACCAAAATGTATCACTTCGCACTTTTCTACGTTAAATTTCATCTGCCACGTGTCCACTCATTCCACCAGCCTGTCTGTGTCCTCTTGAAGTCTGTCACTATCCTCCTCACTGTTCACTATACTTCCAAGTTTTGTGTCATCAGCAATTTTTGAAATTGTGCCCTGTACACCCACATCCAAGTCATTAATATATATCAAGAAAAGCAGTGGTCCTCGTGAAGAATGACTACTTGGGCTAGGCTGGAACCAGAGAACTGTACCCCAGCATAAGCTGCTGCCCTCAGGAGTAAATTTCAGAGATGGTACTGGGGCGACGCAGAGAAAAAGCGCAGAGCAACTTTTAATGTGACTTTGGATTTGGTTGAACTTGCACATTTGCCACAAATTGTTACCCCCGATAAAAATCCTGCTCTTCATTTTCGGTGGGGACGTTGCAAAGAGGGACAAATCAAATCTCTGGGCTGGTTCACATGCACCTCCCAATAGCTGGCTTCACAGCAACACCGGCAGAGTTCGGAGACTGGGGGGGGGGGGGGTGGGGGGTGGGGGGGTAGAGTTTCCACTAGGTTGTGTTGGTAAACCCAGCGTCATTCGCGCAAAAATCAGTGCAAAAGATCAAGGAATTTCAAGCACGAGTTACGTCCAGCGCAAATCGAGTTTCCATGATCGTTTGCGCTAATTTAAAAAACATCGCGCTGGAACGTGGCCCGACCCACACAACTGGCCACATTCCCAGATCGAATTAAGGAGCATGGCGAGTTTCTGCTAATTGCGCCTGTTTAAGGCCCTTTGAAGAGACTCTTAAATTAAGCTGTTTTTAGTTTTAGGTGCAAGGGCATTATATGGGAGACATCATGGGGATATAGAATTAGGGCTCGATGGCCATAATTCCACACACGGAGGAATCTTCAATCTCAGCTGTCACAGGGTAGCACCAAGCAGAGACCAGGGTCCGGCCACACACAGGAGGGAAAGAGGGGTAAAAACAGGAAGGCAATTAATCTCACGTGACAATAGCACTCGCAAGTTACCTGGGAGCAAGTTACCTGCCTACACTCGCCTGTGAAGAAAGGAAAGGGATCCAAAGGTTGAGTAAATAATAAAAATGGGGGCTGGAGGGGATGAAGAGAGCAAGTGAAACAAGCATATTCTTTACTTTGCTAAAGAAACTCAATGTCAAATAGATTACCTCGCAGGGTCTGGGACCCCAGTTTGAAAGTCAGCCATATAACTTCACAGAGCTACAATAAAAGGTCCACAGCTTGAAAGCTTAAGATTGTAAAACATGATTGGAAATAGATCTAAAGTCTACTCCTGTTAAATAAAAGTAGGTTTTTGCTTGGAAAACAAAATCTAATTATCCCGTAGTCAAAATTAACCAATTTAAAAACACAGGAGGCATTTTCTGCTCAAAGAAAACTCTAGTTTAGTTAATGTCAATTAAGCAATTTTGAATTAAATAGATGTAGTGCTCGCGTACCAACAAGAAATTATGTATTTTGTGGGAATAATTAACCTCATAAAAAGAAAAGGAAAAGGCTGCAGTTAAGTGAGATACAACAGGCTGCATGAAAAGAGCAAGTTAGCTATTTGTATTGTCCACTGGAATCACTGGTGTGATGATCTTCACAGTCATGCAGTTAACTCAAAAATATCACCAGCTGATATTGGGGAATGCACTGCCTCGTCGGACTATTGGTCAAGATATGGTGCTAAGCACAGGGAGATCCAAAACGGGGCAGAGTCTTTTGTACGGGTTTTCAATTTTAAAAAGGACATCATTTTTAAAATTTCAAGCGATACATCAAACTTTATAAAAAATCTTGGAGGAGGAACTGGGTAGAAGCAACCATTAAATTAGATTGCCAAATTCATACATCACAGAACTTCAACAAAGATCTACAGCTTGAAAACTAAGATTTAGTTTCTGTTCAAAATTACACAACTCACCTGCCATGCATATTACTTCCGTACGCTGCCCCAAGTTGGAAAACTTTAGACAAATCACACAGTTTGAAGCTTAAAAAAAAGGTACTTCAATGTAAGTCAATAGTTCAGCTGCCATATTGTCCTCGACACAAACTTGCTAAATGCTGCATACCAGAACAGCACGTAAAGATCCTCTCTTTGCTACAGTACATGAAACTGTAACATTAACAGATTCCGGTATCTTAAACACACACGGTGGGGTTTTTTTTTACCAGCTACTCACCCAAGCATTCACAGCTTAAAAATAGGCACATTAAATCATTAACTGTGACATCTCCAATCCAGCAATAGCAATAAGGGCGCAATTAAATGCAACCACTCACACAGAGTGGGTATGGTTTGTTGAAAGCAGTCACAGGAGCACATTTCTGAAATAACATTTGATATTAAAATTCCAATTACAAAACAGGCTTTATTTAAATTGTTTTTACGACATTCAAATTCTGAAGATCCAGAGGAAAAATATAACCAAAACATGCCAAGATCATTCAACTATAACTGCTTGGCAGGATTTAATTTTATATTTATATGCCATTCATCACTGCCAATACCTTATTTTGGCAATTTGATATTCTCGATCGCTAACAATTTAACATTTGCAATTAAAGTGATTCAAATCTCATTAATTGGGTCGGCATTCATGCATTTCAACAGTGCAACCAGTGGGCTCTCAACTTCTTCCTGACATCATTTTCACCCAATAGGTAGGCCAATTGCCCATTGAAAAAATGGATCTGTCTCTGACTTAATCCTCCATCACTGCAAAAATCAGCATAATTCCCAGGATAACCGAGAGTTGCCCTCCTGACAAAGTGTATAACTGGGCAGTGGTCTGAAGTTTCAACAATATAGGTTAGGGAGGAGCAGGGGTTATGCTTACAAGTTATGCAAGGGCAGAGCCAGGTTGGATATTAGGCGGTTCTTCCTTTCCCAGAGAATAGTGGACCTGTGGAACAGGCTGCTGGCTTGTGTGGTGAATACTGATTCGCTGTATTCCTTCAAGCAAGGGCTGGACTGGTGTGGGGCTGGAGCGAAGATCACCTTGTACAAGAGTTAGGTATCCTGTAACATAAATCATGGCCAACATGGTCTCCTGGACTAGATTCGATCTCCCAAAGGGGTCAGGGAGGAAATTTCCATTTTTTCCCTATAATTGGTTTCAGTTTTTAATCTGGTTTCTTGCCTCTCCCAGGAGATTACATGATTTCAGGTGGGTGAAGACTGTGTGCATTGTGATGCATCACAACTGTGTGGGACAGGCTAGATGGACCAGTAGGTCATTTGCTGTCCACCTTGTTTGTATGTTCTCAGCAATGTTGAACAATTACATTAGAAAGCAAAGGAAACACTATTTTAGATCACAACATCGACTGCTGTGCTATGAACCCCGGTGCCAATGCTACACAACTGGCGATATGCAGAAAGTACCGCTGCTGGAAGAACTTGCACCACCTCTGATACTCTCAACTGGACATATTCAAAATGTCATAAGGATCAATGGACAGTCAGAAAAGCATTTATGATCAGCATCACGCAGCTTCTGAGGTACGTGCATGGATCCCACAAGCCAAGGCCTAAACAGACAGTAAGTTAACTTTGACTAGATAAGGTTAGCCGAGAACACACAGACTCCTACTGAAAGTAGATCCTGGTTAAAGATAACTGCAACGCAGCAGGCCCACTGCACCCAGCCCCATAGGCCCCTCAACTACCTAGCAACAATGAACTCTTAGGCAACGGTCATTTTCTTTTCCACACATTTCCTGTAGGGCAGGGACACATTCATTTCTGGAAAAGGAAAGAAATGATCTTGGGCTATTCCAGATGACAAAAAGTAAAACCAGACCTTTAAGAGAAGTCCTTATACCTCTGTGATGGCGTGAGGTCAATTATGCTGGTTAATACAGTGCCCAGACAAGTGGACGCACCTTCGCCCTTGTGACTGACTACTTTGAGCACACTGAACATTTAGTTTCCATTGCCCCTCCAACCCAGAAGAGATGGGTTCAAAGAGGGTCTTAAAAGGTGGAGAGGAAAGCAGAGAAGCGGAGAGGTTTAGGGAGGAAATTCCAAATCATGGAGGCCCCAAGGATGGAAGAGCGAATGTACAAGTGGCCAGTCAGTGGAACCGAGAGTTCATAGCAAGTTGTAAGGCTGGAAAAGGGTACGGGGTAGGGAGGGGCGAGGCGATGAAGTGATTTGAACTCAAGGATGATTTTCCCCAGGGTGCAGGTGTCCTTTACTAGGCTGTGACCAGTGCACGGCCAGAGCAGGGATTGTCAAGTGAACAAACTGGTCAACTATACCAACGTTATATAACTAGTCACAGGTTGTGACTCACAGCACAAACAGTTTCTTTCTGTGCACCACGATCCAACTGAAGCCTTCTGCCGAGAGCTTGCCTCATCTGCAAAAAAATGTCTTTGAAGTGCAGCCCATCCATCAGTAGAAGCAGGATCACGCTTACCTGCACACTTAAAAAAACAACTCTATTCTTGATAACTAGCCCATTTTTTCCCCAGGGTGCAGGTGTCCTTTATTAGGCTGTGACCAGTGCATGCCCAGAGTAGGGATTGTCATTAGGGAATAAGCCATTAACAATCTACAGGTAATTTTAGGGCAATCTAACTTCCACTCTAAAAACTCAAACATTAGGAGGCAGCGAGATTTGTTGAACCATCCTAGGAGGGGCACGGAACAGGAGAGTTGTGGAACCCTTCCCAATCCATCACTTAGAATTTGCATCACCAACCAACACACTGATTGAAGTAAAATCAAGCCTCACCATAAGTACAGGACTAGAAGTATCCACCACCCTCACCCATTCTACACCCACTTGCTACAATCGTACAGGGCTTTGGTGAGACCATACCTGGAGTACTGTGCACGGTTTTGGTCTCCTTATCTGAGGAAGGATATACTTGCCTTAGAGGCGGTGCAATGAAGGTTCACTAGATTGATTCCTGGGATGAGAGGTTTGTCCTATGAGGAGAGATTGAGCCTATACTCTCTGGAGTTTAGAAGAATGAGAGGTGATCTTATTGAAACATACAAGATTCAGAGGGGGATTGACAGGGTAGATGCTGAGAGGCTGTTTTCCATAGGGGGCATAGTCTCAGGATAAGGGGTCGGCCATTTAAGACTGAGATGAGGAGGAATTTCTTCACAGAGGGCTGTGAATCTTTGGAATTCTCTGCCCCAAAGAGCAGTGGATACTGAGTCGTTGAGTATATTCATGGCTGAGATAAATAGATTTTTGGATTCAAGGGAAATGGAGATCGGGCAGGAAAGTGGAGTTGATGTCAAAGATCGGCCATGATCTTATTGAATGGCGGGGCGGGCTCAAGGGGCCACACTGCCTTCTTATGTTCTTATATTCAAGGTTACCCATACATCTTTAATGGAAATAATGGGGAATGGAGAGTTTCAAAAACTGGTGGGCCAACAGTCTCTGGTTAATCCAGGGGTAATTAAACAAGGCAAATCAGCCCATTTTGAACAACTGTCAAGGGAATATTAAAGGTCAGGAAAGAGCTTCCATAAATACTTCTAAATGAAACATTTCCTTTTTAATTCAAGTTGCTGGCAATAGGTCAGCCAACCACTTTCAAGTTTCTCTGATCAGTTCATGGGAGAAATGCATTTTCCCAAACTGATCCCAATCTTTCTGACTACATACTAAGAATTTGCCAGTGCACTAAAATGTTTTGGGAAAAGGATCTGAATAAGGAGGTGGAGGAGTAAGTGGCAACAAGCCAAGTGAAACAGACCCTGCCTTAACTAACCACTGGATGAAATGCAAATGGCCACTGCTGCCAGCTGCCATTTGGTCCTGTTGTATGTAGCCTGCCCATAGTGGGCAGCAGTGCGTTTTTATATTACTTCCATTGGGGAAGGTCTATGGACAGAACCCGCCATGCCTGAGATTTTTGAATATCTGTGCACATGCACACAGGTGTTCCAATGTGGGTTTTTTTAAACCAGTGGCTGCATTTAGTGTCTCTGCCACATTTACATTGGGGTTGCTGCCAACTGAGCATGACCTGCACATCAGGAACTGGCAACCCTTCTGAGGGCAGTGTAAAAGCAGCTGAATGTAAAAGTAGAACGCTACTCAAGTTAAAAGTGAACATCACTCGTTCCCGTTTACACATCAACGCAGGGCAGCAGGTTTTAGAATCAGATTTTAATTTCCCCACTGTCGCGAATCTATAATCGGGAAGAACGGGCTAAATTGCTCCCATATCACTGGCTCAAATGATAATTCGTATAGAACAGCAATTTGCTAAAAGCAACAGTAAAATACATTAGCTGGAAATCTCAATCAGGCAGTTGGAGGTTCTGTGCCATCAGAGGCTGTACTTTGCAGTAGGTGCAGAGTGCCACGTGCAGCTAACTGCCAAGGAATGTTTACAAGCATGCCCACGGCGCTGCTCCCTGGCTAATATATTTTTTTACATTTTGAGATGGTTTATGAAGTGCCGAGTAGGTCCAGTGGGCCACGAGTCTTTTTTAAATCCGGTTTGATGCTACAGGAGACCAGCCTAGGTGGCGAGAGATGGCCTCCCCCCTAGGGGGTCTCACACTGCTGCATTTCAGAGTCAATTATAGTCATTTTTTATGTCAGAAAGCAGAAGTCAATTTGCAGCAACGCAAAACAAGTGGCAGCATAACTGTATTAGGACTCGGTCGCTATTGGTGGAGTGCAGGTGAGCAGTTTAAAAGTTGAGGAGCAGTTTTTTAGTCCAATGGAGTTCATGCAAACCCTGCAACACAGTATAACAAAACGTTGTAGATTCAAGATTTCAGAATCTGTTGAACCTGCAAGATTGAAGCAAAAAATTCAACTTGCACTTTTCCTGACTGCGTTTAATTTCCAGCCGCCATAGATTAAAATGTCCTTAAGCTGCACAAATGGAGCTTCAACCCCAGAGCAGTTACTAGTTACATTATAAAAATGTACATCCTAACAAAACAATGCAGAGCCCCAATAATAAATTGGAAGAACGACTGCATGTGTGCAGCTGTTTTTGTGTTGCTGTTGACAGTGGAAATGGGTAGATTCTAGAGCACTGGGAGGCCTAGCACAATGCAGAACCATTACTAGAAGTACTTCTGTGATGTCAGCCATTTTACCCCAACAATCAGGTTTCAGGCCAGAGGCTGTAACAACCTCCATGCACCATTGCCCTCGATTTATACTGGCACCACTTTCCTGTGCGCTCATAAGAGGTCGATTTAAAAAGCAGAGATCCATTTATCAGTGCATGCACAGAGTGTCTTAACATCACGTTAACCAGACAATGACCCAAGTCAATCAAGTGCAGAGCATGGGTGCATGCATGTAAACATTGCGCCCATGACACAAATACACAGCATGTTTAGCAGGCCAGAAGAGGAGGCAGCTAATGTGATGGCAGATCACAAGACCTAGGGAAAAGTGCCCTTTTTTATATTTAGGAGTTGAATCAACAGTGGGAGCACTGTGTAGCTTTAGCTAATGGGACTTCATCAGGGTAAAAGTGCTGATAAATTGCCCATAAATTTCACCTGTCCTGCAACAGGGAAACCCTGGCAGTAAAATCAGATGGTTTCAATTTCCACAGTAATAGTTAAGATTAGCAATACTGTGTCCTTTAATGAAGTCAGATCAATCTGCTGATGGCTGGAGGGTGCATTCCATAATGGAAAGGCTTTATGCAAAAGAAATGTCAGATTTAGTGCCAGGTTGAACTGTTACTGGGGAACAGCAAAAAAAAGTTTCAGGTCAGTAAATTTGCACACAGAATTAAGATTCTCATATTTTCAAGCCAACAGCCTGCCCTTCAACAGTACTGTATATGAGGATAATCAGGTAGTGCTGTTATGAGACTTATTTAGCATATAGATACCAATACACTATCGAAAAAAACAATACTTACGCCAATATGGTTTAATCTTGTGCCAAACCACTTCTTGTGTGATGCTCTTAATTCATCAATTCAAATTTTTCTGCCACCAGTGACAGACTTGCAGCACCAATACTTCATCCTCATGCTAAACTGCTCAAAGTCCTCTCCCCAAGCACAATCCAAGTTTGGGTAAGCAAAACCTACAACTGCATTGTTCAGTATTTTAGTTCATGTGAACATAGTCTGTAAATTGTGCACACCCATTAAGTTCAACAGTGCATGGTTTCCCTACGTGTATCAACAGTGCATGGTTTCCCTACGTGTATCAACAGTGCATGGTTTCCCTACGTGTATCAACAGTGCATGGTTTCCCTACGTGTATGTGCTGATGCCACCCAACTCTTCTCTCGACCTGCAAAGTCCTCCGTGTTGTCAGACAGCCTGGCTGACGTCAAATAATGGATGAGTCAAAATTTCCTACAGCTGATCATCATAAAGACCAAAGCCATCAATTTCTGACCCCACCATTTATGCCGCTATCTCTAGACTAGCACCATCGCCCTCCCCAGCCACTTGCTCAGATTGAACCAGATTATGTGGAAAATTGGCACTCTGTTCAACCCAGAGCCGAGATTCAAAGCTCACATCCCAGCTATCACCAAGATCATTTACTTCCAGCTCTGTAATACTGCCTGCCTCCGCCCTCTCCTCCCCCCTCCACTCTTAAAAAGCTGATCCAAGCTTCTGTCTCCCCAAGACTCAATTATTCCAATGTCCTCTTCGCTGGCCTCCCATCCTCCATAAACACTAATGGCCAAAACTGAGCTGCCTGTGTCCTTTCCGACAAGAGCCGCTCACCCATCACTGCCACCCTCACAGACCTCGATTGGTTCCCTGATTTTGTTTACAATCCTATAGAAACCCAAAAATGCTCCACATTGGATTGACAACAAGTCTGTGCGAAGAACCAAACGGCAACAAACTAATAGATGATGCTCCATTTTTCTTGATGTCTCCCAAATAAAACTCATATCACCTTTTTCCAAACTATCAAAACATTGATAGCAATGCAGCAGTGGTTTACAAACCTTTCTATGGGCAGGGGGAGGAGGGAGGGAACTCCATGAAAATAGTGACGTACTCCTGGATGTCCCCGACCCAACCCCTGAAATATAGTGCCAGCTACCCAAATGGAAACAGTACTACCATAATATTCAAAGCCAACAAATACAGAAATCTGATAACTTTGCAGACCCCTCAAGCTTTGGGGACACCAGTTTGAAAACACATGCGCTACAGCAGTGGTTCGCAAACTGGGGGTCTGTAGAGGCTTTCCAGGGGGTCCGTGAAATAATGTGAATGGGACCCATTGCTGCAATGGCACGGGTCGGGCGAGAGCTGTTGGCAGTTATTTTGATTTCCTTCATCCGCCCGGGCAACGTAGCCAGGAGCTCGTGCACTGGGGAGTTCGATGTCAGCCCTGGGGGGCCTGGTGCACTCGCACAGTGAGACACTGGTAAGCGATCGCTGGGTGGGCACTGGGGCCGAGACAGCTCTGGAAATAGACGTGTAACCAGATTAGCGGGGGCCTCGGACTGACTGAGAATCCAGAGAGGAGACACGAGGCCCCAGAGAATGGATTCGCAGGGCTGGGGCTGAGGGAGGGTAGGAAGGAGCCACCACGTCAGCCTTGTCCAAGGGCCTGGAACGGCGATCAAGCCGAGCTCCGTTCACAGAGTACGGCAGCTGGGCCTGTGACTGGACCCGGACTAAAGCCGCAGTCCCGGTTACTGGCGCTGTCCCGATGGCAGCAATGCTGCACAGGCAGCGTCTCAGCGATATTCCAAAACAAACAGACCAGTAAACGGCGATAGGGGAGGGAAAAGACCCTGAAACACTCAGCAGCTGTGCAGTGAGTCGGCGGGCGGTGGAGGGCTACACCTGAAATGGTGCCAGTGTTCCCAACAGGAGCCACCGAGCCCAATCCCAACTCCAGGAAGAGCAGGGAGGCGCCATGCAGTGACGCATTCAACAGGCATGTTGCTGAACCTGTAGGGAAGATGAAAGTTTTCACATCACCAATCACATCAACGTTCACTATATCGGACAGCCCTGGCAAAATTTAATGCGAGTCCCTTTAACAGGACACTGAACTCTACATTCAGAAATGTAAATGTGTAAGGAGTTTATAGTATTATAATTTAGATGGGTCCATGATTACTAATCCATTTGAAAAGGGGTCCTTCAACCAATAAAGTTTGAAAACCACTATGCTACAGCAATTATATCCGTGGTGTCCAGAACACTGGACAAAAAATTGACCTTATTGCAATGACAACATTATGTTTTAGGTAAAACCAAGTTAATCTCTGAGGCAAACTTATCATGTCAAATGCAGACGTCCTCCAGCAGGGGGAATTCTCATCGATAGTAAGGACACTCCAATTGCGCACGAGATAAACATTGCTACAACGTTAATAAAATACATTAAACCATCGCAGAGACACAAAAACAGGACTCTTTAGTCTGCCACTGGCCTAAAAACAAGTAAGAATATGTATAAATTAAGTTTTAACAATCTAATGCTGATGCCAAGAAGCTCCCATGAACAGTGGTCAGATTTAGAGTCAGGAAACGACAAACTTTGTTTTTCTGTCTTGAATATTTCTTTGACCAAAGTTTTAGGTTCCTTTGTAGTTGGAACTGCAGGCATTGAGATCAAGACATTGGTGAGAAAGTGGGGTGAGCAAGATAGCTTTAGAAAACTGAGCAAAGCTATGGACTGCTGTAAGAGCATGCCAGCCAACTGCCTGGGACTACAGCAGCATTATTACACCATGATTTAAATAGTTTCTGTTCTTCAGTCTATTCACAATATTACACACACTTTTCTGGGATTCTGGATGTTTTTAATCATAACATTAAAAAGTGCTGATGGAAATATTATAAAATCGAAAGTTTCCAGCACTGTAGCCACGTCCTACCCCTCAGTATTGCAGACAGCTCATTAGCTAATTACAAAATCAGAGCATAATCATCTTCAATGAACTCCAATTACAGAAGCTTGTTCCACCTGGAGCAGCCAAACCAGTTATATCGGTAAAACGCAACTCTGCATGAACAGGAATGCACATAATCAGAGCTAATATTGTACTTCATTTTTACCTTTGATGTAAATCATTTAAAAATCTTCAGACAATCTATAAAGACAACAGCTTGCACTTATATAGCATTTCTAACATAGAAAAACAATCCAAGACACTTTACAGACACAATCAAAAAAATGGACTCAAGGTTTCACAACTCTTACCTGCTAATACAGGCAACAGGAATCGTGGTTTAAAGCTTAGACCAAGTACTGCAAAATAGCAATTTTCTTCCAACAATCAATGTTCCCAATTTCAGAGCTGCAAGAATGCCTCAAAAGACTCCAGAACCATTACACATCCCATCAAAACTGTGATGTAGGCAGATATATGGCAAGCTTCCCACTGCTCCCGATCAGTCTGACATCACAGCCCCACTATTTTCTATTATGAAGCCACTCTGGGGTGTACAGGGATCGTGACAAACCACGTCATCATCCGAGGGGCCAAATGGAGACACGGAACGGACTCTGACATCACTTACTGGCATCATCGGACTGGCCTAACAGGATACGCCAGTAAGAAAATTGGCATTTTTAAAAAGATGTCAATCAAAATTCTCCCGAGGCCAATATTTTCATCTATAAAATGGGGAAGTATTTTTCCTTCCCTTTTCAGTAAACATGATTTTCCTTGACAAAACCCAATATAAACTTCCTACTAAACCAACCACTGTGGATTAAAAATGTAATGGACACTACTTTTAGACATAAATAACCAAAGAGTATGTTAAAGCTAAAGTTCCCACTGATAACTGGTAAGGCTGGTTGGTGATGTTCTACTCTGTACCTGCGTAATAAATGTTTCATCTTACAAGTACTAAACATCCTTTTCAGTTATCTACCTGCAGCACACCATTTCCCAATGATGATTAGAATATTGAACAAGTTAAGGTCATTGGCATCCATATTAATTAGTAAGTAGGGCATAAACATCTATGGATCACATGCTGTATTAAGTCATCACAAGCAAGAATAGAAGTGAAATCTGGAGCTCCTCATGTGGTGTGGCACTAAGCCACATAAGACTAGGGAAGTCCCGGGTTTAGTTCCCAATTTGCTCTGAGTGAGCCAAGTTCAACCTGAACAGCAGCTGAAGTGTGATAAGGGGCATCAGTAACCATGGACTCAGAGTTAAGATCTCCTCAGTGGATCCTATTTGAATACATTTGGGCCGTATTAACTGAGTTCCAGAAAAAAAATGGGCCTGCAGCGCAAAGCTCCCACCAATTCAGTACGAATTGGCGATCTCAAAGAGAGGTCACAGGATAGCTGGTGTACAAAGTAGGAACACAAAAACACGAGTACCACCATTCTGCCTCGTCTAGGTAGCTCCACCATTTTTTGTTAGCCATATTGTAGTTTTATGTTTTAAAGAACAAACTTGCATTTATATAGTACTTTTCACCACCTCAGGATGACCCAAAGCACTTTATAGCCAATCAAGTACTTTCGAAGTGTAGTCACTGTTGTAATAGGAAATGCCAATTTGCACACAGCAAGATCCCAAAACCAGCAATGAAATAAATGACCAGATGGGATGTCCGGTGGTTGTGAAAGGCGCTATATAGATGCAAGTCTTTCTTTTTTTCTTTCTTTCAGATCATCTGTTGTTAGATGTTGGTTGAGGGATAAATGTTGGCCAGGACATAAGAACTTCCCTGCTCTTCTTTCAATAATGCCGTGGTATCTTTTACATCCACCGGAGAGGGGAGATGGGGCTTTGGTTTTCGTCTCTGCTGAAAGATAGCGACTTTAGTTTTTAATTGGTTTACCTCAAATTCTACGGTTGTCTGTCCCCTGGTTCTGGGTTCCTCTGCCAGAGAGAAATTTTGTTCCCCCATCTACACCACAGGTTCTTTTAATTATTTAAAACTACTTAATTACCCCTTACCCTGTTATCTCTAGAGAATATGATCCAAGTTCACCCAGTCTCTCAGCATAACTCAATCTCTCAATCCTAGGTATCATCCTGGCAAATATTTACTGGACTTTCTCTAAGGCAATTATAAATCTAAGACTGAGCAGCCAAAACTGAACACAATGGCCCGAAAATTAGACCTAATGCGGGAGAGTACGCACTGTGTACTCTCGCGTATTAGGTCCCGAAGTGCCGGTTTCCTGCATGCACTGCGCATGCGCGGGAAACCGGCACTTCGGGTATAGCAAAGGGGGCGGTTCCTAAGTGAACCGCGTGCGCGCTACAGGTTGCGCGCACGCAGCACACTTAGTTTTTTTTCAGGTTTGAACGCGCAGGTAAGTGTTGAAGATTTTACATATGAAGAAAGCAGGCGTAAGACCCCCTTTTAACAAGGTAAGTAGTTAATTAAGTATTATTTAAAAAAAATTTCAACAGGTTTATCTTTTTTAGAGACTTTAAAGAAAGGTAAGTTTATTTTTATAACTTTTAAAAAGAATTTAAATTTTTTCAAAAATTTAAATTTTTGTTTAAAGTGGTTAATTTATTTAACTATCGTTATTTTATTAATGTGATGGCTTTTTTTTTAAATTTAATTGAGGTTTAGCTGTTCTTTTGGGGGCTTGTTGTATTCATAGTTTTGACAGCTCTTGCTGTCAAAACTATGAATGAAAGATGGTGTGCTGCCATTGGCTCTAACTGGCCCACGTGATCCCAGAGGTAGCATCGAACTAACTGCGCCTCTGGGACACGCACACACTGCGCGCCGGCACCAGGGAGAGGCCCAGGAACTGAAGTTCGTGTGGGCCAAAACCATAAAGGTAGGCGCGGAGTGCGATATCGCGGGGGATCCTTACCCCCGCGGCAACCATCGAAGTCCAATTTCTGGGCCATTATTCCAAATGAGGTCTGACCAGTGCTTTGTATAATTACAATATTACTTCCAGTGGAAATTGTCACACTGATATAGCACGGGTGCCTTTGGGAGGTTATGGATGAAGTATATTGTTGGGGTAAAATAACAGGAACTTTACTCTGCACCTAACCCATCAAATACTTGACTTGGAAGAACTTAATGCCAAGACTGGATGCCGAAAACAGGAAACTGTGCAGTTTCCCGATACTAATACTGCTCACCTTGATGAGCAAAAAACTTTTAAATGCAGAAGTACAAAAACCAGATGGTTTACTCTATCTCCTCTGAGGGGAAGGATTTACACTTGTACAGGTCAGAGAGCAGCAAATATACTCAGATATCATGGTTAAATGCACGACACAGAAGGATCTAGCCGAGTCAGGAGACTCAATATAGTGCATCGCAAGAGTTGTTTCATGACTTCCACAAATAAACATCCCTTTTTAGGAAGAAGTGGTAAACATGCTTTATTACAAGGTACTTCACGACAAAAAGCACTTTCCTTCTTTCCCAGATCAATGCTCCCCTTAAATAATGTAGTGCAAACTGAAGAATAATTTGGGATTCTACCAGTAGATGGTAATACAGGAATAGAAATAACATACAGTTACACACAAGAATGTCCCACAGAATTAACAAAATATTCACATTTCAGATACATCTTTAATTCTGACTTCACAATAGATGGGCATAATTATGAATTTTCACCTAAGGAACAGTTTGGAAGTAAGGGCACTTCAGTATGACTGCACACTATGACGTGGAATGGTAGCTAAATGCAGCTGTGTCAGAGACAATATAAAGTACTTCCCCACAATGTACGTTGGGGGCACTGGGGTCACAAGCTAAACTATTTCTTAAACTTTTGAGAATTGCCTGAGCAATACAATGAAGCTTCAAAAGGTACAGAGAAGTGGTTTGATATTCTCAACTTCACAGTTTCTGATCGCAATCTGGTTAGAGGTCAGCCTGGGAGGAACAAAAAACAAAGCAGGTTGCATGAAACCCCCCTCTAAATGCACATGCCCTTCACAAATTTCCTAGGCAAATCTAGCGGAATTTTAAAAAAAAACCTAGCCAGCAGTCTGCCAGACAGCAACCATGTCAAGTCGACAAGCAGCAGGTTGCCAATCTTTGCTAGCTCTCCTGGACTCTCGTGCACCTGCTACAGACCAGACGGAAAGAGGCTTCACCAGGCGAAATAACATTCGCTCTTGAACTAGGAAACGGTGTGTATTAGGGCCTGACAAGATAATGAGACACCAGCAGGAATTGAGGCTGCCAACATTTTTATTTTTATTTTCATAATCCAGTAACCATTTGATGTTATGTTCACCACACACTGCACATTGGCACCGGAGCGTATATAAACAGGGAGGCTCTCTGTTGACCTTAAATTCAAGGTTACAGAGGCACGAACAGCAGCTATAGTAGTTCTGGCAGCTGGAGTTGCTAGGTGCATTCGCATGACTTGAGCTGGCAAATTAGTTAACAGATTAGCCGTTCTGGTATCACCTGATTTTACTGGCAGGGGCATTGCAACAGGCAGGAGTGCTACCGAAAGGGATGGAGGTATGCGACTAGGTGGGCTTGGCAAGAGGCTATGCATTAATAATTCAGAGCAGCAATCAGCAGTGTAATTTGGGAACTCGTGTTTATCTGACAATTTGTATGATTCACCATAACAGGCACAGTCCATCATGACAGATAATCCACTTCTGTAGTTCCTTCAAGAGTTCGACACAAGTTAAAACATGGTGAGACTATATAAATGCATAAAATGTCACTGAACATTCAAATCCCACATTCAACCGAGTACAACTCTCAGGCAGGTTTAGAGACAGCATGTGCACAGGTGGAACTCAAAATCTCCAAGGAGCTCTACAATTTATCCCTGACCATCTGCTTTTTTTATGTTCTACAATAGGTTGCACTTTACTTACCGTACTTATTTGAAGGTGGTTGGCGTTATCTCATATGAGAAGACAAGGCAGATAAATAGGTGGTTAGCACCTGCAATTAAGAACAATAGGTATATGTGTCAGAGGTGTCAATTACAGAGTCATGCCAGATTGTCAAAATGTCAGATTGCATAAATTACAAGGTAGGTTTTTCATCATTGAAGCAGCAGCTTAGTACATAGGCTGTTTAGGACCATATTCTTCCCGTTTCTCCTAAAGTCTCTCACTGGGGTATGGCCCCACATGCATCCGCATCCCTGTAGTACTTCACCCAAATGGCTGCTCTTCATGTTTTCCTGGATAGCAAATCCTAGGAGACTTTCAATTGCAGAATGCATCACAGCCAAACACAATCCCATCCTTACCCGGTATCGATAAAGATGCACTTTTGAGCAAGGGCCACTGGGCAGAGATCAAGAGCAAGAGCCCTGGCTGATTTGACGCTCCTCAGAGGTCCACTGAGACCAACTGTACCATTCCAACTCCTGGCCTGGCTGACAGCAGCTAACCGAGCAAAGACCTGGGCCTTCTGGTATGTATGGCTTAGTGCTACAACAGATGCTCCCTTCATCACTAGGCCATTGGAGGGAGGCCCTTCAGAACTCAATTTCAAAAGTTGTGTGTGGACCTCAAGAACTTATGCACCAAGACAAGTAGATTCATTAGTGTCCAATTAGTTTAATTTGGATTCCATTCAAATCGTCTGGACCTCATTTCACAAACAGCATTTCCCCTGACTTACATTCTTCCTTTAAGTGCCCTTACTATGACGTATTGGTCCATTGGGCAACGGGATTGCACTTAAATGTTTAGAAACCGTGATAATCTTTCACTTTGGTTGGTAAAATAAATTCTAACATCACTGCTCTTTAAATCACATTAGCATGTCCTTTATTGGTACCATGATAGCAAAATCACACAAATCTGGTCAGAATACGAGAGAAATTGCAATAGCTCTATTACACACCACACTGCATTCATGTGCACGGCAGGGCTTTAGCATAACCTTGGGTCGACACGCTAAATCAGCTTTGCTGCCATTTTGATATTGTAAGAGAAACATATTTTACGGAGTTACATCAATCCTACATGTTATAAAGGGAACTTGTGTGAATACTTATCACTGCTACACAGACACCTCCAGTTAGTCCAATGTACATTCGAGCTGACAGTCTGAGATTTCAAGTGCGCAATTCTGGGTGGAACTCCCACCACTGACCGTTCTGCTCCAGTGACAGTGAATGAGGAGTGTTCCACAATATACCACCCTCACCCAATGTCATCAGAGCAGAATTCAGTGGTGGGAGTTCCATAAAATGCGTTTCAGGCAACCTCTGCAATCCAGTTCTAAAACATAAAATAGAGCAATGAGAGCGGCCATAACAAAAAAAAAATCTCCATTCTTAACATTTAGAGTTACAGGACAATTCTGTAGAATACATGTCTCCCTTAACAATCTTGAAAGAAAGTTAGCATATCTATGTTATATTTTCCACTTCCAATTGCATTCCCGGGGGGGGGGGGGGGGAACAAACAAAATAAACATCCATATATAGGAGAGAAAGGAGGAGAGAGAGAGAGAGAGAGAGAGAGAGAGAAAGGAGGAGAGAGAGAGAGAAAGGGGGCAAGAGAGAGAAAGAGGATATAAATGCATGATAGAGCACCTTTCATGATGTCAGTACGTCCCAAAGCGTTTCACAGCCAATTAACTACGTTTTGAAGTATGGTCACTGTCATAATGTAGGGAAACACAACAGCCAATTACACACAGCAAGGTCCACAAATAGCAATGAGATAAATGACCAGATAATCTGCTTCAGTGATGTTGCTTGAGGGGTCATCGTCGGGCAGGACACCAGGAGAGTTCTCCTGTTCTTATCTGAATAGTGCTGGGGGATCAGTTACGTCCAGCTGACGGGTCGGATGAGACCTCGGTTTAATACAATATCCGACTTTGAAGAATTCTCTCAGTACTGCACTGAATTGTCATCCTAGTCCTGGATTGGGGCTTAAACTCACGACCTTCTGACTCAGGTGAGGTCGCTACCACTGAGCCACGACTGACACCTATAGTTTGCCTCAGTGCCCCTGGAATTTTTTGGGTGAGTGGGAGAAATCAGCTAGTTGCCCTCCTCCTATTAGAGTGACCCTGCTGATAGATGCAGGTATGTGGACCTCAGGTGAGAGCAAGATTGGAATGTGCTATGATGCTCACCATAGTCAAGTACCCTGCCAACACTCCATGTGGGCTCACACATGTAGAATGGTACTGGAGAGTTGCCATACCCCAAAGTCTTCAAGAAAACAGGGGGCAAAAGAAAGTTGGGGGGGGAGAGCGGGGGGGAGAAAGGGCGAGAAACACTTCTGGAAGAGACTTCATTGAAGTTACTTTTGTGCCCTTTGCCCCAATGCTGGAAGGTACCAGAGTGACCGTTCGGTTGCACAAGCCCATACCTTTTTCAGCTGATTAACTCTCAACTTGATGCAAACGGCTGTTTTAAAAATAATTGTGCAAACTGAATTCTGTTATTAAAACGCTAGAGGAAGTCAGTTTAACCTATTTTTGAACCAGTCTAGAAATGAAAGTACAGTAAAACTGTAATCTGTAGACACAAACAGAAGTTACTTTTTTTTAAATAAGCAATGATGTTATACTGTATTTCACTTTTGCAGTAGTGTTCATTTCCAACTTTTTGTGCTGCTCCCAAACCAATAGAAATTGTCGCACATTTTCATTTGTTTTAGCCAAGGAGAGGGAGCGCAGAATCAGCACCCCATAAACTATTACAATAGCAAAATACTGCGGATGCTGGAAATCTGAAATAACAACAGAAAATGCTGGAAACACTCAGCAGGCCAGGCAGCATCCGTGGAGAGAGAAACAGAGTTAACGTTTCAGGTCTGTGACCCTTTGTCAGAACTGGAAAAAATTAGGGATGCAACAGGTTTTAAGCAGGTGCAGAGGCAGGGAAAGGGGGTGGGGAAGGGGAGGAAGGAACAGTCTGTGCTAGGATGGAAGGCAGGAGATAAACTATTGGTTTGTTGTGGCCACGCTTGGGAATACTGAGCTTAGTACTTAACAGTGAGACAGAAACTATGGAAAGAGCTCAAACATGGCTAAAATTGGCTCGAGGCAAGTTGTTCTCCTTGGAAGGCGAAGAGGAGATTTGATAGAGGTGTTTAAAATCACGAAGGATTTAGATAAGAGTGAATAAAGAGAAACTGTTTCCAATGGCTGAAGGGTCGATAACGAGAGAGAGCACCAATTTAAGGTGATTGGTAAAAGAATCAGAGGCAACATGAAGAAAAACCATTTTTTTAACGCAACGAGAGGTTAAGATTTGGAATGCACTGCCTGATCGGGTGGTGGATACAGATTCAATAGTAGCCTTCAAAAAGGAATTGGATAAATACTTGAAGGAGAAAAAATTGCAGGGATATGGGGAAAGAGCGAGGGAGTGGGACTAACTGGATTGCTCTTCGAAAGAGCCAGCACAGTCTCGATGGGGCGAATGGCCTCCTTCCATGCTGTACTATTCTATGATTCTATGAAGTCTAAAAATAATGATTTACAAAAAGCACAACTACTTTCATTTATAAGATGCTTTTGACATAGAGAAAGGTCTCAAGGTGCTTCGCAGAAGCCTAATCAGACAAACATGGATGTCAAGCCAACGATGGAGATATTAGATGGGGTAACAAAAAGGTTGTTCAAAATGGTGGGTTTTATGGCGGGTCCTAAAGGAGGAGAGAGAGGCGGAGGTTTAGGGAGGGAATTCCAGAGCATAGGACTTAGACAGCTGAAGGGGCTGCACAAGTGTTCTGGGGGAAGTTGTAGGGCCGGAGGAGGTTAGAGAGATAGGGAGGGGCGAGGCCATGAAGGGAACTCAACACACAGATGAGAATTTTAAATTGGAGACGTTAGGGGACCCAGACCAAAGACAGAGGTGATGAGTGAGCAGGACCTGGTGTGGGGTAGAAGATGAACATCAGAGGTTTGGATCAGCTGAAGTTTATGGAAGATGGAGGATGGCAGGCAGGTAGGAGAGCATTGGAATAGTCAAGTCTGGACATAGTACTGCAAAAGGCCACTGTCTTGAATTTGTAGTTGAGACTCGAGATTTAAAACAAAGATTTAATTTCATATTGTTGAGCTTCATTAACAAAATCACTAACACAAGGAATATTTTGAGCCCAGCAAAAATGGTTCTGGCTCAACTCAAAGCACGTGACGTGTAACAATAACATAAAAGAACCACAAACGTACAACATAAAGTAACCGCAAGAGTACAGTATAAAAAAAGCACGGTACAGTAAACGTAAAACCACATGGAAAAGAACTTACATTTATATAGCACCTTTCACAACCTTAGGACTTGCCAAAGTGCTTTACAGCCAATGAAATACTTTTGAACACTGTTGCAATATAGGAAGCATGGCAGCCAAATTGCACATAGCAAGGTCCCACAAACAGCAATGACCAAGTAATCTGTTTTTAGTGATGTTGGTTGAGGGATAAATATTGGCCTGGACTCTCCTGCTCGGCTTCAAATAGTGCTTCGGGATCTTTTAAAGTTCACCCAAGAGGGCAGATGAGGCCTCGGTTTAACGGCACCTCCGACAGTGCAGCACTCCCTCAGTACTGCACTGAAGTGTCAGCCTAGATTATGTGCTCAAGTCTCTGCAGTGGAACTTGCAAGTGCGACCACTGAGCCACAGCTGACACCTATACAGGGTACAGTGTAGAGGGAACTCCCTGCAACGTCCTTCCATAGGCAGCATACACAAGTAAAAAGTACAACATACAAGCCTTTGTTTTTGGTATTCTTTTCCTCACCCCAGCCCCTGAATTCACATTACGTTGTCTTTAATTGGAGGGTAGGGCAATCCAGCATGCAGACACAACAAATGCCAGGTGGCTGTCAGTTGTAGAAGGAATGCTGAAGTAATAGATGATAAAATAGAGTCCCCAATCCTAATTTTTCCCTCTCCCGGACATTCAGATAGTAAAATGCCTTCATGAATCCCAAGTGCAACAACAACTTGCCTTAACACAGCACCTTTAACATGGTAAGCATCCCTAGGCACTTCACAAAGGAGTAAAGGTCACCAAGCAGTAAGAGATAGAGTTAACAAAGCTGTCAAAGAGGTAGTTTTTCCAAAAGGCTATTAAAAGAGGGATAAGAAATAGCAAGCCAGATAGGAAGGTAGTGTCAAAATTAGGGCCAAGACAGCTCAAGGCTCTGCCAATAATGGAGCAGGGAACCGAAACATTTCTCCACGTTATATTCCATTTGCCATGTACTTGCCCACTCACTTAGCCTGTCTATATCCCCTTGAAGCCTCTTTGCATCCTCCTCACAACTTACATTCCCACCTAGCTTTGTATCAGCAAACTTGGCTATATTACATGTGGTCCCCTCATCCAAATCATTGATGTAGATTGTGAACAGCTGAGGCCCAAGCACTCATCCTTGAGGTACCGCACTAGTTACAGCCTGCCAACCCGAAAATGACCCATTAATTCCTACTCTGTTTTCTCTCCATTAACCAATCCTCAATCCATGCTAGTATATTACCCCCAATCCCATGAGCCCTAATTTTGTTTAATAACCTCTTGTGTGGCACCTTTTCGAATGCCTTCTGAAAATCCAAATACACCACATCCACTGGTTCCCCCTTATCTATTCTGCTAGTTACAACCTCAAAAGACTTTAACAGATTAGTCAAACATGATTTCCCTTTCATAAATCCGTGCTGACTCTGCCCAATCCGATTATTATTTTCCAAGTGCCCTGTTACCACATCCTTAATAATAGATTCTAGCATTTTTCCTACTACTGATGTCAGACTAACTGGTCTGCAGTTCCCCATTTTCTCTCTCCCTCCTTTCTTAAATAGTGGGGTTACATTTGCTACCTTCTAATCCGCGGGAACCGTTCTAGAATCTATGGAATTTTGGAAAATGACAACCAATGCATCCACTATCTCTATAGCCACCTCTTTCAAAATCCTAGGATGTAGGCCATCAGGTCCAGGGGATTTATCGGCTTTCAGTCACATTAATTTCTCCAGTACTATTTTTTTTTTTACTAATACTAATTTCTTTCATTCTCGCTAGACCCTTGGTTCTCCACTATTTCTGGGAGGTTTTTTGCATCTTCTTCCGCGAATGAGACAGATTATGGGCAGCAGAGGTTTGAATTGGATTTGATGTAAAGTGGAGCTCTGAAGGTTATTGAGGGGTGTGTTGGAGAAAACAAATCTGGAAAGAACAGAAAGCATAAATAAGGGTTTCAGTGGTGGTGGGAGTGAAGTAAGGGCGGAGGCAGATGTTGTTGCGTAGGTGGAAGCAAGTGGTCTTGATGGTGCGCAGTATATACGCAGTTGGACACTCACCTGAGGATCGAACAGTACACCAAGACTGCACACTTTGAGTTCAGTCTGTGACCAGGTGGGAAGGGCAATGAAGTCAGGGCAGTTTTTGGAGCTAAAGAGAATGGCTTCGCAGCTACCAACATTAAATTGGAAAAATTTTCACTTATCCATTACCTGGTGTCAGACAAATAATCCAATAGAAAAATGGTGGTCATGGAGTCCAAGAATGGTGGCAAAGAGGTGGAGGTCTGGGACAATTGCATACATTCAGAAGCAGAGCCCATGGCTAAGGATAATGATGAAAAAGTTTGGGCCAAGGATGGAACCTTAGTCTAAGGGTCAGTGAAGGCTGAAATTCAAACTAGGACATACAGTTGCAGATAACATCTCCAGTGTCGGGATTTTTTAGAAATGTGAACAAACCGCACGGGACTCAATCCAAAATTCCTACAGAAAATGTACTGGGATATTTCAGACACACAGCACTAGAGTCATCATTTCACAAAAACAAAGCTTGGCTCACACTTCAGCACCTTCTACAACTGCTTACGGAGCAACACCAAATAAATGGCCATCCATCCACTCTTAGCAAGATTCCCAGGAGGACACAAAACGGAGTGTGAAATTAGGCATATGCTTTGCAGCCCTGTGGTTTTGAGTCCAAGCTTTGTGGATTTCTGATGCTACCTCCCTCCAGTTACAGGTGATAAGTTACCATCCAGCATCTAAGGAGCAGCTGAGTGAAGAGCAGCAGAACTGAAGGTAAATGTAAACCACAAAGCATCAAATGCAAAAGAGGGCATCTGCAGACAGAATGACTGCCAGCCAGTGAGGTCAGTGCAGAGGGCTGGGTACATGCTGCCAGAGTTACAAAATGCTTATAGCACTGGCCCACAAGATCTGTAAATCACCACCACCACCTGTTCCACAAATGTTTTATGAATACATATTACTGCCACGCTTGGTATTGTCATATTCTCCTATATAGTGAAATGTCACAGCATTGCTTATACTTTTGAGATAGCTCCCAATGAGGTTCTGCTGCATACTTACATTTCCACAATCACATTAACTCCTGATACTGGCCCTTTATTACTATAATGGTGACTGCAGTACAATATTAAAAAGATTAAATGCTTGTGCCAAGACTAAAATTGAACATTATGGTGGGAAGTAAAATGTTCCATTCATCAGTGAGGCTAAATGCATTTTAAAGCGAGGCATCCCGTAAGGGAGGTAGAGCTGTAACTCATCTCCAGAAGATTTCTAACCTGTAACAGGGTGAAAAAACTAACCTATTGAATTCCACAGGAATGAGCCTACACAATATACAAATTTATGGAGGTTATGTAAATTCTACCCAGTTAGCTATACTTCTATTTGGTTAAACTATCATTTGCTGACTCCATGCAAACCACACCCATAAAGAGCCTGTAAAGGAACACGCAACAGAATATCCCAAAATAAAATAACAGAACATTCAAGTAGTGGAGAGGGAATTTATGCACTCTGTTAAGAGGGAGTCCATTAACTGGCTTGCAATGCATTAGTGTGCTTTTTGGGTTATAATGTGGATTCTGGCCCATCATCTCTTACACCAACATCCCCATCCACAATTGCATCTGTGCTGCTCAGTGTACACCAACACTCTGGGATGCTCCTCTGCAACTGCAGTTTTTATGTGCAAAATACACATATTTTACTTGTTACTACTAGAAGTGGTTATAAAGAGGTAGATGCACTCTGCACGGTGAAGACTCACAGCACTGCAGTAAACCATTGATGCCTCAGTTGATAAAGGCAGGTTCAATTAAGCCAAGACTACCAAAAGATCCTACAGTCCATATCAATCCTTTGTCGAATTGGCCAGGCTGGCAGTCAAGATGCTACGACTAGCTTCAGTGCTCATGACCGAGGGAATTCTTGGGGGGGGGGGGGGGGGGGGGAGGAATGGAGGGCTGAAGGAGGGAGAGGTAGAGGCAAGCCCAGGAAGGGATTTCAAAAGAGGATGAGAATTTTAATTTAGAGACATTGGAGGACTGGGAGCCAGCACAGGAGTAATAGGCGAGTGGGACTTGGTGCAGGATAGCATACAGGCAGCACCATTTTATAAGGGAGAGAATATGGAGGGGAAAAAAAAGTTAGAATTTTAAGTTGCTAGTACACGACACTTCATATCTCAGTTTCAATAATTTACTTAGATTATCCCCATTCTGTCCCAGAGGCCTTCAGAGTTATGCTATGGGACTGAACTATTTGCCTGCATGTTTAAATAAGGATGAAATTGCTGCAAATTAAACAATGCATTGCCAAACAGTTAAGGACATGCACCTCAAAACACGTCATCGCAATTGCTCCTGGATTATTAGTTACTAAGTATAGAGGACACTATAATTTAAAATCTGATATACTGAGATACACTACCACGACAGTAATGACCTAAGTCTAAACAATAGTAATGAAAGCAAAGACATGCATAAATCAATGCTTCCAGCCCAGCATATCAACCCTACTATTTTCCCAATACATCTAGCTGTTTCCTAAATGAGTCCAGTGTCCTGGCAACCAGCTCTGCTGTCAATCACACTCTGTGTAAAGGGATATTTCCTGGCATCAGTCCTAGCCTTGTCCTTCACAATCTTAAACCTGTGCTCTCTTGCTCTGGCTTAAAAGTACTGTGCAGTACTGCTTTTATGCAGTTAGTTCAGGCATCGAGTGGCATACAGGAAGAATGTCCCAGACCCTACAGCTGAATAAATTAAAAACCAAGATGGACCAGTGAATCAAGATATTAGGTACGCACCCCATGCTTGTGGCGTTTTAGCACAATAGCAGCTAACCAGTGAAAGAGAGCGAGAGTACTCGAGAGAGAGAGAAAAAAGGGGCAGCAAGAGTGGGAGGAGGCAGCGAGGGCAAAAGAGCTCCAGAGTAAGGCCAAAGCATCTGAAGGCTCTGTCACTGAAGGCGGAGTTTTATTGGAGGGGAGGGGGGGGTGGGGAAAGAGAGGGTGGGAGAAGTGTACAGGAGACCAAAGTCAGAAGACATAGGAACGACTGCAAGATTGAAGAAGGGTTTAGAGATAGGGAACATAGGAACAGGAGGAGGCCATTTAGCCCCTCGAACCAGTTCCGCCATTCAATGAGATCATGGCTGATCTGTGACCTAACTCCATATACCTGCCTTTGCCACATATCCCTTAATACCTTTGATTAACGGAAATCGGTCAATCTCAGATTTTAAATTAACAATTAACCCAGCATCAACTGCCGCTTGCGGAAGAGTTCCAAACTTCCACCACCCTTTGCGTGTAGAAGTGTTTCCTAACTTCATTCCTGAAAGGCCTGGCTCTAATTTTTAGGCTATATCCCCTACTCCTAGTTTCTCCAACCAGCAGAAACAGTTTCTCTTCATCTACCTCATCAGTTCCCCTTAAACTTCGATCAAATCACACCTTATTTGTCTAAATTCCAGGGAATACAACCTTAGTTTGTGTAATCTCGCCTCGTAATTTAACCCTTGGAGTCCAGGTATCATTGTAGTAAATCTACGCTGCAGTCCCCCAAGGCCAATATATCCTCCCTAAGGTGTGATGCGCAGAACTGAACACAATACTCCAGGTGTAATCTAACCAGGGCTTTGTATAGCTGTAGCATGACTTCTAACCCCTTGTATTCTAATCCTCTAGATATAAATGCCAGCATGCTATTAGCCTTTTTGATTATTTTCTGTACCTGTCCATGCCATTTTAATGATCTATGTACATGGACCCCCTAAGTCTTTTTGGACCTCCACTGATTCTAGCTTTTCACCATTCAGAAAGTACTCTGATTTATCCTTTTTAGGTCCACTTGTCTTATACTGAAATCCATTTGCCACAGTTCTGCCCATTCACTTAATCTATTAATATCTCTTTGTAATTTTATGCTTCCATCTACACTTTACAGCACCGCCTATCTTTGGGTCATCGGCAAACTTGGATATGTGGCTCTCTATCCCAACATCAGTGTGTGCCAAGGCAATTTTAATTTCAATCCGTTGAGGGATAGAGAGCTAATGTAGGTCAGCAAGGATGTGGAACAGATGTGGGCAGCAGAGCTTTGAACCATTTGGAGTTGATGAGGGAGGATGTCAAGACACTGGGAAGGAGGGTGTTGGAGAAGTCAAGTCTACAAGTGATAAATGTATGGATAAGGATTGACAGCAGTGAGTGCAAGGTAGGAGCAGAGGCAAGCAAGGTGGAGGTGGAAGTAAGTTTTCTCAAGAACTAATAGGATATGGGATTTGAAGCTCAACTCTGGGTCAAACAGAATGCAAAGATTGCATACAGTCCAATTAAACCCAAGCAAGCAGTGAAAGAGTGGGATTGAGTCAATAGTAAGTGTAGAATTCTTGGTGGAAGCCAAAAAATATGGATTTGGCCCACCAAATGTTCAATTGTGGCAAATTTAGGACAACGTGAGGCAGGCAAACTGAAAGTGCAGGAAATGGTTCTGGGATCAAGGGAAGTGGTGGAAAGGGAGAGCTGAGTGTCTTCAGTATACCTGTGGAAGCTGACCCTATGTTTACAGATGATGCCACTAAGATGAAAGATATAGAAGGGGAAGTCAAAAATCATGGATCCTCCTGGTCTAAAATCTTCAGATAACATCTTTTCTCTTCATTTATAGGAAGGAATTTTGAAAGGATATTAGAGGTCTTCATGTGGTTTTGTTATCATGGACAAGTTATCTTTCAATATTTTTCACGTGAAGGCTTGTACAACAGTAGCATGTGTGATTCCCCGCCAATCCCCTCAAAAAAAGAGGGGATGGGTTAGTTTTCACATAAGACAATTTGTAGGTTTCCTGTTATTTCTATGTACCTATTGAGTTTTCTTAGTCTATGAGAGGCTGTGCAGTTTAATCTCTAAAGTTCCTCTGAAAGTAGAGGGTGCTAGTTACTCCATTTGTTATGATTTTATATTATCGGGTACTTTTCAATTTCTGGTTGTCAGTTCCAAGTCATTTAAAAATGTATCTGCTTCTAAGGGGGAGTCTTGGACAGTGCAATCTGAAATACAAAATGTAATCCTTTATATTTTTAAGTTTAGCTTACTCCAATTACTCACAATGGCTGCCCCAAATCAGACCGATGCAATATATTGTAATACTGTACATGGTTAGCTGATCCTCTAGATTTTGAAAAACTACAAGCATTCACGACACTACCTCACCCTGTAAAGATGTCTCCAAAATGAAAAGTAATAATTTAATTACTTTTAAGGGGCACTTATCTTCATACTTAATGTGAGATCACTCTACTAAAATATGAAATGTTAACACTATTTAACTATGTCCATGCTGGAAAAGAGCCATGCTGTCAACAGGGTTAGACGCGAGTGATAGAGGCAACTATGGTGGGACAGAGAATTGGTCAGATACAGCACTGCAAAGTAGCAACATATAAAATTGGTGGAAAACACTCAAATTTTTCACATAATGTGCTCATTGCTTTTTAAAATACCAGAATGGCTAAGGAATAAAGTGCGATAAGGACAGAGGTAAAATAAACAGCATATCTTCCATACACAATCTTCGATATCAAATGTATCACAGCCCAGTTACAAACGTGAATTCTCCTGAAGACATTTTCTGCCATATCCAAGCATTACCTAGAAATATGAAAATACCCATTGATATTATTCCAGCTGGTAAAATTTACTCTGCCAAAACATCAAACTCATAAGAGTCTAGGGATTTTTTTCCCCCCCAGGCAGTGGGGAGGAGAATGAGGCAAGAGGTCTGATGGGAACACCCACTGAGTTACACAGACGTGTGGCTGCCAACCTGTCTCTATCACGGATGTCTATTCCCTGTGGTATAGCAGCCATGGCTCATTTCCAACACAGGGACTGTTAACAGTATTCACTTTTCATGTTTTAGAAACATATTCATGAGTGTAAACTCACATTAATTACACAGCCTCCAAAAGTTATAAAATATTGCTGTCTGCCTCAGTCACAGCCACATCGACTGGCTAAGACACTGCAATAATGAATGCTTGCAGTCTTCACAAATATAAAAAGGATTACCTTAACTTGGCGTGCAATGCAACAAACAAATGTTTTAAGGAGCATCTTAAAGGAGCAGAGAGGGGTAGAGAGGTTTAAGAAGGGAATTCCAGAGCTTAGGGCCAAGGCAGATGAAAGCACAGCCGACAATGGTGGAGCGATTAAAATTGGAGATGCGCAAAAGATCAGAATTGGAAGAGCGCAAAGAACTCAAAGGCTTGTAGGGCTGGAGGAGGCTACAGAGATTGGGAGGTGTGAGGCCATGGAGGTATTTGAAAACAAGGATGAGGATTTTAAAATTGAGGTGTTACGGAGGTGGAAGTAAGCAGTCTTGGTGATGGAGCGGATGTGGGATCGGAAATTCATCTCGGGGTCAAACAGAACACCAAGGCTACGAACAGTCTTGCTCCGCTTAAGACAGTTGCCAGGAATGGAAACAGTGGTCAGAGAACAAAGTTTGCGGCGGGAACCAAAAGACTAAGGCTTCAGTCTTCCCAATATTTAGTTGGAAGAAATTTCTGCTCATCCAATATTGGATGTCGGACAAGCAGTGTGGCAAATCAGAGACAGTGGAGGGGTCCAAAGAGGTGGTAGTGAGATAGAGCTGAGTGTAGTCAGCGTACAGGCGGAACCTGATGTGTTTTCGGATGATGTCGCCGAGGGGCAACATGTAGATGAGAAATAGAAGGGGGCCAAGGATAGATCCTTGGGGGACACCAGAGGTAACGATGCGGGAGTGAGAAGAGAAGCCATTGCAGGTGATTCTCTGGCTACAATTAGATAGATAAGAATGCAACCAAGCAAGGACAGTTCCACCCAGCTGACAACGGAGGAGAGGCGCTGGAGGAGGATGGTGTGGTCAACTGTGTCGAAGGCATCAGATAGGTCGAGAAGGATGAGGAGGGATCGTTCATCATGGTCACAGTCACAAAGAATGTAATTTGTGACTTTGACAAGGCCGTTTCAGTACCGTGGCCAGGCCGGAAACCTGACTGGAGGGATTCAAACATGGAATTACTTCTACGAGTAAAGAGGAAGAAAACTGCTGCACGAGAGCAGGTCATTTATTCCCCACTTGCCATCTTATAAAGGTGGCTTACAAGAAAATGAACAGCTAATTCATTCAAACATCCATTTCTTACTAAATGAGAAAATTACAACTCATCATTGGTCAATTGGCTTGTTAATCTTCCACTGTTGGAAGTTCTAGTTGCAGCACTTCACATGTGAACCTACAGGGACATGCTAGTATTTGTACATTTCAGCACACCACAGTTTCTATCTATTAACAATAGAGCAAATAAGTTTCTATTCACTGACAAGGTCAGCTATCAAAGCTTGTGCTAAACACACACTGGTCTTAGTCTTGAAATGATAGGACCCTTTTTTGCTCCCTTGATGGCATGGTTGGTAAAGACTTATAACTGAGTCACTCAATCAGAAGAGCCCAGGTTCAATTCCCAGTCTGAGTTAGCCGAGTCAGTTAGACAGTCAGTTTAACAGCAAAGACAGTATAATCACTTTCAGTGCCCGAGGGCTATGGAGAGAAAATGAGCTCCTGAACACTATCCAGTCACCGCTGCTAGAAAGCATGCACGAGATCAGGTTCTGCTTTGATCTCCCTCCCTCTCCTTCCATAACCTGCACCACCCCCGCCATCCCCTATTGAATAGCTTGTTGACAATCACTGTCTAGAGTCAGAAATGAACATTAGCCATTTGGCTGAGATACTAGAAGGTACTGCCACATGCAGAACCATATCCCAAAGGGAATCCTTTGAGAGGAAGCAGGGGAGAAAAACTGGCCAAAAAAAAAAAGGAAATGAAAAAAAATCTCATGTAAATTTGTACAAAAAATAAGACTATTGCATCATTCATATACACCAGACTTTAACTGGAAGATAAATTCCTGTTTGTTGGAATAGTCATCTTGCTCTAAAGGCGAATGAGTGCATCACCTACCTATCCTGAGAGTAGGGTACAGACTAGCACCATAGTTATTATAAACTCTCACCAGCCATCTGGGAAACGGTGAATTAAAGAAATCCTCCCAGTCTGAAAATGCAAAAGAAGTTAGTCCCCACCACACTCAGGGGCATCCCTTTACCTGCTTCAAGAGCAACCCCAATGCTTAGGAAAATAAACAGTGTGTGGGAAGATCAAGATGTTTGAAAATAAAGGTTGCACTCCATTACACTGCTGAGCCAAATGTAATACAATACAATGCCTCAGATTGGAAGTATCCATGGCTTTGGATAAACCTATAGTGAGGGCTTACATTCAACATTCTAAACACAGCAAATTCAAGCAGATTTCAAAATCTATATTCAGCCCTACAAGTGGAGTTTATTTTCCAGATTTTCACCTAACATGCAACACTGCAGCCCTATCCCAAGCACATTTCCCATCATAAAATCGACAGGCATTTTTTTTTTTTTAATTCGCTTATGGGATCTGGGCATCGCTGGCAAGGCCAGCATTTATTGCCCATCCCTAAATGCCCTTGAGAAGGTGGTGGTGAGCCGCCTTCTTCAACCACTGCAGTCCGTGTGGTGAAGGTACTCCCACAGTGCTGTTAGGGAGGGAGCTCCAGGAATTTGACCCAGCGGCGATGAAGGATCGGCGATATACTTCTAAGTCAGGATGGTGCGTGACTTGGAGGTGGTGGTGTTCCCATGCGCCTGCTGCCCTTGTCCTTCTAGGAGAAAGAGGTCGTGGGTTTGGGAGGTGCTGCCGAAGAAGCCTTGACGAGTTGCTGCAGTGCATCTTGTAGATGGTACACATTGCAGCCATGGTACGCCGGTGGTGGAGGGAGTGAATGTTTAAGGTGGTGGATGGAGTGCCAATCAAACGGGCTGCTTTGTCCTGGATGGTGTCGAGCTTCTTCAGTGTTGTTGGAGCTACACTCATCAGGCAAGTGAAGAGTATTCCATCACACTCCTCACTTGTGCCTTGTAGATGGTAGAAAGGCTTTGGGGATTCAGGTGGTGAGACACTGACCGCAGAATACCTAGTCTCTGACCTGCTCTTGTTGCCACAGTATTTATGTGGCTGGTCCAGTTAAGTTTCTGGTCAATGGTGACCCCCAGGATGTTGATGGTGGGGGATTCGGCGATGGTAATGCCGATGAATGTCAAGGGGGAGGTGGTTGGACTCTCGCTTGTTGGAGATAGTCATTGCCTGGCACTTCTGTGGCGCAAATGTTACCTGCCACTTATCAGCCCAAGCCTGAACATCGTTCCGGTCTTGTTGCATGCGGGCATGGACTGCTTCATTATCCGAGGAGTTGTGAATGGCGCTGAACACTCTGCAGTCATCAGCGAACATCCCCATTTCTGACCTTATGTTGGAGGGAAGGTCATTGATGAAGCAGCTGAAGATGGTTGGGCCTAGGACACTGCCCTGAGGAACTCCTGCAGCGATGTCCTGGGGCTGTGATGATTGACCTTCAACCACCACAACCATCTTCCTTTGTGCTAGGTATGACTCCAGCCAGCGGAGCATTTTCCCCGATTCCCATTGACTTCAGTTTTACTCGGGCTCCTTGATGCCACACTCGGTCAAATGCTGCCTTGATGTCAAGAGCAGTCACTCTCGCCTCACCTTTGGAATTCAGCTCCTTTGTCCATGTTTGGACCAAGGCTGGAATGAAGTCGGGAGCAGAGTGGTCTTGGCGGAACCCAAACTGGGCATCAGTTAGCAGGTTATTGGTGAGTAAGTGACGCTTGATAGCACTGCCGATGACACCTTCCATCACTTTGCTGATGATTGAGAGTAGACTGATGGAGCGGTAATTGGCCAGGTTGGATGGATTTGTCCTGCTTTTTGTGGACAGGACATACCTGGGCAGTTTTCCACATTGTCGGATAGATGCCAGTGTTGTAGCCGTACTGGAACAGCTTGGCTAGAGGCGCGGCTAGTTCTGGGGCACAAGTCTTCAGCACGATAGCCGGGATGTGTTTTAAGTGATCATGCAGTCCTGATTGTCACTTGCAGAAAGTATAAACTAGAGGCCACACATTGAATTAAACAAAAAACTACTGCCAACAAGGTTAGTTAATATCTTTTCCCATTACCATCTCCTTTTGCCTTGCACCATCTCTTAATGTCTCTTAATCTCTCCCGCCTTCCCTTTTGTTCTTTCCTCCTCTCCCCCCCTTTCCCTGCCCCTGCACTTGCTTAAAAATCTGTTCCATCTCCAGCTTTTTCCAGTTCTGACGAAGGGTCATCGACCTGAAACGTTAACTCTGTTTCTCTCTCCACAGATGCTGCCTGACCTGCTGAGTATTTCCAGCATTTTCTGTTTTTATTTCAGATTTCCAGCATCCGCAGTATTTTGCTTTTGTATTAGTTAATATCTTGATACCTATAACCGTTAGCACAACTGTGGTACAGATTTCATCACTGTAAACACCTTCATGGTGAGTTACTGCTTGATCACACATTTTCATAAAGTAGTATCACAATATAGCCACTCCGCAGTGGAAGCAATGCCTTCAACAGCTGCAGCTGGGAGGAAACTCACATTTTAATCTATAGCTAAACCAAAAACCACAAAGCGCTAAATGTCAGGTTCATCAGTTTTGAGCAGTAACAAACCTAAGTAAAAGGAACATTGGTGCTGTTCTGAAGATTTTCAGGAATAGACACTTTGATACATGTACCAATGGTGTACTCATGGCCTTATAAAGAATCTCTTATGACAACATAATTACATAGAATTTACAGCACAGAAACAGGCCATCCAGCTCAACTGGTCTTTGCCAGTGTTTATGCTCCACATAAGCCTCCTCCCACCTTACTTCATCTCACCCCATCAATATACCCTTCTATTCCTTTCTCCCTCATGTACTTATCCAGCTTCTTTTTCTAGCTAAGACAAAAAAGAAGCCCAACTCATACCTGTAATTTATGATGTCAATATCCATTCAATGCTCTGCTGAGGGGAGCTGTACTTCCACGGGCAAGGCGGATTGAGTGTCAGATCCTAACACAACTAGGATTTTTCTCTCACCCCACCCCAACCACCCACCCCCTCCACATATCCCATTTCCTCAGGGTGCAAGTTTAGACATAACCACACTTAATTCCAGGTAATAGCTGGTGAACTCAACTACAGTATCTATTGTTGCTGGGGTTCAAACATGTAAAGGAACTGACTTCACCACTATAGCATCAGACTTCATGCACAATACATCTCTGAGGTGCCCTCTTAAATAAGAAAGCCTTCGCCATTCTATTGTGATCCATTGAAACACTGGGTAGAGAAATAAATGATTGAGGAATTAACTGCAAACAAATCACAATTAGAACCAGGCATTATCTGTTAAAATATAGCTTGAGAGGTAGCTAAGAAAACCCACAGATACCACAAGATTAACCGAATATTCTTACACTATCCTCTTCTAGAAAATAGCAAACTGCTTTATAAATGGAATAAGTTGAAGAAACATCATTGAAACCATAAGTAAAAAAGACTCAAATTGGTCTCTCCTGTTGGATTGTCCTGCAACCTTGAAACTACTGCCTCTTGAAAACAAGCTACAGTACATTTTTATATATTTTAATCTTACAACGTAATATAGTAGCAGAAAAGCAAAAACCGTTCTGTCCACAACAGCCACTAGATGGAAATTTGTATTCAAACATCACTACTGCTAGAAATTTATACCATAGCTTCAGTTAGCAGATGGCATATAAAGCAAAGATACATGGTAACTGATAAAAATGGAAAATACACCATCTATGATCGTAGTACTTGTAAAGCATTCAGATCGATGCTGCTCTCTAGTGAACGTTCCTCCCAACACTGCCATGCAGTTTGCAAAGTCAAATTATACACACTTTATTTTCTGTAATTTATCACTATGCTAGTCCTCTGTGTATAAAGTGTACTATGCTAAATAATAAAAATTGAAAATGCCAGAAATACCAGCATCTATCCAAAGAAAAGACAAGTTAACATTTTGGATGTAGATCCTTCATCAGTACTAAATTAATGTTTGAAATACAAATCAGATTTCTTTTTATTAAAATGGAGAGAGACTAGGAACTGTGCAGGAGCAAGGGGATATAGGTGCCCATGTACAAAAATCACTAAAAGCTAGTGTGCAGGTACAAAAAGTAATAAAAAAGGATAATGTAATATTGGCCTTTATCTCAAGGGGCTGGAATACAATGGGGACGAAGTGATGCTTCAATTGTACAGAGCCTTGGTCAGACCCCACCTGGAGTATCGTGTTCAGCTTTGGGCACTAAACCCCAGGAAAAATATATTCCCACTGGAGTGGGTACAGCACAGATTCACCTGAATGATACCAGAGCTGAAAGAGTTAAATTATGAGGCCATGTTGCATAAACCTGGTTTGCATTCCCTTGAGTTTAGAAGGTTGAGGAGTGATCTAATCGAGTTCTTTCATTTCCTCCAATTAAATAATAGTAAGACCGAAGCGACTGTCTTTGGCCACCGCCACAAACGCCACTCCTTGGCCATCAATTCCAACGCCATCCCTGGCCACTGTCTGACGCAGAACCAGACTATTTGCAACTTCACTGTTCTATTCAACTCCGAGCTGAGCTTCTGACCCCCATATCCTCTCCATCACCAAGACCGTCTACTTCCACCTCCGTAACATCACCCATCGCCAACCCCTGCCTCAGCCCATCTGCTGCTGAAACTCACTTATGCTTTTATTGGCCCAGAAATTGATCTCGCTCTGTTCCCGCGGGGGTAAGGAGCAGGCGCGATCTCTCACTCCGCGTTGGCTTTTTCAGATCCAGCTCGCACGAACTTGATGTTCTAGACATCAGCTGGGCAGTGCTTGCGTATCCCACCGGCGTAGTGAATTCGTGCGAGCTGTGGGATCACGTGACTCAGTTAGAGCCAATGGCAGCACACCATCTTCCATTCATAAGTTTCACATACGTGCTGTGAAAGCTATGAATCTTACACACCCCCAAAATAACAGCTAAACCTCAATTAAATTTTAAAAAAAACATCACATTAATAAAATAAGTATAGTTAAATAAATTAACCATTTTAAATAAAAAATTAAATTTTTGAAAAATTTAAAATCTTTTAAAGTTATAAAAATAAACTTACCTGTCTTTAAAGTCTCTAAAAAAGATATACCTGTTAAAAAAAATTCAAAATACTTAATTCACTACTTACCTTGTTAAAAGTGGGTCTTACTCCTCCTTTTTTCATTTCTAAAATCTTCCGTCCTTACCTGCGCGTCCAAAGCACTAAGTGCACAGCGTGCGCGCAGCCTGTAGCGCGCACACGATGCACCGAGGAACCGCCCCCTTTTCCAAAGACCAAGTGCCGGTTTTCAGCGCATGCGCAGTGCATGCAGAAAACCGGCAATTGAAGAGAGAATACGCAAGAGTACGCAGTGCGTACTCTCGCGCAGCGGGATCAATTTTTGGCCCATTATCTCCAGACTCGACTATTCTATAAGTTCTCCTGGCTGGTCTTCCATCTTCCGTAAACTTCAGTTCATCCAAAACTCAGCCGCCCGTCTCCTAACTCTCACCAAGTCCCGTTCACCCATCACCCCTGTGCTCTCTGATCTTCATTGGCTTCGGGTCCGGCAATGGCTCAATTTTAAAATTCTCATCCTTATGTTCAAATTCCTCCATGGCCTCATCACCTCCCCCCCCACCCCCCATCTCTGTAACCTCCTGCAACCCACCAAGAACACTGCGTTCCTTCAATTCTAGCCTCTTATGCATCCCCGATTTCCTTCACTCCACCATTGGCAGCTGTGCTTTCAGCTGTCTTGAGCCCCAAGCTCTGGAATTGCCTCCTTAAACTGCTCCTCTGCCTCTCTCTCCTCGCTCCTTAAAACCTACTTCTATGACCAAGCTTTTGGTCACCTGTCCTAATGTCTCCTTATGTGACTCAGTGTCAAATTTTGTTTGATAACACTCTTGCGAAGCACCTTGGGATGTTTTACTGCATTAAAGTGCTATATAAATGCAAATTGTTGTTTAAAATTATAAAGGGATTCGATAGGGTAGACACATAAACCATTGTGGGGGAAATCCAGAACAAGAGGGCACAATCTTAAAATTGGAGCTAAGCCATTTAGGTGTGAAATCAGGAAACACTTTTTCGCACAAAAAGAGTAATGGAAATCTGGAACTCTCTTACCCAAAAGGCTGTGAGTGTTGGGTCAATTAAAATTTCCAAGACTAAGGATAGATTTTTGTTAGGTAAATATAACAATGGATGTGGAGCAAAGGCAGGCAAATAAAGTTAATGTAGAGATCAGACGTGATCTAACTGAATGGCGGAACAGGCTCGAAGGGCTGAATATTCCTACATTCCTAAATGCATTAGTTCCACCAATGATGCAAAGGAGATGGAAACTATTAAGAATTTACATATATGCATCTAAATAATATCTGCCTTTGTTAACCATAAACAAACACTACTATATTAAAGGACTATGTAACACTGGTGTTGGCAAACACCTCCAAAATCTCCACTAATCTTTCAAGAGGTAAATGTATTATGTTGAGTGGTACTGAGCCATAAAGGCCAGGAAACTCCAAATTCAAGCAAACTAGTCAGAGAGCAGTACAATTGCCTCAGCATTTACAGGCTGGGGGAGAAAAGGAGAGAGACAGAGAAGGAAGGAAAAAGAGAGAAACAAAGAAAAAGACCAGATTGTTACTTCTGACATTATGCAGTGACCATGTACACACACAAGAACATTTTTGGGGGGTAGCTGGAGTAGCCCTCCCCCTCCGGGTCAAATAGTTCACTGACCCTCAAAGAATAGCCACTTAGTTAAGATAGCAGTGGGTCTTCATCTCCCCAGGAGCTGTACACCACCATGACTCACTGCCCTCAGGAAAGGTGGATTGAGGTAAAAAGTTTCAGGTTTAATCCCTTTTCCTGAAAAATCCATTTCACATACCATATCTTAACCAAGAGGTTGGAATGGCATTCTGCTCAGCTTATGCCAATGCTACTCAATAACAAGTCACACAAGAGAAGCCCGGGCAACATAAAATCAATAGTTCCCTCTCTGTAGAGAAACACTGGAATTCCTCACAACACAGCCTGGTTAAGATCATAAAATTATGTCCATGAGAGTCTACAAAACAAATGGGTGTGCGTTAAAAGGAGTTATTCAAGTATCATACTAGACTGAAAAGTCTCTAGGACTACTAATTTGTCAATGAAAGGATTGGACCCATTAAATATCAAAAGTATTGCAGTGTTGTACAAATGAACACATGTACAGCTATTACATGTTAATTCTGGTGAAGACAAGAGACTAGGATTAATACAAAATCTAACATGGAACTTCACTGATTTTTTTCAGATATAGTTTAAGCTTTTGAACACAGAATATGTTTTAAGAGTTGCGTGCTGGAAATCCTGCATCAGCTATTTTTTTTTTAAACTATTTTTTGAAAGAGGTTCATTTAATTAAATCTGCTTTACAAATGCAAGTAAACTTTACTAAAGCACTACAAATGTACTAGGTGACAGCCAAATGAAGGTCCATCTCTTTCTTCCTCCCTCCAAGAAAACAGATTTGGCCTAATTTACAAGAACTGCACAAGCCAAGGCCATAGTTTACCTATTGGATATGGAGAAAATAACATGCATCTATGGTACAGAAGGATTAGCCTGAAATATATAATCATGGAGATAAGACGACAGGATGGGTGGGAAGAGAAGAAACACAGAGTGGTTACAATTTTTTTTGTAGCACAGGAGCTTTCAGTTGCTGATTTAGTCTCCCTCCTCTTGCCAACTTCAACACCTGTCAACATGCTTCTGCAAATTGGAAAATTTGTATATGGTTGAATTTTCAGACTGATCCTACTGAACGATATTTAGGGTTGATAAAATTTGTATAAGTACAGCACCATTTCTCATTTTTGAATGTGAAACTCAGGTTCCCATCAGGACTGTGATTAAAATGGAAGCCTGCCTTCTGCTACTAAACATTATAAATGAGAGATAACAATTATTGAAGAGAGCTCTCCAAGTTCATGACTTCTACCTTGGGGTTAGATTTTCAATTTTCTGATTCCCCACCCAATAAATCGGTCCCGTTCTCAAACATTGGTGTAACTGCTAACAAAACAATGGTAGGGGCCACTTGACCACACACAAGCCCTGCCTGCAAACAAGGCTCCCTCAAGCCAATTGTAATTCATGATAATAAATTTGAATAAAACTATCTGATTCAATGGTTCTCAAAAACCTTTATAGGCTGGGCCACACAGAAAAGCTCAGCCTCACACACCTTTCTACCCAAGGATACTGCTGATGGAAAGTCTGCAAATAACCTCGCTTCTCCTTCACTTTGAGTTTCTTTCTCTCTCTCTCCACCTGTTTTTCTCTCTCTCCCCCTCCCTTTGTGTTTAGAAGCATTGTAATTCACAACAAAGAATGCCATATGGCCCATCAGGTGCTTTACTAGGGCAATCTAAAATGAATCCCACTGCCCTGTTTTTTCCCCATATCTCTCATATTCCTCTTCCTCACAGGTTTACCCACTTTTTTCTTAAAAGACGTAACGGTCTCTGCCTCAACGACTCCTTGTGGCATAGCATTCGTGTTCAAATAACCTACTGCATAATGAAATTTCTCTTCACCTCTCCCCTCGCTCTCAGTAACAATTTATGAGAAAGCCTTGTGGGTGATCCCCTACAAGGAATCCCACCCCACCACCACAGGTTAGTTAGTCTTTGCTTTAAAAAGATGCTCAAAGTGCCTAATAAAGAGGAATAACTTACTTCCTGAAGGTGCAAGAACCAAGTGTTATACACAAGACTTTTAATATATCTATAATAAATTAAATAAGTACATGGATTATATGTTCCATGGAAATGTCCTCTAAGAATTTCCCATTGGAGGAATCACATTATCTGTCCACACTTAGTTAAGTTTCCCTGTGACACCAGCAAATGGTATTTTCTTCCGTATAAATTTAAAAACCTACTTATAAATGCCCTTCTGTTACACCACAGAGCCTGACTGTTTATCCACTGATTGCTTCTTGGTAACCGCAGCATCTGCTGCTCTATGTTCCAGATTTAATCTGGCTAATTATTGAAAAGTTTTTTGAATTTTTAATCTGAAAGTTACATTGTTGGGACTTTAAGTTATACCTATATCCTCTTGTTTCCAGCCTCCTCTAGATTCCTGGCCCTGTACTCGAATGCCACCTTTCCCTACACCAGAGCCTCCAGCAACCACTTACAGGCATCCCACTCCTGTGCAAGGTCATCAAGCCACTGCATTTCCACTAGTCTCCCACCCTTTCCTTATCTTCCCTGCGGCCATTACAACGATTCCAGCCACAAAGACAGCGCGACATTTCAATTGTATCTAAATTTTGTAAAATAGTTTACAGTGGATCAGCCAGGCATTGTTTTAACTCAATGCCTTCTGGGTTAAAGCAAACTAGTACTCATAGTACACGTGACCTCCTATGTCCAGTACAATGCAAGACTTTTCAGTAACCTTTACATCCTAGAACTAGCATTCAAATTAGTAATCGCTGCACGTAATGTGCATTCAGAGATGGCAATGAAACCTCAAAGTCGAACAGCCTTGCTTTGTACAACAGAACATGAACGTGAATGAACAAAAAGCACATTCACTGTGTTCTGTACAAATTCACAAATTTCTAATCAACGTATCAACACAAGTGGAAAATATTGACTACCCTGCTGTACAATACACAAAAGCTAACAGGGAAGGGTTGTTTACAAGAAAAACACTTGGGAGCACAGCTCAAGTGCCGCAGATGCCTGACTGAAGGACTCCTCCACCTACTCTCTTCTTCACCCTCTTCCTTACTGAAGCAATTGATTCTGGCCATGTGTTATTTACTGTATTATACATTTCCCAGTTGGTAAAGAAATTCTATGTGGTGTAGACACTAAAAGATACACAGTGTGAACAGAGATAAAGAGGACACTACATTACAGCAATCATCATTTTGTGTCATATGGAATAATAGGTTTTTTTTAAACTTCAACACTTTTAACAGTAAATATATATTATAAATTATCTTCTATTAAAAACCATCTGCACACATCCCATATCAACTTTTTTTCCCCCCCCCGTCATAAATTCTTGCATCCACATTTATAACGTAAACTTGTCACACTGTAATTACACTCTCCTGCCAGTGGTGGCGATACAGCACCTCAGCTTTGTGTTTCCCAGTGCCTCAGCCTGCACTGCAGAGAAACATAGAAGATAGGAGCAGGCCATTCAGCCCCTCGAGCCTGCTCCGCCATTCAATGAGATCATGGCTGATCATCCAAATTCAGTACCCTGTCCCTGCCTTCTCCCCATATCCCTTGATCCCTTTAGCTTTAAGAAATATATCTAACTCCTTCTTGAATATATTTAATGAATTGGCCTCTACTGCCTTCTGTGGTAGAGAATTCCACAGGTTCACCACTCTCTGGGTGAAGAAATTCCTCCTCAGCTCAGTCCTAAATGGCTTACCCCTTATCCTTAGACTGTGACCCCTGGTTCTGGACTCCCCAGCCATCGGGAACATCCTTCCTGCATCTAGACTGTCTAGTCCTGTTAGAATTTTATAAGTTTCAATGAGATCCCCTCTCATTCTTCTAAACTCCAGCGAGTATAAGCCCAATTGACCCAATCTCTCCTCATAAGTCATTCCTGCCATCCCAGGTATCAGCCTGGTGAATCTACGCTGCACTCCCTCCATGGCAAGAACATCCTTCCTCAGATAAGGCGACCAAAACTGCACACAATACTCAAGGCGTGGTGTCACCAAGGCCCTGTACAACTGCAGCAAGACATCCTTGTTCCTGTACTCGAACCCTTTCGCTACGAAGGCCAACATACCATTTGCGGCCTTAACCGCCTGCTGCACCTGCATGCTTACCTTCAGCGACTGGTGTACAAGGACACCCAGGTCTCATTGCACTTCCCCTTCTCCCAATCTATTGCCATTCAGATAATAATCTGCCTTCCTGTTTTTGACACCAAAGTGGATAACCTCGCATTTATCCACATTATATTGCATCTGCCATGCTTCTGCCCAATCACCCAACCTGTCCAAATCATACTGGAGTTTCTCGGCATCCTCCTCACGACACACACTCCCACCCAGCTTTGTGTCGTCTGCAAACTTGGAGATATTACATCCAATTCCCTCGTCTAGATCCTTAATATATATTGTGAATAGCTGGGGTCCTAGGACCGATCCCTGCGGTACCCCACTAGTCACTGTCTGCCACTCGGAAAAAGACCCATTTATTCCAACTCTTTGCTTTCTGTCTGCCAACCAGTTCTCTATCCAAATCAATTCCTTGCCCCCAATCCCATGTGCCTTAACTTTACACGCTAATCTCTTATGTGTGACCTTATCGAAAGCCTTCTGAAAGTCCAAATACACCACATCCACTGGTTCTCCTTTATCTATTTTACCAGTTACATCCTCAAAAAATTCCAGTAGATTAGTCAAGCACGATTTACCTTTTGTAAATCCATGTTGACTTTGTCCGATCCGGTCACTGTTTTCCAAGTGCTCTGCTATTACATCTTTTATAATGGACTCTAGCATTTTCCCCACTACCGAGGTCAGGCTTACCGGTCTATAATTCCCCGTTTTCTCTCTACCACCCTTTTTGAATAGTGGGGTAACATTAGCTACCCTCCAATCCATGGGTACTCCGTATATTCCAACCAACTCTACTTTTCTGCTTCCCAAACTGCCGTACATTTTGCTATTTAACTGCAAGTCTATATCTATCTATATAATTTATTTTATATTAAATTTGATATGTGGGGCACACATTTCATTGAAAACTCCTGCTGTACCAGATACAGGTGGCGCTATGATACCTATTTTCCATATTAAAGGCGTCACACTTCCGTCAAAGCCTGTGACATACACAGTACAGGAAACTTTTGTTTATCCGGCACCCAAATATCCGGAATTCTCGCTTAACCGGCAAAAATCATCCTCCGAAAACTCCTCTCAAATAACCGGCAATGTTGCCGAGTCGCAGTCGAGTCTCCGCGAACACCAAGTACTCCGAAAACTCCTCTCAAATAACCGGCAATGTTGCCGATCCCGAGTCCGAGTCAGAGTCCGCGAACGCCGATTTAGTCAGTAGGGGTAGTTTTCAAAAGTGCCACTACTCGGCCTCCTGGCGCTGTCGGAAGTCCGAAACACTGCAGTAGCAGGAGTTGATTCTCCCGCGCTGCCTGGAGTCTCTGTTAAAAATAGCCTCGGTAGATATAACTCTCCGTTATCCGGTACTTTCGATAAACCGGCACCACGCCGGTCCCGTCGGTGCCGGTTAATAAAGAGTTTCCTGTACCTGCTACTTTACAACGAGTACACTCTGGCCACTGAATTCCAACAAATCACTTAAAATGTTAGAATTTATTTTTCTATCAGACATTTATTTTCTCTAACAAAATTTTTTCCAACATCCAAAATATGAGTTTAAACAAAATTTAAAAATTCACAAAGCATATTGCTCAATAACATGATTAGTTGTATCCACTGAATTGCCTCTGGAGTTTTTAAATACACATTAAAGTTTTTACTTGACGGCATCAGCGTCTCCCAAAAGCCTGGGCTTGGTCAATATTATAGTCCAGAGCCGTAACTGAGCTGAATTTAAATTGCATAGTCTGCACATGTGCACTGTATCTAATCGCCCAACACACAGATGTGCAGATAGGATATTTTTCGTTTGCTTCTGCTTCATGTGCCATAAACTTTAGAAAGTGTATTAAGCTGAGAAGGGAGGGAGAGACAGACACAGACTTTGGGGTGGGGTGGGGGGGGGGGGGGGGAGGAGCAAGGTGGTGAAAGAGAAAAAGAGCTTTCCTCATTGCAATTGAGTTCATTTTTCAAACTGTCTCTAATTAACTCATTAAGTTGGCAATTAGAAAAATGTGAACATACTAATTATTTGTCAGGGGGAGCTCATGTCTGACCAATTTGATTGAATTTTGAGAGGGGGTGACTAGGTGTGTGGATGAGGGTAATGCAGTTGATGTAGTCTACATGGACTTCAGTAAGGCTTTTGACAAAGTCCCACATGGGAGACTGGTCAAGAAGGTAAGAGCCCATGGGATCCAGGGCAATTTGGCACATTGGATCCAAAATTGGCTTAGTGGCAGGAGGCAGAGGGTGATGGTCGAAGGTTGTTTTTGTGACTGGAAGCCTGTGTCCAGTGGTGTACCGCAGGGATCGGTGCTGGGTCCTTTGCTGTTTGTAGTGTACATTAATGATTTAGATATGAATGTAGGAGGTATGATCAGTAAGTTCGCAGATGACACGAAAATTGGTGGAGTGGTAAATAGCGAGGCGGAAAGCCTCAGGCTACAGGACGATATAGGCGGGTTGGTCAGATGGACAGAACAGTGGCACATGGAATTTAACCCTGAAAAGTGAGAGGTGATGCATTTTGGGAGGACTAACAAGGCAAGGGAATACACAATGAATGGTAGGATCCTAGGAAGGACAGAGGATCAGAGGGACCTTGGTGTGCATGTACATAGATCCCTGAAGGCAGCAGGACAGGTAGATAAGGTGGTTAAAAAGGCAAATGGGATACTTATATTCTATGCCTCGGCTAATGAAGGCAAGAGTAGGGGGGTTATGATGGAGCTGTACAAAACGCTAGTTAGGTCACAGCTGGAATACTGTGTGCAGTTCTGGTTGCCACACTATAGGGAGGATGTGATTGCATTGGAGAGAGTGCAGAGGAGATTCACCAGGATGCTACCTGGGCTGAAGCGCTTCAGCTATGAAGAGAGACTGGACAGGCTGGGGTTGTTTTCCTTAGAGCAGAGAAGGCTGAGAGGGGACCTGATTGAGGTGTACAAAATTATGAGGGGCATGGATAGGGTAGATAGAAAGGAACTTTTCCCCTTAGTAGAGGGGTCAATAACCAGGGGGCATAGTTTCACGGTAAGGGGCAGGAGGTTTAGAGGGGATTTGAGGAAAAACTTTTTCACCCAGAGGGTGGTTGGAATCTGGAACTCACTGCCTGAAAGGGTGGTAGAGGCAGGAACCCTCACAACATTCAAGAAGCATTTAGATGAGCACTTGAAATGCCATAGCATACAAGGCTACGGACCAAGTGCTGGAAAATGGGATTAGAATACAGGGCTTGATGGCCAGCGCGGACACGATGGGCCGAAGGGCCTCTTTCTGTGTTGTATAACTATTAACAACTGTCAGAGAGATGGGTAGAGAGATTCTTTCCGCATTTTCTTTTTTCCAAACAAAAACAAATGAACTAAATTTTGAAAGCTCTAATAACCTGTATTTTGTTAAAAATATGTAAACATGATAAATACTAACCTATGAGCAAGAGAGAGACAGGCACACATCCAGGAGCCAAATCACAAAATACCAAATTCAACGTTTACTACTACTACTACTACTACTACTACATGCATTTATGTAGCACCTTTGATGTAGTAAAAAAATCCCAAGGCGCTTCACAGGAGCGTTATCAAACAAAATGTGACTGAGCCACATAAGGAGATATTAGGGCAGATGACCAAAAGCTTGGTCAAAGCACAGCCGCCAATGGTGGAGTAATTAAATCGGGGAAGCCAAGAGGCCAGAATTGGAGGAGTGCAGATATCGGAGGGTTGCAGGGCTGGGGGAGGTTAGAGAGATAGGCCATGGAGGGATTTGAAAACAAGATTCCTTAGTGGTATGCACAGAGGAGAGATTTTTAATATTTTCTAACACACACTTGCAAAACAAGAAAATACTGGAACTATATAAAAATAGCCACAATTTACTGAAAGCTGTATTTTAGTTTTCAAACAAGCAACAGCAGCAAAACTGCCTTTTCATTGTTGGAGATAGGGCCAATAGCAGCTTATTGTAGAAAATATATAGAACTAGCTTAAAAATGAAATTCTGAACAAGTTTAAAAAAACAAAATGCATACTACCAAAATGAATACTAAATCTAATAAGGAGAATGATATTTGGAAATATTCCACGGACCATTCAACTTAAAACTGGGGGCTTGGCACAAATACGCTATAGGTGCTCGTGCACGATATTCCCCAGAACACAACAATATTCCTTCACTCCATTCCCAAGATGTAAACACCATAAAACTGCATTATGTATGTAACTTTGATGTGAAATGTGCAACTCTGCAGGGCTAACAAGCAGACAGGAGGAACGGCCACTTAGCATTTCAAGTGATCCCGGATGGGACCTGGGAAATAAGTAGCTGTAATCAGATCACTTTCATAGAGATCAACATTTCAATGGACAAGAGTCAAGTATAATGATGTTAATTAGCTATCCAGTTCACAGGCTAAATAGGTACATTTAATTCCTGTTAAGTGAATAACCAGTTAGTCGTAATTTAATTCACTGTTAGTGCAAAATAACATCACTTGGTTTCAGTTCCTATTTGCTATCCATCGACTCCGGCTGGAAGGTGTGCACATGATTACATCAAGTGCCTCACACATTAAAGCTACTTTAGTGGGGTTTTAGTGCCACCGGAACCAAACGTACAGCTCACACAGCCAGCAGTAACTCCCAGAGTGAACTTACTGGGGTGCCAACAGGTTGGATAACTGAGTTAATCCCTTCCCACGCATTCATCAAGATCAACCACCAGGGAGACCAATTTTTTTTTACTGACTGGGTCTAACACATGACTGGCCTTAACAAATCAGCTGCTTGAGACCCAAGCACCAGCAATTGGCAGCACTAACACCCTAATGAACACAATATAAAATAGCTACTTGAGCAATGTACTAAATAACTGTTGCCACCCAGCAGGAAGAAACACTTGACAGAAGGGGAGAAAACTGGCAAAAGCTTTATACGGGACAATTTCTCATACTTTTTATTGTAGTGGACAATCTAATTTGGTTTGTGATTCATTTTATTTTTCAGCAAAGCGTAGTTTCTTGCTTCATATGGATTCAGATCTGTCTTTCATCCACACCTTGTTATTATCCTAGGTGTCATCTCGCTCAGATTTATCTTAATCACTCATAGATAGGCTCTCATGATGTGGCACTAATTTATTTTTAATTGTCTTCCACGCCAACACTGAATTTTGCTCCTATCTCTTTCTCCCAGACACTAAAATACTAACCTTGTATCTGTTCAGGATCGTTTCCAGTCATGTAGCTTGGAATTTCTTCACAACCAAACCCCCCACCCCCACCCCCCACCACAGGCACAGACACCATAGGGCAATGTTTCCACAATCCTCAGTATCCCTTCCAAATAGCCATATTTCATATGTTAGCATTAACAAAATGACAATAGCTTTGCATGTTCCCATCTCCACCAGACATCTACAAATGGATACATTCCAGCAGCAATCAACTGATGTTTCTCTTCCATAGCCCAGTGGGGTTCAGGCCAAGCGTAGCATCCACATCACCACCTCAAGCAAGATCAGCTAATTCAGGACAAACCAGAAATAAAACCTGGGATCTTCTAGGTCTGTGTTGATCAAATTTGCTTTGCAGACTGAATTCACCAACTGAGTCATTGAGGGAGTTCTGAAATACTCTTTAGCCTTCCATGTATGAAAAAACATTTTGCCAGTTCCACTATTCAAGTTCTACCTTTGGAGCAATTCAATCACAGTAAGCTTTTAGCAATAAAATAGTTTGTGTTGCATTCCACAGCTTCATTTTAACCATTTCCTCTGCGTGCCTCATTTTAGTATATTGTACACAGAGCACTGAGGAGATGGGGCAATAGTTCCATAAGAAAGACTTGCATTTATATAGCGTCTTTCACGACCAATGAAGTACTTTTGAGGTGGAGTCACTGTTGTAATGTGGGAAACGCGGCAGCCAATTTGCACACAGCAAGCTCCCACAAACAGCAATGTGCTAATGACCAGATAATCTGTTTTTGTTATGCTGGTTGAGGGATCAATATTGGCCAGGACACCAGGGATAACTCCCCTACTCTTCTTCGAAATAGTGCCATGGGATGTTTTACATCCAACTGAGAGCGCAGACGGGGCCTCGGTTTAACGTCTCATCCGAAAGACGGCACCTCCGACAGTGCAGCACTCCCTCAGCACTGCACTAGCTTTATGTGCTCAAGTCCCTGGAGTTGTGGGTTCAAGTCCCTAGAGTCACAACCTTCTGACTCAGAGGCGAGTGTGCTACCAACTGAGCCACAGCTGACATGGGCCCCAACACCATTCTGGTAACTTACACAGTTGGACCATTGCTCTTTATGATATATATTAATGACCTGGATTTGGGTACACAGGGGATAATTTCAAAGTTTGCAGACGGCACGAAACTTGGAAATGTAGTAAACACCGAGGAGGATAGTAAACAGACTTCAGGAGGACATAGATGGACTGGTGAAATGGGCAGACACATGCAGAAATTTAACACAGAGAAGTGTGAAGTTATACATTTTAGTAGGAATAATGAAGAGGCGCAATATAAACTAAATGATACAATTTTAAAGGGGGTGCATGAACAGAAAGACCTGGCGGTGTACGTACACAGATCCTTGAAGGTGGTAGGACTGGAGAAGGCTGCTAAAAAAACATATGGGATCCTTGGCTTTATTTATAGAGATCATGATGTGGAGATGCCGGCGTTGGACTGGGGTGGACAAAAATCAGAAGTCGCACAACACCAGGTTATAGTCCAACAGATTTATTTAATTTTACAAGCTTTCGGAGCTGTTCGCTCCTTCTTCAGGTAAGGTAGCTGTGAGAGAATCTCCCAGAATTCACAATATAAACACAGAAAAAATCTATTCAAATCTTTCCCTACATCAAAGACACACTAAGAGCACAGCCAAGACAATGATGTGTCCCAGTCGGGGAACACTTCCGAGGCTGAATGCCCCTGACTGCTGATCTGCGGGTAAGCGTTCTCCAAGGCGGCCTTCGGGATACACGACAGCGCAAAATCATAGAGCAGAAACTGATAGCCAAGTTCCGCACTCATGAGGATGGCCTCAATCGCGATATCGGGTTCATGTCACGATACAGAACGTGACTTGACATCATGGCCGGTCTTTCCAGGTTTTGTTTTAAACACAACAAATGGAGAGGGTATGCAGCCAGCAGGTGTTTTGACACGTTGGACCCCCTGGGACACATCTCATTGTCTTGGCTGTGCTCTTAGTGTGTCTTTGATGTAGGGAAAGATTTGAATAGATTTTTTCTGTGTTTATATTGTGAATTCTGGGAGATTCTCTCACAGCTACCTTACCTGAAGAAGGAGCGAACAGCTCCGAAAGCTTGTAAAATTAAATAAATCTGTTGGACTATAACCTGGTGTTGTGCGACTTCTGATTTTTATTAATAGAGGCATAGAGTACAAAAGCAAGGAAGTTATGCTGAACCTTTATAAAGCACAGCTTATGCCTCAGATAGAGTATTGTGCCCAGAATTGAACACTACACTTTAGGAAGGATGTCAGGGCCTTAAAGAAGGTGCAGAAGAGATTTAGTAGAATGGTACCAGAGATGTGAGACATCTGTTGTGTGAAGAGACTGGAGAAGCTGAGGTTATTCTCCTTAGAACAGAGAAGGTTAAGAGGAAATTTAATCGAGGTGTTCAAAATCATGAACAGTTTTGATAGAGTAAATAAGGAGAAACTGTTTACAGTGGCAGAAGGGCCGGTAACCAGAAGACACAGATTTAAGGTGATTTTGAAAGAGGAAACATTTTTTTTTGAAATATGCAGCGAGTTGGTATGATCTGGAATGCACTGCCTTTTGTTTTATTCATTCACGGGAAGTGGGCGTCGCTGGCATTTATTGCCCATCCCTAATTGCCCTCGAGAAGATGGTGGTGAGCCACCTTCTTGAACCGCTGCAGTCCATGATACTACTTTGTAGCGGTTTGGTAACAACTAAGTGGCTTGCTAGGCCAATTCAGAGGGCAGTTAAGAGTCTGTGGGAGTCACAAATAGGCCAGACCAGGTAAGGGCAGAAGATTTCCTTAGTGAACCAGATGGGTTTTTACAACAGTCCGGTCACCGTTACTGACACTAGCTTTTTTATATTAAGTGAATTTTAAATTCCCCAGATGCCGTGGTGGGATTTGAACTCACGTCTCCGGATCATTAGTCCAGGCCTCTGGATTACTAGTCCCGTAACATAACCACTATGATACCGTACCCAGAGGGTGCTGGTAGCAGATTCAACAGTAACTTTCAAAAGGAAATTGGATAAATACCTGAAGGGAAAAGATTTTCACGGCTATGGGTAAAGAGCAAGGGAGTGGGACTAGTTGGATAGCTCTACCAAAGAGCCAGCACAGGCAGGATGGGCCAAATGGCCTCCTTCTGTGCTGCATCATTCTATGATTCCATGGTAAAAAGTATTGACAAAAATCAATTTCATGATTTTTAAAAAAGGTACTGAGGTGCAAGTTAATATTACCAGTAAGTGTTTTCAGACACATAGTTCAGTGCACTGATTTTATTTCTACTCTGCCTATTAAGCCCCTCAGAAGTACTTTTTTTTTTTCCTTAAGCAGTGGCTGGTCCAGTTAAGTTTCTGGTCAATGGTGACCCCCAGGATGTTGTTGGTGGCGGGTCGACGATAGTAATGACATTGAATGTCAGCTGTGGCTCAGTGGGTAGCACTCTCGCCTCTGAGTCAGAAGGTTGTGGGTTCAAGTCCCACTCCAGGGACTTGAGCACAAAAATCTAGGCGGACACTCCAGTGCAGTGCTGAGGGAGTGCTGCACTGTCGGAGGTGCCGTCTTTCGGATGAGAAGTTAAACCGAGACCCCGTCTGCTCTCTCAAGTGGACGTAAAAGATCCCGTGGCACTATTTCAAAGAAGAGCAGGGGAGTTATCCCCGGTGTCCTAGCCAATATTTATCCCTCAATCAACATCACTAAAACTAATTATCTGGTCTTTCACATTGCTGTTTGTGGGAGCTTCCTTGTGCACAAACTGGCTGCCGCGTTTCCTACATTACAACAGTGACGACACTCCAAAAGTACTTAATTGGCTGTAAAGCGCTTTGAGACGTCCGGTGGTCGTGAAAGGCGCTATATAAATCCAAGTCTTTCTTTTCATGGGGAGGTGGTTAGACTTTCTCTTGATGGAGACGGTCATTGCCTGGCACTTGTTTGGCACGAATGTTACTGGTCACTGGTCAGCTCAAGCCTGAATGTCGTCTAGGTCTTGCTGCATGCTGGCCCGGACTGCTTCATTATCTGAGGAGTTGCGAATGGAACTGAACACTGCGATCATCAGCAAACATCCCCAATTCTGACCTTATGATGGAGGGAAGGTCATTGATGAAGTAGCTGAAGATGGTTGGGCCTAGGACACTGCCCTGAGGAACTCCTGCAGCGATGTCTTGGGGCTGAGATGATTGGCCTCCCAACAACCACAACCATCTTCCTTTGTGCTAGGTATGACTCCAGCCCGTGGAGAGCATCCCCCGCACCCACCCCCCCATCCCCAGCCCACCCTGATTCCCATTGACTTCAATTTTACTTGGGCTTCTTTATGCCACACTCGGTCAAATGCTGCTCACCTCACCTCTGGAATTCAGCTCTTTTGTCCATGTTTGGACCAAAGCTGTAATGAGGTCTGGAGCCAAGTGGTTCTGGCAGAACTCAAACTGAGCACCGGTGATTGCCGCTTGATAGCACTGTCGACGACACCTTCCATCACTTTGCTGATGATTGAGAGTAGACTGATGGGGAGGTGATTGGCCAAATTGGATTTGCCTGCTGTTTTGTAGACAGGACATGAGCGGACTATAAGAGGATTATTTCTTCTGCCTGGTGTCACACACACATGCATTTTCATCAGCAACAAAACTTCCCACAATAGTGACATTAGTTTAAGCATTAAGATCCTCAGAATTTAAAAAACCTGTCCTGAAAAGCTTGACATGAAGGCTGCAGAAGCACAGACAGTGACAAAATGCTCTGGTCAGCAGCAAAAACTTCCAATATGACAGGAACTAACATACATTAAATGACAAATTTACAAGCTTTTTGAAAGTAGTGTGTAAATTCCCTGGACTACAGGCTTCCTAGATTACTGTGTCTAATCATGAGCTGGCACTGAAATAGACTAACTGGTCCATCAGGCTGAACAAGTTCCCACATTCATTGTTCCATTCAGATCTATGCTAATTTTATGAACTGGTTCTAATCCCCAAAAATATAGCACACTAGGTTGCATTGCAAACTACGTAACCAAGGCTGACACTTCAGTGCAGTACTGAAGGAGTGCTACACTATTGGGGCTACCGCTTAGGGACAAGACCTTAAACCAACTTCCCTCGCATGTGAATGTAAAAGATTCAATGGCACTACTTCCTGGCCAACATTTATCCCTCAACCAACATCCTTAAAAAGATACGATAGCAAAATACTGCGGATGCTGGAAATCCGAAATAACAACAGAAAACGCTGGAAAAACTCAACAGGCCAGGCAACATCCGTGGAGAGAGAAAGAGAGGTAACGTTTCAGGTCGAAACCCTTCGTCGGAACTGAGAGAGCAAGAAATAAACAGATAAAAATGCAAGGGGGAGCCTGGGGGGAGGAATAAAAGAACAAAAGGGATGGTCTTTAGTGAGTAGAGACATTGAGAGATGCTCAAGGCAAGACGAGATGGTAATGGGACAGGTTGAGAAACAAAAGGTAAGGTGTGAAATGCTGGCAGAATCAGAGACAGCTGCCGTGGGGGGAGAGAGAGAAAAAAAGGAAAAAGGCACGGACCAAAAGAGTGGATAAAATGTATACATATGTGGTAGGGACCGGGGTTATGATCTGAAATTGTTGAACTCAATATTGAGTCCAGAGGGCTGTAAAGTGCCTAAACGGAAGATTGTCTGGTCATTATCTCACTGCTGCTTGTGGGACTTGTGTGCAAATTGGCTGCCACGTTTCCTACATTATAACAGTGACTACACTTTTTTAAATTCAGAATATAATTACAAAAATAAACAAACAGAATAGAACACAGCACTAAAAAAAAAGTATAAAAACTTAGTTCTACATTTAGCAGAGCGAGGACATGCAAAGCAAATAGGTACACAGGGAAGGGAAGGGTCAGTGATGAGGTTAGAAGGACAAAGTTTAAAAGACCTGATGCCAGCAGAGCAACTGGAGCATGGACAAAACGTCCCATGAAATGGCGAGGAAGAGAACAAAGAAACAATAGAGCGGGACTCAAGTGTAATCAAAGCAGCAGAAACGAAGAGCCAAAACAAAAAGAGGGGATCATCTAAGGGATGAGACTTTAGAGAAAATGAGGTTCAAACCACAATCAGATTCCCAGGTCCTAGCCCCATTCAGTGCCTAATAATGTCATAATATAGACCAAATCCATAAGAATTTAGCCTGAGAAAGCTAAACAAAAGCAGAGGGTTGTATCTTCCAGAGGTTGCTGACTCATGAATAACACAATGCCCTGGATGCAAGTTGCAAATAGGAGATGAATGAGATGACCAACACAGAAGCCCAAAAGGAATCACTACCAAGAACCAAGGTGAAATAGATCAGGATGAAATTTCAGCCAGATAACTGATCTCAACAATCATAGCCAAATAATGGATGGACCAAAGGTTACGTTTCTCATCTCCTTTGCTGGGATATGGTTCCATTGTTGCCTACCCAAGATATCCTTTAACATGCCTAGACAGCAAGTGTTAGTAAACCTCTCCACTGTACGCAGCATCACAACGGACGCCAAACCTGACCTCATCCAACAACCACGCACATTCACTGGATAGTGATTTAGAGCAGGTAACCCTGGATGACTCTTTCTCTCACTAGCCCAGGAACACTTAAGCTATTGAATAAAACCTCCTGCATCTGTGCAACAGAATTTAACTGAAGAGGGCTGGCTGATCGAGGTCTTCAAGATTATGAAAGGGTTTGATAGGGTAGACGTAGAGAAGATGTTTCCAATTGTAGGTGAGATCAGAACTAAGGGCCATAAATAAGATAGTCACTAATAAATCCAATAGGAAAATCAGGAGAAATTTCTTTACCCAGAGGGTGGTTAGAATGTGGAACTTGCTACCGCAGGGAGTAGTTGAGGCGAATAGCATTGATGCATTCAAGGGGAAGCAAGATAAACACATGAGCGAGAAAGGAATAGAAGGATAATAGAAGGAATAGAATAGAAGTCCAAAAATGTGCGGGTTAGGTTGATTTGGCTATGATAAATTGACCCTTAGTGTTAGGGGGGGATTAAATATGTGGGGTTATGGGGATAGGATGGGATATGTTAGGGGGAATTAAACACGTGGGGTTACGGGGGTAGGGTGGGATATGTGTACTGTGGGGATTAAAGCAGGGACAGGGTACTGGACTTGGATGATCAGCCATGATCGTATTGAATGGTGGAGCAGGCTCGACGGGCCGAATGGCCTACTCCTGCTCCTAGATTCTATGTTTCTATGATATGTTGATGGATGTTAGATGAAATGGGGTGGGAGGAGACTCGTGTAGAGCATGGACCAGTTGGGCCAAATGGCCTGTTTCTATGCTGTAAATACTGTGCAACTACATGTACACTTTCAGTAACATTTTATTAAGATCATTAAATTATTTATTACTCGGACAAAAGAAAGAACTTGCATTTACATAGTACCATTCACGTCCTCAATGAAGTACTTTTGAAGTGTAGTCAATGTTGTAAAATAACAAACAACAGCCAATTTGTGCACAGCAAGGTCCCATAAATAATTAGATAAATGACCAGATAATTTGTTTTGACAATGTTGGTCGAAGGATAAATGTTGGCCAGGACATCGGAAGAACTCCCCGCTCTTCTTCAAATAGTGGGTTCTTTTACATCCACGAGGGGGCAGACAGGGCCTCGGTTTAATGCCTCATCCAAAAGACATCACTCCAGAAAGGGCAGCATTCCAACAGTACTGCACTGAAGTGTCAGCTTGGATTATGTGCTCCAGTCTCTGGAATGGATCTTGAACCCACGACCTTCTGAGTCAGAGGCGAGAGTGCTAACAATGAGCCAAGGCTGACAAGTTATTTGGAAGCCATGGGCAATTTTATGTTAAAGTGGGAAAATACCACAGTATTTGCTTAAAATGATAGTGTTATGCCAAATGGAAAAATGAAAGTGCTTTTTATTTTCCAAAATCTTCTTTGAAATTTTACAAACACTACCGCCAAAAGACAGTAACCATCTGATGTTACATCCAACAAACAGTCCTCTCTCTGAATTTAAAGTTGGCAGCTCCTCAGGATCGGCTTTGCAGAGGCTGTCAATGGGATCACAGGAGGCATATGTATGTTGCCTTTAGTACACTCTTATGTAGTTTGGTCTGGAGGGTGGTGGGGAAGGAGTGGCAATCCATTCAATCTAAACAACGCTAAAGTTAAAAAAAAAATTATACAAAGATAAAAAAGGGAATCTAAATTATAACAGCTTGGGTCTGTGATGGGTTCAACAACAGGAAGGACATTTTTAAACAATAAATGTGCTATATCCAGTGTGTCAGCCAGTGGCTCAGTGGATAGCACTCTCGCCTCAGAGTCAAAAAAATCTAGGCTGACACTCCAGTGCCCGTCGGAGGTGCCGTCTTTCGGATGAGATGTTAAACCGAGGCCCTGTCTGCTCTCTCAGGTGGATGTAAAAGATCCCATGGCACTATTTCGAAGAAGAGCAGGAGAGTTATCCCCAGTGTCCTGGCCAATATTTATCCCTCAATCAACATCACTAAAACAGATTATCTGGTCATCATCACATTGCTATTTGTGGGAGCTTGCTGTGCGCAAATTGGCTGCCACGTTTCCTACATTACAACAGTGACTACACTTCAGAAGTACTTCAATGGCTATAAAGTGCTTTGGGACGTCCAGTGGTCGTGAAAAGCGCTGTATAAATACAAATCTTTTTCTTTATTTGGGGGTACAATCCCACATCATAGTAGGTAACCAAAAGAAAAATCACAAGATTTCACAATCATAGAAAGTTACAGCACGGAAGGAGGCCATTTCGGCCCATCGTGTCCACGCCGGCCAACAAAGAGCTATCCAGCCTAATCCCACTTCCCAGCTCTTGGTCCGTAGCCCTGCAGGTTAGAGCATCCCAAGTGCACATCCAAGTACTTTTTAAATGTGGTTAGGGTTCCTGCCTCTACCACCCTTTCAGGCAGTGAGCTCCAGACCCCCTACAACCCTCTGCGTGAAGAAATTTCCCCTCAAATCTCCTCTAAACCTTCCAGCAATTACTTTAAATCTGTGCCCCCTGGTTTTTGACCCTTCTGCTAAGGGAAATAGGTCATTTCTATCCACTTTATCTATGCCCCTCATAATTTTATACATCTCAATAAGGTCTCCCCTCAGCCTCCTCTGTTCCAAGGAAAACAGACCCAGCCTATCCAGTCTTTCCTCATAGCTAAGATTCTCTACGCCCGACAACATCCTTGTAAATCTCCTCTGTACCCTCTCTAGCGCAATCACATCTTTCCTGTAATGTGGTGACCAGAACTGCACACAGTACTCTAGCTGAGGCCTAACTAATGTTTTATACAGTTGAAGCATAACCCCCCTGCTCTTGTATTCTATGCCACGGCTAATAAAGGCAAGCATTCCGTATGCCTTCTTAACCACCTTATCTACTTGGCCTGCTACCTTCAGGGATCTGTGGACATGCACTCCAAGGTCCCTTTGTACCTCTACACTACTCAGTGTCCTACCATTTAATGTGTATTCCCTTTCCTTGTTAGCACTCCCCAAATACATTACCTCACACCTCCGGATTGAATTCCATTTGCCACTGTTCTGCCCACCTGACCAATTTACTGATATCTTCCTTCTTCAGTATCAACCACACAGCTGATTTTAGTATCATCTGCAAACTTCTTACTCATACCCCCTATATTCACGTCAATATCGTTGATATATCCCACAAAAAGCAAGGGATCTAGTACTGAGCCCTGCGGAACCCCACTGGAAACAGCCTTCCAGTCACAAAAACACCCATCAACCATTACCCTCTGCTTCCTGTCCCTGAGCCAGTTTTGAATCCAACTTGACACTTTGCCCTGGATCCCATGGGTTTTTAAACTTCATGACCAGTCTGCCATGTGGAACCTTATCAGAAGCCTTGCTAAAGTCCATATAAACTACATCAAACACACTACCCTCATCTACCCTCCTTGTTACCGCCTCAAAAAATTCAATCAAGTTTGTCAGACACGACCTTCCCTTAACAAATCCGTGCCGACTATCCTTGATTAATCCGTGTCTTTCTAAATGAAGATTTATCCTGTCCTTCAGAATTCTTTCCAATAATTTTCCCACCACAAGGTAGTTTCAGAAGAAGAAAGCCCTTTAGACCACAACTTTCCAGCTCCACCTCTCCCCATTATAGCAGCGAGTTGTTTCTCAAGTAAGTCATGTCCTGGGTACTGTTTGTACACAAAGAAATACTTCCTGCTATTTGTCCTAAATTTACCCTTCAAAACCCAGGAATATTCAAAAGTGCTATTCTAAGTTTACTTTCCCTATCCCATTGAAGAACTTACGTTTATATAGCGCATCTCAAACAGCCAAAGCACTTCATAATTAATTATTCTGGAGTCAATCACTCATGTAGGTAAAACGCTGCAGCCATTTTGCACATAGCAAGCTCCCACAAACAGCAACAGGATAAATGGTAAGTTAACAGTGTAATGGCACTGCTATTTTAGGGAGGTATTGGCCAGGACACCAGAAAAACATGAAGGATGGCACATTTGAAAATGCAGGGTTCCCTATTGCACTGAAGTGTGTGTGTAAATGATGTGCTCAACTCCTGGTTTGGGGCTTGAACCCACAACCTTCTAAGCAGTACTACCATTAAGCCAAGAGTAAGCTTCGAGTACTACCATTAAGCAAATCTGACATGAAGAATCTAATGAGCCAATATACAAGGTCCTCTTATGTGGAGATGCCGGTGTTGGACTGGGGTGGACAAATGTGAGAAGTCGCACAACACCAGGTTATAGTCCAACAGCTTTATTTGAAATCACAAGCTTTCGGAGCGCTGCTCCTTCGTCAGGTGAAGCGACTTCACCTGACGAAGGAGCAGCGCTCCGAAAGCTTGTGATGTCAAATAAAGCTGTTGGACTATAACCTGGTGTTGTGCGACTTCTCACAAAGGTCCTCTTAAACATTTATTTTAGACTGAAGAGCTGCAGCTCTTTATTACTGAGGATTTGGCAAATGCTCATTTTTATCTAATCATAAAATGGTCTGCTTCTGCAAGACAGTCATCTTACAGACTCAAATCTGTTCATTTAAAAGAAAGAATGAAGTTTTCAGCTCCCCGATGACCTAATATCACGCCATGAAAAATCATTAACTTTACTCATCACGTACATTCACTGAATGGCATACTTGTTTGAGAGATGAGGGAGGCACTTTAGTAGATGCACTGTACTCTAATTTACCTAAACTTTCCAGTGAGCAAAATATAGAATTGCAATACGCAAAAGAAGCAGTAAAAAATTCCTCTGTCAATGCAATACAAGCACTGATACTCTGACTCAATACTCTTTAGATCTAATTATTTATTTATACCATTAAAAAAAGTCACATTCTGCATCATGTTCCACATGGCTCCTGGCAAAGCTTCTCAAGTTTCCTTTGCAATACTGCTTTCAATTAGAAAACATTGTAGCAGATCACACAAAGAATCTCAATGGAATACTTATGCAAAGTGCAAATCGTTCCTTAGGATTTCAACATCATGACAACCAGTCATATTCTGAATTGTCATATTTTGCAGGTTGAGATTTCATGTTACGACTACATAGTTCCATGATATAACACAGAAAAAAAATCAATAATTTGAATGTTTCACCCATGCACTATAATCCCCCAAGTGGGTAGCAAATAAGACAGGACAGGAATATAGAAATAAATTGATTCTGGTGGTTAAATATCTTCAGAAAAAAGCTTGTTGTATTGATTAATGCTTGATTAATTACTGAATCCAACTTGCAAGGTGTGTTTTTTCAGCTGCATATAGTGACACCACTATACCCAGCCAGAATGGAGATGATTAGGTAATTCCCGTCAATAACACCTGGAGACTGCTGTAAGTGACTGGGATTGATTTTACACACAGAATTTTTAGTATGTAACTATCCTCCACTCACTATTTTCCTGGAGAAATCACGCTGCTTTTATGGGAGAATTGGAAGAGTTCTGTTTGCTGCAATTGACAGAGAATCTTTTTAAATAGACTACGTAGGCACTGTTTGCTGAGTAAATATAATTTGTTTGATTTGCTATTTGATAAATGACTGTTTGCTGAGTAAATGCTACAAGTCCTGCCCCACCTCCAACTCATTGGTTGACAGTGTTGTCAATAGACACTCCAGTACTTTGCTTTCCTCTTCTAATTTTCTTCCATCTGAAAGCAGCAACTCCACAGACACCAGCAGTCCTCTAGTGCCTTGTCCAAGATTCTTTACACACTTATTAAACTACTCAACCGCAGTGAGAGCTTCAGAACCAAGCCCAATTCTGTCCTCACTACACACACTTCAAGTAAGTCAGTGGATATCATTGAAGGATAGAAACCTGGGACCACTTCCCTGGACAATGAATGCCAAGAGTAATTGTAGCACATCTTGATTGAATCAGCTAACTCAACATAACCTAGGGACTGAACCTGGGACTTCCCTTGTCCAAAGGGCTCAGTGCCACATGAGGTAGTGCATTAACCCTACAGAAAATGTGATTGTTTCTAACACGGTAGTCACCAACTTCAGTTGTAAACTAATAAATGAGGTCAGTTTATTCTTGGTTTGATACAACTAGACAAATGTTGCACAGAAATAAAGCTAAGTACTACAAAACAGCCTCATAAAATAAAGAATTACAGGCTTATGATCAATTTTTTTCTTTATGTAAAGATCCTTTATGGTCATAGAGTTATACAGCACAGAAAGAGGCCCTTCGGCCCATCATGTCCGCACCGGCCATCAAGCCCTGTCTATTCTAATCCCATTTTCCAGCACTTGGTCCGTAGCCTTGTATGCTATGGCGTTTCAAGTGCTCATCTAAATGCTTCTTGAATGTTGAGGGTTCCTGCCTCTACCACCCTTTCAGGCAGTGAGTTCCAGATTCCAACCACCCTCTGGGTGAAAAAGTTTTTCCTCAAATCCCCTCTAAACCTCCTGCCCCTTACCTTGAAACTATGCCCCCTGGTTATTGACCCCTCTACTAAGGGGAAAAGTTCCTATCTATGCCCCTCATAATTTTGTACACCTCAATCAGGTCCCCCCTCAGCCTTCTCTGCTCTAAGGAAAACATCCCCAGCCGTCCAGTCTCTCTTCATAGCTGAAGCGCTCCAGCCCAGGTAACATCCTGGTGAATCACCTCTGCACCCTCTCCAATGCAATCACATCCTTCCTATAGTGTGGCGACCAGAACTGCACACAGTATTCCAGCTGTGGCCTAACTAGCGTTTTGTACAGCTCCATCATAACCTCCCTGCTCTTATATTCTATGCCTCGGCTAATGAAGGCAAGTATCCCATATGTCTTTTTAACCACCTTATCTACCTGTCCTGCTGCCTTCAGGGATCTATGTACATGCACACCAAGGTCCCTCTGATCCTCTGTCCTTCCTAGGGTCCTACCATTCATTGTGTATTCCCTTGCCTTGTTAGTCCTCCCAAAATGCATCACCTCACACTTTTCAGGGTTAAATTCCATTTGCCACTGTTCTGCCCATCTGACCAACCCGTCTATATCGTCCTGTAACCTGAGGCTTCCCTCCTTGCTATTTACCACCCCACCAATTTTCGTGTCATCTGCGAACTTACTGATCATACCTCCTACATTCATATCTAAATCATTAATGTACACTACAAACAGCAAAGGACCCAGCACCGATCCCTGCGGTACACCACTGGACACAGGCTTCCAGTCACAACAACCACCTTCGACCATCACCCTCTGCCTCCTGCCACTAAGCCAATTTTGGATCCAATGTGCCAAGTTGCCCTGAATCCCATGGGCTCTTACCTTCTTGACCAGTCTCCCATGCGGGACTTTGTCAAAAGCCTTACTGAAGTCCATGTAGACCACATCAACTGCACTACCCTCATCCACACACCTAGTCACCCCCTCGAAAAATTCAATCAAATTGGTCAGACATGATCCCCCCCTGACAAAGCCATGCTGACTATCCTTGATTAATCCTTGCCTCTTCAAGTGGAGACTAATTCTGTCCCTCAGAATTTTTTCCAATAATTTCCCTACCACTGATGTTAGGCTCACTGGCCTGTAATTCCCTGGTTTATCCCTACTACCCTTCTTGAATAATGGTACTACGATAGCTGTTCTCCAGTCCTCTGGCACCTCCCCTGTGGCCAGAGAGGTTCTGAAAATGTGTGTCAGAGCCCCTGCAATCTCCCCCCTTGCCTCACACAGCAGCCTGGGATACATCTCGTGTGGGCCTGGGGATTTATCCACTTTTAAGCCCGCCAAAACCGCTAGTACCTCCTCCCTCTCAATACTAATTTGTTCAAGTATATCACAATCCCCCCGCCTGATTTCTATGCCTACATCGTCCTTCTCCATAGTGAACACAGATGCAAAGTATTCATTTAAAACCTCACCTACATCTTCCGGCTCTACACACAGATTGCCACTTTGGTCCCTAATGGGCCCTACTCTTTCCCTGGTTATCCTCTTGCCCTTAATATACTTATAAAACACCTTGGGATTTTCCTTTATTTTGCCCGCCAGTGTTTTTTCATGCCCCCTCTTCGCTCTCCTAATTTCTTTTTTAAGTACCCCCCTGCACTTTCTATACTCCTCTAGGGCTTCCACTGTTTTTAGTCCTTTGTATCTACCAAAAGCCTCCCTTTTTTACCTAATCCATTCTCGTATATCCCTTGACATCTAGGGTTCCCTGGGCTTGTTGGTCCCACCCTTGACCTTTACGGGAACATGTTGCCGTTGTACTCGCTCTATTTCCTTTCTGAAAGACTCCCATTGCTCTGATGTGGATTTTCCCACAAGTAGCTGATCCCAGTCCACTTTGGCCAGATCCTGCCTTATCATGTTAAAATCGGCCTTCCCCCAATTTAGAACCTTTATTTCCGGTCCATCTTTGTCCTTTTCCATGACTACCTTAAATCTCACCGATTTATGGTCACTGTCACCAAAGTGCTCTCCTACTAACACTTCTACCACTTGCCCGGCTACATTCCCTAGAATTAGGTCCAGTACCGCCCCCTCTCTTGTAGGACTTTCTACATGCTGGCTCAAAAAGCTCCCCTGGATGCACTTTAAGAATTCTGCACCCTCTAAGCCTTTCACACTCTGACTATCCCAGTTAATATTGGGGAAGTTGAAATCCCCTACTATTATTACCACACCTCTGAGATTTGCCTACATATCTGTTCCTCTATCTCCCCCTGACTGTTTGGGGGCCTATAGTACACTCCCAGCAAAGTGCTTGCCCCCTTTTTGTTTTTAAGTTCTACCCATATGGCCTCATTAGAGGAACCTGCTAAGATATCATCCCTCCTTACAGCAGTAATTGACTCCTTGATTAATATTGCGACACCCCCTCCTCTTTTACACCCACCTCTGTCTCGCCTGAAGATTCTATACCCTGGAATATTGAGCTGCCAGTCCTGCCCCTCCCTCAACCATGTCTCTGTGATGGCAACAATATCATACTCCCATGTGTTCCTCAACACCTTCAATTCAGCTGCCTTACTCGCAAGACTCCTTGCATTAAAATAAATGCCATCCAGCCTTGCCATACTCTCTTGTGCCGTTACATATTTGCTCTGCCTTCCAGGCTGACTTGTTTTTTTCCCCCTCTATATTTGGCTGTGCATCACCCCCTACTATAGCTCCACTCCGTATCCCATCCCCCTGCCAAGTTAGTTTAAACCCCCACCCCCACCAACAGTACTAGCAAACCTCCCCGCAAGGATGTTGGTCCTATTCCGGTTCAGGTGCAACCCATCCGACTTGTACAGGTCCCACCTTCCCCAGAAGCAGGCCCAGTGATCCAGGAAACTAAAGCCCTCCCTCCTGCACCAACTCTTTAGCCACGCATTCATCTGCTCTATCCTCCTATTCCTATAATCACTAGCATGTGGCACCGGGAGTAATCCAGAGATTACAACCTTTGAGGTCCTGCTTTTTAATCTGCTACCTAGCTCCTTAAATTCTTGTTGCAGGACCTCATCCCTCTTTCTACCCATGTCGTTGGTACCAATGTGAACCACGACCCCTGACTGTTCGGCCTCCCCCTTCAGAATGCCCAGCAGCCGTTCAGTGACATCCTTGACCCTGGCACCAGGGAGGCAACATACCATCCTGGAGTTACATCTGCAGCCACAGAAACATCTATCTGTTCCCCTTACGATAGAATCCCCTATCACTATTGCTCTCCCACTCTTTTTCCTCCCCTCCTGTGCAGCTGAGCCACTCGTAGTGCCACGGACTTGGCTCTTGCTGCATTCCCCGGAGAAACCATCTCCCCCATCAGTATCCAAAATGGAAAATCTGTCGGAGAGGGAGATTGACCCAGGGGACTTCTGCACTACCTTCCTAGTTCTTTTACTCTGTCTGGTGGTCACCCATTCCCTGTCTGCCTGTGCACTCTTTACCTGCGGTGTGACCGCCTTGTTAAACGTGCTAGCCACGAAGATCTCAGCTTCACGGATGCTCCACAGTGACTCCAGTCGCAGCTCCAGCTCCGAAACGCGGATTTCGAGTAGCTGCAGCTGGAGACATTTCCTGCACATGTGTTCGCCCTGGACACCTAAAGTGTACCTGACTTCCCACATAGCACAGTAGGAGCACTCCACGCTGCCGAGCTGCCCTGCCATGTCCTACCCTTAATTTACTCCTTTTAAATTAAAGAATATTAAATACACTAGGGACCTTACTTCCCTTTAAACACTACTTGCTCTAAACTAGAGACCTTACTTTTACTTTAATGACTGGAATGTAGAAATACTCACCGCTGGTTCTCTGTCCCCTCTTGTGCAGCTTTTTAGCTCCTGCTCTCCTGGAAGCTGACAAAGATAGAAAAAGAAAAGAACACCTCCCTCCCCAAACTCCCTCACTCACCAAACTCGCAGCTTAACACTCTGTTCCGATCTGCACTCTAGCCTCCCTTATTTATACTGCTGAGATTTAAATAAGGTGAGCTCTCTGGCAGTTACAGAACCAGATTAGACCACTTAATTAATTAATTACTCTCACCTGCTCTCCAGCACAGAGCTTGCTTAGCCCTGCCCAAGCCTGGAAGAAACTTAAAACTTGAAACAGTAAATTTAAATGCTAATTGCAAGCACACAAGACTAGAATTTATAAAAATAAGAGATTAACCTTTAAGATTTACTCCCTCACTCACCAAACTCACAGTTTAACACTCTGTTCCGATCTGCACTCCGTGACAAACTGCACTCTAGCCATATGGTAACTCTAGTTCATATGGTAAAACATATGAACGTGTTACAAATTGAAAGAAAAGGTTTACACTGCAAATAATAAACATTTAATAAGGAAACTGATTTATTACCAAAGTCCAAATGTTAATTCATTTACTCATTCGGGCCCGTACAATTTCACCAAGTCTTTGTGAGCGCTGAGCAACCACCAGGGTCAAATGTGAGCCATATCTGTCCTCATTACATCTAGCTGTGTGCATCCATTACACCATCTCATAAGCGTTTCCATCTGCACAGTGAAAGTGGGCTTTCAATTGGCATTAAAACAACTGCAAATAACCCAAAGATGCTGAATTGCAATGTTATCGTATAAAACGGAAGACAAATTACTAACCCCTCCTTGCTAGGAAGCTTTGAAACCAAATTAAAATTCGGACGGTAGCAAACATTTGTATTGTCCTTGAGGGGTGGGGGAGCTTCAAAGCTTTTGGAGGTCTACTTTTTTGTTTTGTTTTGTGCATCTCATTGGATGGTTTCAGCCAGAGACAACTGTAATAAGGCCACGTGTCTCAATAATTTCCCATTAGCAGTTGCTGAAACCACAAAAAGACTTGGAAAAATTGTACCAGTTAAACAGGCAAATCACAAGATTGACCATAACTTAATGTATGCTACAGCAAATGGTGGTTAACTCTGCTTTTAATTTCTTTATACAAAGGCCAGAATTACAGGCAACGATACCGCCTGGGACAGTGTTTTACAGGAAATATATACAGTGGGTGTAGTTTTACCACCAACACTGTGCAGACTTTCTGGATTGATGTGTAGCGTCGAAGCGCAGTTCTTGCATTTGTGGCACAAACTACTGTATTAACAATTCCTGTGACACAGCTCCAGAATGACAGCCTCCCCACATCTCCAATATTGGGTAGTATGGCCTCTGGCATAAAGTAGCCCATCCTCATGAAGCTTAATGATCTGCATGGCTATGGACTATAACTGGATCCAAGAACAAGAGATGGGGTTTCTATCTGGCATACCAAACAGAGCTGGTCCATCACTGTGCAATGAACAATTTTATAGAACATAGCAGTTGCCAACTGCAGGTGGTGTGCCAAGCTTTCTTGAGGATGGTCAATAACAGCTTGCCCAACCATCTTTAACCTAGTATCGATCAGATGATATTACCAAGGTAAGTAGGTGAATATCCACATGCCTTTTGGAAGAAATGAGGACAAGGAACATCATGGGATCAGAAGGAGTTAAGAATTGGGGGCAGTCAATTTACAGCTGAAATGTACTTGAATTCTGAGAGAAATTGAGGAAAGGGATTGCATTAAGATATAGTAAGTATAGAATCATAGAATGACGCAGCACAGAAGGAAGCCAATTGACCCATCATTCCTGGGCTTTGTCCGTATGCATAGAGCATAACATAGGAATATAAGGAATAGGAGCAGGAATAGGCCATACGGTCTCTCAAGCCTGCTCTGTCATTCAATATCATGGCTGATCATCTACATCAACTCAACTTCCCTGCCCTATCCCCATATCCCTTGATTCCCATAGTTCCCAAAAATCTGGTAGATCTGTCTTGAATATGCTCAAGAACTGAGCATACGCAGCCCTCTGGGGTAGAGAATTCCAAAGATTTACAATCATGAATGAAGAAATTTCGACTCAACTCAGTCCTAAATGGCCGATCCCTTGTTCTAGACTCTCCAGCGAGGAGAAACAGCCTCTCAGCATCTAATCTATTAAGCCTTCCAAGAATTTTATACGTTTCAAATGAGATTACCTCAGTCTTCTAAACACCAGTGAATATAGGCCCATTCTACTCAACCTCTCCTTATAGGGCAACCCTCTCATCCCAGGAATCAATCTAGTGAACCTTTGCTGCACCCCCTCTAAGGCAAGTGTATCCTTCCTTAGGTAAGGAGACCAAAACTGTACACAGTACTCAAGGTGTGGACTCACCAAAGCCCTATATAATTGCAGCAAGACTTCCTTACTCTTCTACTCCAACCCCCTTGCAATAAAGACTAACATACCATCTGCCTTCCTAATTGCTTGCTGTATCTGCATGTTAACTTTGTGATTCATGTACAAGGACACCCAAATCCCTCTGAATCCCAACATTTACTAGTCTCTCACCTTTAACTATTCTGCTTTTCCATTCTTCCTACCAAAGTGGATAATTCCACACTTCCCCATATTATATTTAATTTGCCATGTTCTTGCCCACTCACTTAGCCTGTCGATATCCCTTTGCAGCCTCTCTGTGTCCTCTTCACAGCTTACTTTTCCCACCTAGCTTTGTAACGTCAGTAAACTTGGATATATTACACTCGGTCCCCTCATCTAATCATTGATATAGATTGTAAATCGCTGAGGCTCAAGCACTGATTCTTGCGGCACTCCACTAGTTACACCCTGCCATCCCGAAAATGACACGTTTATTCCTACTCTCTATTTTCTGTCCGTTAACCAATCCTCAATCCATGCTAATATATTATCCCAAATCCCATGAGCCCTAATCTTGTCTAACAATCTCTTGTGTCGCACCTTATCGAATGCTTTCTGAAAATCCAAATATACTAAATCCACTGGTTCCCCCTTAGCTACCCTGTCAATTACATCCTCAAAAAACTCGAATAGATTTGTCAAACACGATTTCCCTTTCATAAAGCCATGCTGGCTCTGCCTAATCATATGATGATTTTGCAAGTATCCTGTTTCCACGTCCTTAATAATAAATTCTAGCATTTTCCCTACTACTGATATCAGGCTAACTGGCCTATAGTTCCCTGTTTTCTCTCTCCCTCCTTTCTTGGAGCAGCGGGGTTACATTTGCTACCTTCCAATCTATGGGGACTGTTCTAGAATCTAGGGAATTCTGGAAGATCAAAACCAATGCATCCACTATCTCTGCAGCCACCTCTTTTAAAACCTTAGGTTGTAGACGATCAGGTCCAGGGGATTTGTCGGCTTTTACTCCCATTAAGTTCTCCAGTACTTTTTCTTTACTCATATTAATTACTTTGTTTCCCACTATTTCCGGTATGTTTTTTGTCTTCTACTGTGAAGAAAGATACAAAATATTTGTTTAACATCTGCCATTTCCTATTCACTATTATAATTTCTTCTGTCTCTGCCTTTAAGAGACCCACGTTTACTTTCGCTAATCTCTTCCTTCTTACATACTTGTAGAGGCTCTTACAATCTGTTTTTATATTTCTTGCTAGTTTACTCTTGTATTCTATTTTTCCCCTCTATCAATTTCTTGGTTATCCTTTGCTGATTTTTAAAAACCTCCCAATCCTCAGGCTTACAGCTCTTTTTGGCAACATTGTATGCTTAACTTCTCTAGTTAGCCATAGCTGTACCACTTTTCCAATGCAGTTTTATTCCTCAAGGGAATGTATATTCGTTGAGAATTATGAATTATTTCTTTAAATGTTTGCCATTGCTTATCTACCATCATATCTTTTCATCTATTTTCCAAATCTACCTTAACCAAAACAGAAAACTGTCTTGAATGCATTCCATGAACTTGTCCTCCAAGCTACTTTTGCCAATTTAGTTTGCCCAGTCTATATGAAGATTAAATTCCCAAACACTCATTGCATTACCCTTGTTACATGCTCCTCTAATTTCCTAGTATATACCAAAACAGAGGCTTATTGTGGTGCTGCCCACCAGACTGGGGCTGGCAGAGAGCTGCGCAGCTTATAGGGAACGTTGCTGCCAATACATACTTGGGCAAAATAGGTTCATTGGATGGTAGAAAAAAAAACAGTTGCTTGGGAAAATACACTGAGTGACAAGAAAATATAAACAAGCAAAGCCAGAGGTAAAAGCAGAAATTACCAAGCCAACAGTAAGATACATCCAACTAAAGGATAAAATAGCATAACATACAGTAATATTCATCACTCCTGTGGTGAAACACATTTAGAAATATTACTAGAATGGCACGTTTCTGCCCCAATTCTACTCTAAAACATTCACCTTCACAGAGAAACACCACTGCTGTAATTAATGAAATTTGAAATCAATATGGTGCTTACATTATCCACATCACACAACTGAATTCTGAAATAATATTCACAGCAGAGATAAAGCTTCCTGGATAAATTTCATTATAGTTCTTCTTGTTGTAGACATTTAATCTAAATCCTTGCCTACAGGAGTCTTCAATATAGCAGGCAAACATCTCTAAAGAGATGAAAGCCACCCCACAGGACTATAAGGAAAGTAAAACACCCAGGTGCCTCAAAGATATAGGGCCAACAAAATGCTTAATTATAGAATACACAGTTCACACAGGAAGCCTTCAAGAACTGCCTTGTGACTTCCTTTATCATCAAGTACATGCTTTAGCACACAGCTATCCAATTCGGCTTCCTCTGCATAGCTCAAACAAATCTTGAAAACAAAAAAAAACCTGGAAGTTGTGAATTTCAAAAACTTGACAAAGGAGAAGAAAAATTAATGTGAAATTATAAAAGCTTCCTAGATGGACTAGTGGAATGAAGTACAGGCTAATGTACAACTAAGCTATACAGACCAGGAAGGTCACCAAATTCGATCCTAGTCCATACTAGCTTAGGTAATCTCAGACGGAATAGCAATTAGGGTGATAGAAATGGTCTCAGCTCTCCTGCCCTAAGGAGGGGAAAAAAAACAGCCAAGGTTCCTGCTCCTGCTCTTTATCTTTATCCTTATCTGAGGAAGGATGTTCTTGCCATGGAAGGAGTTCAGTGAAGATTCACAAGGCTGATACCTGGGATGGCAGGAATGACGTATGAAGAGAGATTGGGTCGATTGGGCTTATACTCGCTGGAGTTTAGAAGAATGAGAGGGGATCTCATCGAAACTTATAAAATTATGACAGGACAGGACAAACTAGATGCAGGAAGGATGTTCCCGATGGCGGGGGAGTCCAGAACCAGGGGTCACAGTCTAAGGATAAGGGGTAAGCCATTTAGGACAGAAATGAGGAGGAATTTCTTCACCCAGAGTGGTGAACCTGTGGAATTCTCTACCACAGAAGGCAGTAGAGGCCAATTCATTAAATAGATTCAAGAAGGAGTTGGATATATTTCTTAAGGCTAAAGGGATCAAGGGATATGGGGAGAAAGCAGGGACAGGGTACTGAATTTGGATGATCAGTCATGATCGCATTGAATGGCGGAGCAGGCTAGAGGGGCCGAATGGCCTACTCCTGCTCCTATCTTCTATGATTCTATGATTATCCAGATGGGATAGGATCAGGCTCAGCTATGATGCCCGCTATGGTCAAATGTCTAGACTCATAACTGAACAGGGATTTGGACAAGAAACCAGAGAGCTGCCACTACATGTTGATTCGTACCCCACGTTCAAGAGGAGGGGGAAAATTGAGGGTGAAAAAATAAAAAGCTGGGCAATAGGAATACTATAGTTTACTTTATGTATACAGCATTCTTGGGACAAAACTCTCTCGATACAGGAATTGTCCCCTTGGATTAGAAACTTGCCAGTGTCACTCCACTATTTAAGAAGGGCAAGAGAGATAAATTAGATAATTATAGGCCTATTAGTCTAACGTCTGTTGTGGGGAAGTTACTAGAATCTGTTATTAGGGACAGAGTGACTGAGCACTTGGACAAACAAACTGATCAGAAAGAGCCAGCATGGATTTGTAACGAGCAAGTCATGTCTAACGAACAGAGTTGAATTTTTTGAGGCAACTAATATGATAGATATGGGAGTGTCTATGGGTGTTATTTATATGGACTTCAAGAAGGCATTCAATAAGGTTCCATATAAGAGACTGTTAACAAAAATGAGAACTCATGGAATCAGAGGCAACCTATTGACATGGGTCAATAGTGTCAGCCAGTGGCTCAGTTGTTAACACCCTCGCCCGAGTCAGAAGGTTGTGGGTTCAAGTCCCACTCCAGAGACTTGATCACAAAAATCTAGGTTGACACCCCAGTGCAGTACTGAGAGAGTGCTGCACTGTTGGAGGTACTGTCAAACCGAGGCCACGTCTGCGCTCTCAGGTGGACGTAAAAGATCTCATGGCACTATTTCGAAGAGGAGCAAGGGAGTTATCCCCGGTGTCCTGGCCAATATTTATCCCTCAATCATCATCACTAAAACCAGATTATCTGGTCATTATCACATTGCTGTTTGTGGGACCTTGCTGTGCGCAAATTGGCTGCCTTGTTTCCTACATTACAACAGTGACTACACTTCAAATATACTTCATTGGCTGTAAAGCACTTTTGAGACGTCCGGTGGTCGTGAAAGGCACTATATAAATGCAAGTCTTTCTTTAAGTGAGTGAGCAATACTGTGGCAGATGGAGTTCAATGTGAGAAAGTGTGAGGTCATCCACTTTGGACCCAAGAAAGATAGATCAGAGTATTTTCTAAATAACAAGAAGCTAGGAACTGTGGAAGAGTAGAGATATTTAGGGGTCAAAATACAGAAATCACTAAAAGCTAGAGAACAAGTACAAAAAATAATTTAAAAAGCTAAAGGAATGTTGGCTTTTATCTCAAGGGGACTGGAATACAAAGGGGTGGCTGTTATGTTACAGTTATACAAAGCTCTGGTGAGACCCCATTTAGAGTACTGCGTTCAGTGCAGGACACCGCATCTCAGGAAGGATATAGTGGCCTTGGAGGGGGTGCAGTGCAGATTCACCAGAATGAAGAATGATACCAGGGCTAAAAGGGTTAAATTATGAGGACAGGTTGCATAGACTAGGCTTGTATTCCCTTGAGTAAAGAAGATTAAGGGGTGATCTAATTGAGGTGGTTAAGATGATTAATGGAGTTGATAGGGTAGAGAAACTATTTCCTCTGGTGGGAGAGTCCACAACAAGGGGGCATAACCTTAAAATTAGAAAGCGGCCATTCAGGGGTGATGTCAGGAAGCAATTCCTCACACAAGGGGTAATGGAAATCTAGAACTCTCTCCCCCCCCAAAAAGCTGTTGAGGCTAGGACAATTGAAAATGTTAAATCTGAGACTGATGGACTTTTGTTAGGCAAGGGTATTAAGGGTTACAGAACCAAGACAGGTAGATGGATTAAGATACAGATCAGCCATGATCTTACTGAATGGTGGAACAGGCTCACGTGGTTGTATGGCCTACTCCTGTTCCTATATGTAAAACATGCTAAAATCTGTTTATAATTCATGGAAGCTTTTACAACCTATCATTATACATGAGAGCTGTCCCTAGTTATTTCATATTTATAAATAAAATGAGATAAAACAACATGGATCAGTATGGAAAATCATCAATGGTTTTTTTTGGTTGTCTTAAATAAACATGAGTCCCTACTACATGTAATTTAAAACAGTCTTCAGAAACAGGATTTTTATACACATCAATCCAACTTTCCTCTTCTCCAATTTTCTCCCTTACCAATCCTTTCCCAAAGGTGATCTACAGTTTCATGGCCACAGTAGTTTGATGAAGTGGCCCATTTATCTCATGCGAACTTATGACAGCAAGTTTCTGGGGGATATTCATGGACAGGATGATAGCCGAGCGCGATTGTGGGTTTAAATCTACATGCATATGCTACTACAACTTACTGGATACCCAGGAGATGCAAATCTAGTCAATTTTATCCTTCCCCATCCAAGATAATGAGGCCAACTATAGGCATTCTCCCACCCCAGCACAGATCACTCAGCATGGACCAAGGATCAAACCTGGGGTTGTTCTGTTCGAAACAGTTCAGAGAAATGATCCAGGGTTCCCGTTTCTGAATGTTAGCCAATAATTACAACTGGAATGAATGTGCAAATGTGGAGAATGGCAAGGACACAACTCAATAAGGGATGTGATGCCTTTCATGACAAAATTTCCTACCAATTGTCTAGGCTCACAAAGGAAGAATGGCGATTTAGGCGAAGCATCGGACAGCCTGTGGAACATTACAGACTTGAATCATAGCCTTCACAAGGTTACAGGGAGAAAAATGGTGCAGGGCATATATGCTTTTGTCACTTGTCTAGATACTGCAGTACCGATTTTTCTTCTTCCCTTCCCCCCATTCCTTCCTTCCTGATGGCATTGAACCCTTCACTGGGATAAGGTTCCACAGCTAGTGTCACCCTCTGGTACCTCACCCAAATGCCCATCATTCATCTGATAGCTTTGAAAATGAGTACCCACAGGCTATCCAACTGTAGAGGCCATTACATAACCTGATCTTCATAAATACAGTTCCAGCAGGAATCATTGATTTTTAGGGACACTACAGCCAACAATAGCACCCCTACTGCTGGCAGACTGAGACCAACTCATTCAGCGCAGGCCAAAGATCACATCATCTGATCTGTATGTCTCAGAGATGGAAACTTTATTTCTGAGCCATCAAGACAGTGTACCAATATTTTTTGTGACGATCTACACTTAAAAATTCTTTCTCCTCGCCAATCCCAGTATTTTTGCTTAAGAAAATACTGATAATTGTTAATCTCAGTCTGTGAAAACTGTAACATCCCAAATATGCTCTTTAAATAGGCCCACCTTCTGCAATCAGCACCACTGCAAACACTGATGTACAGCACAAGGTTATTTTTAAACTAGAGAGAGTGAAAAGTTTCAGTCATTGTTTGTCTGGGTCACTGATCCATCAAATATCTATGCCAACAGTGGGTTATTCAACAGTAATAGTGTTCATGTCCTGAAAGTGGAATACTGAGGGTTATTTTGTAAAAGCAACACTATTGTCTACATTCAGTGAATTCATTTTCACTGGCTCTCAAACCAAACAAATCGTGTTCCTATTCCGTTAGCGATCTTATCAGGTCACGTACAAATCATTGGTTACTTAAACATGTTTCACAACATTAACATCCAGTTTATATTCTACAAAGGATCTTGCAGTTAAACTGAAAATGCTGGAAACACACAGCAGGTCAGAGAGCTTCTGTGGAGAGAACAGACAAATTTCTGTTTCGGGTGCAGCCCTCCTTCAGAAGCGGACTGCCCTGCTGCTGTCTCTCCAGCATTTTCTATTTTTGTTTCAGATTTTCAACATCTGCAGTACAAACCACATTCTGTTTTGCAGCACGTGTATTTCAATATGTTAATTAACTTATTCCAGATATCGATTCAATTGCTGCCACAGAATTAAGGAGGATGTTGCGACTCCGGCAATAGCTCAGCAAGTTTCTCCAATGACTAGCTGAACTGTACAGAAAGCTCCCAGGCTCAATCCCTAGTCTGTGATAAGCTAATTTACCTTAGCCAGAAGAGCAACAGGGGTGCAACGATGGGTTTCAGCATCCTAGATTAGGGAGGAAAAATTAAACCGGCTTTCAACAACTCCCGCGTGGGAAAGATTTGAGCTCGGCTGTGGTGCCTTCTCTTGTGATTAAGCCTTCCAACTCTCGCTGTCAAAACTTCCACAACTGGGCGAGATACTGGAGCATAAGTAACACTTGGGGAACTATATCCCTGCAAGGAATCAATGCCTTCGTTGGGGGGAAAGGATAAAATTGGCACGAAAGGGACTGTTAAAGACTGTCTCCTGGCGTGATACTAAATTTTGGGGCCTTAATGATTCCCTGGTTTTCAATTTTGCAAAATTATCTAAATTAAAAACTTAAATCAATTAATATGTAGGTTAAATCAAGACAGTATTTCACGTTTAAATTTAGCATCAAATTTATATTCTTAATGGAATTACATACCTATAGTATTTATGATTTTAGCATTAGTTTATCCAGATTTTAAGCAGAAGACAAATAATCTTCTCTGCATAAAACTGATAAGTATCTGGGTAAGAACCAACTGGAACTGCAGTTCTTTAACAGATAAGATGGAGCACATGCCACTGTCGACATCTAATACAGACCAGCTGAGCCAGGTTTGACCCAGTGACCCACAAACATCAGTGTACCACTTATAATTTTCAAGACAAAAACACTATATAATAAAGCTTGCAAACATCGCCCATAAAAACAGATTTTACAAACAAAACTACAACACTTAACAATACTAAAGTAAAGGTACCAACATCTAGTCCAAAGCAAATTGTTGTACATAGATAACAAACACAATCAAAACACAACTGGGGAAAATCCCTCCAGAACAGAAAGCCAGACTGAGGAATATCTGCAAATGTATCAAAACAAAACACCTCTCAAAACATCACTTTAACTTTCTATAAAATTTCTGAGATGAAGTCTTTTCCACTGAAGTTTCGCTGCATCAAAGAGATCAAAACTGGGGAAAATCTTGAAAAGTTATACAGAAATGAGAAAAATAGTGCATATTTTTCAGACTGGGACCAGCCTGACAGACTGCAAACGTCATTTTCAGACCTGTACATTCTTATGTTCAAAACATTTTAAACATTGGGAAGACCAACATCATTGTCTTCATCTACCCACCACTTCCCAATCAAACTCCATTCGTTCATCATCAATTCCATCCCTTTCTCTGGCCACTGTCTCAGGTGGAACTACACTATTCACAACCTGTGTTCTGTATTTGACCCCAAGTTGAGCTTCCGATGCCATAACCTCTCCATCCCAAGGGCTGCCTACATCCACCTCTATTACATCGTCTGTCTCTGCTCCTGCCTCAGCCCATATCTGCTGAAACTCTCATCCATCCACCTCCAGACTCGACTATTCTAATACTCTCCTGGCTGGCCTCCCATCCTCCATAAGCTTAAGCTCATTTAAAACTCTGCTGCTGTATCCTAACTCGCACCAAGTTCCATTCACCCATCACACCTGTGCCCACTGATTTACATTAGCTCCTGGTCCCTGAATACCTCAAATTTAAAATTCTCACGTTCAAATACCTTCATGGCCTCTCCCCATCCTATCTTTAACTTCCTCCAGCCCTACAACCCTCCGAGAACTCTTCATTCCTCGAACTCAGGCCTCTTGTGCATTCCCCACTTTCTTCCCCTGCCATAGACAACCATGCCTTCAGGCATCTAGGCTCTAAGCTTTGGAATTCTCTCCCTAAACCTCTCTGCCTCACTCTCCTCCTTTAAGACGCTCTTTAAAACCTACCCATGAGCAAGCTTTTATTCAGCCCTCCGAATAGCTCCTTCTTTGCCACGGTCAATTTGTGTCAGATTACGGTTCTGTGAAGTGCCTTTCGATGTTTTCCTACATTAAAGGTGCTATACAAATGCAAATATAAGCTGTTGTTCTTGTGATTGGAGGGCAGTACACTGAGCTAAGCCCAGCCCTGCCCTGACCTAACATTCACAGATCAGAATCTTCAGCAAGTGTCAACAATCAGAAATGGGAACCGTGGTTGTTTTTTCCCTTTCCTAATCCTTAGTTGTGAAGTCAATTGCAGCAGCCCTACCACTGTCACCACAGCTGAGATCAACTCTCTCAGTTTAAACAAGGATCAAATCTGGCACCTTCCAGGTCTGTATGGCTGAGTGCCACATCAAGGGAACTAAGTGACCATTTTTGATCAACAGTTTTAAATCCATATTATCAAGACTGAAAAGCTGCTAAAACAGTTTTGGTGGCTAAAACTTTGCATTCAGAATTGCAGTATTTTTTGTACAAAGAGCAAAGAATAAAGGACACTTGTTATATAGAGACGAAATCAAAGATAGAGCTGTATTGTATCATTATGGGTCACGTAATTCCTGATAACCTAAATTTATTATCTAGAGATTAAGTTAGTCAGCCAACCGATTACAATGACACTAGGAGACCTTACCTAATTGGCAGCATTTTCACTGGAGTACAAAGGGTACTCAGAAGCTGGGGCGGGGGAGGGCAGCAGAATACAGCGAGACACAAAATAAAGTACTTTGTATTAAAAAAAATTTGGTGCAGTCAACACTGCCTGTCTCCCCCCTCCCCACTATCTTTCTTCTCTTTCCTCCCCATAGGTTTCCCCATAATATCCACATCAGAGAGGAAAAATAGGCAACTGATACCGGTCATTAAAACCCTCCTTCCAATTTTCTTTTCGTGGCTGCTGCACCACATCGCCCCACAGCAATGGACCGGAAACACATTAGTGTGGGGCACATAAGCCTGTATCCCACTACTTTTAAATTGTAAATCACAACTGTCGTTCGTGCATACCAGCCACAGACACAATAAAGCGAGTGTTACCACCAGGGTTACTAAGCATATTAGTACAATATTGTATAGGGGAAAAAAAATCACAGTTCAGTTAATACATTTCAATGTGCAAAGAGCCTTCTTGTATTATACTCTTAATTCTTCGCATCTGTTGCTACCACTCCCAGTACCACACCCCAGCATTAAAGGGTTTAAAATGCTTGGAAAACATACTAGGAAAGATAAAACCTATATTTGCACTGCTGGGCATTTTTCCACAGTTCAAGTGGATACAGCACAGACATTTCACATGGTCACCATTATGTTGTACTGAAACCCTCATGACAACAACAATCCCAAGATAGGCAACAATGACAGTAACAGGAAAACAGTTTAAAAATATTCCTTTTTATTAACATTCACATTTAATACTCAGCCCATTTTTTTAACCTCATGGTACATCTTTCACATTGTTTTACACAGGTCAAATTGGAACATGTCCCTGCCATAACACATTGGCTCACATTTTGTAACCAACCTACGTTCCATTTGAACCACTTCGAGCCAGACTCCACATCCAGAAAGTTATCCATTTGCAACTAACCCAGCAGAGCAGTTGAGCTTGGATCCTTTACTGGGAACACAAGCTTGTCAGAAATGACAACAGGCATGCAACTTACAGGCCAAGCCCACAAGTTTAACACTAAAACTTACATCTATTGCACAACTATACTGCTTTTGTTTCATCCAAATTATCAATTTAACAAATTCTTAGTCTTGGGACTTGCATTACTCACTTCAATTGTTATCTTTATTCCACATCTTTCCAAGTTCAGGTCACAATGCCACCACACTCTCTTCTACCCTCCTACTTTTTTTCCCAGCTTTTTGGCTGCTGCCTGAATCATTGTAATCATGTAACGCATGACTGCCAAGAGCTTTATCAAATCACCCAGGACAAAAGAAAATCAACGTTTCTCAAGTGTCAACACTGGTTTACAAGTAATAAGGAGCAGGACCTGTCTGATATTTTTAGGTCACCTCCCTAGCCAGGAGTATGGAAACCAATTGTACCGCCTACCTCAAGAAAAGTTAAAGACAAAAAAGAAAATATTGGAAATCTGACATGGCCAAAAAATGCTGGAAATATACAGATCAATAGCTAGAGAAAAAAAAGGACCAGTTAAGATTTAGGGTGTAAACCCTTCGCCCAAAACCTTAACATCTGAAAAGCTGGGGAAGTTATCATTTTGGGTGCAGATCCTTCACGGACTGACGATGGGTCCAGAGGCATCCAGTGAAAACCGGCATTTTCTGTTTTCAGCTGTTGATGGGCCTGATCCGCATTTTCTGGTTTTATCCCAGATTCCTGGCTGACTGTGTTGACAATAGTAAATAATGAGGTGAAAAAGACAGACCAGACTACCCCCCCTCACAAAAAAAATCCCCATTAAATAAAATAGATAATGATAGCAATGATGTGGGTGTGCAAGTTACAAGATGTTGGGTAAGGGGCTCCATCCCCTCCCACTGACAGTTGGTGACACTGGGCTCTCACTGACCCACACACTCTCTGAGGGGGGATCCTATTGCCACCTCTCTAGGCCTAACCTCAGCCGGGCTCTCGCCCTCATCCTCACGGGCTCATTTAAACCGCCTCGGACGGACGCCTCAAAGCTCACAGACCGTAGGCCTTTCTCGGACCTTACTCACCCGCAGGGGCTGGCTGGCTGACCGCTCACTCCGGCAGCAAAGTGCTGGCGCACGGGAAGGGAAGGGGAGGAATCGGGAGGGGGTGGAGGTGAGAAACAAGCACCAAAGCGCAAAAGACATTAAACGAAAACTCAGAGTCAACCTAATCTGCCGACACCAAGCTCCCGCCTCCGCCGCCTCTCCCGACTGGTGATTCGGTTTGATTGACAGGCGGCGTGAGCCTGCCATTGGATAAGCGCCCGGTCGATCACAGTCAGGCGCCCGCCCACTCTGCGCAGGCGCTTCCGGCAGCAGGTTCGGTTGCAGGCGCGGAGGATACGTGAGGAAAGCGGCTGCTGCACGGCTCTCAAACCAGTCCGCCCTGAAAAAGTGGTGCGGCATCTCTCCCTGCCGGTCCCTTCAAACTCCAGCGATCTTTACCCAGCGCAGTTGTTTTAATGAATTACCTTTAATTATATTGATGCTCTTTTTTTTCCATGGGAAATGCTTGGTGATGTTCACGTTTACCAAAGGACGCAGGAGCACTTGTACTGTAGCAAAATATCATTCCGCCAAGATGAGCAAGGCTCCGCCCCTTGGCCTGCTGTGATTGGTGGAGACCAGTCATTGCGGCCAATCAGGAAGGTCGCAGTGGTCACCGTCAATGCGATTGGTTCCTCGTACGACCCATCATCTGACCCCAGAGCCACACCTTCAGAGCTTGACAGGTTAATGGAGCAGTTGGAAGCACCCTGTGAGAGATGCACATGGAGCTTCATAATTAATCCTGCCAGGACTGAATTACCAACGCCTTCCATTGCCATCAATAGTTTATTATAAAAATAAATACCTTTGGATGCTTACCATTTTTTCCATTACATGTTGATTAACAATGTGCATTATGATCTCTTGTGAAGATGGCCTCAGGTTATCAATTCAAGAAGTAATTACTTTTTCTTTATACAAGGATAATTTTATGAAGAAAATGCTTTAATTGTAGCATACTATTTTTCATATGCAAATTAGTAACTTATATTGCATTCTGGGGACAAATATATATTTCAGATGAGACGTTAAACAAGGCCCTGACTGCTCTCCCAGGTGGATGTAAAAGATCTATTTTATAGAAGAACAGAGGAGTTTATCACCAGTGTCCTATTTGACCAAGCTGAGCTTCCAACCCCATATCCACTCCATCACCAAGACCGCTTACTTCCACCTCCATAACATCCCCATCTCCGCCCCGCCTCAGCTCGTCTGCTGCAGAAACCCTCATCCATGCCATTGTTACCTCTAAACTTGGCTATTCCAATGCTCTTCTATCGACCTCCCAACCTGGACCCTCTCTAAACTTGAGCTCATCCAAAACTCTGCTGCCCATATCCTAACTTATACCAAGTCCACTTCACCCATCACTCCTGTGCTCACATTGACTCCCTGCCTCGATTTCAAAATTCTCACATTTTCAATTCCCTCCATAGCTTGGCCTCTTCCCATCTCTTAAAGCTCTTCCAACCCTATAACCCACCATAATCTCGGCGCTCCTCCAACTCTGGTCTCTTCCATACCACCAATTTTCTTCACTCCATCATTGGCAGCTGTGCTTTCAGCTACCTAGGCCCCAAACTCTGGAATTCCCTCCATAAACCTCTCTGCCTCTCTCATCCTTTAAGATGCTCTTTAAAACCCACCTCTTTGTCTGAGCTTCTGGTCACCTGTCCTAATATCTCCTTATGTGGCTTGATGTCAAATTTTGTATGATAACGCTCCTGTGAAGCGCCTTGGGATGTTTTGCTATGTTAAAGGTGCTATATATAAATGCAAGTTGTTGTTGATAGGTATAACCTTGCAGTTCTGGTATCATCCTTGTAAATCTTTTTTGCACGCTCGCCAGTGCCTCTATATCCTTTTTATAAGATGGTGACCAGAACTGTACACAGTACTCCAAGTTTAGCATAACTTCTCTACTTTTCAATTCTATCCCTCTAGAAATACAGCTTAGCGCTTGGTTTGCTTTTGTTATGGCCTTGTTAACCTGCATCGCAACTTTTAGTGATTTTTGAATTTGTACTCCCAGATCCATTTGCTCTTCTACCCCATTTAACTTAAAGATTTAATTTAAGACATTATGGACTTTGTCTCACTTCTTTTCATTGTGATTCTTGGTTTGGTTTACTTCATGGTGTTTCATTTGTTCACCTGACTAATTTTCTTAATTCTGCAACTTGCACACAATTTCAATCACTAACACAATTTGTTTTTCTTTTAGATTCCCTTTCTTTCTATTCAATGTAGGACTATCCTCTCTCTCCATCCCCATATCTGCCCATTATGCTGGATTACATGAAGCTGTCCAATACTCATTTGGGCCATCAACAATATTACAAGTAGCTTAAAAGATTCTAATGCTCATTAAATATTCCAGAAATAGTCAATGCTGGTATGTAGAAACATGACTGCATTAATAAAGACTTATTACATTTCTCTCATTTACACTCTGGCTTTAGCATCACAGAATAGACCAGTTTTACAAAGCAGTATGCGAGGATTGCTTCCCCTCTTTCAAATATCACTCATTGATCTGCACACATAGATGAAGAGAATTACAGAGACACTAAACTTGCAGCAGACTAGAGACACAAAATAGGGGGGGAAAGCAATTAGAATTTGTAGATGGAAGAGATTAGGAAAGATCCAATGCACCTATGAATGACAGGTTTAAATTATTTTTCAAAAAATAAATTTTTAGAGATTACATAGGGTATACAGCACAGAAACAGGGCATTCAGCCCAACCAGCGTTTATGCTCCGCTCGAGCCTCGTCCCGTTTTTCCTAATGTAACTCTATCAGCATGGCTCTCTATTCCCTTCTCCCTCATATGCTTATCTAGCCTCCCCTTAAATGCATCTAAAATATTCGCTTCAACCACTCCCTCTGGTAGCGACTTCCACATTTTCACCACTCTCTGGGTAAATAAGTTTCTTCTGAATTCCCTTTTTGATTTCTTGGTGACTATCTTGTATTGATGACCTCTTCCCCACAAGTGGAAACACTCTCGCTGTGTCTCGTCTATCAAAACCTTTAATAATTTTAAAGACCTCTATTAGGTCACCCCTCAGCCTTCTTTTTTCAAGAGAAAAGAGACCCAGCCTGTTCATCCTTTCCTAATAGGTATACCCTCGTATTTATGGTATCACCCTTGTAAATAATTTTTGCACCCTCTCTCGTGCCTCTATATCCTTTCTATAATATAGCGACCAGAATTGTGCACAGTACTCCAAGTGTGATCTAACCAAGGTTTGATACAAATTTAGCATAACTTCTCTACATTTCAATTTTATCCCTCTAGAAATAAATGGTTTGCCTTTTTTATGGCCTTGCTAACCTGCGTTGCTACTTTTAGTGATTTGTGTATTTGTACTCAGAGATCCCTTTGTTCTCCAAGTAATATGTGACCTTCCTATTTTTCTTACCAAAATGTTATGCTGAACCTTTATAAAGCACTGGTTAGGCCACAACTGGAGTATTGCATCCAGTTCTGGTCACTACACTTTAGGAAAGATGTGAAGGCCCTTGAGAGGGTGCAGAGGAGATTTACCAGAATGGTTCCGGGGATGGGGGATCTTAGCTACAAGGACAGGTTGGAGAAGCTGGATTTGTTTTCATTAGAGCAAAGGAGGTTGAGGGGTAATTTGATAGAGGTGTACAAGATTATGACAGGTTTGGATAGGCTAGACGGGGAAAGGCTGTTCCCACTAGTTGATGGTACAAGGACTAGGGGACACAGATTTAAGGTTTTGGGCAAGAGATACAGGGAGGAGGTGAGTGAAAACTTTTTTTACACAGCGAGTGGTGAGGACCTGGAACTCGCTGCCGACGGAAGTGGTGGAGGCGGAGACACTCAATGTTTTCAAGGGGAGACTGGATAGGCACTTGAGGGAAATAAACTTGCATGGCTACGGGAAGAGAGCGGGGGAATGGGACTGACTGGATTGCTCTAGAGAGCCGGCACAGACTCGATGGGCCGAATGGCCTCCTCTGTGCCGTTATAACCTATGACCTCACATTTATCTGTGTTGAAATTCATTTTACAATTATATGCCCATTCTGCAAGTTTATTAATGTCTTCTTGTAATTTGTTGTAGTCCTCCTCAGTATTGACTATCCCCCCCAATTTCAGCTCATCTGTAAATTTAGAAATTGTGTTTCTGATTCCAAAGTCTAAATCGTTAATATAAATTGTGACCATTGGTTCTAGCACTGATCCTTGTGGAACACCACTTCCCACCTTCTGCCACTCAGAATAGCTACCCTTTACCCCTACTCTTTTGCTTTCTGTCTTGAAGCTAGCTAGCTATCCATTCTGCTACTTGTCCCCTGACTCCGTATTCATTAGTCTATTATGTGGTACCTTATCAAAGGCCTTTTGAAAATCTAGATAAATTACATCTACTACAGTTCCCTTGTCTACTCCGTTACCTCTTCAAAAAATTCAATGAGGTTGGTCAAGACTTTCCCTTTTGAAATCCATGTTGCCTAGTCATAATATTTTTGGTTTCTAGATGTTCTTCTATTTTCTCCTTCAGTAGGGATTCCATTATTTTTCCTACCACCGATGTTAAGCTGACTGGTCTATAGTTCCCTGGACATGTTCTATCTCCCGTCTTAAATATAGGTGTTACATTAGCTATCCACCAGTCCTCTTACACTTGAACTTTTTTCTTAATGAATTATTAAATGTGTAGTAGTGAGTCTGCTATCTCTCCCCTAGATTCTTTTAAACTGCGTGGACGTAATCTGTCCCCACCAAGGGTTTTATCCTCTTTGAGCTTGATTAGTTTATTTAATATTTCTCTTTATTTTAAATGTAGATATCTCTTTTATATCATCCGATGTCATGTCCACCTGATCTGTTTCCCTGATAAATACTTAAAACAAAGTAATGTTTTAATATTTCCTGCCATTTCCCTATCGCGGCCTGTGATTTTATCCTGTCCATCCCTTAGTGGCCCTATTCCCATCCCGACTTTCCTTTTTTTATTTATGTACCTGCAGAATATTTTACTATTGTTTTATGTTCCTTGATAATTTCATAGTTCCTGTTTGCCTTCCTAATTATTTTTTTGACTTCTCTCCCAATCTCTTTGTATTCTCCCTTGTCATGCTCTCCCCTACTGTCCATGCACTTAGTGTACGTCTCTTTCCTTGCCCTCAATTTTTTTCTTTGTTTCTTTATTTATCCATGGTATCTCATTAGTGTTTATCTTATTTTTCAGCAGAATATATTTTTCCTGGACTCTATTAAACAGTTTTAAATGTTTCCCATTCAAAGAAAATTCAAAGCATTTTTTTTTTGTCATCAGTTCCAGCTCAGAGCAATAACTTCACTGGAACCATCATCCGCTATTAAACATTCAATAAATTACATTGATAATGAATGGAACTTATCTGAGCAAAGACTTCACCATGGTGAAGAGTTCAAATACCAGGGAACAGAAGCTAACTATTAGGACTAATAAGGAAAGTCAGTTGGGAAAAAGAAATCAGTAAGTTATTTTTTTAACCGAGTTGTGGAATGTTACCAGGAAAGGCCACTGAATACATAATAACCACACTCTTCATAATGTTTTAATTTACTCATCTTCAGATATAGCACATCTTACAATGTTCTCCTCTAAATCTCAAAGACATACTGGGCTACAGCTTGTCTCTGCTGCTTCATCGAAGACTATTGATCAGGTGAGCTTAGCCATTGAGGTGTCAACACCCAATTCTGATCCTGTCCTTATCTATCTATATACATACTTTTTAGCAAATGCTGATGGCCAGCTCGCTCACTAGTTGAGTGGGTAAAGGTAGCAGGTGGTGTTATGCCAAACCATAGTAATCAGATTCAAACTTGAGCATGTGTCAGACACCAGATGAAAACCTGGGGCACAGAGGACAATTGTAATGTGGGGTGATAGATCGGCTGTGAGTGAATCCTGCTGCAAATAATATACGGATATCAAGTGGGAACGGCGTCAGGCTGTTCTATGTTGCCCTCCAAAGTCAACTTAGTTGACTCACTGTGCAGGCTCAAATGTAAAGAATGGTCATTTGAGAATCATAAAGAATGTGGCAAGTGTTTGTGGAATTATACTCCAGTAAGAATCAGTACCTTCAGGGGAGAAAGAAAAGAAAGCATGCCTCTTCTATGTTAAATTTTGCATAGCCTTTTAATGAGAAATTACCATTATCCTGTTTTTGTCAGAGTACATGTCAGAGAATTTGCTTTAAGAGTTAGTCTAATGGTAAAGCATTGGTGTTATAGTGTAACTATAGCACATAGCAACAGATGAGTTGTAGAGGCACAAATACTTAAAGGTGTTGGCCTGAAGTTTAGGATAATAGCTAATATTGGTAAAAAAATTTAACAACTTGTTAATGACAGATTTAAAGGTGATTAGCAAAAGAGTCAAAAGCGACGCAAGAAAAATCTTTTTTTACGCAGCGAGTGGTTAAGATCTGGAATCCACTGCCCGAAAGGGTGGTGGAGGCAGATTCAATCACGGCTTTCAAAAGGGAGTAGGATAAGTATCTGAAGGGAAAAAATTTGCAGGGCTACGGGGAAAGGGCGGGGGAGCGGGACTAGTTGAAGTGCTCTTGCAGAAAGCCGGCATGGGCTCGACGGGCTGCCTTCCGTGCTGTAACCATTCTATGATTGACTCATCAGCACAGTAGAGGTTGACCTTTGATACAACGATTACCTGACTAAAAGTTACATCTCTATCGCATGGTCGCCAAAGTTATAAAAACTTAATGCTAGAAAGAGGTTACCAAGCACATGCGAAAAATGTTATGCGATGCAGAGTCCAACTGTTATAATTAGTTTATTTGGTATTGTGATGATAACTGCATTATCCTCACGTGTATTCGTTCAATATGGCACAAACAACTTTATTTTACTGTGTTATATCCAATACTGTTTGAGGCGAGAATGGTATTATTAGTGCTATGCTCAGAGTTCTTTAGGTACGGCCCTTGAGCCACTCTCGGAATCTCAAACTTTCCTCTTAAATGTTTAGATGAACTGAGCTCAGCAGGATCTGTCGAGATGGGATTTCCAAAGATACGTACCTTACAAAGATTCAATCTACAAGAAATATGGATTTTGAGAGAAATATTCACAACCTGTTCACTCAAATGTGTTCTTTCCTAGCTGAAGTCCTCAACCCATTTGTTATATCTCAGATGTAGGAAGCAACAGCCCAGCAGTCAACATCTCAAAGTGATTTTATTTTATAAAAATGTCAGTTATGACTTTTCTGCAGGAGGGAAATATTAAAAAAAAACCAGCAAACCAGTCTGTTGTACTTTCCAACAAATGCAGGATAGCTGCTTAACCCTGGACCAGTAAGTTCCCTCTGTCTTAGTGGGGGAAACTGCATGTTTATAATGCCATACAGGTCACAAAATCTCTGGTTTAATTCCAACTCTTTGCTGAGTTAGCCAGAGCACCAATTGGGGCATTATAATTGGTCTCTGGACAATGGAGGGGATAAGGGGGGAAATGGTAGGGTGTCTAATGCCAACTGTTATACAGTAACCCCTGCTAGAAGGCATACAGACGAAGTGAGGCTAGCATCAGACTTGGCTATGATGCCTTTCAAAGTCAGATAGTCTACTAGTAGTCACCATCTAGCCTCACTTTAAGCTTGTAGTTTTACAATGCAGTGCTACAGTAAGAAATTTGTACAGTTCAAATGAAAAGAAACAAATACTGCTGACTTTCTTTCCATTGGTTAAAGAAAGAAAAGGAAGTGCAAGGCTGCTTGGTATCTCATGAAACACTGCACATCGTGCACCAACCTTGTGTATTGTGGAACAATGCAGTATAGATTTGCAGCAACTATGTCCCAGCATGTTCCAATCTCAGTCATGGTGTGAAGCAGAGTAGAGCTACTGCAATTGAAGGTGAAGGGCATATCATCCTGGCAACATTTGTGCACTGCCCAATGCTGGCTCAAAGACAAAGTGCCCTCCTCTGCCAAGAGTGGCATAACCAGCAAAAGGGCATTTTCATACTGTACAGGTTCCAGACATCCAGAAGAGGACAATGACAAAACTTAATGTCCAACATAGACCGTAACAACCAATATATTACAACTTTAAAATGAGGTCAGATTCATAAAACACCACATCCAATTTGCAATACAGAACCAGGATATATTTGATATTACTAGCTGCGAAGTTGATACTTCAGGCACTCACACATGTACACAAAATAAAGCCACAAGTGAAAAGCAAGAAACTTTATTTTAAGGCAGCATATAGACAATGAAAAATTCTCATGGGAAGTCCACAAAGTTCCACAGCCTTTTACTACTGATTTAGCACCCTAAAACATTTAAAAAAAGGAATTAAACAAATTAGATTATGTCCAGTCTAACTCCATAAAAGTCTAAATCTGATGTATGGAATGATGTCCATGCAATGTTGAGGTACCAGACTGCATCCTTTGGTATTGTCATTAGAGAAAGAGGGTGCCTGTGGAAAAAAATTAATTTACAAATACAAACATGTAGGTTGCAGGTCCCCTTTTGCCCAAGTTACATCCCCTTTCACAAATTTCAATTAATAAAGGATTGCTTTTCACAGTTAACCAGGGTGGGAAAAAGACCATTAACAGTTCAATAAGCATCAATAAATGAGAAATGTGTACATTTCTGAATTACAAACCACAAATAAGAGGTTACCGTTGTATAAAAACAGCAACAAAAAAACCTGCATATTCCCTGCTAAAATAACTTTGATAAATTGATCTGCACAGCTAAGTTTGTCAACCAATGTGCTATTTGCAGTTAAAAAAAATTCAGTGCTAGGAAGTCACTCACAGCCCAGCCTTCAACAAGGGCTAAGGCACTTATGTGATGGCTTAACTTATCAAGCAAAGAGAATCGAGGCTGACTAGACAGTCAGTGTTCAGCTGAACCTACACTGGCCAAAGAAAATCCCCAGAAAATTATCCCCACTTTGAGGTAGTATTTTTTAAATTTTTTTCCCCCGCAGTGTTACACCAATAACATTGGTCTGCACATCTAGACAAGCTCCTAGACTAAAAACAAAATAAGCACAAAGATTTTGAAGTTCATACGTGCTACACAGAAAGATTGGGGAACGGGAAGTCAGCTACCCTGGATTCATTAGTCAATCTGTCCTCCAGTCAAGCTGCACAGGCCAGAATGCCCATGCTCTTAAAAAAAAAAGACGCATCAGCAATTAAGAGGCAAGAAGTAATCTGAAGACGAAGGCATCACCGTCCATTACCATATCCTGGGAACAGTTGGGTTAGAAGACTCTGCAGACTTTTGTTGACTGCCATGCTGCAGTTTTTGCCAATGTCATAGCGGCAGGCAGGACAGGTGTACACATCAGCCTTGAAGGAACGTTGTAAGCAGCTCTGTGTTACAGCAATTAAAATGGAAAAAGTAAGAATCCATAAATAAACTGTACTTGAGAATCAGTCAAGAAACCAAATCCCTAATGGATTCTCATAATTAACCCTTTAAAGCAAATAATGATCGGTTTTAATATCCTTTAAAGCTTCAGAGGATTTACTTAGTGAAGAGGACTTAAGAACTGGTTGCAAGACATTACGGAGCCTGATAATGGCTGAACTGATCTTGATGCTAACCAAGAAGCAACATGTTGTCTACGCTTCCTAGCACAGCTAGAAATTTCTGCTCATCCAGTACTGAATGTTGGACAAGCAGTATGACAAATCAGAGAAAGTGGAGGGGTCAAGAGAGGTAGTGTTGAGCTAGAGCTGGGTGCCATCAGCATACATGTGGAACCTCCAGCAGTGGTTTCTTGTCCCAACCCTATTCTGTTACCCCAGGAGTTTGAGATTCTATCTTGGCGCCCTCCTGTTCCTCAACTACATGCTGCCCTTCACCGCATCATCATCATCATGTACAGGAATGGGATCAGCTGCCATACACATGTTGATGACACCTAATTCTCCACCACCATTTGCAAGGCAACCAACTCAGTGTTGTCACACTGCTTGTTCAATGTCATGTAGACAAGTTACAATTGTCTCCAACCAAAGATTGGGAAGGCATCATTTTCAGTCCCTGCAATAAATTCTGCTGCCTTACCACGGATTCCATCCCAGGACCCACCACTTGCTCAAGCTCAGCAGAAAGGAAAGCAAATGGGAAATTTTTTTAAAATCTGAAATGTGAAGACTATGGTAACAGTGTATTACAGCAGACTATTCACAGCCAAGCCCAATAAATTCCCCATCTGATAACCACATGCACTTTACAGTGGAACACTAAATGCAATTTACCCCCTCTGAGGTGAACTGTCATGTTTCTGACACTCCAGCTGAGAATCAAACTTAGACCCTCCCAGCACAGTATGGCTCAGCTGCGTACTCTTTACCAACTGAGTTATTCCTACATTTATGTCCAACTGCTCCTTTTCGCCTGAATTGGTTTCACAGGATTATCCCGTTTGAGTAAAAAGTCATAGGCAGTTCCCAGCACCCCAATTTTGGAAAGCAGGTTTACATGCAAATGCAATTCCCAACCAGAATGTCACTTGTGACAAGAAATGCAATATAAGGATACCAGCAAGTTAGAGGTCTCCAGAAGCCAAATTAAATATAATCCAGTACAGTGAAAATGATCTAAGATTAGTTTTACAGTGTGGGGTTGTTTTACCAGTTACAGTACTTACTTTACAGACATTGTGTTGACAGTCTGTTGTAATTGGCTGGAATACAACCTCCTGGCAACAAATGCACAAGAACGTTTCCTCCAATTTTGACAGGAATTTCTGGAGAAACAAATTTCAAATCACTAATCTTTATAGGAAATTGACAAATTATCCCCACACCATGTCCCACAAACGCCACATTCATTTATGAAAGTTAGTGTTCTGTGCTCCCTACTACAGTTTCTTATAAATGTACATGAATCCTACTGCAATTTAAAAAATGCTAAATGTACTGGTACTTGCTGACAACCATGCAATCTAGAGTGCTTTAAAAAAGTTGCTTTAGCACCCAGCCTCAATTTATTTACTTTACACAAAAGTCCCCAGGTGTCAGTCATCCGAGAATAATCTTGCAATACAGAATTTTGAAACTGAATTCAATCCTTACCGGTCCATCCTTAAGGGATAGCAGCGCTTCATCCCACACCTTCTTATTAACTTCATCATCTTTTATGAGTTTCTTCTGCTCTGCCGTCAGTTTGAATGCTTCCACCTTCGGTTTCTTTGGGGTGCCTTTTGGTGACGGGGCTGATGAAAAGCTATCCTCATCTGAAAAGACATTAAGCTTTGGAATATAGGCCATCAAACTGTAGGAACTAATCTACAAGACACCACAAAACTATGCGGTCATGTTTTGCGATTGTTTTGACCATTTTTTTTGGGGGGGGGGGGGGGGGGGTGGTGGTGGTTATTAAATGGTGGGTTTTTAAAGTGCATTCACAAGTTAAAAAATAAATAAAAGCACCTAGATGAAAGGTGGTTTCAATGCTAAGAAGATTAGCAGAAACAGACTATTTGTAAAATCTTCAAGTGTTAGATTACTAAAGCAGAAGCTATACCAAGTGACTACTTTCTAACCTACCACACGATGTACAGCACACTCAAGTACAACAGCAACTTGTAGCAGTATCTGAGTAACTTGCAATTCTGCTCCTCTTTCCAATGTTAGTGAAAGTTCATTCCCAATCCAAAAACTCCAGAAAGTTCATCCCTGAATTGTTGGATCACAGTCTTTCATCCAACCTATTTAAATTTTCAGATAGCAGGCAACAAGTTGTACCATTAAACGCTTTCTTAGTTACAAACATTCATATTTTATTTTTGCGGCACTAATGCTGGTTTTACCATCCAGTATGTGTATAATTTGTCTGTTAGTCAAACAGATTTTCCTATTAATTGATTTAGCATTATGTTGAAATGAGGGAGAGGGTGCAGAAAAGAATAAAAGGTAGAAGAGTCTATCTGAGATTTGGAGAGAACTATAACAGCAGCATAGCATGTTGCATTTCCAACATTTCACAACAAGGAATGACAGGATGCAAGTTCATGCTTGTAATAATTCACACATTCAAACTACCCATCTTAGCTGGCTATTTTTTAAAGGTGTAAACAAAAATAGCACTGGAGCACCTATTCGCAGACTGTTTCCAGAATGGTACTGGGAGACATAGAGCAAATTGCCCATCTGTGAATGTAGCATGTTCACCCAGAATATTGGGATCTGGCATAGAAAGGTCTTGTCCAGAATAATTTTCTGCAAATCAACCACCTACTGTATATGTAAAAACACAAAAGGTGGTCAAAATTGCCTAGGCTACCAAAATGACGGAATAATTCAGTAGACATTTATTTAGTTTAGAACATATCCATCAATTTTTTTTTAAATTCCACGAATGTGGTTGTCGCTGGCAAGGTGGGTATTTATTGTTCATCCCTGGTTGCTCAGAAGGTGGTGTTCTTGAACCGCTGCATGTAGTTTATACAACTGAGTGGCATGCTAGGCCACTTCAGAGGGCAGTTAAGAGTCAATCATGGTGGTGTGGGACTGGAGTCACATATAGGGCCAAACTAAGTAAGGAGAACAGGTTTCCTTCCCTAAAAAAACATGTGAACCAGTTGATCTTTTATGACAATTAGACACCTTCATGAAAACTGTTACTGATTCTTTTCTAAAACTGAATTTAAATTCTCAAACTACCATGGTGGGATTTGAACATTTTCTCTCAATTATTAGTACAGAAACAAACACTACACTATTACACCCTTTCCCTTAATATCCCTTAAAAAGGAAAAAGGTATCTTGATAACACATTGCTGGCCATTACAGCTTTGATTTAATGCAAGTTCCTCACTTTCTTTCCCATCCTCGTCTTCTCTGCACCCATCCCAAATTAAAGTCACCAATCCTTTGTAGCCAGCAGGGCAATCTCGTTGAAATCTCTAACTGAGACTGTTATTAGAATGTCAACAGTGTTTTTTATAAAGTGCGAATCTATAATTGGGCAACTTAAAAAAAGCGCCGAGAAGACTCTATTTTACTTAATTGTTCCAGGTTATTCCACACAATTTTTAGGTTAGATGAGGTGAACAGAAATTCCAAATTGTTAGATAAAAAAAAGTTACAAGACTGAATACTTTTGCTCTCCTCCAGATCTCTACTTTAAAAAAAAAATTCTCAATGCAGCAGCCCCAATTTAAGCAAAGAAGGGTAAAGGCAAGACAATGAACAACTTGTATTCAGATTGTCTTTGTCTTTCTCAACTACACTTGGTCTTATGGGTTCTCCAGACAACTTAATTAAGATCAGGATCTATACAAAAAAGCTGTTTTAGCACTTTATGGACACATGCTGCCACAAGTGCTCTAGCAGGCTGTACTGTAGGATATTTACTAGGTGAAAACATAGCAATAGCTTGGAGTTCTCCAACTTCAAAATACAATCTACAAACCTGCATTTGATTTTCTTTTCCTTTTGCTTGGTGTTGGCTCAGGATCTTCCTCTCTCTTTTTATTCTCCTTCTCTTTCTCTTTATTGGCGACAGAATCAAGGTAACCTTCAGGGTACTGTTACACAAGATTTATTAATGCAACATATTCCACAATTAAAACACTGAAAACTCATGTCTTAGCCCAGCTGCAATTTGCTGTCTGTGCTGAAAAAGTAATTTAGACAATACCAATTTTGCTAGGTCACTTTTGGTTGTACAACAACCCATTAGATCATAAGGCAAACAGTTTAAAATAAAAGTTACCTGCATAGTCAATCCTAGTTTCTTCATCCTCTCCTTGCCATCTTTGGTCCACGGAGCTGGTTCTTCATCATCTCGTTTCAACAAGTATCTCCATACTAAGAAACCAGACTTTCCCTTCTCAGGCCAGTATTTCACCACCTAGTTCAAAAACAATTACCACATAATTCAAACAAGTAGGTTTCGGTTTTCTTTTCCATTCCCTTACCCACATTGGAGTTACAGCTAAGATGAAGAGCACTTTTTTTTTTATAAATTGAGAAAGTTAGCAATTAAAATATTTGTCCAATTATAGATCATATCTATGGGAATGTTTTAATAAAGGATTGGTTTAATTAGCTTAAACCAATTACAGGTTACATTTATGCCATTCTGGGTTATAGCTGTAACAGTACAATAAGTCAGTACAAGTTATTTGTGTTGATGGATTAGTACCACAGGCCTCCCTGGGGATAAAGGGAGGGAATTTGAAAAAGTAAAAAACTCAATCAAAATTTGTTAGCTACACATATCAGTTAGACATAGTACTAATGAAAAGAGGAATTAGGTTCCCTGATCCAATTTGAGGAACATGGGAACAAAATTACTAGCAGCCCCAATTTTAACACCTCAGCTCCGACGTGTATTTAAAGAAAATACGCAAATTAAAACCTGTGTAAGTTATCTTGTACGCACCTTATAAATGCCATCATAACGGTTCCCTTCTTCCGGTGCGAACTTGCTGTGTTTACGGCCTTTGGCGCTTCTCACAACCCTGACTGATTTTCCAGCTCTCCAATCTTTAGCATCAGCTCCCACTTTGTCATTAATGGGAGCATTACAGTTCAGTGCCAAAGCCCTGCAAAAGAAAGTTACCTTTCAATTTCCTATTATAGCAAACTATACATTTACACACATCAATACAGTACTTAACCAAAATGTTCAATTTAAAAATCTATGTTCAGTAGTATACTGAAATGCAAAAACTATTTGGAAGGATAATTTGCAATTTTTGATGGGAAAATCAGTGACATACCTACAACATCAGGGCAAACCAACTTACCCTGCGATTGTGAGAATTCGAGGTGGGAAATGGAGATGAAGGCATGGACTAAACCCAATAGTGCACTCAAGAAAAAGCAGCAAAGGCTTCAATATAAAAAACAAATTTGGGTCTTCAAACATCTCACTTGAATATAAAACAAACCATGCGCTCCTAGTAACAGGATGAGCATAGGTCTCTGGATCAACTCCCATACATAGAGGATGTAAACTGGGTTAATTGTATGCCCAATTCATCATAAGTAGACAAAAAGCCAGAACTCATTTTTATCAACTACCCCAAAACCAGCCCCATAAACACACAAACAGTGCGTACATAAATAACTCAGAACTCTTCAGATTTATCTTTGTTGAGCAATGGCAAAATTAAAAACATTCTTGAAGTAAATCCATTTTGTCTTTTTTCTTGATTTAGATGAAATTAAAAATTACAGCCAACCTGTTCATGTTGGTCAGCTTCTGATCACATGATTGTTCTGCAGTGCGCTTGTTTCCGGAAAGGTCACGCCCACCACTTCCTGTATAGGTGAAATCACCCCCATGATCCTGTAAGAGAAAGGGCTCAACATTCATTCCACCTTTTCAGCAGAGTTCTCAATCGTTCATTATTGACTCAATGGGCCAAATGGCCTCCTTCTGTGCTGTTATGACTCTGCATTTTCCAGTTTCAACAGGTTCCAAGGAAGTGGTATCAAAACTTATGAATGAGTCACTTTGTGATTAGTTCCCAAACAAGGCCTGAATATCTACGACCTGCAATTAAAATCGGATATCCTCCCCCCCACTCCCAAATGCAAGGCAATTTCACCAACAGAAGATTAATACCAATCATAACTTTGTTATTGGGTTACATTTAACTATTACACATGTAGTAATACTTATTGAAGAACCACCAAAGCACCTCATTCAGGGAACTGTTTAAAATTGATCCAAAAATCAATATTCCAATATACAGCAAATTAATGGCTAGTGGCAGCTACAGTAATGAAACCAGTTGCAGTATTTCTGCACAAGTTTTCAGAATTTTGATTCCATAATGCACTGTGGTCTGGCAATCACATATTTACACAACACAATCGCTTATGCACAACATTATTTTAAGCAGAGTTTGTTATTGGGTATAATCAGGCCCAACTAATGGACCCTGCTTTGCAGATGAATTAAATCACGATGTTGAATTCAGGCACCAGAAACTAGTACACTGGAATTCAAAGTCTCATGCTAGAATCCATACAAAGCTGCAGTAAGAAACTGCCAAAATATGAATGCGATGTCGATAGGGAGTTTAAAGGTGTACCAAAATTTACAGTGGGATGAGGTTTTTCTCCCCACAACATACTTACTCCATTTTATTTCCTTATCTTGCCATTTAATGTTTATAATGTCAGTTAACTTTTATTCAATGTGTTTTCTAAATTAAAATAAAACATCGTAAAATTGTTGCATTTGAGGCCTAAATTAATTATGGGAATTAGAATAGCATATGACTGGAAACGGGCATGGGGGGGATGTCAAATAAAGTGTTTCTTGTATCATACAATGGCCTCCTTCTGTGCTGTACCATTCAGGCCATCATGCCTGTGCCAGCTATCCAATTAGTCCCACTCCCCGGCTCTGTCCACATAGCACTGTAAATTTCCCCTATTCAAATATTTATCCAATTCCCTTTTGAAAGTTACATGTTGAATCTGCTTCCACCACTCCTTCAGGCACTGTATTCCAGATCACCACAACTCGCCCATCACCTTGAATCCGTGTCCTCTGGTTACCGACCCTTCTGCCACAAGGAAGTTTCACCTTATTTACTCTATCAAAACCCTTCATGGTTTTGAACACCTCTATCAAATTGCCTCTTAACATTCTCTGCTCTAAGGACAACAACCCCAGCTTCTCAAGTCTCTCCACATAACTGAAGTCCCTCATCCCAGCTACTATTTTAGTAAATCTCTTCTGCACCCTCTTCAAGGACTTGACATTCTTCCTAAAGTGTGGTGCCCAAAATTGAGCCCAATACTCCAACTGAGGCCCAACCAGCATTTTATAAAGGTTTAGCATAACTTCCTTGCTCTATGCCTCTTTTAATAAAGCAGCCTTCTCAACTTGTACTGCCACCTTCAAAGATTTGTGTACGTACACCCCCCAGGTGGCTTTGTTCCTGCACCCCCTTTAAAATTGTACCATTTAGTTTATATTGCCTCCCTTCATTCTTCCTACCAAAATGCAACATTGCACACGTCTCTATTAAATTTCATCTGCCATGTGTCTGCCCATTTCACCAGTCTGTCTACGTCCTTCTGAAGTCTGTTAAAGAACAACTTGCATTGCTATAGCAACTTTCACGACCTCAGGATGTCCCAAAGCACTTTACAGCCATTGAAGTGTAGTCACTGTTGTAATAGAGGAAATGGGGCAGCCAATTCGCACACAGCATGCTCCCACCAAACATCAATGTGACAATAACAATAATCTGGTTTTAGTGATGCTGATCAAGGGATAAATATTGGCCAGGACACCAGGGATAAATGGCCTGAAACATTAATACGTCCTACTCACCACATCATCTTCATAGCCTCCTGCAAGTACAAGGGAATATGCTCCATCATTGCTTCGGCCATGAATTCCTGCTACGTGCGGCCTGTGAACTCCCGATTCACTCACCTTCAATAGAGGAACCAATTGAAATGGTCACTGAAGTAAAACTTCCATAGATCAGGAGACGCTGGGACAAAGATACTCAGATGTTTGAAGTCTAAGATTACAAAAGTAAGCTTATCCATTTTCCTTCCCCACAATCACCCAATATAACAGCATCCCCAGCCAAGAGGACAGGCTAGCGATCTGTTCCCAGGCTCTACCAATACCGTTCTGAAGCACACATGACCAGTCTCTGCTTGGAGGTACTGTTAAAATCAGATTCTTCACACACTGTGCCACCCTAAGTTCTAGTTGGATTACACATCTCGCATGCAATCCAACACATTAGGATAAAAGAATATAGCCAAGCCAACTAGATGAAGCATTCTATTGCAGTGACTAGACAGAGTGCCATTAAATGTGGGGTTGGATCTGAATCTGATTATACATCATCTGTCTAACTAGTCTTCATTCCTTTTGTACAAGGCTATTAGAATGCAGAAACATTGGTTGCAGAAAAAATCTGTGCCTCATATGCACTAAGGATGGTGATGGATTTACCAGCTATATCTCAAAATGTCTTGCAGCAGTAACGGAGACGGTATCGTGCAAAGGCACTAAAGATGGTCTCACCACCAGTGCTACACATTAGCTGCACTACCTGAGTAATGCAAAATCAATTATTTTAAGAACTTAGGTAGTCTATGAAGCCACTTTTAAGCATTTATTGAATAGAGCAATCAGACTACAAATCATTTCAACTACCTTTAACTTTATGGTCAGTGCACGAAGTTATCCGTTATTCACAGTATGTAACGGTAGGCTTTATGACTACTGGAAAGAGGCAGGCAGGGGGTCAGAACCAAGCCCCAACCCTATTTCTGGTATCTACAGAAATTGCTGGATAGCAATGAGGAGCAGGAGCTCCAACTGATTTCCCCTCTCTAATCAAGGGTGCAGAGGTCAATCATACCACTGCTCAGGCTGATTTCAGTTAACTCATTACAGATCTATATGGATCAAGTGCACACTGGACCAACTTAGGTATCAAGGGAACCTAAAAAACACCTTTGTGAAATGTGCCCATTTAAAAGCCTTAACAATTGTCCCCCATCATATACCAGCAATGTAAGATCTGGTGACAAAAGATTGCTAATGATCTCGCCACAGCAGTAAAAACAGCTGCTGCTCCTCAGTAAGTCAAACACAAATTTATTTTTTCCCCCCTGTAAAATGATGGGATAAAAATTAATGAGTGATATTAGCGTCAAATGCATCGACTGAAATGTGCTTTCATACAACATTTCCAGCCTATTTCATCTAACCAGAACTGCAAACTGAAAGCAAACATACCTGGACCCTGAATTTCCACTGAGTGCCCACAGGAACACCAGGGATAGGCCCATAGTGGTTAGAGGGGACGATTGTGCATTCCTTTGTGCGACCTACACAGGCCATACCCTGGAATAAACCATATAAAGAAATTAATGTAGTTGACAGTACACAACTGGAGGTATTCTACACATCTTAATGTAAAAAGGGCTACAAGGGCAAAAAGAATTCGGAGCACAGATTTACTGTTTGATGTAGCATACAGTTATGAGGAGATTTACAGACATTATGAAACACGCTAATTGGAATCAAGGTAGTATTACACAACAGGCCCAGGATCGCACTTAACAAGCATGTCTATGTGTACCACTATCAAGCCATCACAATGCTGCCTACAGTTTAAGTTTTGCTGTGGAGGCTAAGTTAGAGTGTAGCATTGTTAACGTCACAGTATTTGAAGAATACCAACAGAGATTCACAGTACCAGTAAAGAAAATGAATTATAGGACTAGTCACAGTAAATTTATCCAGCAAATTACAGCACCAAAATCTCACACCTTTAAGCATCAGATTTAGTTACAGAAATATCTTAAGAGTGGTTTACTTCCCTTCCATTTCCACCCTCGTTAAAACTGCATCCAACATTTGAAATACAGTCACTTCAAACCTCTGGCCCCACTATACCAGACTTGAAATTTACTCACCTTGCCCCAGTCTCTCTGGCAGGCAGAGTTAGCAGAAGCCATCTTCGCCTTCTTTTTGCTCTCTTTCAGTTTCTCACCAGCTAGCACCACTTCATTAGCATCATTTTTGCATAGAGGGCAATACCTGTGAACAGCCATCCAAAACACACATTATGAGTTGACTAACAAGGTTAGTTACAATCAGCAATAAAGCTTTGCAATGATGACAAAAAGACAAATGAGCTTTTATTGGGGGCAGGGAAAAGAGATGCAAATGATTAAAAACTCGGCAGTCAAACTCTCAAATACAGCACTTTTCTTCCACAATGCTCTAGAATGTTATACAATAGCATGCTTCCCGCCTTGAGTTCTTGGTCCAGCAAGGATGCCACAATATGATGTTTTTATGTATCTACGTGGCTAGTAGATTTATAAAGGTCATTGCCCTTCAAGGTGGGGGGAGGAGAGAGAGAGAGAGAGAGAGAGAGAGAGAGAGAGAAATATTTTATATAGGAGAAATTCTTGGTACTGAACATTGGCTTCTTCCATTGAAACAGAAGAAACTTAAAAGCCAAAATAGAACAAATAAGGCAACAGAAGTTTCATCATATCGATGGAGACTGCAAGATGGATTTATAGCTTTAATACTGAGCAATGTCCGACATTCCTTTAATGTTCAGTTACATACGTGTACATTCATAAAAGCGGTGTGTTCTGTAACCCCTCTGGGAAATTCAGGTCTTAGGAGGTTTTGCTTGAGAGTTAGGAAAAAAGTAAGTTATGCAATTAAATGCATCTTAATTAAGTCAGAAATGCATCTAATTGCCCAAATAATGAGATTGAGACTGACAAGCACGCCTTTACAGATAATTACCTTTCTGGTCAAATGCAAGACATGTCATCCGTTGTTATTTATATTACAGAACTGTGGCAAGAAGAACCAGTTCTGCAATTGCCTTTTCTGTGATGCAGTGGAAACCTCCATATTTATATTGCATGGCAAAAATCCACATCATTAGCAATAATTGTACATATGCAATTCTTTGAAAATTACATTTCAACGCTATTTTCTGGCTGACACACCTCCCTAGTGCCTGGGGAATGCCCACGGTCCAGCAGGCTGCAGCTAGGGTAAAAAATGGCAGCCAACATTTACATCTCTACCAAGGTTCCCTCTAATTTTTTCTTGTGCCGCGCGGCCCCTTTAACAGGCCATTCAAAATGCCATGCATGTGCAGTTTTTCCATTTAAAAACCGGCTGACCGGCTGCGCAGGACCTCCAGAGTGCTGCATGGCCACGCAGCTTAAAGGGAACATTGATCTCTACTCTGTTGCTGCCTATTCCATAGATACTGGAGAAAGATACCACCTTAAGTGGGTCTCCGTGTTGCCTCATTTAACTCAGTGCTAACACTGAACAGTAAATGTACTACAGGAGAACAGTCCTAGTTCTGTTAATAGTCCATGCATAAATTTCACAAGTACAGTTTGGAACACTTTATGGGACTTTGCAGTATGCAAAATGGCTACCATATTTGTTTACATAACAGTGACTGCATTCCATGAAGCACTTTGGATCGAGTCTAAAATGCAATAATTCCATGCACTAGACAGTAGATAAAAGATTGCCCCTCAGGTATAACAAGTGTCACTCAAGGGGTGGAGCTGCTTGTCAATTAATCATTACCCCCCAGGAAACTAACCTCCTCTCAAAGATAAAATGGTTTTGTAATCATGTTCAGACATAATCAGGTACACATGTCCCACAGGATGTGAAACATCAAGGCTAAGGAAACATCACATCATCACCAATGCTCTCCAAATTATTCTCACTGAGTTGTGAGCCACATGAGGAATTGACAATGTAAGGAGCTTTAAAGCCTATTCAACACACTACAAAAAGTTCAGAAGTTTATTATTGCTGCCTTCCTTCCCCAACCAAAACAAAAAAGGTACAAGAGCAGAGCCCAACATACCAGTCTTCGACCTCTGGTATGCTAGTGAGAGGAGGGTTGAGGCAGTAAGTATGATAGGCCATATCACACTCGTCACACAGCAGCTGCTTCTCTGGGTCGCCCTTCCCACCACATATGTGACAGGCACACTGTTTGCAGTCTTTGCTCGGGATATCTTTGCAATGCTTGCATTCAGGTCCATTTTGCCCTACAGACAATAAAAATACAACACAAAATTGCAATCTAATACACAGTACTGAGATTCAACACTACTTTAAAAGTACTAGGAAAGCAAACAAGAACAGTATGGCAAAATGCAACGGTGCTGTTAATTTCCCCCCTCCTATTTACCTTCTGGAGTGTCCCCAACTAAGACAACATGGTTCAAGTTCAAATTGTCTTCCTTGTCTTCCAAAGCAGCTAGCCTGCACTTGGCAATTTTACACTGAGATAGGTAACTCGCTGTACAATAGTAGACATAAACCAGTATCCTACCAAACCAACTCAGCTCAGTTCAGAAAGCTACTATATTACATAGTGGTTTGGAATAAGGGTATCTGGTCCCAGTACAGAATGCCAGCCTAATATTCACTACACAGAAGTAAACTGAGCATAATATATAAATGAGTTATAAGTTTAATCAAAAGACCCATTGATGTGCTCAAGATTTAATCCATCCCATCAGTTATTCCAATTAAGTGGGGTAGTATAGTAGTTATGGTACTGGACTAGGAACCCAGAGGTCACAAATTCAAATCCCACCGCAGCAAATTATGAAAAGGAATTCAATAAAAATGGTACTTTGTGGTTAGCACCACGAAAAAAAAAGTGAGCAGGAAAGGTCTTGGATTATCGTAAAAATCTAACTGGTCCAGATTTTTAAAAAGTGGATAAATAGCATCAGATGTATGTGGATGATACAACAAACAGGAAAAGGAAGAGCTACATCTACATGTGTCTTACAATGTTCAAAGTTTTCTTATGTCACTATATCTCTAGTAGCTCCACAAACTTGATAACCTTTTGCTTCTATCTATTAGATACAAACTTTTAGTTATTTAACCAACCAGCATCTTCTCACTGAATCATGAACTATAACCGAATGATTACACAAACCGTGGTGCCAAGCCCAAACTAAGATACATTAGAAGAGCACCTATCCTTATATTCAGTCTCAAGACACAGGGAACTTGCTCATGACATACCGCAAATCCTCAAGAACCTTACTTTTCAAGGGACTTTCAGATCCATTAGCTTCAACACTTCCCGGCTCCTCAATCTTGTAGATTTCATCCACCAGCGAGATTCTGCAATCATTCAAAGAATCACCAGCATCCCTATGACAATAAAAAAAATTACTGATTATTTCCAAAAAATGTTTGTCAAGAAGAAAATAGCAATAGATTCCATCAAAGGGCAAGAAGTCTGGCCACCACCTGCTATCAGTTGGATTCCAGCATACACTTATGCAAGAAATAATGATGGGAGAAATGAAACATTGACATTATAACATTGCAAGAGTTTTTCTACCAAGTTAGTGAATTATGGATTTGCTAAAGTTTTTAGTCAACATTAACAAATGTCTTATAATGTTCCTCATGGCACATCAAGGGGTACAGTTTTTACAACAATAAGGATATGGAAAAAGTGTGCATGTATGGGCAAGACCAAATAGGTTACGGATTTGTAGGTATGCGCCCTCTAGTGGAATCCATTGTTAAAGTGCATAAAAACACAAACATTTATGGCATTGAGACTGGACAGTGCTATGGCACATATTCTTCAAGAGACTTCCCAATTCTACTTCCTTTTTCAAGGCAGCCAGTCAATAGCTATTGACCGCCTCATTAAGTGCTATTTGATTTGCCCCATCAAAGATATGGGAGTGATTTTTAAAATTCTTTCAAAATTAATTATTCCACTGTTTGTGGCAGGAGCCAAAGACAATGGCTTTGGGCTTCCCAATGTTTAACTGTAGGACATGTATTATTTCAGAGCTCCAGCACATTTTTATTTTAAAAGCAAACAGGAAAATCTCTTCAAATCAGACTACGCTGCATTTGAACTAGACAACCACTCCATTTTGAAGAGTCAAAATAATTCGCAACTCTTCAGCAGCTTATTACAATGATTATTACTCCTGAAACAAGATAAAAGCTCAAAACCTATAGCAAAATATTAAGATCCTTACCCCAAAAGAATTTTTGTATAGATCTCTTTGATAGTCCTGGTCTCCCTCTTTCGTAGAATTTCTGCATCATACCAGTACCCTCGCGCTTTAGGTTCATCCGGGTTATAGTTCACCATCACCACATGTCCAACATGAAGTTGGTGCCATTGCAAGACCATCCTCGCCCGTGGCCGGATGTCTTTCCATCGCAACTGCACAATTCCATTTTCAGGGTAACTTGGCAGATTTAAATAAATAAATTCAGTGTTACAATTTTCATATTAAGCTGTATGTATAGCTATGTATAGGTGCAGTGGAAATATTAAATGAGTACTTTGTATCGGTCTTCACTCTTGAAGACAATGCTCGACTGTTAGTTTTCTAATATATTGAGAACATATTGGTTTAGATAGAATTAAGAACCTGAAAATAGATAGGCCAGATGATATCAACCCGAGGGTCCTCAGGGAGATGGGACATATGCTGTACATTACACCCTTGCCCGTATTTTTAATAGCTCACTGCACTCTGGGACTGTTCCCGTAGACTGGAAGGAGCCCAATGTAGTCCACATCTTTAAAAAAGATAAAAGTGACCCAGATAACTATAGACCCATCAGTAATAGGAAAGATGCTTGAGGGAATCATTGGGGGTGCAATATATGCATTAGGGACTGACAAATTTGTTTTTTTTTTTGAAGAAGTCACCAAGACAGTGACTGAGGGAAGCCCAGTAGACATTGTCTACTTAGACTTACAAAAAGCTTTTGACAAGGTACCACACAAGAGGCTTCTCTACAGGTTCGAAGCACCTGGTATCAGTGGTAATATATTGAGCTGGATTGAGAACTGGCTGGAAGGACGTAGGCAGAATTGGATCGGTTTGGAGATCAGGCACCAGTCGGGAATCAGTGTAGGGACCGTTTCTCTTTACTATTTTTATTAACGAGCTAGATGTAGGCGTTGGGGGCACAATCGGCAAATTTGCAGATAATAGCAAGATCTGTGCGAGTGTTAGGACTGTAGAGGATGTTCGACTGCTTCAGGTGAATCTTGATGTGTTGGAGAATTGGGCTTGTTAATGACAAATTATGTTTAATGATGTTTAATTTGGAAAAATGCAGTGTTATGCATGTGGGCAGGGTGAATGCTCAACATACATACACCCTTCAGGAAAAGAAAGATCTGGGCATTCTAGTGCATAAATCTCTAAAGGTTTGTGAGCAATGCCGTGAAGTGATAGCTAGAGCTAATAGGGTGTTGGGGTGCAGTCATAGGACAATTGACTATAAGACAAAGCATCTATTTTGTCCTTGTACAAGTCCTTGGTCAGGCCTCAGTTGGAATACGGTGTCCAGTTTGGTCTCCTCACATGGTGGGTGATAGAGGCTTTGGAAAGGCTGCAGAGGAGGACCACGAGATTATTCCAGTTTAAAGCATCTTAATTATCAAGATAGGCTAAAAGTGCTGGGACTCTACACTTTAGAGACGCGTTGACTACAGGGTCATCCAATCGAGGTTTATAAGATGAAGCAAATGAATTGTGTTCAAGTTGACAGTTTATTCCAATTAAATAGGTTAGGGAGGACCAGGGGGTCACAATTTAAGTTGTATACAGCCAGACCTAGTTTAATGTCAGGAGGTAGTTCTCCTCCCCCCCCCCTCCCCCACCCACAGAGAATAGTGGACCTCTGGAACAGGCTGCTGTCTCGTGCATTCTTGAATTCTTTCAAGCGAAGGCTGGACCAGTTTCTGGCTGGGCACGGAGATCACTTCTTACAAAAGGTAGGTACTGCAAGGAATTATCAGGGCCAGGGTGATCTCCTGGACTAATTCCCACCCCCCCGGCCCCAATACACAGGTATCACAATTGAGAGAGACAGGCTCGATGGACCAGAGGGTCTTTTCCGGTCAGTCATTGCTTGTATGTTCTTTAAACCAATTAATTATTCAAACTACAGCAAGTTACATAAAATTTACAGCACAAACAGGCAATTGGGCCCAACTGGTCTATGCCAGTGTTTATAGTCCTTCTACTCTAATTACCTCTTCCCACCCTGCCCCTGTTCCCTTCACTCTCATGTATGCTAATGATATGGAGAGGAAGACTTTCAAAGAGGCCACCCATCATAGGATGACAGCAATGTACAGGATCAGCAAAGTCAGGGCAAGCAAACGGATTAGTCAACTTTTTCTTCATCTTTTAAAGCAATCCACCCAACCAAAGACAACCCAACAGTTCATTTGTGAAACGGTCATATGGTGTGGCACTGCACCATGCAAACCAGCAAGATCCCAGATTAGCATGTGCTCAGGGCACAAGAGAAAACATACAACTGACTTCAGCATCTGATTTTGGGAGAAAAAAAAGATTAACATACACCCTGCAGAAGCAAATACCTGTGATGCCCTCCCACACCCAGTCAAATATCCTGATGGCATTCATTGCCCAAGGTTCAAATAACAGAGGGCCGCCAATGCCCTTGAAATTGCATCCCATTACAAGTTTACATCTTCAACAGATAAGGAAAGTAAGCAAAGTCAGATGGAGAAATTGGAGAAGGCCCCCCACCCCCAGCACTTCTGCGAAAATAGCAATAAAGATAAATAGCATTCATTAGATTAAAAAATTGTAATATATTTGAACTGAAAGTTTCTGGCTATTAAAGGCCTATTTAACATACTCTTCATATTTAATGTGATAAATCACATCTTCATCAGCAATCTTGGTTTCCGTAGCTTTGCTTGAATGCGCAGACTCTTCATTATTGGTAGTTTTGCTTGCACTCTCATCTCTTGTCACATTGACGACCACAGCTTCAAACCAAGCACCCATGTGCATGTCTCGAGCATCAATCAATTCATTTATCTGAAAAAAATATATAAAACCAATTCAACATAGCTTAAATTGCTTTGCGGTCACATATTACTAGGCTTCCCCTGAAGGGAGAAATTTCTCAAATACTGTACAGCACAGATCTTTTCAAGGCAAAAAACACAAAGCAAAAGGTCCAGTTTACCATTACTAAAACAGTCCTTTCACTGTCAAATCTTATATTTAAGCCACAGTCCCACGCATTCATTACGAATTACTGTCTTTTGATATTTTAATCGGGTTCTGTCTCATATCTGCAATTGAACCTGCCACTAAACATTTTCCACAAGCCAATCGTAGAAAAATATTCTGCAGTGCTCACTTACTTTAGGAGATTCCACGGATTGTAAATCCTAACTTTTCCACCCTCATAAAATTCAAAGTACAGGCATGTTTGAGGGCTGAAGACTAGTATAATAATTCACGTGCGACAGTACAATAGTTGCTGTAAAATTATATTCATGGCTAAATTGGAGCCCTGGGTCTAAACACTAAGATGCAACATTTCCTGGTTCATGAAGCTGGCCACTCAGTAGAAGTACAAGCTCAGCAGCCCAACATACAAGCACCATTGTTTTCCCTGGCATTCATCCATGCTTCTCCCTCCAACATCTTCATGCTGACATATAGTTCCATGAGAACTAAACATCGCACCTAAGTGGCCATAATACATTCATGAACCTAGACAGTGTCAATAAGCTATTAAATTATGTTCAGGGCATTACAGCAGAGCCAATGTTAACTAAAGCCTTTCTGAAAATACCATTAGGAATCTTATTGCTTTGTTGGAGGAATACTTTTTCATAACCTTTTAACAAGTGAAATGGTATACAAAACAAAACTGCACCCAGGAGCAAATATTCATAAAAATATTTATGTTGCTACAAGCTTCAAATCCTGATATTTTAAGTGTTACAGTGTGTAACTTCATTCAACTTTTATGCCATGCCACACTTTTTTTTTGCCGGGGTGGGGGGGGAGGGGGTTAAACTATGTATATACTTGACAAAGAAATTGCTAAAGTATATTGGGTTAATGATCTATGGATGGGAATTCAGCTCCTCGCAATCCAGGTTTCAGTTAACCTCCAATCAATTGCTAGATATCATCACTATTAACAGAAAGAGGGTTTTTTTTATTTATTAATTCATTCACAGGATGAGAGTCACTGGCAAGGCCTGCATTTATTGCCCATTCCCAATTGCCCTTGCAAAGGTGGTGGTGAGCTGCCTTCTTGAACTGCTGCAGTCTGTGTGGTGAAGGTACTCTCAGTGCTGTTAGGTAGGGAGTTCCAGGATTTTGATCCAGTGACAATGAAGGAACGGCAATATATTTGCAAGTCAGGATGGTGAGTCACTCGCAGCAGAATACCCAGCCTGACCTGCTCTTGTAGCCACAGTATTTATGTGGCTGGTCCAGTTAAGTTTCTGGTCAACGGTGACCCCCTAGGATGTTGAAGGAATTCGGTGATGGAAATACCATTGAATGTCAAGGGGCGGTTGTTAGACTCTCTCGTGTTGGATATAATCATTACCTGGCACTTGCGTGGCGTGAATGTTACTTGTCACATATCAGCCCAAGCCTGGATGTTGTTCAGGTCTTTCGGCATGCGGGCACAGACTGCTTCATTATCTGAGGCGTTGCGAATGGAATTGAACACTGTGCAATCATCAGCAAACATCCCTACTTCTGGCCTTATGATGGAGGGAAGGTCATTGATGAAGCAGCTGAAGATGGTTGGGCCTAGGACACTGCCCTGAGGAACTCCTGCAGCAATGTCCTGGGGCTGAGATGATTGACCAACAACCACAACCATCTTCCTTTGTGCTAGGTATGACTCCAGCCAGCTGAGAGTTCTGCCCCCACCACACCCAATTCCCATTGACTTCAATTTTACTAGAACTCCTTGGTGCCACACTTTGTCAAATGCTGCCTTGATGTCAAGGGCAGTCACTCTCACCTCACCTCTGGAATTCAGCTCTTTTGTCCATGTTTGGATCAAGGCTGTAATAAGGTCTGGAGCCGGGTAGTCCTGGCGGAACCCAAACTGAGAATCAGTAAGCAGGTTATTGGTGAGTAAGTACCACTTGATAGCACTGTCGACAACACCTTCCATCACTTTGCTGATGATTGAGAATAGGCTGATGGGGCTGTAATTGACCGGATTGGATTTGTCCTGCTTTTGTAGGCAAGGCATACCTGAACAATTTTCACTGTCGATGCCAGTATTGTAGCTGTACTGGAACAGTTTGGCTAGAGGCGCGGCTAGTTCTGGAGTACAAGTCTTCAGCACTACAGATAATCACAACTATCTGTATTGATTTCAAAAAAGGTTACAGATAAAGGTTACAGATAATACTCTAGCATATTAAAGAGTTGTGACAAGCCTGTGACAAGCTAAATTTAACATTGCCATGCAATTTGCTAGTGAGATCCTGCAAGAATATTATGGCAGCCTGGGATTGAGAACAGACTCCAACAATTGAAAAAAAGGTGAATTCACAAAGAGCAATATCAGGATTTTTCCCAGTAGGCGCAACTTAGGTTGTATCCTAAAATAGAGATACAAATACTTCCACAATACACCATTGCTGCTAATCAATGTAACAGTTCTACTGATGAGCAAGACACTATGCTCACCTTGTATAAGCCAAACTCTGGGTCAACAAGATCAGGCTGAGTGGACATTCCTGCTTGTCCTTCCAGTTCCATAGCAGCTTCACCATTGTTAGAGTTCTTGTCCGATTCACTCTGTGCAGATCCACATCCGGAGTCGGTGTCAGACAGCTCGGCATCCTTTTCTTTTCTGGTGGTGCCTTTTGATACAACTTGATCAGCCTGACGAATAAGCAGCTGGATGATGTCATTAAGTCCCACGTTATAGTCAAAAAGTGAATGGGCATCTTCCATCTAAAAAGGGAAAAGAAAGTTAGACAGTTGCTATGGAACTCTGAATTGAGGTACTGCATTTACCTTTTCATATCTACAAGCTACATCCAGGAATAGATGTTGTATATTTAATTTCACCAAAGTACAACAGTCGCAACCGTATAAAAAGTACCTGCAGAGGAAGCTGGGAAGGAAGAGAAAAAGATGGGAATTCTTCTCAAATACTCAAAAGGGACTAGAGCCTTCAGTGGAAAAATGCAGTTATTCCATGGAAGTAACTTCTATTACCAAACAATGCCCCTCTCTTTTTTTTTTAAAACCCAGAAGCTTCCCATTCACAAACACCTCAAACATACTTTTTATCTACATAACCAACTCTTCTAATATTAAGATGCAAGACAGGAGGAAAATAATGCAACTGCACATTCTCTGAAACATCCTCCAAACAGTCCAGGTAACATTTGGGAGTCCTATGAAGCAGCAGACCCCAAACATTTTATAGTATAACTGTAACTTTGGAAACTCAGGACTGTTAGCTTTAATGCCCCAGGTTAGGGAGAGGAAAATTTACTATAGTTCTCACACCACATCACCTGGCACCATGGAACCATATTCCTACAGCTCGAATGAGGCAAGACAACGAGAAAGGGGCGGGGTGGGGGGATCAACTGGCAAATAAGCCTCTTGTGCCCAAATGAAATCAAGGAATTAAATGCAACTTGCCTGACTAGCAAGTTAAACAGCTGACCAGTGGAACAGTAAAAGAGCCGATGCAGCACTCAGCCTGCTAGTCAGCGGTTTAAAAATGATGCTCACGACCATCTTAAACAGCACTCTGTGCAGAATGCCAGGTGTAGCTGTCCTGAGGGGCATTGTAGGATTGCTACCCTCTGATTCGGTTGAAAGCAATGAGTGAAGAACAAGTCCAGCACAAACCTGATCGGTACAACCAATAGAGAATGTAGAGATTTTGTTTTACATGTAATACCCTCCTGATCACTATAGAAAGCAGATTCCACTATACCAGTATTTAAGTTTCATTATTACAGCACCATCCAGTGGCAAGAATTTAACTTCTCAGTACCACGTTTTTCTTCACTCCTGGAATATGAAATGTTGAACAAATAAGAACTACACGTCTGGGAATTATTTATCTTTTCTTGTTGCCTATGCTCTTTCCAAGCCTCACAAATTATTCAACAGTGAAAGGACAGCTAACCCATTCCGAAGCCTTAACCAATCCCGCTGAGCTACCAATAGGAGCTGCAAGCAAGCAAAGAACAGATCATCTCTCGATTTCCCACACTCTCCTTCTCTAGAGGGAGACAAAATGGTCTGTAGTAAATGCTGCCCTGAAGCAACACCCAAGATTAGATTGCACCATAGTTCAAGCACTACTACATATGATTCTCAAAGTATTACTGGAAGTTATGCTGCTGAGCCACTACTTAAATGCAAGTTTTTTTTTTACATCTGAGGAATCCTTCAGCAATTAGGTTGCTTCCATATGCCCAACCAAGTGGATGCAGGGTGTGGAATGGAAATCTGAGAAACAAGACAGATATGGAGTGATGTTAGAATGTTAAACGATGGCAGATATGGGTAGGCCAATTGGTTGCAAGAGTGGGAAAACCCACAAAACTAGAAAGCACCCTCCCACCTTTCACAGGAAAGACCATTATTTCAAAGTCTATCCAAATGTTATAAAAAGCAAAGTTAAAATTGTAACCCTGAAATCGGCTATAATGAAATGCTAATAATACAGTATCAGCAAGACACCATATACCAGTACGTTGAACTGGACATACACCCAAGATTGAAAATGCCACAACACATTGATGCAAATAAAACATTTACACAATATGTGCACTAGCAAAAGACGGAGAGCAAGGATTTAGGTGCCATACCCAGTCAACATGAGATTTTTGAAGCTAATCAGGTACTGATATGCATTGAGGACATTCAATTAGATCAAGATAGGTTATTTTAATTCTTTATGAAGCAATTTTTAAAGTCACATTTGGAACACACTATTGGAACACAGGCAGTCTACTTTGAACCCGGTCTCGATATACTTATGAGGGTTAAAAGAATAGCAATGATTCGAGCTGTGAAAAGCTCGCAGAATTGGACCTCATTGTTGCCAAAAAAAGTCAACCAAAATGCTGAAACACATGAATAAAATAGACACAAGCAGCTCACTTAGCTGTAACCACATATCTAGCTAGCAGTAAAAACAGCACTCCTTGGCCAGGCTAGAGATTAAAAGATTCTCCCCCTCTCTATCCCCACAAAGCTGTAAGGACTTCCACCAACATTACATTAAAGCAGCCACACTTCGGTTAAAAAATATAAACTTTTAAAAAAGGGAAAAATATCTCGTTAATAACTGGATTGGGGATCGATAGGTACTCTATCTGCCAGCTGTAAAGATCTCACATGAATTGCAGGTGTGCTTCACAGCACAAAATTAAGCCCAATTTGGTACCACCCGAGAATCTCACTCAGAGGCTACAAAAATGGCTGAAGCGAGAAATGGAAAATGTCAGAATTGTGCAGTAGAGGTTGCTTTTCCATGTTGGTACCAGCCCACATCAGAGGGGGCGTTTTATTTTGTAGACTGAAAGAGACTTTCAGATGTCCCAAAGCGCTTTACAACCAATGAAGTACTTTTGAAGTGTAGTTACTGTTGTAATGTAGGAAACACGGCAGCCAATTTGCACACAGCAAGCTCCTACAAGGCTGTAGTCCATCTCTCAACTTGATGAGCAATCAAAAAAGTGGATTAGAAGTTTGTAAAGAAACAAAATACAAGCTCTATAGTTAAAGGTCTGCTGAATGCATAGAAATATGATTGTTGGTATTAAACCTAGGCTACAATGTGAGATTACCTTCTAAAATTAAGAAACTTCAGTGTTTGCTGTGTCTGGAAATCTTTTCCTAGTCATTCATCCCTCGAGAGATGAAATTGAATAAAGTCTGTGACCATGCGAACTTTTAATCCCATGAAAAGTGACATAAGTCAGGAAACCAATGTTTGTTTATTACATGCCTGCTGATTGTAACTAGTACTAACTTCTGCCAGCATGCTGTAAATGAACGCTGCACATAATGCTTAAATTATGAATGCAAACACAGTGATGTGAATGAATGAAATGAACACGCAAGAGGGGACTTGAAAGGTCATATGTGCCTTAAAGTTTTGTATTCCTGAAAATTGAACCTCCCTGGTGTGAGATAATTATCCATGGTTAAATCGTTGCTATTTCACAAAATCTCTATCTGCCGTACGAATAAGCTGGCTTTCATTTTTGATATTATAGTATTAACAAAAATATCAAAGTATTTTCCTCATCAATCTCCCCCCACTACCCACAAATAACAGGAGCTCATACCTGCCCTGATCGCACTATTACATTATAAATCACCTTCCCACACAAGACACCCACACATTCCTACATGAAAACAATCACACTTAAAAATGTTACCAGCAGATGGAACATACTTGAATGCCCATACACAAGGAAATACACCAGTACAGGGGAAGAGTCCGGGGGCCGGGTGGCGGAGGAAGAGCCAGAAAGAAACCACACCATTTAAAAACTTTCATTGACATTACATGAGACATTGTGGTAAACTGCTAGCACAGAAGAAACAGATCACTGTTACAATATCTGTATCATCAGTTAACTGTACTTGCCCACTGACAAGTCATCGCTTCCCAGATATCCTGGTTAGAAGCACTTTATAACCAAGTCAAAATCCTGGAATTCCCTACCCAACAGCATTGTGGGAGCACCTTCACCACACAGACTGCGGTTCAAGAAAAGGCACACCACCCCCTTTGCTGGCCAACTAGGGATGGGCAATAAATGCCGACCTTGCTAGCGACACTCGCACCCCGAGAATTAATTTTTTAAAACCATGAATGTGGACATTTTGTGCTTCCCACAAACAATGTTCACATCGAATTATTGCTGTATTCCCAATGTCAATAACTAAAGCCATATATAAATACAACCATTGTACACTAACCGAAAAACAGAATTTAGCATCCTACTTTTCATCTTTTAGAATTTTGAGCAGGCAAAATATTTTTAAAAAGCTTTGCATTTTATTTGATTTACTTCTGCCAATCTTCCTCCTCAGAGGCATTAATGCCTTATTGGGATACAGTTCCATGGGTGTCAGTTGCGTAAGTTGCCACTATTCACATCAGCATTGATAGCAAGTGTAGACGGGTTATTTGATTACAGGGGACTTTATGTATTCACAGTATTTCCAGCAGGGGCTTTGGCAGTGATCATAAGCAGAGTCCTAATTGACATTCCCCTCCTTAACTTGGGTGCCTAAGCCAATCACAATGCCTAAAGAGCAGAAATTATTAACGCAGCTTGGCCTAAGAGTGAACCTTGCACTTTTCTGGTGTCTACACCAATTCCGCAGCAGATAAACTTGGAGATGACAATTGTACTTTATTCAACTTCATCTCTAAGTTTTAATCAATTCAGTCCCAATATGATGAAAAGACCTAATGGGGAGTTTGTTGAACTACATGCACTGTTACAATACTTCGAACAGGGGTTGGGGCCAGATTAAAGAGACACAAAACAAACCTTTGGCATCCTGGCAAGTATCAAATATGCAGGTTGCAGGTGAATTTAGACATACATTTGCAATATGCAGTTTGCCCCACTGCATATTTTTAAATCACGGAGCACCAGTTATGGTCTCCCAGGTCACAGCTAAGTTAAACTTTTAAAATTCATAGAGAATCAGCTGTCCATAAAGATGAACTTCATATATTGAAAACGTTCCTCACTAGGCGGCGCTCAAACCCAAAGATCCTTTTTGCAGTTAAAAGCCCGGAGCAACACAGAGCCGAAGTCTCACCAGTTAGTTTGTTTAATTGTAAGATTTTTTTTTAAATGACATACTTCTCCTTTTCAGTGCATCAGCTGCTGTAATGGTGGTAATGCTGTTTATTTGATTCTAACCAATTAGACCGAAGACATATGATGGGATGCATCCTTTATTTAACGGAGAAATTGTCTTTGAAGAGTGGCGCCAACTGAAATTTTAATACTTCCTAGTCCCTGCGTGTTTGACTGAACATTTTTGATCGAAATTAATATAAAATCTTTTCTTAAGTGAATGCACGAAAAATGTAATCGTTCAGGGGCGGGCAGACAAACTTGCACGCTCCCCCTGCTGCGGAAAATTCATTCCCAGTGCCCCGATACAAACCGAATGATTTAGCGGATTTAATCGAGAAGCGGATGCAGGGCGTTTAGCGCCTTTTTGTTCACCCAACCCCTCCCGCGCAACCAAACGCGATAGGCGGCGGGCGTCAGAGCGGTGACTGACAAGCCAGAGAGCCAATCAGAAACAGCGCAGCCGGACGCCAGCCCAGTGGCCGCAACCCCCCAGCCAATGCGGGCGCGACAGCCAGCAGGCTAGGTTGCGGTGTAAACACCCCGCCTTCCCGGAGCAGTTGGAAGAGTTTTACTAGAAAGTTTTAAGCCATTTAAAAGTTGATTTAAAAGCGAATTCTAAGGGCGGGGAAGCGGACGATCCACGGGCGGAGAGCCATGTGTTTCACATCACTCGCTGCATTCAATGAGGGATGCCGATCGCCGGCTGGGGGTGGCCATCCAGCCCCGAGGAAGGAGAAGGGAGAGGGAGCAGCGAGCTCGTCTCAGGCGGCGGTTACCCCGGGGGCTCAATCTCAATCCCCCGGGCTGTGGGGTTTAACCTCCTCGGCGCCAGTTTGCTGCCGGAATCCCCTGACCCTCTGGAAAGAACGTGGCCACCGGCGTTCACCCTTTGTTCCCCGGACCATTTCCCGGTGGTCCCGCCAAGAGGAAAAGGCGCTTAGTCCCCTCATGGTGTTTCTACATCACCCCACCCCACTCCCACACTTCATCCTCCCCTTGTAAAGTACCTGCTTTCCCCGGTAGAACAACCGCTGCCGATCCGCCTCCACCCCGAACGCTTCCCGGATCTTTTCCCTCAGCTCCTGCACCAGAGTCAGTTTGGAGAGCCCGTCAATGTGGCGGGTCTCCTTGCCGTCCATCGTCCGCACCTGGATCCACATCTTCGATCAGCGAAGCGGCTCACTTGTCTATGGCGAATAATGATAATAATCAGACGGGACCGCTCTGATCGATTCCCACGTCTTCTTCTCACGGCGGGGGGAGAAAGGGGAAAAAAAAAACTTTCCCGCGAATTCAATTTTTTCTTCTCCTTGAACCCAACGGATCGCCACCTCCGCGCGCGCAGCGTCCGATTCAAATCGGCGCTCTCCCGCCCAGCACGAACCGCCCCTTTGCCTGGCGCCAATTGCAGCGCGCGCACTCGAACGCTGCTCCTATTGGACCGGGATGGGAGGAGACAGCCTTCAAAAAAAAAACCCCCGCGCTTCTGCCGTCGCTCCAACGACGCCGGCACGTCTGAGCGATTACGTCACCACGTCAGGCAGAGGGTTGTCATTAAGAGGGGCAGCACGTGGGTCGCCGCGGCGCGAACGAAATCTCGCGAGGTTATGGCGACAAAAAAAACAAGCCGGCAAAGCTGAGAGAAAAGCAAAATTTAAAAAAACTAACGGAGCGTCGCAAAAAAAAATTATAAAGGAAGGATGAGAGGTTTGAAAAAGATTTCCTCGCGTGAAAACTGACAGAAACGTGAAGTGTTTTTCCATCATAATATAAAAACAAAGCGCCATTCGCGAGTTGGCGCCAAAATCTCAGGTTGTTTTTGCTGACTTGGTCGCGGCTTGGCGGGAAATGCAAATTCCCGGTGAGTCTGAGTCACTCCCCCAGACTGAGACTGAGTCACTCCCCCAGACTGAGACTGAGTCACTCCCCCAGACTGAGTCTGAGTCACTCCCCCAGACTGAGACTGAGTCACTCCCCCAGACTGAGTCTGAGTCACTCCCCCAGACTGAGACTGAGTCACTCCCCCAGACTGAGTCTGAGTCACTCCCCCAGACTGAGACTGAGTCACTCCCCCAGACTGAGTCTGAGTCACTCCCCCAGACTGAGACTGAGCCACTCCCCCAGACTGAGTCTGAGTCACTCCCCCAGACTGAGACTGAGTCACTCCCCCAGACTGAGACTGAGTCACTCCCTCAGACTGAGTCTGAGTCACTCCCCCAGACTGAGACTGAGTCACTCCCCCAGACTGAGTCTGAGTCACTCCCCCAGACTGAGTCTGAGTCACTCCCCCAGACTGAGACTGAGCCACTCCCCCAGACTGAGTCTGAGTCACTCCCCCAGACTGAGACTGAGTCACTCCCCCAGACTGAGTCTGAGTCACTCCCCCAGACTGAGACTGAGTCACTCCCCCAGACTGAGACTGAGCCACTCCCCCAGACTGAGTCTGAGTCACTCCCCCAGACTGAGACTGAGTCACTCCCCCAGACTGAGACTGAGTCACTCCCCCAGACTGAGACTGAGTCACTCCCCCAGACTGAGTCTGAGTCACTCCCCCAGACTGAGACTGAGTCACTCCCCCAGACTGAGTCTGAGTCACTCCCCCAGACTGAGTCACTCCCCCAGACTGAGTCTGAGTCACTCCCCCAGACTGAGTCTGAGTCACTCCCTGAGACTGAGTCACTCCCCCAGACTGAGACTGAGTCACTCCCCCAGACTGAGTCTGAGTCACTCCCCCAGACTGAGACTGAGTCACTCCCCCAGACTGAGACTGAGTCACTCCCCCAGACTGAGTCTGAGTCACTCCCCCAGACTGAGACTGAGTCACTCCCCCAGACTGAGACTGAGCCACTCCCCCAGACTGAGTCTGAGTCACTCCCCCAGACTGAGACTGAGTCACTCCCCCAGACTGAGACTGAGTCACTCCCCCAGACTGAGTCTGAGTCACTCCCCCAGACTGAGACTGAGTCACTCCCCCAGACTGAGTCTGAGTCACTCCCCCAGACTGAGTCACTCCCCCAGACTGAGTCTGAGTCACTCCCCCAGACTGAGTCTGAGTCACTCCCCCAGACTGAGACTGAGTCACTCCCCCAGACTGAGACTGAGTCACTCCCCCAGACTGAGACTGAGTCACTCCCCCAGACTGAGTCTGAGTCACTCCCCCAGACTGAGACTGAGTCACGCCCCCAGACTGAGTCTGAGTCACTCCCCCAGACTGAGACTGAGTCACGCCCCCAGACTGAGTCTGAGTCACTCCCCCAGACTGAGACTGAGACACTCCCCCAGACTGAGTCTGAGACACTCCCCCAGACTGAGACTGAGTCACTCCCCCAGACTGAGTCTGTCACTCCCCCAGACTGAGCCATTCCCCCAGACTGAGACTGAGTCACTCCCCCAGACTGAGTCACTCCCCCAGACTGAGTCTGAGTCACTCCCCCAGACTGAGACTGAGTCACTCCCTCAGACTGAGTCAATCCCCCAGACTGAGTCACTCTCCCAGACTGAGACTGAGTCACTCTCCCAGACTGAGACTGAGTCACTCCCCCAGACTGAGACTGAGTCACTCCCCCAGACTGAGACTGAGTCACTCCCCCAGACTGAGACTGAGCCACTCCCCCAGACTGAGTCTGAGTCACTCCCCCAGACTGAGACTGAGTCACTCCCCCAGACTGAGACTGAGTCACTCCCCCAGACTGAGTCTGAGTCACTCCCCCAGACTGAGACTGAGTCACTCCCCCAGACTGAGTCTGAGTCACTCCCCCAGACTGAGACTGAGTCACTCCCCCAGACTGAGACTGAGTCACTCCCCCAGACTGAGTCTGAGTCACTCCCCCAGACTGAGACTGAGTCACTCCCCCAGACTGAGTCTGTCACTCCCCCAGACTGAGACTGAGTCACTCCCCCAGACTGAGACTGAGTCACTCCCCCAGACTGAGTCTGAGTCACTCCCCCAGACTGACTGAGTCACTCCCCCAGACTGAGACTGAGTCACTCCCCCAGACTGAGACTGAGTCACTCCCCCAGACTGAGTCTGAGTCACTCCCCCAGACTGAGTCTGAGTCACTCCCCCAGACTGAGACTGAGTCACTCCCCCAGACTGAGACTGAGTCACTCCCCCAGACTGAGTCTGAGTCACTCCCCCAGACTGAGACTGAGTCACTCCCCCAGACTGAGTCTGAGTCACTCCCCCAGACTGAGACTGAGTCACTCCCCCAGACTGAGTCTGAGTCACTCCCCCAGACTGAGACTGAGTCACTCCCCCAGACTGAGTCTGAGTCACTCCCCCAGACTGAGACTGAGCCACTCCCCCAGACTGAGTCTGAGTCACTCCCCCAGACTGAGACTGAGTCACTCCCCCAGACTGAGACTGAGTCACTCCCTCAGACTGAGTCTGAGTCACTCCCCCAGACTGAGACTGAGTCACTCCCCCAGACTGAGTCTGAGTCACTCCCCCAGACTGAGTCTGAGTCACTCCCCCAGACTGAGACTGAGCCACTCCCCCAGACTGAGTCTGAGTCACTCCCCCAGACTGAGACTGAGTCACTCCCCCAGACTGAGTCTGAGTCACTCCCCCAGACTGAGACTGAGTCACTCCCCCAGACTGAGTCTGAGTCACTCCCCCAGACTGAGACTGAGTCACTCCCCCAGACTGAGACTGAGTCACACCCCCAGACTGAGTCACTCCCCCAGACTGAGTCTGAGTCACTCCCCCAGACTGAGACTGAGTCACTCCCCCAGACTGAGTCTGAGTCACTCCCCCAGACTGAGTCTGAGTCACTCCCCCAGACTGAGACTGAGTCACTCCCCCAGACTGAGTCTGAGTCACGCCCCCAGACTGAGACTGAGTCACTCCCCCAGACTGAGACTGAGTCACTCCCCCAGACTGAGACTGAGCCACTCCCCCAGACTGAGTCACTCCCCCAGACTGAGTCTGAGTCACTCCCCCAGACTGAGTCTGAGTCACTCCCCCAGACTGAGACTGAGTCACTCCCCCAGACTGAGACTGAGTCACTCCCCCAGACTGAGTCTGAGTCACTCCCCCAGACTGAGACTGAGTCACTCCCCCAGACTGAGTCTGAGTCACTCCCCCAGACTGAGACTGAGCCACTCCCCCAGACTGAGACTGAGCCACTCCCCCAGACTGAGTCTGAGTCACTCCCCCAGACTGAGACTGAGTCACTCCCCCAGACTGAGTCTGAGTCACTCCCCCAGACTGAGTCTGAGTCACTCCCCCAGACTGAGACTGAGTCACTCCCCCAGACTGAGTCTGAGTCACTCCCCCAGACTGAGTCTGAGTCACTCCCCCAGACTGAGTCTGATTCACTCCCCCAGACTGAGACTGAGTCACTCCCCCAGACTGAGACTGAGTCACTCCCCCAGACTGAGACTGAGTCACTCCCCCAGACTGAGTCACTCCCCCAGACTGAGTCTGAGTCACTCCCCCAGACTGAGACTGAGTCACTCCCCCAGACTGAGTCTGAGTCACTCCCCCAGACTGAGTCTGAGTCACTCCCCCAGACTGAGACTGAGTCACTCCCCCAGACTGAGACTGAGTCACTCCCCCAGACTGAGACTGAGTCACTCCCCCAGACTGAGTCACTCCCCCAGACTGAGTCTGAGTCACTCCCCCAGACTGAGACTGAGTCACTCCCCAGACTGAGTCTGAGTCACTCCCCCAGACTGAGACTGAGACACTCCCCCAGACTGAGACTGAGTCACTCCCCCAGACTGAGACTGAGTCACTCCCCCAGACTGAGACTGAGTCACTCCCCCAAACTGAGACTGAGTCACTCCCCCAGACTGAGACTGAGTCACTCCCCCAGACTGAGACTGAGTCACTCCCCCAGACTGAGTCTGAGTCACTCCCCCAGACTGAGTCTGAGTCACTCCCCCAGACTGAGACTGAGTCACTCCCCCAGACTGAGTCTGAGCCACTCCCCCAGACTGAGACTGAGTCACTCCCCCAGACTGAGTCTGAGCCACTCCCCCAGACTGAGACTGAGTCACTCCCCCAGACTGAGTCTGAGCCACACCTCTGGCCCCGGTCAGTCTGAGAATGAGCCACTCTCCTGGCCCCGGTCAGTCTGCGACTGAGCCACACCTCTGGCCCCGGTCAGTCTGAGACTGAGCCACACCTCTGGCCCCGGTCAGTCTGCGACTGAGCCACACCTCTGGCCCCGGTCAGTCTGCGACTGAGCCACACCTCTGGCCCCGGTCAGTCTGAGACTGAGCCACACCCCTGGCCCCGGTCAGTCTGAGACTGAGCCACACCTCTGGCCCCGGTCAGTCTGAGACTGAGCCACTGTCCCGGCACCGGAAGACGGAGACTGAGCCACTCCTCCTATTCCACAAACTTGTAGGTGTCATTCAGAAAACTGAGCGCAGCACAAACCTACTCGGCGTCAACTTTTACTGTGCCCGGCCAGTGTTTGTAATTCTGCTCCATTACTGTTGGTGTATGACAATGTGCTCTGAATAATAAATAAATAATTATTAATGTTCTCTGAACGAAATGATCCTCTTCAAAATATGGGGTGTTATTAAAAGAAAGACTTGCATTTCTATAGCGCCTTTCACGACCACCAGACATCCCAAAGCACTCTACAGCTAATGAAGTACTTTTGAAGTGTAGACACTGTTGTAATGTAGGAAACACGATAGCCAATTTGCACACAGCAAGATTCCACAAACAGCAATGTGATAATGACCAGATAATCTGTTTTTGTTATGTTGATTGAGTTTTAAATATTGGCCAGGACACAAGGGATAACTCCCCTGCTTTTCTTTGAAATAGTGCCATGGGATCTTTTACATCCACCTGAGAGAGTAGACGGGGCCTTAGTTTAACACTTCACCCGAAAAACAGCACCTCTGACAGTGCAGCACTGCCCTGGAGTGTCAGCTTAGATCTTGGTGCTCAAGTCCCTGGAGTGGGACTTGAACCCACAACCTTCTGACTCAGAGGCGAGAGTGCTACCAACTGAGCCACAGCTGACACCATTATTGTCTGATTTCCTCACTCTTCTGCCAGTAGCTTTTATTGCATTTTTTGTGCTAGAAATTGTGACTTTATAGTCGTGCGCATCTTCCTTTGAAATAGCTTGATGATGAGATGCAACATTGTGTGCACTATTTTAAGTTAATTTACTGTTACACATTATATTAAGTAGGAAATGGCATTTAGGTACGCAAGCCTTTTTCTGGTGAGGTAGTTGCATTTTGTTCAGTTCCACCTTTTTTCCTCTCCTAAATACATAGTAGGGTGTAGTTCCACAGCAATTGAATGTCTTCCAGTACCTAAGCTAAATGACCATTCTACCTGTATGAGCCTGGGTAGGGGCACTGACATCTTATTTTGGGGGGGAGGAGGTGGGACCAATAACAGAAAACCCCAATATACATGCTTTCCACCATCTTCTCCTCAGCTCAGGACTGTTGAAGTTAATTGTAATGCCTTCAAAGCCACCCGAGCTTATATCAGCTAACTTAGTACAGACCAGGAATTGAATCTGGATGAACAGTACCATATCACCCAATACAAAAGCAAAATACTGCGGATGCTGGAAATCTGAAATAAAAACAGAAAATGCTGGAAATACTCAGCAGGCCAGGCAGCATCTGTGGAGAGAGAAACAGAGTTAACGTTTCAGGTCGATGACCCTTCGTCAGAACCATATCACCCAATATGTTTGCCACTGAGCCATGGGAGAAGTTCCATACCTCTCCATATTAGGTTTGCCAACTCTGGTTGGAGATATTCTTGGAGGTTTCATCACATGACTTCCAACCACCCCACCCCCACTCTTCCACCATTCGTCACCCGACACATCCATCCTCATGGTACTTTGCCTTCCCACACAAATTGGAAGGCAAACAGATTTTTCATTAACCAATTGAATAATTCTTGCCTGTCAGTCAACCAGCCATTTTCCCTAGCTACAATTTTTTTTTATAAATAATCAACATGTGCTCAAAGAAAATTTATAAAACACACAATTTATTTTTAATGCTCCTATGATTTTTCTCCTGGGTTGCTCACAGCAGTGTCCAGGAGATTAATCTTTAATTCCCGGTGACTCCAGGACCATCCTAGAGGGTTGGCAACCCTATATCATATGGGCTATTTTTTACTTCAGTTTTATTTTCAGGTCTCCTGGACCACTCAACCCGTAGCAAAAAAAGTGGGCAACCAGGACTTCAACTATGCTACTCGAGTTGACTATTAGGAGCGCGAGAAGCATATGTAGTAGGCACAACATATGTAGTAGGCACAAATCTAATTGCTGTCACTCCACTGGAGTTTCGTTGCATTACACTACCTATGAAATTATTAAATATAGCTTAAAAATGTTAGTTATAGTCTGATAGTTCAACAAGTGCTCATTTAGCTGATCTCAGCAATAGCAGTGGTAATAAAGAAAGAAAAAATAAAGACTTGCATTTATATAACGCCTTTCACGACCTCAGGATGTCTCAAAGCACTTTACAGGCAATTAAGTACTTTTGAAATGTAGTCACTGTTGCAATGTAGGAATAGTGCTATAGTCGGCTCAGTTACCGGCTCAGTTACCTAGGTAACAGAGGTGCCAATCAGCTAAGATTTACACTCCTGATCATTATTCACCATCCCCCGGTTGAAGTGCATGTGTTCAGAGAGTTGCTATGATATCCTCCACAGTTGTATAACTTGCTATAGTCACTGTCCAGGCTCACAGAGGAAGAATGGGTTCTTGGTCAAGGTACCAGACGGCAAATGGTGCACTTGGAACATTATCCCAGCAACAGTCAATGCCTTCAGAAAAGGAAGGGGGAAAATTGCAGCAGGTAAAAAAATGCCACTTCAAAATAGCTGCTCAAAAGCAGTAGCCTTTCAAAATGGCAGAGCTGTAAGACTGAGAAGCTGGTTTTTGATACAGTAAAAAAACAATCCTGTTAATTGCAGGAAAAACTGTTGATGAGGTGAAATCGTACTTTGCAATATTAAGGAAGTTCATGCAAACACACTATGATGAGAGAACTACCTGGGTGAGACGTGAAACCTGGACCTAAGCCTGAGAATGGGATTCAGGGCCGGGATGGGGCTGGCTACTCCTCACCATACCTCACTTGTAAGCTGAGACCACAGACTCCTGAGATTCACTAAGAAACACAGGGATGGTTGGAATATTGTACAGTGTTTAATGTTTACTGCGGGAATTGTTTGCCAACATAACAATAGTCACTGCACCACAAAAGGCAAATCATGCCTGACTAATCTACTGGAATTTTTTGAGGATGTAACTGGTAGAATAGATAAGGGAGAACCAGTGGATGTGGTGTATTTGGACTTTCAGAAGGCTTTCGATAAGGTCCCGCATAAGAGATTAGCGTGCAAAGTTAAAGCACATGGGATTGGGGGTAAGGTACTGATTTGGATAGAGAACTGGTTGGCAGACAGGAAGCAAAGAGTTGGAATAAACGGGCCTTTTTCTGAATGGCAGGCGGTGACTAGTGGGGTACCGCACGGATCGGTCCTAGGACCCCAGCTATTCACAATATATATTAATGATCTAGACGAGGGAACTAGATGTAATATCTCTAAGTTTGCAGACGACACAAAGCTGGGTGGGCGTGTGTGCTGTGAGGAGGATGCAGAGAAACTCCAGTATGATTTGGACAGGTTGGGTGATTGGGCAGATGCATGGCAGATGCAGTATAATGTGGATAAATGCGAGGTTATCCACTTTGGTGGCAAAAACAGGAAGACAGATTATTATCTGAACGGCAATAGATTGGGAAAAGGGGAAGTGCAACGAGATCTGGGAGTCCTTGTGCACCAGTCGCTGAAGGTAAGCATGCAGGTGCAGCAGGCGGTTAAGAAGGCAAACGGTATGTTGGCCTTCATAGCGAGAGGATTCGAGTACAGGAGCAAGGATGTCTTGCTGCAGTTGTACAAGGCCTTGGTGAGACCACACCTTGAGTATTGTGTGCAGTTTTGGTCGCCTTATCTGAGGAAGGATGTTCTTGCCATGGAGGGAGTGCAGCGAAGATTTACCAGACTGATACCTGGGATGGCAGGAATGACGTATGAAGAGAGATTGGGTCGATTAGGCTTATATTCGCTAGAGTATAGAAGAATGAGAGGGGATCTCATTGAAACTTATAAAATTCTAACAGGACTAGACAGACTAGATGCAGGAAGGATGTTCCCGATGGCGGGGGAGTCCAGAACCAGAGGTCACAGTCTAAGGATAAGGGGTAAGCCATTTAGGACTGAGATGAGGAGGAATCTCTTCACCCAGAGAGTGGTGAACCTGTGGAATTCTCTACCACAGAAGGCAGTTGAGGCCAATTCATTAAATATATTCAAGAAGGAGATAGATATATTTCTTAAAGCTAAAGGGATCAAGGGATATGGGGAGAAAGCAGGGACAGGGTACTGAATTTGGATGATCAGCCATGATTTCATTAAATGGCGGAGCAGGCTCGAGGGGCCGAATGGCCTACTCCTGCTCCTATCTTCTATGTTTCTATGCACTTCAAAGGTAATTCATTGTACAGCACTTTCAGATGTTTTAATGTAATAGGGAGTTACATTAATCTAAGTATTTATTACTAGTAGCTCTCCCATCACATTGCTGACAGGACATTCAGGAACAAAGTCATACCCCAAAATTTATTTAAATAAAGACAGTGGCTTCCCCTCAAATTTATAAATTAAATAGCAGTATTTTTTTTAAATGGAATGGGATTGGTCAAAAAATTATTTTTGAGATAAAAGCAGTGATGGTAATGGGGCTGCCCATTTAATCCATGTGCTTACATAAAGTTATTACTTAACTAAAAGGTGCAGATATTTAATTTAACAGGATTCCTATAAAACTTATTAAGTAAAGACAATTAATCTAAGAGGAATGCAGTAAAACTTATCAGGAACATCAAAGGAACAAATACAATGTGGTTCCACCAAAATGTATTAATTAATAAAATAAAAGCCGTGGACACTATTGATCAATGACGCAGCAAGTATATATGTATATACAGTATTTGGTTTATTCATTAAATTTGTTTGTATTAATTATTAAGATTTATTTACATTAGATTGTCTTATGTTATGCATTTAGATTATATTATACATTTATATTACTTGTATATAAGATTATATTAATCTTGATATTTATTTAAATTATAAGTGGCAGAGCTTATCCCAGCAGGAAGGCTGAAGAGGACATGGAATATATTGGCCTCGGGAGGAATGCGTGACGTGAAATAATGGAAAGAGCAGCAGAATGGGGCTGTGGGCAGGAGCCATGCTACTGGCAAAAGATCAGGGGAGAGGCAGAGTGGGGCCTCAAGCAGGGGGCTAAAAAGGGAGAGAGATAGGCTGACTCAGTAGGAGTGGGAAGGTGTCAGCCATGTCTCGGTAGCACTCTCGCCTCTGAGTCAGAGGATTGTGGGTTCAAGTCACACTGAGGGAGCACTGCACTGTCAGAGGTGCCGTCTTTTGGATGAGATGTGAAACCAAGGCTATCTCAGGTGGACGTAAAAGATCCCATGGCACTATTTCGAAGAAGAGCAGGGGAGTTCTCCCGGTGTCGAGGCCAATATTTATCTCATTGCTGTTTGTGGGACTTTGCTGTGTGTGAATTGGCTTCCACGTTTCCTACATTGCAACAGTGACTACACTTCAAAAATACTTAAATAAAAACAGAAAATGCTGTAAATACTCAGCAGGTCAGGCAGCATCTGTGGAGAGAGAAACAGAGTTAATGTTTCAGGTCGATGACCTTTCATCATAACTGGAAATAGATCAGCCATGATCTTACTGAATGGCGGATCAGGCTTGAGGGGCCGAATGGCCTACACCTGCTCCTATTTCTTATGTTCTTATGTAAATAGTTAGACATGGGAACCCAAGCAAAATACCTTTCAGAGTCTTTATTGTTGACCTAATGAACATTGCTCGATTTTTCATAATATAATCCTTTACAGCACACTTTCTTGGGAAATTAAGTAGATAAATGATTGGCCTCATATTCTGTTGCAAAATTGGCAGAAATACAACAACAACTTCTATTTATATAGCGCCTTTAACGTAGTAAAACATCCCAAGGCGCTGCACAGGAGTATTTTAAGACAAAAGTTTTGACACCGAGCCAAATAAGGATAAATTAGGGCAGGTGACCAAAAGCTCGGTGAAAGAGGTAGGTTTTAAGGAGCATCTTAAAGGAGCAAAGAGAGATAGCGAGGCAGAGAGGTTTAGGCAGGGAATTCCAGAGCTTAGGGCCAAAAGCAATCAATTATGGAGTACGGAAGGTCTTTTTCAGAGCTGGCTTTGCGGATGGCACAGTGGGTTAATATCCAAGTTGAAACCAGGTTCAATCCCTGATCTGTGCTGAATTAGTTGAGACCAGCCAGGCAATATTTGGGACACAATGATTGCCCAAAGTGTCCCTTAGCTAGGGAGGGGGGAAAACCACCAAGGCTTCAACTCCTAAAAGCTATTCAGTGACTCCCTTCTGCGTGTATGTCCATTAAACTAAGCCAGAACCAGGCTCAGCTGTGATACCCCTCGTTGTTGATTAGTCTGCCAATGTTGTCCATGATTAAAGGCCATTTGGGCAAGGTACTAGAATGGTGTTGATGCTCATAGAACCATACTTCATCATGAGACACAGGAGGGAGAAAATAATGGAGGGAAAAAGTTGGTATGTTTTAAGCGCACCTTGTGGGTGGCATGCAAGAACACGATGACTGGCCAGTCAAGTAGCTGGCACCTGTGGAACTGTATTCCAGCACAAGTGGCACTTGATAATCCTAATAATTGTATTGTTTTATAAAATATATCTGCTATACACTTAACATGCGTACACGGCACTGATGATAAGTTTACTTAGCAATATGTGTTGGCACAGCTAAGGCATGAGTTTACCCCAGTGATTCCCCCACAAGCTGAATTCCAAATCTCAGCCCTAGAGTCCTGGACTTCCCCCATGGGAAAGCACAGAGGGGAAAATTAGAAGTAGAGTTAAACCCCTGTGCGTTTCCTAACGGCCAGTTCGGAGTATCACTGGTAGGTGCTGCGAAACAGATCACCACACCCACTGTCTCAGATGCAGATGGTACATACCACAGGAAGACCAAGGAAGGAGAAAAAGTAACTTAGTAATGGGTGTGGAGGGTCGTAAAAAAAACAATCTGGACGTTTCCGAGCCTTTTTGTGCCTCTGCTTTATGTATGTAGACAATGACGAATGAGTGGATTGGGTTTCATTTTGAAGGCTATTCTTGGACTTCAGACTCCCCATTACAATTTTACAGTCATCTAATTTTTTTATTTGTGCATTTTATATCTCCTTTAGAAACAAAACTTTATTGTAAAAAAAGGAGTGTTCTATCTGAGTCATAGCACAAAGCTAACATGACTTATTTACAACCAGTGCTTTGACTCAGTCAATTGAGAAGATATGGCAGATTTTCTCACTTCTACGGTTTTGTGCTTCATAAAGCTATCCAGTGTCTGCGTCCAAGTGACTCACTGCCAATATGATTACAGTCTTTCTCTGTAAATGGCTACTGAGCTGTGGCAGTAAACATTGTAATAGATATCAGATTGTGTGATAATATTGTTTAGGAACTTAGCTTCACACAGGATTAGAACTGAATACTAAGTGCAGAGAAACAAGAGGCTTTCTGTAGTGGAAGAACATTTAATTTATCCACAGAGATGCTCATCATGTTTCAGACTAGGATCATTTAGCATACTCTTTTTCCCTTTAACTGCTTCATGTCAGTAAAACATTTGTGGCTCTCGTTTCTCCATGTGCCTGTTAACTGTGTGCCAACCAATGTGAATGTATATATGGTTGTTGCTATTTAATCATCCGTGCACACAGAGTCAGCTTCCACATGTATGCTGATGGCATCCAACACTACCTCTCCACCACCTCTCGACCCCTCAATTACCTCCGTGTTGTCAGACTGCTTGTCAAACATCCAGCCTTAAATGATTATTATGTCCCTCCAGTTCAGCACTGAAAAGACTGAAGCCATTGTCTTCAGCTCTCTCCCTCCACAAACTGCACTCCATTGTCACTGATTCCATCCCCTCAGGCTGAAAAAAGCTTATTGATTCTGAGTTAAGTTCTAGACCCCATATTCTCTCTACACGGACTGTTCATGTCCACCTTTGCTCCTAACTAAGCCCGTCCACTGCTGAAACTCTTATACGTGGCTTTGTTACCTCCAGACTCAACTAATCTAATGCTCGCCTTGCTGGATAGGAAAACAAGTTGGTGGTGGGAAGGAGAACCCACATGTGCAGATTGTATGTGTATTTTGTCTGCCCATCACCTACCACCATTCATAAATTCCAAATTGTCCAAGACTCTTGCATATATTAGATCCCATACTAAGTCCCATTTTCCCATCACCCATGTCCTCGCTAACCTTCTTTGACTCCGCATCCCCAAAATAACCCAATTTTAAAATGCCATCATGGCCTTACCCCCAACCCTAATTCCACAACCTCCTCCAGCTCTACAAGCCTTCCCCCCACCCCAGACCACCCCCCACCCACGCCACAAACTCTCCATTCCTCTGGCTCCAGCCTCTTGTGCATTCGCTCCACCATTGGTGACAATCTTCAGCTGTCTGGGGCCTTTTCTCTGGACTTCCCTCCCTAAAATCCTTTGCATTGACACCTCTGTCCTTTAAAAACCACCTGAAAACCCAACTCTCCAACCAAGTCTCTTGTCATCTCTCTTAAATTCTCTTGGCTCAGCATCTGTTTTCCATATATGTCTCTGTGAAGCACCTGGGGATATTTTATTAACATTAAAAGCATACATAAATGGAATTTGTTGTTACTGTTGTTTAGTAAACTCATCCTGTGTGCAGCATATCCACATTAAGTGTTTATTAGGTTTTATAAAAAAAATATGATTAGGGCTACAGGAAACATGCAGGGATTAAAGTAGACATTTCCAGTTGATGAGCCAGCATTGACACAGCCACTCCTTCAGTACTGTAATTTCTGTGCTTCTTACATTTTTTTGCTACCTCCAGCTTGCTACCCTCCTCTCCTGAAGTTGATGATGTATCCTGAGGTCTAGTTGCATGGGTGCTGGTCATTGTGTTAGTGAGTACTGCAAGCAGGTGTGGTTCAGTTGGTAGCACCCTCACCTCTGAGTCTGAAGGTTGTGGGTTTAAGTCCCACTCCTGAGAATCTAGGCTGACACTCCAGTGTGGTGCTGAGGGAATGCTGCACTGCTGGAGGTGCTGTCTTTTGGATGAGACGTTAAACCGAGGCCCCGTCTGCTCTCTCAGGTGAACGTAAAAGATCCTATGGCACTATTTTGAAGAAGAGCAGGGGAGTTATCCCTGGTGTCCTAGCCAATATTTATCCCTCAATCAACATCACTAAAACAGATAATCTGGTCATTATCACATTGCTGTTTGTGGGAGCTTGCTGTGCGCAAATTGGCTACCGCATTTCCTACATTACAACAGTGACTACACTTCAAAATACTTCATTGGCTGTAAAGCATTTTGGGACATCCGATGGTCGTGAAATGCATTATATAAATGCAAGTCTTTCTTTCTTTCTTTCTTTCTAAAAAACCAGTCAATACAACCTGGCTTTAACATTTTGAAACTGATCATTATATCTGCCTGAACATTAGATGCAATGAACACTACGGGCTGGATTTTGCCAGCCCTGAGGAGGCGGGTTTGGAGGCGGGACTGCCGGGAAAATGGCAGAATCTGGGGGCGGGTGCCCATCCCGCCCCCAACCCGCCTCCGTGCCATCTTCCCAGGAGGCGGGTAGCCGACCCACGTCGGGTCCCACCTCCTGGAGGCGGGAAGGGGATTACAGCCACTTAACTACCTGTTAACTACCTGTTAACTAGTTAACAGGCAGTTAAGAGGATTATCCCCATTTTTCCACCAAAGGCGCGGGCTTCCCAACGTCGGGAAACTCCACCAAGGTCACCGAGGCAAGCAGTGGGTCTGCGGGAGTCGGAGGAGTGCAAAAGTGCGCTGTGGAGGTAAGTGATGGGTGCAAGTGTGTAGAGGTAAGTATGTGAGGTGAGTGGAAAGTGATAGAAAATGTTTACTTACCTTTGTTTCTTCCTGCAGGCTTCAACAGTTGGGGATGCGGAGAGTCTCGCATCTCACCGGCAGAGATGACAGATGGCTGCTGCATTCTCCGATGCAACAGCCATCTAATTTCTGCTCACAAAAGAGGTTTGATGAGCCTTGAATACAAGGACTCATCAAACAACAGAGAATGTCAGTGTTTGACAGCTTCACAGAGCTGTCAAACGATGACAATTCATCTGTCAAAAATTTTTGATAGATGCAACGTCATACGCTGACATTCTCTGTAACCGGCTTCCCCTTAATTGGCCTGCTAAGCCCACTGGGTGGGCTTAACAAGGTCAATCAAGGGAAAATAACGTGGGTTAGCCAGAAGTCAATGGAGGTGGGACTAAAACCCGACAAGTGGGAGTCCCGCCTCCAAAAGCTCCCCATTGGCAAAATCCAGCCTGTATACAAGTAGATTCTACTGTATTGTGCAGCATAAAACTCAGTTTTATTTTACTGCATGCTACAGGGAAATAGCATACCCTGCATATAATGTATATATAAAATGATAAATAGTTAATGGCATGGTTTTTTGGAGCAATATTATGTGACCAGTGACCACAATGTCAAAACACACCAAATCAGTTCCTCACTAATAACAACAGAAAACGCTGGAAAAACTCAGCAGGCCAGGCAGCATCCGTGGAGAGAGAAAGAGAGTTAACGTTTCAGGTCGATGACCTTTCATCAGAAACTCTGCTGTGTTCCCAATCTTAATTTTCTCCTTTTTGTACCTTCCCATGGAGGTCAGGGAAAGTTGAAAGGAGAGAACTTACCTGGATACTTAAGTGTTTTCTGGCAGCTGGCCACGGCTTTAGCTTAAGAGTAGGCCACTCATTCAGCCTGCTGGAGGAGCAGGTCCAGGAAATTGGTAAAGGGGGAAAGCTGGAAAAAGACAATGATGTGTATTTCGATGTGATTGAAAGTTGTTAATCCTGTGATGCCATCTTCTAAAGAGGGTTTCCTGTAAACAGTTACAATTTCTCAGTATCTATCCTGTGATTTTTTTTGCCAGTTTTCTCTGTCTTTATTCCCTATATGTCCATGTAGCATAAAATCAGATGAAAATGGTGTATTTTATGTAGAGTTTGCAGATTTGTTTTGTATCTTATCTATGTTTTATTTACATTCAATAGAGTGTTAACCCATCTCATCAGTCTTATGAAAGTACAAAAGCAGAGGTAACAGTTATTATTAACGTAGAATTTTAGTAACCAAAACATATCCAGAAAAGAAAATACATAAATTGTTTCCAGTAAGTTAGTTGAAGTCTGATACATGTGTTTTCATGCTTGCCACAAGATTGGTAACACTTTGATGATCTCCTTAAAGGCTCTGATGCGAAACTCATTCACATTCTTGTTGAGTGCCTCATACAGTATCCAGGTGTCTGCGTTCCAACAACCTCTGATTGTTATTTTTGTTCTAATTCACTTTGCTGAGTAGGCGTTCCAGCTCTGCAGTTCAATGTGGCAGGAAGAGCAACCCTGCGGTGAGTTTGGATAACAGTGGAACATGAATTCTGCCTTGGTTTCTGGAATTTTTAATTTCCCTGATGTATTGCCAGTATCGACCCATTGGCAATAAATTATTTTTCTTCTGCTCCCATCACAGGAATAGGAGGTGGCCATTCAGCCCCTCAAGCCTGTTCCACTATTCAATTACTGATCTGTACCTCAACTTCATTTAGCCGCTCGGGGTGGCATAACAAAAAATCTAAAAATTCTATTCCATTACTGCAACCTCCATCTGTTCCCTGATCGCATTTGATTGCTTCATTATAACCGTAAAACAAACAGAAAAATCAAAATAAATAAGAACATAAGAAATTGGAGCAGGAGTCGGCCATTTGGCCCCTCGAGCCTGCTCCGCCATTCAATAAGATCATAGCTGATCTTCTACCTCATCTCCACTTTCCTGCACTATCCCCATATCCCTTGATTCCCTTAATATTCAAAAATCTATCGATCTCTGTCTTGAATATACTCAATGACTGAGCCTCCACAGCCCTCTGGGGTAGAGAATTCCAAAGATTCACCACCCTCTGAGTGAAGACATTTCTCTTCATCTCAATGACCTTTAAAACAATCTTTTCCAGATATAAAGCTTACAATTTTGCCTCCAAAATCTACAAGAAACAACTTTTTCATCAAAGACAATGCTAAACTACCTGCTCTGCCCTACATTGCTTTGTTGCTAAACCAGAGACTTGCAATGTTTCCTGTCCTTCTAATTGCAATGTCATGAAAGAGCCAGGTTCATCAGTTGCAAATAGCTGACAGTTCTTCCTTGTACTGAGATGGAAAAGGACATTCAAATTCCCTACACAGAGTCAAAGGTGTGCATGTAAGACATGCAGCTTTACTTTCTCTTGTTGGAACAGGAAATTAAATTGAAAGGTGATGGGAAGGGCTTAAAACAGCTTAAATTTATATAGTGCCTATCACGTGACAAAATAATCCCAATGCACTTCACAGCATAATATTTCAACACACTTACTGTGCCATATAGAGAGTGGAATCTAAAATATCTCTATGAAGTAAAATATGAAATTGAAATTTCCAATTTTTTCCAGTATCAATTTATATTCATTCCAATTGAATGAAGTGAATTTGATGACCGCTCATTCATGGGCCATGGGTGGGAAATCTAGCCCTGCAGATCTTACAAAACTCAGAAGTGGAAATCACAAGGAGTTTAATTTCCATTATTCGCTAAATTTTAAAATAGGTCTCGTTAAGATGACACAAATAGGAATATAACACAAATGTGTTCACCTGTAGGCTATAAAAAGAATTATACTCCCAAAAAGGAGTTTGAAATTGCTGTCAGACCAGTACGTCAACATGTTCCTATGAAATTCCTCTGTGTAGTATTTTAAAGCATTTGTTAAAAGGTTTGCTTTAAATGAGTTGACAAATGGGTTAAAACAGAATACAGAGGAATTCCATACCAACATGCTAAAATGTTTGTTATAAATACCAGAGAATAATTTCATCCCTAAAATTGCTTAGGATTTCAGCTGTGCATTAAATCATTTACCATTTACTCCCATTTTATGGAAGCCCTGATCTAAGTATCTTAACGAGGAACTAAACTCCCGTAATTAAGTAATTTTTTTCATTGCATGACGAATGTTTCTCTTTCTAAATACTGTAATCTTTTTCATCTGTTTCTTATTGTTATGGTTAGAACATTCTGTGGTCACTCATTTGGGCCAGCTGTGCTGCTAGAAATAACGGCTAAATCGTGTCACTACTGCCTTTGTAAAGCCTAACATGCCGTTTCTGTTCTTACCTGTGAGTGAGGTACATTAAATAACGCACAGACTGGTTACTACACTTCCTCCAAAACACATGGATTCTCATTGGTACCCGATGTTTCGAGGAAAGCAGAGCACCTGGTGTATGCAATCCACATCAAGCATACGTCCATCTGAACTTTAATTGTACCCAAGTACAGTAAACTTATCATTTTGACAAGTTTAGTACACAACAGCCTGTTAAAAATACAAGATTAGAATTTTAATACTACATTCTTACTCCTCTTTAACTGTTTCTTCTCAAGACTCTCTTACCCTGTACTAGAACAGTGAAATGTGAGGCCAGTGACACAGAAAAATACATTCTGAATGTGGAACAATGTGCTCCAAAAGCACATTTTTGCCTTTTCTTTTCTGCCCTCCCCCAAACCTGTGCTGATTAATGCTGGTATACAATTCCATGGCTATCAGGAGCCTATTAGTGCCTCACTTAAGTAGGCATTCTTCATGTGTACTCTTTTGGGTACGAACAAATAAACTGTAAATTAACAAAAATACATTAAAGGAAACTTAACAACTTAAATTAAAATTCCATTACTGGTGGTGATAATGCACTCCAGTCCCTGCGGTGCCCACCGGTCTCGGAAGGCCTCGAGTGTGCCGGTGGACACCGCGTGCTCCATCTCCAGGGCCACCTGGGCGCGGACGTGGCAGCGGAAGAGAAGCAGGCAGTCGGGCCGAACGACCCCCTCTACTGACCAGGGATTCTCTTCTCTCAACCTGTAAGACCGCGCCAACCCCACCCTGTGACTTACTTGAGTCCCGGCAGCCCGCCTCTGGGCCGACCGACCTGCCCCTGCCAGCAGCCGACCAGCTGCCTCTTTACGTCTGTTTCAAATGTAAATGAGGCCCGGCAGCTAATATCATCCAGGCCTCCCACGAAGATTCCAACGGGAAGACCGTATATCCTGCCGGATTCCTGCCTGGGAGTTAAAATTCCTCTTTGAATGTTAGTAGGCTACTCAACTGTAGGGGGCATCACAACTGAACCTGATCCTGTTCTCATAGAAACATAGAAGATAGGAGCAGGAGGAGGCCATTTGGCCCCTCGAGCCTGCTCCGCCATTCAATGAGATCATGGCTGATCATCCAAACTCAGTACCCTGTACCTGCCTTCTCCCCATATCCCTTGATACCTTTAGCTTTAAGAAATATATCTAACTCATTCTTGAATATATTTAATGACTTGGCCTCAACTGCCTTCTGTGGTAGAGAATTCCGCAGGTTCACCACTCTCTGGGTGAAGAAATTCTTCCTCATTTCTGTCCTAAATGGCTTACCCCTTATCCTTAGATTGTGACCCCTGGTTCTGGACTCTCCGACCATCGGGAACATCTTCCTGCATCTAGTTTGTCCAGACCTGTCAGAATTTTATATGTTTCGATGAGATCCCCTCTCATTCTTCTATACTCCAGCGAGTATAAGCCCAATCGACCCAATCTCTCCTCATATGTCATTCCTGCCATCCCAGGTATCAGCCTTGTGAATCTTCGCTGAACTCCTTCCATGGCAAGAACATCCTTCCTCAGATAAGGCGACCAAAACTGCACACAGTACTCAAATATTCACAGTCCACAAATATTCCAGCTGGAGTCAATGGATAGCAATCAGGAGTGGGAATCCTGGCTAATTTTTCCCTTTTGTGGTCCAGCGGTGCTCAGGTCAACGATGGCACCCAGCTATGGTGGGGTAACAGCAAAGGTCATGGGTCAAACCTGGGCCCTTCTGATTTATATAGCTTTGGCATTACACGTAAATGCTGTCTTTGCCCACTGGGTCATTCAATTTTACTGTCATTTCTAAATTATTATATGGACATTTAAATTATAGAGGGTGAAGCGGTGAAATGGGAAGAAGGATAAAAAAAAAAAATTGTCTGGGACCATAATACGTGGTTGTAATTTAGGTCATTTACCCATGGGATATGGTCACGCGCAGAGAGCGCTAGGGTTCAGTGCTGGATATGGTCACGCGCAGAGAGCGCTGGGGTTCAGTGCTGGATATGGTCACGCGCAGAGAGCGCTGGGGTTCAGTGCTGGATATGGTCACGCGCAGAGAGCGCTGGGGTTCAGTGCTGGATATGGTCACGCGCAGAGAGCGCTGGGGTTCAGTGCTGGATATGGTCACGCGCAGAGAGCGCTGGGGTTCAGTGCTGGATATGGTCACGCGCAGAGAGCGCTAGGGTTCAGTGCTGGATATGGTCACGCGCAGAGAGCGCTGGGGTTCAGTGCTGGATATGGTCACGCGCAGAGAGCGCTAGGGTTCAGTGCTGGATATGGTCACGCGCAGAGAGCGCTAGGGTTCAGTGCTGGATATGGTCACGCGCAGAGAGCGCTGGGGTTCAGTGCTGGATATGGTCACGCGCAGAGAGCGCTGGGGTTCAGTGCTGGATATGGTCACGCGCAGAGAGCGCTGGGGTTCAGTGCTGGATATGGTCACGCGCAGAGAGCGCTGGGGTTCAGTGCTGGATATGGTCACGCGCAGAGAGCGCTGGGGTTCAGTGCTGGATATGGTCACGCGCAGAGAGCGCTGGGGTTCAGTGCTGGATATGGTCACGCGCAGAGAGCGCTGGGGTTCAGTGCTGGATATGGTCACGCGCAGAGAGCGCTGGGGTTCAGTGCTGGATATGGTCACGCGCAGAGAGCGCTAGGGTTCAGTGCTGGATATGGTCACGCGCAGAGAGCGCTAGGGTTCAGTGCTGGATATGGTCACGCGCAGAGAGCGCTAGGGTTCAGTGCTGGATATGGTCACGCGCAGAGAGCGCTAGGGTTCAGTGCTGGATATGGTCACGCGCAGAGAGCGCTGGGGTTCAGTGCTGGATATGGTCACGCGCAGAGAGCGCTAGGGTTCAGTGCTGGATATGGTCACGCGCAGAGAGCGCTAGGGTTCAGTGCTGGATATGGTCACGCGCAGAGAGCGCTAGGGTTCAGTGCTGGATATGGTCACGCGCAGAGAGCGCTGGGGTTCAGTGCTGGATATGGTCACGCGCAGAGAGCGCTGGGGTTCAGTGCTGGATATGGTCACGCGCAGAGAGCGCTAGGGTTCAGTGCTGGATATGGTCATGCGCAGAGAGCGCTAGGGTTCAGTGCTGGATATGGTCACGCGCAGAGAGCGCTAGGGTTCAGTGCTGGATATGGTCACGCGCAGAGAGCGCTAGGGTTCAGTGCTGGATATGGTCACGCGCAGAGAGCGCTGGGGTTCAGTGCTGGATATGGTCACGCGCAGAGAGCGCTAGGGTTCAGTGCTGGATATGGTCACGCGCAGAGAGCGCTAGGGTTCAGTGCTGGATATGGTCACGCGCAGAGAGCGCTAGGGTTCAGTGCTGGATATGGTCACGCGCAGAGAGCGCTAGGGTTCAGTGCTGGATATGGTCACACGCAGAGAGCGCTAGGGTTCAGTGCTGGATATGGTCACGCGCAGAGAGCGCTAGGGTTCAGTGCTGGATATGGTCACGCACAGAGAGCGCTAGGGTTCAGTGCTGGATACGGTCACGCGCAGAGAGCGCTAGGGTTCAGTGCTGGATACGGTCACGCGCAGAGAGCGCTAGGGTTCAGTGCTGGATATGGTCACGCGCAGAGAGCGCTAGGGTTCAGTGCTGGATATGGTCACGCGCAGAGAGCGCTAGGGTTCAGTGCTGGATATGGTCACGCGCAGAGAGCGCTAGGGTTCAGTGCTGGATATGGTCACGCGCAGAGAGCGCTAGGGTTCAGTGCTGGATATGGTCACGCGCAGAGAGCGCTAGGGTTCAGTGCTGGATACGGTCACGCGCAGAGAGCACTAGGGTTCAGTGCTGGATATGGTCACGCGCAGAGAGCGCTGGGGTTCAGTGCTGGATATGGTCACGCGCAGAGAGCGCTGGGGTTCAGTGCTGGATATGGTCACGCGCAGAGAGCGCTGGGGTTCAGTGCTGGATATGGTCACGCGCAGAGAGCGCTAGGGTTCAGTGCTGGATTCCCCACCTGTTTTTATGTGATTGCGCTTCTGTGAAGCACCGTGGGACATTTTCCTACATGAAAGGCACTATATAAATGCAAGTTGTTGTTGATTCTGGAGGAGCTCATCAATATTGATTCCTTCAAGCCCTTCCTGAAGGCATTAGATGGATTTCTGGAAAATGAGGTAATCACACCATATGGAAGGTAAAAGTAATTATTCTGGAAAATAGCGCATGGATGTGATTGCACCAGAGAGGGTACAGAGGAGATTTACGAGGATGTTGCCAGGACTGGAGAATTTTAGCTACGAGGAAAGATTGGAGAGGCTGGGGTTGTTTTCATTAGAACAGAGGAGGCTGAGGGGAGATTTAATTGAGGTGTATAAAATTATGAGGAGCCTAGACAGAGTGGATATGAAGGACCTATTTCCCTTAGCAGAGAGGTCAATAACCAGGAGTTATAGATTTAAAGTAATTGGCAGAAGGATTAGAGGGGAGTTGAGAATTATTTTTACCCAGAGGGTGGTGGGAGTCTGGAACTCACTGCATGAAAGGGTGGTAGAGGCTGAAACCCTCATCGTATTTAAAAAGTACTTGAAGTGCCATGGCCTACGGGGCTACGGACCAAGGGCTAGAAAGTGGGATTAGGCAGGATAGCTCTTTTTTGGCCAACACAGACACAATGGCCAAGATTTTGCTCACCTCAGCGGGTCCAGTGCGGCCGGTGTCTGTGGCGGGTTGCAGCCCTGCTGCTGGCTCCATCCCACTGCCTAAAATGAACTTATCTCAATGGGGCACGTTTTCCGGCCCAATTAGATGTAGCTGGTCTGGTGACGTCATTCATGGCGCGTCTTGAGCCGGTTTCCTTAAAGGGACCATGGCTACCTTACTTTTGATGTTTGTGCTGTCAGTGTTCTACAGCATTGAAGTGCTGCAAACACTGACAATGACTGCACAGAGGCAGAGAGCTGCACCCAGGTTCTCCCATGACTCCCTCCATATGCTTATGGAGGGAGTCAGAGCATGCAGGGAGGTCCTCTTCCCTTCCGATGGGCGGAAGAGACCTCCCCGGGAGACCTAAACAGCCCGGTTGCACATTGCAGAGGAGGTCACAAGCAGGGGTGTCGTCAGGAGGACCTGGGTGCAGTGACGCAAACCTTTCAATGATCTCATTTGATCAGGAAACGTGAGTATAAAGCCACACTCACCTTCATTCTGCTGTGTCTCTCATCACATCCCCATCACTCTGCCTTCGCTACCCTACTCCTGCACGTCCTTACTCACACCAACTTACTTTGCACCTCCATCCATCCCTCTCTCGCTATCTACATTTTCACATCCCCATCTCACTAGCCACCCCTCACACTCACCCTCATCCTAGTGCAATCATACCAACTTACAACACACAAGGGTAGCCACTTGGGTGTTTTATCCAATGTTCATGTAAAGTTTCTGTTAATGTGCTGTCAAACATTGAAACCTTTATTTTCAACACTTTCTTGGACAGATTTGTGTGCTTCTTTGGGAGTGGCTTAGTGAGTTGCAGTGAATGGTGAGACATAACGGTCACCCCCCGCAATGGTGACGAGTGTGAAAGGAATGGCTTGGACATTATAGGGATGCTTTATGGTGTTGGTGTGGGGTGGTGCCAACCTGGCACATCATGTGGCAGCCAGGGTGTACAGCGTCAAGTGAAGCAAATCTGACCATGGTGAGGCCATCCCTGGCCTCGCGAGCAGCAATGTGGTCGGGTGCTGATGCCCTCTGTCCTGTGCAGCATCAGGTGATTGCGGAGAAGGTTGGTGTTGTTGTTGGCGCTGCTGGTGTGCCTGGTGCTGCTGGTGTTGGGACTGATTCTGGTCAGATTCTGAGGACAAAGGTGAAACAGTATAAATGGTACCCATGCTGCTGGAATAGTTGGCAGGTGAAGTTGAGATGACAGAAGCGATCTGTCAGTGGTGAGAGAGGTTGTTCCAATGAGGTGACACTGGATGGAGAGTTTGCTCCAAACACTTGCAGCCTGCATAAAGCTCAATCTGTGTTCCAAATGGAGTAAGCAACAGCTTCTGCGCTTGGAAAGTGAACAGCCGTGAGGTGGGAGCTTTTATAGTACATTTCCAGCTGTCAACTAATCAGCTGATTCAATGGCCATTCAACTCCCGCCTCAGGTTAACAGACATAGTCCACGAGCAGCGTGGATCCTGTGGACGAGCAGTTAAAGTTAAATGGTAAGGTTAAAACCATTGTTAATGGTCTGTCAACAAGCCAATAATTGACTTAATTGAGTCGCCTGCCTCTGCGGGTCGGGTCCGATCTGAGATCACAGACGTGTCATTGGGAAAGGTGCATTGCGGCGGGATGACAGCGGGTTCCCGACCGACCCGCTGTCAAAAAAATCTAATTTTCCACCTGTCCTGCCACTGATCCCCCCGAAAATTCCTTCCGATAGGTTGATTGGCTTCCTTCTGTGCCGTAAGTTTCTATGATTCTATGATATCGTGGGTGCACAATCTGCTCATCGGATTCTCTCAATAAAGCCACCAGCAATTCCACAACAATTACTCATTCTTCAATTTTTCTCTCTCTCAATATGCAGAAGTGTTTGGCATTTCCTTCCCCCAGTGGCATTAATAAGGAACTAACCAGCTGGTGAATCACAGGCACAAGCCCACTGTGACTTGAAACTAAGATCGCAGTTGTTATTTCTTTAAGCTGTCCTCTCTCACTAAGGCTCAGAATGGAGCACCGCAGACAGTTTGTCCAGGGAAAAAGAGGCAAATTCCTGTGCTCAGACACTGATTAAGATAAAGCAAAAGCAAAACACTGCGGATGCTGGCAATCTGAAATAAAAACAGAAAATGCTGGAAATACTCAGCAGGTCAGGCAGTTTCTGTGGAGAGAGAAAGAGAGTTAACGTTTCAGGCCGATGACCTTTCATCAGAACTGGAAGAAGTTAGAGATTTAAGAGTTTATAAGCAAGTACAGGGGCAGGGAAAGGTGGGGTGGGGCGAAGGGAAAGAACAAAAGGGAAGGTCTGTGAGGGTGGAGGGCAGGAGTGATTACATGACAAAAGGGATGATGGTGCAAGGCAAAAGGAATAATAAAGAAACTAATGGGACAATGAAGAAACAAAAGATGGATCCAAAGGAGATGTAAATAGGAACAGCAGAACCATTACCAGCACATGCTGTCTGAGAAAATGGGAGCGGTGATTATGATCTGAAGTTGTTGAACTCAATGTTGAGGCCAGAACTAATTAAGTTACACTTAATTGGATAGCTGGAAATGTTAATATGTGCAAAATCTGTTGTATCTCTAACTTTTTCCAGTTCAGATGAAAGGTCATTGACCTGAAACGTTAACTCTGTTTCTCTTTCCTCAGATGCTGCCTGGCCTACTGAGTATTTCCAGCATTATCTGTTTTTATTTCAGATTTCCAGCATACGCAGTATTTTGCTTTTGAATATGTGCATATTGATAGATGGAGTTTGTTTTCAATTGCTGTTAAAAACAGACCCTATAGATGACTAGGAAGCTTCAGTCCAACATCTTTTCACCTAGGTTAAAATGGTCAATATTTTAATTGTTTCACCACTGAGAAAAACAAAGTTTGAGCACCAAAGGGAAAGGTGCCTTTTATCCCAGAGACTTTCTTGGGTCTTAAGTTCCATCTTCATTATTTGCCGTTAATGTGAACCATTAGTGAGAACTTGTTCCCACATAACTTACCATCAGAGACCATTGTTAAGAACTAACTAAGAAGAATGGCAAGGATTTCAGACATTGTCTTCTTTTTAAAGTTTGCTTCTGTGCATGATTCCACATGTAAATAAGTCTGCCAAGTAGCTTTAGTCAGCAAAGTTTAGTTTAGAATTCAGCAAAAAAGGACCAAGAGATTGATTAAGAGGGGAAAAATAGAATATGAGAGTAAACTTGCAAGGAACATAAAAGCAGACTGTAAAAGCTTCTACAAGTATGTAAAAAGAAAAAGATTAGTGAAGACAAATGTAGGTCCCTTACAGTCAGAAACGGGAGAATTTATAATGGAGAACAAGGAAATGGCAGTGCAATTAAACAAATACTTTGGTTCTGTCTTCACGGAAGAGGACACAAATAACTTCCCAGAAATGCTAGGGAACCAAGGGTCTAGTGAGAAGGAGGAATTAAAGGAAATTAGTATTAGTAAAAAAATAGTGCTGGAGAAATTAATGGGACTGAAAGCCGATAAATCCCCAGGGTCTGATAATCTGCATCCCAGAGTACTAAAAGAGGTAGCCATGGAAATAGTGGATGCATTGGTTGTCATCTTCCAAAATTCTATAGATTATGGAACAGTTCCTGCAGATTGGAGGGTGGCAAATGTAACCCCACTATTTAAAAAAGGAGGGAGAGAGAAAACAGGGAACTACAGACCGGTTAGCCTAACATCAGTAGTAGGGAAAATGCTAGAGTCTATTATAAAGAATGTGATAACAAGATACTTGGAAAATATCAACGGGATTAGACAAAGTCAACATGAATTTCTGAAAGGGAAATCGTGTTTGACAAACCTACTGGAGTTTTTTGAGGATGTAACTGGTAGAATAGATAAGGGAGAACCAGTGGATGTGGTGTATTTGGATTTTCAGAAGGCCTTTGATAAAGTCCCACATAAGAGGTTAGTGTGCAAAATTAAAGCACATGGGATTGGGGGTAATATACTGGCATGGATTGAAAATTGGTTAACAGACAGGAAACAGAGAGTAGGAATAAATGGGTCTTTTTCGGGGTGGCAGGCGGTGACTAGTGGGGTACCGCAGGGATCAGTGCTTAGGCCCCAGCTATTCACAATATATATCAATGATTTGGATGAGGGAACCAAATGTAATATTTCCAAGTTTGCTGACAACACAAAACTAGGTGGGATTGTGAGTTGTGAGGAGGATGCAAAGAGGCTTCAAGGCGATTTAGACAAGTTGAGTAAGTGGGCAAATACATGGCAGATACAGTATAACGTGGATAAATGTGAAGTTATCCACTTCGGTAGGAAAAACAGAAAGGCAGAGTATTATTTAAATGGTGATAGATTGGGAAATGTTGATGTACAAAGGGATCTGGGTGTTCTTGTACACCAGTCACTGAAAGCAAACATGCAAGTGCAACAAGCAGTTAGGAAGGCAAATGGTATGTTGGCCTTCATTGCAAGAGGATTTGAGTACAGGAGCAAGGATGTCTTACTACAGTTATACAGGGCCTTGGTGAGACCACACCTGGAGTACTGTGTGCAGTTTTGGTCTCCTTACCTAAGAAAGGATATACTTGCCATAGAGGGAGTGCAGCGAAGGTTCACCAGACTGATTCCTGGGATGGCAGGACTGTCGTCTGAGGAGAGATTGGGTCGACTAGGCCTGTATTCACTAGAGTTTAGAAGAATGAGAGGGGATCTCATTGAAACATATAAAATTCTGACAGGGCTAGACAGACTGGATGCAGGGAAGATGTTTCCCCTGGCTGGGAGGTCTAGAACAAGGGGTCACAGTCTCAGGATAAGGGGTAGGACATTTAGGACTGAGATGAGGAGAAATTTCTTCACTCAGAGGGTGAGGAACCTGTGGAATTCTCTACCATAGAAGGCTGTGGAGGCCAAGTCACTGAATATATTTAAGAAGGAGATAGATAGATTTCTAGACACAAAAGGCATCAAGGGGTATGGGGAGAGAGCAGGAATATGGTATTGCGATAGAGGATCAGCCATGATCATATTGAATGGCGGAGCAGACTCGAAGGGCCGAATGGCCTACTTCTGCTCCTATTTTTCTATGTTTCTAAGTCACTTCTCACATATATCCAAACAGCTTCTTACAGAGTGACTAAAGCCACAAAGATTGGCAATTGGGGCATAGACTGGTGAAATGGGCAGACACATGGCAGATGAAATTTAACGCAGGGAAGTGTGAAGTGATGCATTTTGGTAGGAAGAATTAGGAGAGGCAATATAAATTATTGGGAACGATAGCATAGTAGTTATTTAACTGGATTAGTAATCCAGAGGCCTGGACTAATGATTCGGGAGACGTGAGTTCAAATCCCACCATGGCATCTGGGGAATTTAAATTCAGTTAATTAAATAAATCTGGAATAAAAAGCTAATATCAGTAATGGTGACCATGAAACTATCGGATTGTTGTAAAAACCCATCTAGTTCACTAATGTTCTTTAGGGAAGGAAATCTGCCATCTTTACCTGGTCTGGCCTATATGTGACTCCAGACCCACAGCAATGTGGTTGACTCTTAACTGCCCTCTGAAATGGCCTAGCAAGTCACTCAGTTGTAAAAAACTGCTATATTTAGGGATGGGCAATAAATGCTGGCCTTGCCAGCGACGCCCACATCCCATGAACGAATAAAAAAAAGATACAATTTTAAAGAGGATGCAGGAACAGAGAGACATGGAGAAGGTGGCAGGACAAGTTGATAAGGTTGTTTAATAATCTTATGGGATCCTTGACTTTATAAACAAAGGCAAAGAGTATAAAAGCAAGGAAGTTATGAATAAACCTTTATAAATCACTGGTTGGGCCCCAGCTGGAGTATTGTGTCTAATTCTGGGCACCACACTTTAGGAGATTTATAAGAATCGTACCAGGGATGAGGGACTTCAGTTATGTGGAGAGACTAGCGAAGGTGGGGTTGTTCTCATTCGAGCAGAGAAGGTTATGGGGAGATTTAATAGAAGTGTTCAAAATCATGAAGGGTTTTGATAAGAGTAATGAAGGAGAAACTGTTTCCAGTGGCAGAAGGGTCGGTAACCAGAGGACACAGATTTACGGTACTGTAATTGGCAAAAGAACCAGAGGCGAGATGAGAAGAATTTTTTTACGCAGTGTGTTGTTATGATCTGGAATGCACTGCTTGAAAGGGCAGTGGAAGCAGATTCAATAATAACTTTCAAAAGGGAATTCGATAAATACTTGAAGCGGAAAAATTTGCAGGGCTATGGGGAAAAGGCAGGGGAGTGGAACTAATTGGAGAGCTCTTTCAAAGAGCTGGCACAGGCACGATGGGCCAAATGACGGTCATGTGTGCTATATCATTCTATGATTTTGAAAATCCTTGGTGGTAGTGGGAATGGGTAACTCCTTCCTATTTGTGCAATTTATTAGCATAAAAATCAAGCCTAACTTTACGATTCAGCGTATGGAGAGCTGAAGGTTACATTTATTGAACAAGTTGCAAGGAAGGCACAGCACAATTGCTACTGTATGTATTCGGTGCTGGCACTGAATTTGTGAGTGGATCAGTATGTGGGATTCGACTGCGAGTGGCTCAGGGATTAAATGGAGTAATAAAAACAGAACATGCTGGAAATACTCAGCAGTCAGGCAGCATCTGTGGAGAGAGAAACAGAGTTAACGTTTCAGGTCGATGACCCTTCGTCAGAAGGGATGGAGTAAAGTTAGAAATTCCTGGTCACTGTGGAATCTTTCCTGCTGGACAGTGTGAACATCGGGTAATGATGGGATCCAGTGTCCGGTGGATTGTTGGATTTCCTGAATGGACCCACACATGAAGAATGGCCATTTGAGCAAGATGCAAAAGGACAATTAGGGGGTTGATAGGGATAAGTAACAAAACAATCTGCTCGCCCTTACCCTTCTCACGCATTCACACACACACACACACACACAGTTGTTAAGATTGCACTGCGTCCTGTTCGAAACTGACAGTGTTTTCTCCTAATTTCATGAGTTTAAGATGTCACGATATTTACACAACAATAAACGCCTGCCCAACTGTTTGAGTTATGTGCGACGCTTCTCCATTTCACTTGCTTTGCCAGCGCGGCACCAAGTCTGCAACAGACACTATAGAAATGTGCAGGCCACGCTTTGCTGAGCCTGAATGGACCCTTGTTGAGATTTCTGTGTGTGGCTTCCGTTTTCAACGAAAATGTACAATTCTATTTTCCCAGCAAATAAAAACCCTCCCAAACTATCTGTTGCTGGCACAGACGACAGTGCGGTGTCCTGGGCATCTCAGAAAGGAGCCTGTCTGTCAGCTGCAGTGAGAAATATGAAACGCAATCCGAACTTTGTTCAACTGGCGAGGCCTGTGTGGAACTAATGAAGAGCCTTGTATTTCACTGCACAGATGAAAGGGGCTCCCTTCACTGCTGTACTTATCTTTGTTAGAGAAGGGGCGTGGGATGTGTTCCAAGGGAGCACAATGAACTGCAGGGTAACGGGATTTCCACACATCACATCTCACAACGGCATTTAGTCAATGATTGAGCACATATGGGATCCACAAACAGTCTGTACCTAGTTACATATAGAGCCAGCACTATGTGTGTGTTTTTCTTGTCTTTGGGGAGGTCACTTACAGCTGATTCCACACCAGTGAATACCTGATAAGTGAATGTTTCCACCAAACGAATTGCAAACAGGAAACCCAAACCCATTTTCTGTCTGCGGTCACTTATTCCCACACATTCCTGATCGGTGAATATTTTCGATTGCACATTTGTTATATCTCTTCTGGGTTTGATCAGTGCCAAAAAACAAAAACCCTGCAAAACAAGGCGAAATGAATAGCTGTTCCGAGGAAGCAGCGTACAACAGACCTGTACAGCAGAAGGACAGAGACTGTGCCGAGCCCAACACGTATTCACAGCAGCAGGATAACAGCTCTGCCAAGTCCCAACACAAACACAGTGTGGAAGAATAATGATAGCGTTGCTTAAGCCGATCACAGAGGCGTACAGCAACAGGACGAGAGCTCTGCTGAGTCCCAACGCAGATGTACTTAACAGCAAGTTAGTAGCTTCGCTGAATCTCAAAGCAGACACGAACAGCGGGATGACAGCTGCCATAGTCCTGTAGAGAGGCTCAATGATCGTGTTACAGTTCCAAAGCAACGCCACACACCAGCAAGCCCTTAGCTCTTCATGAAACCGAACAGAGATAATAATGGCGCAACAGTTTTACTCAGTCTCCCCAAAGACAAACCCAAATGTCAGGTGGGTGAAAGCTCCGTTGAACTGCCCTATATCGCAGCAAAATAACTCTGTTGAATCTCGAAGGTCGAATCAAACAGCAACAGTTTTGCTGCGCCTCGGCACAGCCCGGCACAACAGCAGGACTATTTAATACCACCTGATAATCGAAAGAGACAAAATCTATTTCTTCTGCAGCCACCCTCCAATTTCTAAATCATGTCCCTCTACAGATAGGATTGCAATTGCTAGTCCTGGTCTGTTTATCTTTTCCTCATCCTTGTCAGTCCCAGTCTCTGAACCATATGGGCAACGTGTTGGCTTTGCTGTTTCCAAGATATCACACCCCTCCCTCCCTCCCTCCACCCCCCACAAACTTTGCATCTGTCTTCCTCTTCACTAGAGAAGAGGATGCTGCCAATGTAGCAGTAAAGGAGGCGGTAGTGGTGATATTGGATAGGATAAAAATAGATAAAGAGGAGGTACTTAAATGGTTAGCAGTCCTCAAAGTAGAAAAGTCAGCTGGTCCAGATCCTAGGTTACTGAGGGAAGTAAGGGTAGAAATTGCGGAGGCTCTGGCTACAATCTTCCAATCCTCCTTAGATATGGGGGTGGTACCAGAGGACTGGAGGGTTACAAATTTTGCACCCCGTTTAAAAAAGGGGAGTGGGATAAACCTGGGCAACTGCAGCTTAACGTCGGTGGTGGGGAAACTTTTACAGACAATAATCAGGGACAAAATTAATTGGCATTTGGAAAAGTATGGGCTAGTAAATAAAAGTCAGCACGGAATTGTTAAAGGCAAATCATGTTTGACTAACTTGATTGCGTTTTTTGATGAAGTAATGCAGAGGGTTGATGAGGGTAGTGCAGTTGATGTGTATATGGACTTTCAAAAGGCATTTCACGAAGTACCACATAATAGACTTGTTAGCAAAATTAAATCCCATGGGATAAAGGGACAGTGGAAGTGTCGATACGAAATTGGCTAGGGGACAGAAAGCAGAGAGTATTAGGCGTTGGGACCGCTGCTCCTTTTAATATATATTAATGACCTGGACTTGGGTATACAGGGCATAATTTCAAAGTTTACAGATGACACGAAACTCAGAAATGTAGTAATCAATGAAGAGGATAGTAACAACAACAACAACGTGTATTTATATAGCGCCTTTAACATAGTAAAACATCCCAAGGCGCTGCACAGGAGTATTGTAAGACAAAAAATTTGACACCGAGCCACATAAGGATAACTTAGGGCAGGTGACCAAAAGCTTGGTCAAAGAGGTAGGTTTTAAGGAGCGTCTTAAAGGAGGAAAGAGAAGTAGTGAGGCAGAGAGGTTTAGGCAGGGAATTCCAGAGCTTAGGTCCTAGGCAACAGAAGGCACGGCCACCAATGGTTGAGCAATTATAATCAGGGGTGCTCAAGAGGGCAGAATTAGAGGAGCGCAGTTGTGGGGCTGAAGGAGATTATAGAGATAGGGAGGGGCGAGGCCATGGAGGGATTTGAAAACAGGGATGAGAATTTTGAAATCGAGGCGTTGCTTAACCGGGAGCCAATATAGATCAGCGAGCACAGGGGTGATGGGCAAACGGGACTTGGTGCGAGTTAGGACACGGGCAGCCGAGTTTTGGATGACCTCAAGTTTACGTAGGGTAGAATGTGGGAGGCCAGCCAGGAGTGCGTTGGAATAGTCAAGTCTAGAGGTAACAAATGCATGGATGAGGGTTTCAGCAGCGGATGAGCTGAGGCAAGGGCGGAGACGGGTGATGTTATGGAGGTGGAAATAGGCGGTCTTTGTTATGCTGCGGATATGTGGTCGGAAGCTCATTTCAGTATCAAATATGACACCAAGGTTGCGAACAGTGTGGTTCAGCCTCAGACAGATGTTAGGGAGAGGGATGGAGTCGGTGGCTAGGGAACGGAGTTTGTGGCGGGGACCGAAAACAATGGCTTCGGTCTTTCCAATATTTAATTGGAGAAAATTTCTGCTCATTCAGAACTGTGTGTCGGACAAGCAGTCTGACAATTTAGAGACCGTGGAAGGGTCGAGAGAAGAGGTAGAGGTAACAGACTTCAGGAGGACATAGACAGACTGGTGAAATGGGCAGACACATGGCAGATGAAATTTAACGCAGAGGAGTGTGAAGTGATACATTTTGGTAGGAAGAATGAGGAAAGACAATATAAACTAAAGGGTACAATTTTAAAGGGGCGGCAGGAACAGAGAGACCTGGAGGTGGCAAATCTTTGAAGGTGGCAGGACAAATTGAGGAGGCTGTCATAAAGCATTTGGGATCCTCAGCTTTTTTAAGCAAGGAAGTTATGCTAAATGTCTTCGGCAGCACCTCCTACACCCACAACCTCTACCACCTAGAAGGACTAGGGCAGCAGGCGCATGGGAACATCATCACCTCCAAGTTCCCCTCCAAATCACACACCATCCTGACTTGGAAATATATCGCTGTTCCTTTATCGTCACTGGGTCAAAATCCTGGAACTCCCTCCCTAACAGCACTATGGGAGAAACTTCATCATGTGGACTGCAGCGGTTCAAGAAGGCGGCTCACCACCACCTTCTCAAGGGCAATTAGGGATGGGCAATAAATGCTGGCCTTGCCAGCGACGCCCACATCCCAGGAACGAATGAAAAAAAAACTTCTATAAAACACTGATTATGCCCCAGCTGGAGTATTGTGTTCAATTCTGGGCACCGCACTTTAGGAAGGATATTAAGGCCTTAGAGAGGATGCAGAAGAGATTTACTAGAATGGTAGCAGGATTGAGGGACTTCAGTTACATGGAGAGATTGGAGAAGATAGTGTTGTTCTCCTTAGAGCAGAGAAGGTTAGTGGAAGATTTTATAGAGGTCTGCAAAATCATGAACGGTTTTGATCGAGTAAATAAAGAGAAACTGTTTCCAGTGGCAGAAGGGTCGGTAACCAGAGGGCACAAATTTAAGGTGATTGGCAAAAGAACTAGAGGCAACGTGATTAAACATTTTTACACAGTGAGTTGTTGTGATCTGGAATGTACTGCCTGAAAGCGCGGTGGAAGCAGATTCAATCGTAACTTTCAAAAGTAAATTGGATAAATACCTGGAGAAAAAAATTGCAGGGCTGTGAGGAAAGAGCGGGGGAGTGGGGCTCGTTAGACAACTGTACCAAAGAGCCGGCACAGGCTCGATGGGCCGAATAGCCTTCTGTGTGTATCATTCCAAGATTCTATGACTAAGCTTAAAGTGTGAATCAACTAGCCTTGACAGATGGCACAGAATGTTTCAGGAGGCTTCTTTGGAGCATGCCCAGTATAAAATGGAACATAAGTGTTCAGCGTGTATAGGCAGAGTACACGTAGGCCGGAATTTTCCCCTAAAAAAAACGGGTGGGTTTGGAGCGTGGGGGCAGTTAAAGTGTTAAAAATGGGATTCCCGACCTGATTCCGCCTCCAACTCACCCACTTTTGGTTTTGCCAGAGGCGGGACGGGGGGCAGGCGACCAACCCACTCCCAGGGGGCGTTACCTCAATTTAAAATTGTAATGAGGCGTGAAGCCTCTTTTTCCCCGTCCATTTTGTGTTTAACTGCCTGTGGACGGGTTTCACACAATTCGTGAAACCCGGCAGTTAAACAGAGGTGAGGCTGCTACATCCAGGAGGTAAGTGGCTTCATACCTACCTCCTGATTCCAGGGTCCCGACCATACCCACCCCCCCGCGATCAGGGACCCCCCCCACAAGACCTCTGATCACCCCTCCCCCCCCCCCCCCGGGCCTCTCCACCCACCGCCCCCCCCCCCGCCACAAACGATGATGATGAGGCCAGCCACGATCCTCCGGTGGCTAGCCCCAATTCTCTTTCCATTCCTGCCGATCCCCGGCCGACCGACCCCCCTCCGCCCCGATCCCTGGCCGACTCTCCCCCCACCCCCGATCCCTGTCCAACTCCCCCCCCGACCGATCTCCAACCCCTGCCGATCCTCTCCCCCCGATCTCCTACCCCCAATCGCCGACTCCTGCCAATCCTCTCCCCCACGATCCCTGACCTCCGACCCCTGCCGATCCTCCCCCCCCCCATGATCCCCGACTGATTGCCGACACCCCCTCCTGCGATGCCTCCCCCGACCGGCCCCTCGCTTCTGAGGCCTACCCGCCCGCAGCCAGCCTCTCAAGCTGGCTGGCTGCGGGCGGGAATCCGAGGCCTCGTATTCAAATCAAGCCTGGCTGTTAAAGTCGGCAGGTCCTGCGGGAAACCTGGCTTCCCAGGTTTCCCGCCTGCCTCGGAGGCCCCCCACCCACAACCTGCCTCCCTTGAGAAAATTCCAGCCTTAATCTCTTCAACCATATTTAAACTGAATTCAAACGACAGTGCTGTATCACATTGAATGTCTCCAAGCTCCTCACAAACTAATTAGATTTTGGCGTACAGTGACTTGTTACGAAAGCAAACGCAGCAACCATTTTGCACCAACAATGTCCCGCAAACAGTAATTAGATGAACAGTAGTTCAACTGTTTTTTGGCATCGTTGGTTGGGGGAGGAATGTTGGCCAGGCAACTCGGAGAACTCCCTGCTTCTCTTCTAATTGTGCTAAGGGACCTTTAACGCTTGAACTGGTAGACTGGACATTGGCTTAACATCTCATGAAAGAAGGCACCTCCTACAATGCAGCACTCCCTGAGCACTGCACTTGAGTGTCATCCTAGATTATGCATTCAAGGACAGGATACAGGATGGTTGATTGTGATCCCCCCACAGTTACATTGCCTCTCAGTACTCACTATCCAGGCTCACATATAACTAGCCACTTAAGTGAGCTAGCGGAGGACTACCAGCGTATGTGGATCACTGCAGCATGAGGTACCAAGGAAGGATAAGGAGAGACAATTGGAAAAATAAATGTTCTGCTCTTTGGATCATCTTTGTCCATGCTTTGTCCAAAAAAGAAAGCAGGTAGACAATCTAGTTGTTAGCCTCTGCTAATATGATATTTCAGCTGGTCGCTAAGTTGTGCACAAACATAGGCAAATAGATAGTGATCAGAATCATATGTTTAATAATTCAACATAACCTAAACACATTAACAAATGTATCTGCACCCCTGGATCTGTTATGAATCTGAACGTTTAAGGTATACTTTCACTATTCTTTTCCCCAAAATGTACTAGTTCATATTTCTCTCCATTGAACTGTACTTTCCACCTATCTACCCCACTCTGTTAATTCGTCTATTGCCTCCTGCAATCTCCCTCATTCTTCCTTACAGTTGCCATGCCTCTTAATTTGGTATCATCAGCTGACTTCAACATCATTCCTTTTCTGTATATGTTCATATCATTCATATAAATGGAAAACAAAAGATGTCCCAGCACAGATCCCTCGAGCACACCAGTACCCACATTCCCTCAATCTCAATATCCATTTACCCCCTACTCTGTGCTTTTTGTCCCTAGTCATCTCCCTATCCATGTGCCTACAATTAATATCATGTGCCTTAGTTTTTGTAAGAAATCTCTTATGCACTACCTTATCAAATGCTTTCTGAAAATCCATATGTACAACATCCAACACATTCCCTTATCTGTACAATCTGTGACTTCCTAAAAAAAATGGTCACGCACGACTTACCTCTTACAAATATTTGATGCTTGTCCCTGTTTAGCCCATGCTTCTCTAAATGTTCACTAATTTTATCCTGTAGTGTGGATTCTGGGAGAGGGTGGGGGGGGGGGGGGGGGGGGAATTTCTGCAGGGTTCTCCTGTTTGTCTGCCTTAACTTCGGAGGAAGAGGTGTGGAAATCCCCCAAAACTGAACTTCATCCCTTAGAAGTTTACCCACAATTCAGGTAAAACTAAGTGTTCCTATAATTTTCTCGCTCTTCCCTTTTCCTTTTAAGTAACATTTGCCACCTTCCAGGTGATTCGAATCACTATCCAGTGGCCTATGCTGGAAGTGCTCATATAAGCTCTGGCTGAGGAGAGGAATGCCCTGAAATTCAACATTAGGTATATCTTTGATGAATCTTTGATCTGTGATGAAACACTCTTACGACATTTCATCCAACTTAGAGAAATATAAGGGTAGATTTTCCTTTGCCCTGCGTCTCTGCATTTCCCATGCATAAGGACCCATTACCTCAACTCTTTGCACCCATTGTGCTTCTCCAGGATTTCTTGGGGTTTTTCCAGGATGGGTACCTGGGTCTCTGCTATTAGGTGTCAGCCTAACATTGGTATTTTAATGAGATGCGAAGAAATGTTCCAGATCTCCTACCTCTTTTTCCACTTGTTTGGCCCCGACAAAGAGTCTTTGGGGGGGACCCAAGAGCAGGTTGAAGGGCGGGCAAGTCTACAACATCTTTTGACACCCACCTACCCTTCCTCCCCAGGATAATCTGAAGGTCTCGGAGCTTTCTGGCTGCTCCTATTGCTGCTGTCCATCAGTAACTAGAGGAAGCGAATTGTTCAAACTGACCCATTCTTCCAACTGAAAGGACGTAGAGTAGCAGATGGCATCATGGACCAAAAGATTCAATACATTTTTTCCCCCAAAAAAATGATAGACCTTCATGTGCGAACCTCGACAGTGAATGTTACCACCCTATTCAATAATGGAGGGCGTTGATTCTGCTCTCACTACACATCCTGTCATGCACTTTCCAGCAGAAGCCACTAGATAGCAATCAGGAGCAGGAATTATCGCTGATTAACCCCTCTCCCTCCTTAGCACAGGAATAGTGGAGTAGATCTTGACTTTGTGCGATGCTGTAAAACAGGCGATGGCGAGTCGGCAGCCTGTTTTACATCTCTCCTGATTGTTATTTCCATTAAAGTCAACTTGTTGCCAACTCACTATCACCCGTTTTACACCATCACACAAAGTCAAGACCTGACCCAGTGAGCCCAAAGCAGCAGTGATATGCCACGCCAGGTGAAATTAGTTAACTCATCACAGACCATGACAGGAGCTTACAATATTCCAGCTTACTACAACAGCAGGCAGTGCCTTTACCAGCTAGGCCACAGGGGGAATCTATGGCTCAGACTCAACAATTAGCTGACTGTCTCTGTGAAGAATAGGGGGTTGTCACCTTTCAAATTATAAGAACGTTTTCTAACATCCATTTATTGATGAGATGTGGCTGGTCAGTTCAAGTTTGACTGCTGCACGCTGGGAGGGAATCTCTCAGCTGCCTGTGTCCATCTGCTGACTTGCTTTCACCATGTTGGGAGGATACATATCATTGTCTGGCATGAAAACTGTTACTTCACAGTCAGATGACCACCACTCGCCAGAGAGATGATATCCATGGCTTTTCAAACTCACTCAAGATGCAAGACTTTAGTCATATGCAAGTATGTTTTGATTGGAAAAGCAAGTAGAACCCAGTTACTTTATCCAGAGAACAGTCAATTTATGCTAAAGAGCTTGGTAGCATTATTTTTATATTCGTTCCGTGATGTGGGAGTCGCTGGCAAGGCCAGCATTTATTGCCCATCCCTAATTGCCCTTGAGAAGGTGGTGGTGAGTCGCCTTCTTGAACCGCTGCAGTCCTCGTGGTAAAGGTACTCCCACAGTGCTGTTAAGGAGGGAGTTCCAGGATTTTGACCCAGCGACGATGAAGGAACGGTGATATATTTCCAAGTCAGGATGGTGTGTGACTTGGAGGGGAACTTGGAGGTGATGGTGTTCCCATGCACCTGCTGCCCTTGTCCTTCTAGGTGGAAGAGGTCGCGGGTTTGGGAGGTGCTGCTGAAGAACCCTTGGCGAGTTGCTGCAGTGCATCTTGTAGATGGTACATACTGCAGCCACGGTACGCCGGTGGTGGAGGGAGTGAATGTTTAAGGTGGTGGATGGGGTGCCAATCAAGTGGGCTGCTTTGTCCTAGATGGTGTCAAACTTCGTGAGTGTTGTTGGAGCTGCACTTATCCAGGCAAGTGGAGAGTATTCCATCACACTCCTGACTTGTGCCTTGTAGATGGTGGAAAAGCTTTGGGGACTCACTGCAGAATATCCAGCCTCTGACCCACTCTTGTTACGACAGTATTTATGTGGTTGGTCCAGTTAAGTTTCTGATTAATGGTGACCCCCAGGATGTTGATGTCGTTGAATGTCAAGGGGAGGTGGTTAGACTCTCGCTTGTTAGAGATAAGTCATTGCCTGGCACTTGTGTGGCACGAATGTTACTTGCCACTTATCAGCCCAAGCTTGAATGTCATCCAGGTCTTGCTGCATGCGGGCATGGACTGCTTCATTTTCTGAGGAGTTGCGAATGGAACTGAACACTGTGCAATCATCAACGAACATCCCCACTTCTGACCTCAAGATGGAGGGAAGGTCATTGATGAAGCAGTTGAAGATGGTTGGGCCTAGGACACTGCCCTGAGGAACTCCTGCAGCAATGTCCTGGGGCTGTGATGATTGACCTCCAACAACCACATGTGTCAAAGAGTTTTGGTCTAGCATCTGGGTTGAGTTCAGGAAACCATCACTTTAACTTGATGAGATTTGTTTCACTATGGAAGATACTTTTTGATTTACTGTCTCCCAGTTTTGAACTTCAAAGTGTGTGAGAGGTATATCCCAGGCAGTGTGCTCCCAACTCTTTAGTTCTGAGCCCAATGAGATAGAGGCTGTAGGCTCCGTGTTGGTAGACAAAACCTTAAATTGTGTTGCAGATGCTGGTACAGGTTTAGTATTACTAAGAGAATTAGCAAAGCATTGCACCTTTTATTACTTTATTTACCAAAGGAGACAGAGGTCAAAAGTTCTGTAATCAAGTGAAATCTGCTGTATTGATTTCCCGCTATTGTCTACTTTTTATTTTTGATAAATTGGATTTGAAGTTTATAACCAAAGTCTCATGGTCTATAGAATGTTTATTCTTCCGCTATCTGAAGCTTATGCGAAAATGAGAGGCCTTGTGTCAAATGAGCCAACATTTGTCCCTCAACTAACATCACTAAAAAAAAGAGACTATCTGGTTATTATCGCATTGCTGTTAGTGGGACCTTGCTGTGCACAAATTGGCTACCATGTTTCCTACATTACAACGGTGACTACACTTAAAAGAAAAAGGTACTTAATTTGGCTGTAAAGTGTCCTGAGGTCGTGAAAGGCGTTATATAAATGCAAGTCTTTCTTTCTTTCGACTGAGTGAGTTTAGGCTGTTGCCACTCAGCCCCTCCCCACCCCTGTCCTAACAGTCTAAAGCACAAACTGTCCTCATTGTCTGCACATGAACAGAAAAAGAACCATGAAAAGGGTTACAACAAAATTCTTGATTAACGCTATCAATCTCTCGTTAAAGTAATGCAGAAAGAGTGCACTGTAGGCCTTTTCGATTAGTGGTTTTTGATGCCTAGAGGAACCAGTTGTGACATCAAGATAAGTAATTACACAACAAAAGAGCATTCAACTATTGATGCTGTGGGGCCATTTGTCATTCCATTCTTGACATCATAATCATCCTTGACCTTTGAACCTCAGAGGAGCTCCTAAACTGCTTCTCAAGGCATCCGCAGTGAACAATCAGTATCTGGGGCACTCGCTCGGAGGCCCGTCCCTGTCATGGGAACAGTTTCCGTATTTGTTCCCATACCAAAAGTTACAAAATTGGAACTGTTTTTTAACGATGAAGTGTATTTGGCTGGTGAGAATATCGATGGCAAAGTTGTCTTGGAGCTGAACGAGCCTTTGTTCCTTTATTCGGTGAAGTTGAAGGTAGCAGGCAAAGGATTTGTGGAGTGGATTGGGGAATCCAACGAAGATCTCGATTACAGCAGGAAAATCCACTGTAGTAATAAAGAAGATTATTTTCATCACATCTTCACACTGTGGGGAGCAGGTACAAAGTTGAGATCAATAACAGAAAACATATTACACCACAGTATGAGCCAGCTAGGGGCACCCTGATAAAGGGATTATTTAAACAAGGGGGTAGAAAAAGAACACCATGCCTTTCCTCCATTTCCTTTATATACTTTTGAAGCTTTAAAGTGCGAAGTCTGGAGTGTAATGTTTGTATTGTGATGGATGCACTGAGAGTTTTGGTAAATTTCCTGCAGTACAGTAAATTGGGGAAAGTGCTGGTGTGGTAGAAAAAATTAGCCCAGATTAGAATAAATTTGGGATGATTGTAATAAATTTGATTATGAATAAGGGTAATTGTAAGTATGACAGATACAGGAAGTAAATGTTATACTTATAGGAAGTGTGCACGATATACAAAACTTTTAATATATTATAGGCAAAACACTCAATGTCTGAAATAAAATAGTTTTTCTGTTTTTAGCTAGTTCCTTTGGTGTCATAAAGAAAGACTTGCATTTATATAGCGCCTTTCATGACCTCAGGATGTCCCAAAGTGCATTACAGCCAATGAAGTACTTTTTGAAGTGTAGTCACTGTTTTAATGTAGGAAATGCGGCAGCCAATTTGTGCATAGCAAGGTCCCACAAACAGCAATGTGATAATGATCAGATAATCTGCTTTTTAGTGATGTTGGTTGAGGGATAAATATTGGCTAGGACACTGAGGAGAACTCCCTGCTCTTCTTCGAAATAGTGCCATTGGATCTTTTACGTCCACCTGAGAGAGCAGACGCAGCCTCGATTTAACGTCCCATCCGAAAGACGGCACCTCTGACAGTGCAGCACTGAAGTGTCAGCCTAGATTTCGGTGCTTAAGTCGCTGGAGTGGGATTTGAATCACACAACCTTCTGACTCAGAGGTGACACCTAAAAAACATATTGAAAAAACTCAAAACATAACCTCAATCTATCACTGTTTATTTCTTTGAAGACAAAAGTCATAACGTATTACATCAGTCCTCTGATTCCCACGCCCACCCCATTGCCCAACCTCCCTCTCGCCCCAAGCCTCCAATCCCCAGTCTCTACCTCTGCCCCTGAATGCCCATTCCCGTCTCCACTTCTCCCAAAGCCCCCATTCCCCATCTCTCCCCCATTCCCCATTCTCTCCCTCTCCCCATTCCCCAGTCTCCACCTCTCTCCCATTCTCTCCCTCTCCCCATTCTCTCCCTCTCCCCCATTCCCCACCTCTCCCCCATTCCCCATTCTCTCCCTCTCCCCCATTCCCCAGTCTCCACCTCTCCCCCATTCCCCAGTCTCCACCTCTCCCCCATTCCCCAACCTCTCCCACAGCCCCCATTCCCCACCTCTCCCCCATTCCCCATTCTCTCCCTCTCCCCCATTCCCCAGTCTCCACCTCTCCCCAACCTCTCCCACAGCCCCCATTCCCCACCTGTCCCGATTCCCGAGCCTCTCCCCCTGACCGCTCGGGGCTCTCTGCGGGTGCCGGCACTGAGCAGCAGCCGGTGACCAGCAGTTTCACCTGGCGTCTGACTCCCGACGCCAGGCGAGCAGTTAGTAATTATTTACAATTATTTCACACACCGTGGGCGCATTGCGGAGGGATATTTAACTCGCTGATCTCCTGGGTTGCTGAAGGCAATGCTTGAGACAGGAACCGCCGATTCCGGGAAACTCCCGGTCAATCCGATGGGTTAGGAACCTTAGATATCGGGTCAGATGTCTTTCAGGCGCCTTGGTTGGTTGGCGGGGAGATGCTGATCCCCGAAATTGGCCCTCGTTGCGTCAGTTTTATGCTCATGAAACAGGCAGAACTATGGATTACACCAAATTGGGATTAATTAATACAGAGGAGGACATAAGAAATAGGAGCAGGAGTAGGCCATTTGGCCCTTCGAGCCTGCTCCACCATTCAACAAGATCATGGCTGATCTTCTACCTCAACTCCACCTTCCAGCACCATCCCCATATCCCTTGATTCCCAAAAATTTATTGACCTCTGTCTTGAATATACTCAAGGACTGAACATCCACAGCTCTCTGGGGTAGAGAATTCCTAAGATTCACAACCCTTTGAAGAAATTTCTCCTCATCTCAGTTCTAAATGGCCGACCCTTTATTCTGTGACTGTGACCCTGCGTTCTAGATTCCCCAGCCAGGGGAAACATTTTCCCAGCATCAACCCTGTCAAGCCCCTTAAGAATTTTATATGTTTCAATTAGATCATCTCTCATTCTTCTAAACTCTAAGGAATATAGGCCTAGTCTACTCAATCACTCCTCATAGGGAAATCCCTCATCCCAGGAACCAGTCTAGTGAACCTTCGTTGCACTCCCTCTAAGGCAAATATGTCTTTCCTTAGGTAAGGAGACCAGAACTGTACACAGTACTCCAGGTGTGGCCTCACCAATGCCCTGTATAATTGTAGTATGACTTCTTTACTCTTATACTCTAATCCCTTTGTAACAAAAGTTAACATACCATTTGCTTTCCTAATTGTTTGCTGTACTTGCATGTTAACTTTCTGTGATTCATGTACAAGGATACCCAGGTCCCTCTGAGCGCAAACATTTCCCAATCTCTCACCATTCAAAAAATATTCTGCTTTTTTGTTTTTCCTACCAAAGTAGATAACTTCACACTCCCCCACATTGTATTCCATTTGTCATGTTCTTGCCCACACAGTCAACCTGTCTATATCTCTCTGCAGCCTCTTTATGTCCTCCTCACAGCTTACTTTCCCACCTAACTTTGTATCATCAGCAAACTTGGATACGTTACACTCAGTCCCTTCATCTAAGTCATTAATATAGATTGTAAGTAGCTGAGGCCCAAGCACTGATCCTTGCGGTACCCCACTAGTTACAGCCTGCCAATCTGAAAAAGTCCCATTTATTCCTACTCTCTGTTTTCTGTCCATTAACCAATCCTCAATTCATGCTAATATATTACCCACAATATCACGAGTCCTAATTTTGTGCAATAACCTCTTGTGTGGCACCTTATCGAATGCTTTTTGAAAATCCAAATACACTACATCCACTGGTTCCCCCTTATCCATCCTACTAGTTACATCTTCAAAATCTCTAACAGATTTGTCAAACACGATTTTTGCACCCTCTCTAGTGCCTCTATATCCTTTTTATGATATGGCAACCAGAACTGTATGCAATACTTTAAGTGTGGTCTAACCAAGGTTCGATACAGGTTTAGCATAACTTCCCTACTTTTCAATTCTATCCCTCTAGAAATAAACCCTAGTGCTTGGTTTGCTTTTTTATGGCCTTGCTAACCTGTGGCGCAACTTTTAGTGATTTGTGTATTTGTACTCCGAGATCCTTTTGTTCCTCTACCCCACCTAGACCCGCACCCTCCAAGTGATAAGTGACCTTCCTATTCTTCCTACCAAAATGTAATACCTCACATTTATCTGTGTTGAACTTCATTTGCCAATTATTTGCCCATTCTGCAAGTTTATCCTGTAATTTATTGCAGTCCTCCTCAGTATTGTAAATTGTGAACAGCAGTGATCCCATTCACTCCCTCCACCACCAGCGAACCGTGGCTGCAGTGTGTACCATCTACAAGATGCACTGCAGCAACTCGCCAAGGTTTCTTCGACAGCACCTCCCAAACCCGCGACCTCTACCACCTAGAAGGACAAGGGCAGCAGGCGCATGGGAACACCACCACCTCCAAGTTCCCCTCCAAGTCACACACCATCCTGACTTGGAAGTATATCACCGCTCCTTCATTACCGCTGGGTCAAAATCCTGGAACTCCCTCCCCAGCAGCACTGTGGGAGTACCTTCACCACACGGACTGCAGCGGTTCAAGAATACGGCTCACCACCACCTTCTCAAGGGCAATTAGGGATGGGCAATAAATGCTGGCCTTGCCAGCGACACCCACATTCCGTGAATGAATAAAAAAATGGGTGTGTAATTGGCAAATGAATATCAATATAGATAAGTGTAAGTTAGTACATTTTGGTAGGAAGATTAAGCAGGCCACATACTGCTTGGATAATAGATATCTAAATGGGGTAGAGGAACAGAGGGATCGGGGGGAACAGAGGGATCTGGGGGGTACAGATACACAGATCACTAAAAGTAGCAACGCAGGTTAGTAAGGCCATTAAAAAAAAGCAAACAAAGCACTGGGGTTCATTTCTAGAGGGATAGAATTAAAAAGCAGCAAAATTATGTTAAACCTGTAAAGAACCTTGGTTAGACCACACTTGGAGTACTGTGAACAGTTCTGGTCTCCATATTATAAAAAGGATATAGAGGCACTGGAGAAGGTGCAGCAAAGATTTACTAGAATGGAACCAGAACTGAGAGGTGATAATGATCAGGAAAGATTGAACAGGCTGGGGATCTTTTCTTTAGAAACGAGAAGACTGAGGGATGACCTGATAGAGGTCTTAAACATTATGAAAGGGTTTGATAGGGTAGACGTAGAGAAGATGTTTCCACTTGTGGGCAAGACCAGAACTGGGGGCCATAAATATAAGTTAGTTACTAATAAATCCAATAAGGAATTCAGGAGCAACTTCTCTACACAGAGAGTGGTGAGAATGTGGAACTCGCTCCCACAGGGAGTAGTTGAGGTGAATAGCATTGATGCGTTTAAGGGGAAGCAAGATAAGCCCATGAGGGAGAAAGGAATAGAGGGTTATGGTGCTGGGGCTAGATGAAGAAGGGTGTGAGGAGGCTCGTACGGAGCATAAACACTGGCATGGACTTGTTGGACTGAATGGCTTACTTCTGTGCTGTAAATATATTGTAATACTTTGTAACAAGGTCCAATTTCTACCCCATTATCTTACTTTCTAAAGAAGCAGTAATCCGATCTTGCCACTGAGATATGGATCGCAAACCGCTTGACCTTTGCTCTCGTGGTTAAAGGTTACTCTATAACCAGAAGGTGTAATCTGTCTCTGAACTGTCACAGAGGCAGCATGTGGCATTTTAAAACTCACCTTTTGTATTATACAATCAAACTTTGATTTGCATTAAGAAGGTGTTGATAAAATCTAAATGAAATAGCAAAGGAAGAGCAGCAGAACTATTCCACGTACACAGCAGCACAGAGCAGAGAGGAAAAACAGAGAAACCAAGTGCAGAGAGGCACGGAGTACAGCAGACAGCACAGGAGAACAGAGCAATGCAGGCATAGCCATGTTATGCGAGCAGCCACAAGACGTCCCAGTTATGTAAAATCATAGAATCGTAGAACGGTTACAGCACGGAAGGAGGCCATTCGGCCCGTCAAGCCCGTGCCGGCTCTCTGCAAGAGCACTCCAGCTAGTTCCACTCCCCCGCCCATTCCCTGTAGCCCTGCAATTTTTTTTCCTTCAGGTACTTATCCATTTCCCTTTTGAAAACCATGATTGAATCTGCCTCCACCGCCCTTTCAGGCAGTGCATTCCAGATCCTAACCACTTGCTGCGTAAAAAAGCTTTTCTTCATATCGCCTTTGGTTCTAATGACCAATCACCTTAAATCTGTGTCCTCTGGTTCTCGACCCTTCCGCCAATGGGAAGAGTTTCTCTCTATCTACTCTGTCTAGACCCTTCATGATTTTGAACACCTCTATAAAATCTCCTCTCAACCTTCTCTGCTCTAAGGAGAATAACCCCAGCTTCTCCAGTCTATCCACGTAACTGAAGTCTCTCATCCCTGGAACCATTCTTGTAAATCTTTCTGCACCTTCTCTAAGGCCTCATGGAGGAGCATTTACAAGGGGAAGAGGAGGAGAGAGCAGGAGACAAGAACGATTAAGGGATGATAAGGGGAGAGGGATTTAAAGGCACAGGTTTTTCAGAAGATAAAACAGGGGAGCTGGAGGCAATCATGCATTACGAGGAACCAGACATAGTAGGGATTACTGAGACATGGCTACAGAAAAATCAGGACTGGGAATTAAACATTGCAGGGTATAACATATTTAGAAAAGATAGGGAGGGAAAAAGGGGAGGTGGAGTAGCTGTACTTATTAGGGATAACATAATGGCAGTAGAAAAAAGTGATGCAGATATTAGCAAGGCAAAAATAGAATCCATATGGATAGAGATAAAAGATAATAAAGGATCAATCACACTAATAGGCGTAGTCTACAGACCACCTAATAGTGGAAGGGAGGTGGAGTAAGAAATATGCAGACAAATTAGGGAAATGAATAAAAAACAGAATAATAATCATGGGGGGATTTCAATTACCCCGATATTAATTGGACAGAAGAGGTAGGTAAAGGGGATAAGGGAATGGAGTTCCTACAATGTGTACAGGACTGCTTTCTAACCCAATATGTAAAAAGCCCAACAAGGGAGGATTCGCTATTGGATCTACTAATGGGGAATGAACCAGAGCAGATAAGAGAAGTAAAAGTAGGGGAACATCTAGGGAATAGTGACCATAATATAATACGCTTTAAGATGATAATTGAGAAGGACATAAGTATGATGAAAACCAGGTTAATAGATTGGAGAAAAGTTGATTTTGAGGGGCTGAGAATAGAACTTGAGACAAAAAATGGGCAACAATATTGGCAAACAACGATGTAGAACAGCAATGGAAAACATTTAAAACGATGTTCAACAGAGTGCAGGAAAAATATATTCCACTGAAAGGAAAGAACAAGCTAAACAATAATGAGACTCCATGGATGAATAAAGCCATAAGGGAACAATTGAGGGTAAGGAAAGAGACATACATTAAGTATATAGACAGCAGGGGAGTGCATGATAAGACAATTAGGGAGGCAAAGAGGAACTATGAAATTAAATTATCAAGGAACATAAAAATAGGGAGGTATTGCTTCAGTTGTACAGGGTATTGGTGAGACCGCACCTGGAATACTGCATACAGTTTTGGTGTCCATACTTAAGAAAAGACATACTTGCTCTCGAGTCAGTACAAAGAAGGTTCACTCGGTTAATCCCCGGGATGAGGGGATGGACATATGAGGAGAGGTTGGGTAGATTGGGACTATACTCATTGGAGTTCAGAAGAATGAGAGGCGATCTTATTGAAACATATAAGATTGTGAAGGGGTTGGATCGGGTGGATGCGGGGAGGATGTTCCCGATGATGGGTGAAACTAGAACTAGGGGGCATAGTCTTAGAATAAGGGGCTGCTCTTTCAAAACTGAGATGAGAAGGAACTACTTCACTCAGAGGGTGGTAGGTCCATGGAATATGCTGCCCCAAAAAGCTGTAGAAGCTACATCATTACATAAATTTAAAACAGAAATAGACAGTTTCCTAGAAGTAAAGGGAATTAAGGGTTACGGGGAGCGGGCAGGAATTTGGACATGCGTCTAGGTTCGGATCGGTCATAGCCCTGTGGGTAGCGTAGCGGGCCCAGGGGCCGTGTAGCCTGATCCTGCTCCTATTTCGTGTGTCCAATTCTGTTAGGTTCAGGAGATGGTTCTGTGATAGTAGATTGGCGGTTAGGATCAGATCAGCCATGATCTTATTGAATGGCGGAGCAGGCTCGAGGGGCCAATTGGCCTACTCCTGCTCCTACTTCTTATGTTCTTATGTTCTTAAAATAGTAAAATATTTTACAGGCACACCAATAAAAAAAGGAAGGCTGGGATGGGAATAGGGCCATTAAAGGATAGACAGGATAATACCACAGGTAATGATAGAGAGATGGCAGAAATATTAAATAATTATTTTGCTTCAGTATTTACCAGGGAGATAGAACAGGTGGACATGACATTGGATGATGAGATTAGTAATGAGATAAGTGCATTTAAAATTAAAAAAGGGGAAATATTAAATAAACTAATCAAACTCAAAGAGGATAAAACTCCATGTCCGGATGGATTGCATCCACGCATTTTAAAAGAATCTAGAGAAGAGATAGCAGAGGCATTACTACACATATTTAATAATTCGTTAGAAAAAGGTGCAGTGCCAGAGGACTGGCGGATAGCTAACGTAATACCGATATTTAAGAAGGTGGATAGAACATTTCCAGGGAATTATAGACCAGTCAGCTTAACATCGGTGGTAGGAAATATAATGGAATCCCTACTAAAGGAGAAAATAGAAGAACATCTAGAAACCAAAAATATAATAATGAATAGTCAGCATGGATTTCAAAAGGGAAAGTCTTGCTTGACCAACCTTATTGATTTTTTGTAGGGGTAACAGAAAGTGTAGACAATGGTAATGCAGTAGATGTAATTTATCTGGATTTTCAAAAGGCCTTTGATAAGGTACCACATAATAGACTGATGAACAAGGTCAGAGAATGCAGAGTCAGGGGACAAGTAGCAGAATGGATTGCTGGCTGGCTTCAGGACAGAAAGCAGAGAGTAGGAGTAAAGGGTAGCTATTCACAGTGGTAGAAGGTGGGTAGTGGTGTTCCACAAGGATCAGTGCTGGGACCACTGCTGTTCACAATTTACATTAACGATTTAGACTTTGGAATCAAAAACGCAATTTCTGAATTTGCGGATGACACCAAATTGGGGGGGATAGTCAATACTGAGGAGGACTGCAACAAATTACAGGAGGACATTAATAATCTTGCAGAACGGGCATATAATTGGCAAATGAAGTTCAACACAGACAAATGTGAGGTATTACACTTTGGTCGGAAGAATAGGGATGTCACTTATCACTTGGAGGGTGGGAGTTTAGGTGGGGTAGAGGAACAAAGGGATCTCGGAGTACAAATACACAAATCACTAAAAGTTGCGACACAGGTTAGCAATGGCATAAAAAAAAGCAAACTAAGCACTAGGATTTTTTTTGTAAAGGTATAGAATTGAAAAGTAGGGAAGTTATGCTAAACCTGTATCGAACTTTGGTTAGACCACACTTAGAGTACCGCGTGCAGTTCTGGTCGCCATATTATAAAAACTATATAGAGGCACTGGAGAGGGTGCAGAGAAGATTTACAAGGATGATACCAGAAATACGAGGGTATACATATCAGTAAAGGATGAACAGGCTGGGTCTCTTTTCTCTTGAAAAAAGAAGGCTGAGGGGTGACCTAATAGAGGCCTTTAAAATTATGAAAAATGTTGATAGAGTGGAAACAGAGCGAATGTTTCCACTTGTGGGGAAGAGCATAACTAGAGGCCATCAATATAAGATAGTCACCAAGAAATCCAATGGGGAATTCAGAAGAAACTTCTTTACACAGAGAGTGGGAAGAATGTGGAACTCGCTACCACAGGGAGTGGTTGAAGCGAATAGTGTCGATTCATTTAAGGGGAGGCTGGACAAACATATGAGGGAGAAGGGAATAGAGGGTTACGCTGATAGATTTAGATGAGGAAAGACGGGAGGAAGCTCAATTGGAGCATAAACACTGGCATGGACTGGTTGGGCCGAATGGCCTGTTTTTGTGCCGTATATCCTGTGTAATCCTATTTAATTTTGAAGGAAATGATAAAGGTAGCAAAAACTACTTGCATTTATATAGCGTCTTTAATGTAGGAAAGTATCCCAAGGTCTTTCACAGTTGGCGGTCAGACCAAAGAAGAAGTAAGAGTTGGTCAAAAGCAATGTTGGAGAGATAGGTTTTAAGGAGGATTTTGAAAGTAAGGAGTGAGTTTCAGAGTGTGGGGGCAAGATGGCTGAAGATGTTGGAGCAGAAGGACAGGGGTGGGGGGAGGGGGCTGAACTTGTGGTAGGTGAGGCTTGGAAGAGTGGAGGGCATGGACAGGACAAAGCCACACAGAATAAAGTAATCAAAGCACAGAGTGCAGTACATAGCACAACAAAAAGAAAGGCTTGCATTTATATAGCACCTTTCACAGCCTCAGGACATCCCAAACGCTTTACAGCCAATGAAGTACTTTTTGAAGTGTAGTCACTGTTGTAATGTAGGAAACGCGGCAGCCAATTTACACACAGCAAGCTCCCGTTTTCAGCAATGAGATAATGATCAGATCATCTATTTTAGTGATATTGGTTGCGGGATAAATATTGGCCAGGACATCAGGAAGAACTCCCCTGCTCTTCTTCGAAATAGTGCCATGCGATCTTTTACGTCCCCCCGAGAGAGCAGATAGGACCTCGGTTTAATGTCTCATCCGAAAGACGGCACCTCTGACAGTGCAGCACTCCCTCAGCACAGCACAGGGGCATCAGCCTAGATTTTGTGCTCAAGTCTCTGGAGTGGGACTTGAATCCACAACCTTCTGACTCAGAGGTGAGAGTGCTACCCACTGGGCCATGGCTGACAATATGCAGAGTATACAGTATACAGAGAATAGAGCACACAGAGTATAACAGTATACAGAGCAGGGCACATTGCAGCATCCAGCAACACTGAAAGGAGCAGCCCAGAACAGAACAGCATGGAGTAGGACGCTGTAATGCAGAGAAGCAGAAGCTGTATTTTGCCTAACTTAAATAGGACTTTGAAGCCATTGGGCTGGATTTTCATAGACCCGTGGAGGCGGGTTTGGAGGCGTGTGGGGGGTTAAAATTGCGAAAAGTGGCAGGCGGACCCGATCCCGCCTCCATTCCGCCTCCACGCAATTTTGATGAAATCGTGTGCGGTGGTCCCGTCTCCAAGAGGCGGGAGAGGCCATTAAAGCCCTTAACAAGCCCTAAATTGGCTCTGTAATGCCATTTTGAAACATTTTAGCTAGTTTAACCCTTTTCCCACGTGAAGCACGTCTGATCTGAAACACGCCAGTGAAACCTGGCGGGAGCACGAGTGGATAGCTGACTATCAGCTGCAGGTCCACTATTACAACGGAGATGTGATGAAGGTAGTAGTAGTATTAGGTCTGAAAGTCGCCTCTGATGCTGCTGCATTGAATGTCTTCAGAGACTGCCTGGCCTTTGCTGTGAGAGGACCTGGATGCAAAAAGAATTCTCTCTCTCTCTCCCCTGCTCATTTTGCATCCAGGTCCTCTCACAGCAAAGGCCAGGCAGTCTCTGACCTGCAATGCAGCAACAATGATGACATCATCAGGGGCGACTTTCAGACTGAAACCACTAATTGGTTCATGGGTTCCCACATGCTGGAACTCAATTGCCCAATTAAGTGAAAATTGCATCAATCTCCCACATCCAATTGCAGGCGGGTGGATAACACGAAATGCGGATGACACGACCCCAACCCGCCCCAGTATCAAAATCCAGCCCACTGTGTCCACAACACAAAATGTAGATTTTTTTACTTTGGACAATTGTCACCACCTTCCACCCTCAGCATATATAAGAACCACCAGAAATGCACGTTAAATGCACCTCATTACACTGCAATTCTCCAGTGCATTACAACGCTTTCCTACATTACAACAGTGACTACAATTCCAAAGTACTTCATTGGCTGTAAAGCGCTTTGGGATATCCTGAGGTCGTGAAAGACGCTGTATAAATGCAAGTCTGTCTTTCTTTATTCTTCATTGCAGGAACAAATAGGTTCACCAGCACTGCTGTCGCCCATCACCACTGAGCAGGTGCACCCTATAAAACTATATCGGTTGTATGCGGTACAGCGGCTGCAATGCACCGGGGCACAGTAGGGAAGGATGTGGGTTTGTGCCCGTGACTGCACATGATGGCTGCCTGATGTCGGGCGACGGTAATGAGCGGAGGCCTAGTGCCTTCCTACAGCCAGGGACGGAGAGAAAGTTCCAGGGAGCTTAGTCCCAGGCAGCCGTTAACGGGTGGCACTGTCCTTCTATTCTTCATTGAAAGAGGAAGGTGTATTTTGTGCATTAAATTGTTTGAAATCTTTCAGTCGCTGTGTTTTGGGTGGTGCACGGCTCAGGGTGATTTCCCCTATCAGCTGGGTTTTTGGGGGATCGGAAGGCAACCTCATTATGGTATCAATGTGTGCTTGAAGCCAGACGAGAGAAAATCAGGGTGGGATCTTACTGATGTAGTCAAGATCCTTAAGATGTTGCCAAGCTGAACTCTGAAAAACTGTTCATCACGGCCCAAAGAATGGCAAGGAGGGGGCATGTGATGGAGCTCAGAAAAGGGAAGGTAAATGGACAAATCAAATATAACTACTTCGCACAGAGGATGGCTGTTTGGAATGGGTTGCATAGGGAGGCAATCCAGGTTGATTCCAACAGCAATTTTAAGAGAGAGATGGACAGGCATTTTGCAAGAAAACGAGGGCTATCAGTAGTGTATTCTGTTTTTCAACTCAGAAGCTGGGCAGATGGACAGAAATTTTCCAGTCTTGTGCTTCCCTACGGCCTTATGTTACTGTGTAAGGACTTTAAAGTTAAACTCTGTCTCGCTACTGCCCCCTGCTGCCCTCCTCTTGCATTAGACCGTGGTTTTTCAATAATAATTTATTGATTCTCGTGGTTTTGTTTACGAGAGTGAATCTAAACAGGAAATACCTGAATTAGTGAAAAGAAAGGATTCTCTATGCGGAAGTACGTCCAGTGCAGAGTGTTAGGAAAAATATTAATTGCTAACATTATGAAAATGCAACCATTTTAGGTCAGTTGGATCTTACAAATGTTCATTTAAGGGCAGCAAGGCCTATGCATTGTTTGGGGATAGGGGGAATGGGGGGATGGTGTGGGATGTTCAGAGGACTGACACCATTCTTCTTACAGGGGCAGCTGTGGCTCAGTTGGTAGCACTCTTGCCTCTGGGTCAGAAGGTTGTGAGTTCCAGAGACTGTGAATATTAAGAAAAAAATCTAGGCTGACACTCCAGTGCAGTACTGAAAGAGTGCTGCACTGTCGGAGCTGCCGTCCTTTCAGATGAGACGTTAAACCGAGGACCTGTCTGCCCTCACAGATGGACGTAAAAGATCCTTTGGCGCTATTTTCAAAGAAGAGCTGGGGAGCTATCCCTGGTGTCCTGGGGCCAATTTTCATCCCTCAATCAACATCACTAAAAACAGATTATTTGGCCATTATCACATTTGCTGTTTGTGGGAGCTTGCTGTGCGCAAATTGGCTGCCACGTTTCCTACATTATAACAGTGACTACACTTCAAAAAGTACTTAATTGGCTGTAAAGCGTTTGGGACGTCCAGGTGGTCGTGAAATGTAAAATACATGTCTTCTTCAGCTTGACAATCTGATAGTGGTTGTTCATTTAATAACACTGCAATACTTGAACGGTCCCAGATACGGTTGGAGCAACAGGCGGGGAGGATACAATTAGGCAAGGAAAAATTCAAACAGGGTTCTTGCTCCTGATTGTTATCCATTGACACCTCCCCACCGCCCCCCCCCCCACAATATGTGTGGACATTGGGTGAAAACGAGCCCATTCTTGGCTGTGATCCTGTCTACAGTTGAATGGACTGCTGGCACTCACTGTCGCAGCTCACCCATGAAGAGTGGTCATTTGGGTTCAGGTACCTGAGCTTGCTGACGTCGTGGAACCTCACGCCGACACAGCAGCGTCTTCAGGAGAAGGGAACTAAAAAGAGGACACGGTTCCACTGAGCAATGCTGCATCATCAGCACGGCCTGTCTTGCACTGACATGCAAGATTATTTATTTATATTACATCCAACACTTGAACACTGCTCCTATATCTTCGAGCACGTCTCTCACACTTCTGGATATGATAAAGGAAAAGCTTCAACTGAGAGGGGAACCTCCAGCCTCCAACTTCTCTCTCCATCATCATCATTTTTGCCTCTCTATTTTATCAGTGTTGCCTCAGTCATCGCTCCACTGAATGTTCCTTTCTCGTTCCTCCTCAGCTCCAAGTGTCACATGTCACACACTCTTCCTCCTCCTTGCATTCTTTTCTGGGACCTCAATACATTTACCACCCTCTTCCTTTCCTCTACAACCTTCAAAAGCCAGGATTTGTGAGTCTTAACCACCATGTCTTGATTAATTCAAGTCAGAGAGCGATAGATTTTTTGATATTCAGGGAATCAAGGGATATGGGGATAGTGCGGGAAGGTGGAGATGAGGTAGAAGATCAGCCATGATCTTTTTGAATGGAGGAGCAGGCTCAAAGGGCCTGAATGGCCTACTCCTGCTCCTAGTTCTTATGTTTATCTCATCTCTCCTCCTACTCATTGAAGCAGAAGAATATGCATTAAGGGGAAGCTGGATAAACACATGAGGAAGAAAGGATTAGGAGGATATGCTGATAGGGTGAGATGAAGAGAGGTGGGAGGAGGCTCGTGTGAGGCATAAATACCGGCATGAACCTGCTGGGCCGAATGACTGCACATTCTATATAATTCTATGTAAGATGCTAAACTTTGGGGAGACAGCAGGGCAAGTTTGGATTGCTCTAGCAAAGATCCGACCCAGACACAATGGGCTAAATGGCCTCCTTCTGTACTTTCAACTTTTATAGTTCTGCGGTTTTCAGTCTTGGTGGTGTGCTGCACTAAGGGCCTTGGCCCTTCACCTAGATTTCTCAATTAAAATAAAGATATCGGCTCCTGGTGCTGTGTTGGTCACAAAGTCTTTGCAGTTTACAGCTCACTCATGAGGCATTGATGAATCATATTGTCCCAGACCGGAGTACATTGTCAGCCGTGGTTCAGTGGTAGCACTCTCACCTCTGAGTCAGAACGTTGTGGGTGCAAGTCGCAACCAAGAGACTTGAGCATAAAATCTAGCCTGATGCTCTTGCAGTACTGAGGGAGCGCTGCACTGTCGGAAGTGTCATCTTTCAGATGAGATGTTAAACTGAGGGCACGTCTGCTCTCTCAGGTGGACATAAAAGATCCCATGGCACTATTTTGAAGAAAGGTAGGGGGGTGTTCTCCTCGGTGTCCTGGCCGACATCACTATAACAGATTATCTGGTAATTTACCACATTGCTGTTTGTGGGATCTCGCTGTGTGCAAAGTGGCTGCCACATTTCCTACATTATAACAGTGACTACACTTCAAAAGTACTTCATTGGCTGTAAAGCACTTTGGGACATCCTGATGTTGTGAAATGCGTGATATAAATGCAAGTCTTTCTTTCAATTGCCAGCTTTTACCTAACATGCACAGTCTGAACACAACATCCACCTTTTCTCCACAGATCACGATGCTGAAGGATTGGAACAGGTCCTGCACGCTGGCCCCCACATCTTCCAGTTCAGCTATAAACTAGACAACGCCCTTCCGTCTAGCTTTAAAGGCAGTCATGGGAGAATCCGTTATTATGTGCGGGCGTTCTGCACGGCAACCGGAGGAACTCTAGCACAGGTGGAGAAGGACTTGAAAGTACAGGAAACGTTCAACCTTAATCTTGACCCCAGTAACAAGGTACCTACTGGTTGGGAGGGATTCTAGGATTGGTGTAAACTGTTAGTAGCAGAGCAGACAGTACACACCTGACCTCCAGTTTTGTCTCCAATCTACTGAAGGCACTTGCTCCTACTGGGTTATAATTGCAATGGGTGGGTTCGGGGGGCTCCTGTATCTTGGCTGAGTGACTATTCTTCACGTGTGAGCCTCGACAGTGAACGTTGGCAAGATATTAAACTGTCACAGCCAAGCCCCATCCTGTCCGCAGCCAATAACTACATTCACTCCCTCTACCACCGGCGCACCGTGACTGCAGTGTGTACCATCTACAAGATGCACTGCAGCAACTCGCCAAGGCTTCTTCGGCAGCACCTCCAAAACCCACGACCTCTTCCACCTATAAGAACAAGGGCGGCAGATGCATGGGAACACCATCACCTCCCAAGTTCCCCTCCAAGTCACATTCCATCCTGACTTGGAAGTATATCGCCGATCCTTCATCGTCGCTGGGTCAAAATCCTGGAACTCCCTCCCTAACAGCACTGTGGGAGCACCTTCACCACATGGACTTCAGCGGTTCAAGAAGGCGGCTCACCACCACCTTCTCAAGGGCAACTAGGAATGGGCAATAAATGCTGGCCTTGCCAGTGACGCCCACATCCCATGAACGAATAAAAAAAAAGTCACTAGACGGTGATTGTGTGCAGAGCTCTGACTGTTTTTTTGTCCTCCATAGCCCAGGAATGCTGAGGCCTATCGTAGCGCTCCTACTTTTACCCCAGTCCAGCTTGGCTATTGTGCCACAAACCAGGGTTCAAACCTGCATCTTCATGGCCTGTATGCCTCAATACCACAACAGGCATCTGGTCATCTCATTTAAGGTAATGGTTTCACCTCTTTATGTCCAGCCCACTGACTATGGCAATGGTCTAAGAACAAGCTGCCTACTTGTCCTCTTGCACCTGTGAAATGATGTATTTGCATCTAACATTAGAAAAAAAAAAGTTACTTAATAATAATAATAATCTTGATCCAATCCTGATTTTATGCCGACATGCTGCTAAACAGTAGGAATGTATGGGATGCGACTGAGATATTTGGAGTTATGAGCCAGTAACAGATTTGTGAGTTGACAGTAGTTTCAATGAAATAAAATCAGAAAATGCAGGAAAGACACAGTAAAGACCTCGGGACATCCCAAAGCGCTTTACAGCCAACAAAGTACTTTTGAAGTGGAGTCACTGTTGTAATGCAGAAAATGGGGCAGCCAATTTGTCCACAGCAAGCTCCTACAAACAGCGATGTAATAAAATTAAATGACCAGAGAATCTGTTTTTAGTGATGTTGGTAAAGGGATAAATATTGGCCAGAACACTGGGGAGAACTTCCCAGCTCTTCTTTGAAATAGTGCCATGGGATTGTTTATGTCCACTTGAGAGAGCAGATGGGGCCTCGGTTAAACGTCTCATCCAAAAGACGGCACCTCCGACAGTGCAGCGTTGGCTACCTCAGTACTGCACTGGGGGGTCAGCCTAGATTTTGTGCTCAACTCTCTGGAATAGGATTTGAATCCACAACCTTCGAAGTCAGAATGCTGCCACTGAGCTAAGACTGACCATTCAACATCTGTAAAGAGAAAAGACAGTCGGATGCAGAAGTGCAAACTTGAATCGTCTTAAACTTACATAGTTACATAGGGCTGGATTTTGAATGACCCATGGAGTCAGGTTTGGAGGCGTGTGGGGGGTTAAATTTGCGGGGTCGGGGGTCCCGACCCCATCCCGACTCCATCGCGCCTCCACGCAATTTTGACAAAACCAGTCGCGGGGTTCCCGACTCCGTCCCGCCTCCAAGAGGCGGGAGAGGCCATTAAAGCCCTTAACAAGCCCTAAATTGGCTCTGTAATGCCATTTTGAACCGTTTTAGCTAGTTTAACCCTTTTCCGACGTGAAGTACGCCTGATGTGAAACACTCCAGTGAAACCTGGTGGGAGCACAAGTGGATAGCTGACTATCAGCTGCAGGTCCACTATTACAACGGAGATGTGATGAAGGTAGTAGTAGTATTAGGTGTGAAAGTCGCCTCTGATGCTGCTGCATTGAATGTCTTCAGAGACTGCCTGGCCTTTGCTGTGAGAAGACTTGGATGCAAAAAAATTCTCTCTCTCTCTCTCCACATTTTGCATCCAGGTCCTCTCACATCAAAAGCCAGACAGGTCCTCTCACATCAAAAGCCAGACAGGTCCTCTCACATCAAAAGCCAGACAGGTCCTCTCTCACCAGCAGCCAGACAGGTCCTCTCTCACCAGCAGCCAGACAGGTCCTCTCTCACCAGCAGCCAGACAGGTCCTCTCTCACCAGCAGCCAGACTGTCTCTGAGACTGAGCAATGATGACATCATCAGAGGCGACTTTCAGACTGAAACCACTAATTGGTTCATGGGTTCCCACATGCTGGAACTCAATTGCCCAATTAAGTGAAAATTGCATCATGCATCCACATTAATCTGGAGTCGGGGGGGAAACACGAAATGCGGATGACTCGACCCCAACCCGACCCCAAGACAAAATCCAGCCCATAGAGTCTATAGCACAGAAACCGGTGATTAGGCCTAACTGGTCTATGCTCCACACCAGCCTCCTCCCACCCCTCTTCATCTGACCCCTTCTAACTGTTGTATCCTTTTACAGATGCTGACTGACCTACTGTGTTTCTCCAGCGTTTTCTGTTTCCATTTCATGTTTGAAGCTTCACCTTTTTATATTGCAACAGTATCAGTGACGCCATTTGTACCCTTTACCTCCAGCTCCCTCTGATGGTCACAGCCGAGAAAGACATCTCGTACTGGTGCTGGGATGTCCCAGGGATTGCTATGAGCATAACAGTGGACAAGAGTGGATTCATCCCCGGCGAAGACATCATCATCACATCCGAAATAAACAACCGAACGGGAAGGACTCTCCGGCTAATCTCTTACTCCATTGGCACGGAGATCAAGTACAAGGCATTTATTCAGGAGGCCTTTTGTGACCATTACCGGGAGTTCCTCGAGAAGGGCGAGCTGAAGAAGATGCAGGCAGCGATCGACGCTCCGCCAAGGCAGGTCACGAAAATCCTCGGATCCTTACAGCTGCCTAAACCGATGTTTATCAGCGACATGTCGAGGTGTAAGATTATATCGATCTCATACCAGCTACAAGTGACAATTCCCATCCCGGGGCATCGAGTCCTGGTGACAGCTACAGCCCCCATTAAGATTGGATCAATCCCAGTGCACTTTTCTCTATAGAGCTCGCAGTTGCATGGTTTGAATAGCTGGCTTGCATTTACTTCATATGGGAACCCAGGACCAGATATATTATACTGTACGTTAGATAGGTACAAACACTGCTAAATCCAAACAGTAACAAATATGACTTTATCTTTTTTTTAAATAAATGTTTTATTTAAGTTTTCAGCTATAGCGTGTTATCTGATGGATGTGGGTGTCATACGAACATATGAAAATGACGGGCAGGGAAAGGCCATCTGGTCCATCAAGCCTGCCCCACACTCATGATGGCTGGAGCATCATGGCTAGATACTTTCTACCCCCGCCCCCCCCCCCCTCACAGCCATGTAATCTCCTGGGAGCGACAAACCCAGGGTCAATTATGAGGGAAAACCTCTGGATAATTCCTCTCCGACCCCCTCAAGCAATCGAAACGAGTCCAGGAGATCACACGGGCCAAGTTTTAACTGTAAAGCCACTTACCTTCTACATGGTGCAATCTCTGTCCCAGCCAAGAACCGGGGCAACTCCCTCATGAAGACATGCAGAGAGTCAACACCCACAGCACCAGCCAGCAACACTGTCAAGATGTCAACAAGTTGCCGGCTGTATCCAGGGTATAAACCTCCACATGCCCCACATAGCAAGGAAAAACCGAGAATTCTGGAAATTGGAAGTAAAATGCAGGAAATGTTTGCGTGAAAGGTCAACGATTCAAGCGTGACCCTTCATCGGCACTGGTCTGGCCAGTCTTTGAGTTGGCTGACCCCTGGGGTGGTAATTGGGGAGCTATAATTGGTCAGGAGTGGTGCTGGCCTTGCAGGGGTTTCCGTGCAAATGTTCGCTTTGGGGCCCCTACATTTTACTAGATGATACTAAATACTGCCGACTTAATCTGGTGTCAAATCCGCACACGTACGGTCGTCAAAAGGCACGTTTGCAATTTATAATATATAAAGTTGACAAGGTGATCGGGGTGAGTGGATCCGCTCAGGGCCCTGGAGGGTTATTGGAGGGGTTCCACAGTCTTAATGCCACCCTTTTATGCCCCTGGGTTAGGGATGAGAAAAATCAGCCAGTGATCTTATTCCTGATTGCTGCCCAGTGACCCCTGCAAGGGCGTCAGGTAAGGGCAGGGTCAGGCTTGGCTGTGACCTGTTGCCTGGTCAAATAGCCTGCTGGCCCTCAAAGGTTGAATTTTCATGGGGGTTCTCCTGACGACCCACTGAAACCCCGGAGAAATGGCGTAAACGGAAATTCTACCCCCTCCCTCACTGTCTCGTCTCACACATTCTGATGAGGTACTTGAGGGTGAGCGTTGCCGAGGGAACGGCGCCCTGTCCCGAGGTAACACCACTGGGGGAGGAAGGGGGTGGGGGGGGAACTGTAAGAAGGAAATACATACTAAAACAAGAAAAGGAATTGACCAGCTGTAATGAAGGGTCACAGCAGAAATGTTAACCTGTCTCCCTCTTTCAGATGCTGATCTACCTGCTGTGCATTTTCGCATTTTCTCTTTTTATTTCCTGATGTTCTGTTCACAAATATAGTTATAGCAATAGCACAGACAGCTGAAGGGCCATATGGATTCTTCTTCTTGGTGCATTGAATAATCTGTTTATTAATCTCCTGGTTAGGGAAATGAAGTGCGGAAGAACCAAAACAGGCCAGAGGTTGATATATTTTTCGGCATTTTTTCTTGAGACTACATATTGCCCATCCCTAGTTGCCCTGAGTGCATTAAGAGTCAACCACATAGTGTAGGATTGGAGTCACATGTAGGCCAGACCGGGTAGGGGTGGCAGGACATTAGTGAACCAGTTGGGTTTTTATAACAATCCAGCAGCTTTCATGTAAGCAATGCAAGAATAAATATCTTGCAATGAGTTAATATTGTACATTGCGAGTAACAGTTACTGTGAGTGGGAGTTATCCCTAATTCCAAAAGGGAGTGAGTCCAAAGAGGCACTTATTATGGGGATAGTGCGGGAAGGTGGAGTTGAGGTAGAAGATCAGCCATGATCTCATTGAATGGCGGAGCAGGCTCGAGGGGCCGTATGACCTACTCCTGCTCCTATTTCTTATATTCTTATTCTTTCACTGAGAAACCTAGATGAAGGCTCTTGGTCTATAGTGCGGGACACCGCCAAGATTGGAAAAAGTAGGGGAGAAAATGAGAATGTGAAGTAGTCATTAGGTGACTCCATGCTTGCAGTTAAAGTCCTGTAGATTGGAGTAGGAAGTGAAAACTGAAAGAGGAAAGAAGTTTCACACTTTCAAGGTTATGAGAATGAATAAGTGAGAACAGGAAGTTGCAGTGAATCTTGATTTATCTCCCTCACACTAAGCATTGGAAATGTGCTGAGGTGCAAGTTATTTACCTGCTAATCCTTTCTGATTCACCTCTGATCAAATGATTTAGTACCAATTTGTAAAGGTATCTTACAGAGCTCATTTAAAAGAAATATACCAGCGTTTGTGAACTCTAATTACAAAGCACATTGGAAAAATAGTCGAAATACAGCATATTTTCTAAATAATCTTGATATGTTAAAATGCCAATGTGGATTGTATGGTTTATTAAAGTGGCAATATCCTTTTACAGACCTATAAAAGTTTGTTAAAGCCAACAAATTCTCATATCACCATGACTTACTCCAAGTGATAATGCGACGTCAGATCATTTAAATATTTTAGTGGCAGGCCAGGTGCATAGCACATGACACAATGGGACTACCATGTGGATCTGCGCCAGTAGCTAGATCTTTTTCTTTGAAATGTGTTGTGGGTTTAACTCCCCTTGCCATTAAAGACCAAAACAATGGAGGCAAGTAAAAGAGGGGTGGTCTTTTACCAAGGAGAGGGAATTTATCGAGGTATGTAAGGTAATTAGTTGCACAGAGAACGAATACCTGAAACAGGACCTTCAGACACAGCAGGACAGGAGTGCACAGGAGCAGGGTTATCATCGGCAAATTTATGACAAACACAAAGGAAGTTTTGTTTTTATACCGAGGCTAGTCAACAGCTAAAAGGGGTTACCAGGCAGGGTGGTTGAGACCAGGGCACGGGATTCACTTAAGAAACAATTAAGGGGGAAGACGTAGTGCTGGTGTTCTGGAGGTCCTTCTTCAACTGAAACTATCTCATGATATTGTGACACGATAAGGACATATAGAATGTCTTTTAGAGACTTGCATTTAGATAGCGCTTTTCTTAACTTCATGATGACCTAAGCACTTCGCAGCCAATGAAGCACTTTTGAAGTGTAGTCACTGTTGTAATGTAGGAAGCGCGACAGCCAATTTCCACACAGCAAGGTCCCACAAACAGTAATGACCAGATAATCTGTTTTAGGATGTTGGTTGAGGGATAAATATTGACCAGGACACCGGGAGAACTCCCCTGCTCTTCTTTGAATAGTGCCGTGGGATCTTTTACGTCCACCCGAGAGGGTTTAACATCTCACCTGAAAGACGGCACCTCCGGCAGTGCTGCGCTTCTTCAGTACTGCTCTGAAAAGTCAGCCTATATGTGCTCAAGTCTCTGGAGTGTGACTTGAACCCATGATCTTCTGACTCAGAGGTGAGAGTACTACCAGTGAGCCATGGCTGACACTTTTTGCTCTTGTTCTGCATATGAACCTGGTAAATTGTCTTTCAAGACACCACACCACTGCCCCTTTAAAGGTGTACCTTGCTACATCAATAAATAAAAGATGTTTTTGGATCATCCTAGGATGACATTGCTATGAGCAGCAGTTTGGAGGCCCAAATCTCCATACTACACAATGATGGAAATGGATTTGTGTCCAGTTCTCGTCGTAGTGTGTCCCTAATTATACTGTGTCACTGTGGAAGGTGGTAGGCAAAAGCTGTGCTGTCCCATACAGGGGTAGCGAGGGATAATTGAATGGAGAATCAAGACAGGACACCCTTGCTCGTCTCCTCGACTGCCCTCTTGGCCAAACGTGCTTTGTGGCTTCACAAGAGTCCGGGGGGATAAGGAAAGAAAATAGGAAATAACTCACAAAAGACAAATGAAAATAGTTGAAAGAAGTAGAGATAAATAGAAAGCACCAGTGAAAGTTTTGAGGCTATTATTTGGAGCAACACTTTATTTCCTCCCCAGATTCCAATCAGATATTGCAGTTGGGATGCAGAACGCAAGACCTATTTTATTTTTGTTTCTTTGTTCGGGTCAGACTTCCTCTTTTTCAAGATATTTATCTCCTCTTCCTCTTTCTTGAGGAAATTTAACGTTGGGTAGTTGTCTCCAGGGGCTCAATACTCAAACTGAAACTTGTGACCTTGTCCACCGCTCTCCCCAGTTTACCTGACGCTGCTGCTCCAGTCAAACTACAGTGGAAAAGGAGACCCACACATCCCATCGCAATCCAGCTCCAGTTTTACATTTAAGTGGAGTGATGGCAGCAGCTCTTGAAACACACAAAAATGTGGGTCTTCATAGCTGTCCAGTCTCCATAGACAACAGCCAGGCTTGGGTTGATAAGTGGCAAGTAACATTTGTGCCACACAAGTGATAGGCAATGACCATCTCCAACAAGAGCAAGTCTAACCACCTCCCCTTAATATTCAATAGATTACCATCACCGAGTCCCCTACCATCAACATCCTGGGGGGTCACCATTGACCAGAAACTCAACTGGACCAGCCACATAAATGACATGGCTACTAGAGCAGGTCAGAAGCTGGATATTCTGCGGTGAGTGGCTCACCTTCTGACCCCCGAAAGCCTCTCTACCACCTAGAAGGCATAAGTCAGGAATGTGATGAAATACAAAAGCGAAATACTGCGGATGCTGGCAATCTGAAATAAAAACAGAAAATGCTGGAAATACTCAGCAGGTCAGGCAGCATCTGTGGAGAGAGAAACAGAGTTAATGTTTCAGGTCGATGACCCTTCGTCAGAACTGGAAAAAGCTGGAGATTGAACAGGTTTTTAAGCAAGTGCAGGGGCAGGGAAAGGGGGGAGGGGAGCATAGAACAAAAGGGAAGGTCTGTGATAGGATGGAAGGCAGGAGAGATTAAGAGACATTAAGAGATGGTGCAAGGCAAAAAGAGATGGTAATGGGACAGGTTAAGAAACAAAAGATGGCTCTAGATGAAGTGTAAATGGCACTGCCAGAATGAAAGACAGCTGCCATGTGGGAGAGAGAAAAAAATAATAATAAATGGGGGAAAAAAAGGATAGGGACAGAGGTTATGGTCTGAAATTGTTGAACTCTATGTTGAGTCCAGAAGGCTGTAAAGTACCTAATCGAAAGATGAGGTGCTGTTCCTCGAGCTTACGTTGAGCTTCATTGGAACAGCGTAAGAGGCCGAGGACGGTGAGGTCTGAGTGGGAGTGGAGCGGAGAATTAAAGTGACAGGCGACCGGAAGCTCAGGGTCACCCTTACGGACTGCATGGAGGTGTTCCGCAAAGCGGTCACCCAATCTGCGTTTGGTCTCCCCAATGTAGAGGAGACCGCATCGTGAGCAGCGAATACAGTATACTAAATTGCAAGAAGTACAAGTAAATCGCTGTTTCACCTGGTAGGAGTGTTTGGGGCCCTGGACAGTGGGAAGGGTGGAGGTAAAAAGGCATGTGTTGCAACACATGCCCTTTAACCTCCACCCTTCCCACTGTCCAAGGCCCCAAACACACCTTCCAGGTGAAACAGCGATTTACTTGTACTTCTTGCAATTTAGTATACTGTATTCGCTGCTCACGATGCGGTCTCCTCTACATTGGGGAGACCAAACGCAGATTGGGTGACCGCTTTGCGGAACACCTCCGTTCAGTCCGTAAGGGTGACCCTGAGCTTCTGGTCGCCTGTCACTTTAATTCTCCGCTCCCCTCCCAATCAGACCTCTCTGTCCTCGGCCTCTTACACTGTTCCAATGAAGCTCAACGTAAGCTCGAGGAACAGCACCTCATCTTTCGATTAGGCACTTTACAGCCTTCTGGACTCAACATAAAGTTCAACAATTTCAGACCATAACCTCTGTCACTATCCTTTTTTCCCCCATTTATTTTATTTATTATTTATTTATTTATTTTTTCTCTCTCCCACATGGCAGCTGTCTTTCATTCTGCCAGTGCCATTTACACTTCATCTAGAGCCATCTTTTGTTTCTTAACTTGTCCCATTACCATCTCCTTTTGCCTTGCACCATCTCTTAATGTCTCTTAATCTCTCCTGCCTTCCATCCTATCACAGACCTTCCCTTTTGTTCTTTCCTCCCCTCCCCCCTTTCCCTGCCTCTACACTTGCTTAAAAACCTGTTCGATCTCCAGCTTTTTCCAGTTCTGACGAAGGGTCATCGACCTGAAACATTAACTCTGTTTCTCTCTCCACAGATGCTGCCTGACCTGCTGAGTATTTCCAGCATTTTCTGTTTTTATATGTGATGGAATACTCTCCTGGATGGGTGCAGCTCCAATAACACTCAAGAAGCGCGACACTATCCAGGACAAAGCAGTCCGCTTGATCGACACCCCATCCACTAAATTAAACATCAACTCCCTTGGCACACTGTGGCTGCAGTGTATACTTTCTACATGATGCACTGCAACAACTCGCCAAGGCTTCTTTGTCAGCACCTCCCAAACCTACGACCTGCACCACCTAGAAGGACAACGGCAGCAGGCGCATGGGAATCCCATCACCTCCAAGTTCCCCTCCAAGTCACACACCATTCTGACTTGGGCATAAATCGCCATTCCTTCTTGTTGCTCGGTCAAAATACTGAAACTCCCTACCTAACAGCATTGTGGAAGTACCTTCACCAAACAGACTGCAGCGGTTCAAGATGAAGGCCCACTATTCTCAAGGGCAAATAATAATTGGCAATAAATACGGCCTTGCCAGCAATGCCCACATCCTGAGAATGAATAACAAAGAGTTTCCCCACTTTATATTACAGAGTGTACTGTAGGAGTACCAGCGTGTGCAGCTAACTGCACTCAGCTAACATCAAACCACCTTTGGTCAACGCACAACACAGTCCATGGACAGGAGAGAGGGCAGCAAGTGGCTTAATCTGCCACTGCTGCTCTCGCAGTGGATGTCAGGAAGTGTATGAGAGCGGCTGAGCTCAGATTCCCCTCTCTGGGAGAAAGTGCCTTGCCTCCACGATCTGGCCAAACTTTTTCGAATGTTATATTTTCCTCCCTTTGTGCCAGTGGTAAGAGTCGCACAGAAGAGTCTGGAGCGACTCCGTGGAAAATTCCCTTCCCTGTGGTGAAGCAGTTTGTCTCCAATCGTTAAATACCCCTGCCTCTCCGTTTCCTCCCTCCCCCCACCCCATGTCACAGCTAAGATGAGTTTGTTAGTGGTTTCCCCTTAACTTCCCCCTTTTCTCCGTTCCTCTCCTGAAGGTGCAGACTCATGCTGGGGTACAGTTCCATGGGTTCCAGAAGTTCACCAGTACTTAGCTTGTGTCATTTTCATATGTGAGCCTAGATAATAAGTGTTACCAAGCTAAAGGACTAAGGGAGTAATCGTAGTCAAGACGGTTCCATTCTCACTCAATGTTCACACATGGTTTTCATTTTCCGATCCTCTCTGGCTACAGGTGTGGTTCCAGAGGACTGGAGGACCGTGAACATTGTACCGTTGTTTAAAAAGGGAGAAAAGAATAGACCAAGTAATTACAGGCCAGTCAGCCTAACCTCGGTGGTGAGCAAATTATTGGAAAAAATTCTGAGGGACAGTATAACTCGTCATTTAGAAAGGCACGGATTAATCAACGACAGTTGGATGGATTTGTTAAGGGAAGGTCGTGTCTGACTAACTTGATTGAATTTTTTGAGGTGGTAAAAGGAGGGGCGATGAGGGTAGTGCCTTTGATGTAGTCTACATGGATTTTAGCAAGGCTTTTGACAAGGTCCCACATGGCAGACTGGTCAGAAAAGTAAAGGCCCATAGGGTCCGGGGGAAAGTGGAAAGTTGGATCCAAAATTGGCTCAGTGGCAGGAAGCAAAGGGTAATGGTTGACAGGTGTTTTTGTTTCCAGTGGGGTTCCGCAGGGCTCAGTACTAGGTCCCTTGCTATTTGTGGTATATATCAATAATTTAGACTTCAATGTAGGGGGCATGATTAAGAAGTTTGCAGACGATACAAAAATTGGCCATGTGGTTGATAGTGAAGAACAAAGCTGTAGACTGCAGGAAGATATCAATGGACTGGTTAGGTGGGCAGAAAAGTGGCAAATGGAATTCAATCTGGAGAAGCATTTGGGGAGGGCTAATAAGGCAACAAAACACATAATAAATGGTAGGATACTGAGAAGTGTAGAGGAACAGAGAGATCTTGGAATGCATGTCCACAGATCCGAAGGTAGCAGGACAGGTAGGTAAAGTGGTTAAGAAGGCAAATGGGATACTTTCCTTTATTAGAGCAGGGAGGTTATGTTTGAACTGTACAAAAAACTGGTTAGGCCACGGCTAGAGTACTGCGTAGAGTTCTGGTCACCACATTACAGGAAAGATGTAATTGTACGAGAGAGGGTGCAGAGGAGATTTACGAGGATGTTGCCAGGACTGGAAAATTTTAGCTATGAGGAAAGATTGGATAGACTGGGGTTATTTTCTTTGGAACAGAGGAGGCTGAGGGGAGACTTGATTGAGGTGTTTAAAATTCTGAGGGGTCTAGATAGAGTGGATAGGAGGACCTATTTCCCTTAGCAGAGAGGTCAATAACCAGGGGGGCATAGATTTAAAGTTATTGATAGAAGGACTAGAGGGAAGTTGAGGAGAAATTTTTTCACCCAGAGGGTGGTGGGGGTCTGGAACTCACTGTCTGAAAGGGTGGTAGAGGCAGAAACCCTCATCACATTTAAAAAGTACTTGGATATGCACTTGAAGTGCTGTAACCTACAAGACTACGGACCAAGAGCTGGAAAGTGGGATTAGGCTGGAGAGCTCTTTTTTGGCTGGCACAGACACGATGGGCCGAATGGCCTCCTTTTGTGCCGTAAATTTCTATGATACTGGGGGTGGTGGGGGTGGGGCGGAGGGGGGAGCGGATTTTGACTTTGGGCGATAGTGTAAAACGGGCAATATTTGATCAGCCGCTCGTCATACATCGCTCCCGATCCATGAAGTCAATGTGGTCTGCCTCATCAATGATGAGAATAGAATTATTATTTAAACACTTACCACAAATTATTAGTTTCAGTGGGCGGTTTGTGCTGTCTTAGTGGTGCCTTTCTCTTGGGGGTGGGGGGTAAGCACCTCTATTAGTTTGGTGACTTCATCGGCCCAATTCAAAATCAGAAGCACCGACTTACACTGATACACGTGCACAGCTTTTGTATTTTTTGTTACCATCTCTACAGCCTTCGGACCACTTTATGCTGCATTAATATATAGAATCTATGATGTACTGTACTAGCCAGTATAATTAATACCATAGGAAGTAGTACTGGGATTTATGTGGTACATTATTAATTGTAGTTCAATCGCGTGGAAAACAAGCAGGAGGCTTGAATTTGAATTCATATATTCTCAAATACTTCTCAAGTCATACCAACAATCTTAACCAGGTAAGGAATTGCTGTATTTCCATTTATAATAAACAATGTGTGTTCCAAGTAAATAACATATCTCAGTGGGTAGCACTCTCGCCTCTGAGTCAGAAGGTTGTGGGTTCAAGCCGCACTCCAGAGACTTGAGCACAAAATCTAGGTTGACACTCCAGTGCAGTACTGAGGGAGTGCTGCACTGTCAGAGGTGCCGTCTTTCTGATGAGAAATTAAACCGAGGCCCTGTCTGCTCTCTCAGGTGGACATGAAAATCCGTTGGCACTATTTGAAGAAGAGCAGGGGAGTTATCCCCGGTGTCCTGGCCAATATTTATCCCTCAATCAACATCACTAAACTGGTCATTATCACATTGCTGTTTGTGGGACCTTTCTGTGTGCAAATTGGCTGCTGTGTTTCCTACATTACAACAGACTACACTTCAAAAAGTACTTCATTGGCTGTAAAGTGCTTTGGGACATCCTGAGGAATGAAAAAGGCGCTATATAATGCAAGTCTTTCTTTTGATATTTGTATGCAAAGGGCAGCACTACTTAAATTGTCCACATGAGTGAAAAAGTTTAAATTTCAAAGATAGAAAATAGTATCCTGCAAAATCTATCTGTGAATAGAGAGTTCCATTCCTGGATTTCAAAGATCTCATTTCTTGAATTATCTGTCCATGCAGAAAGAAACTAGGATCACTTGAGTGCAAAGGAAGGGTTCTAGTTCCTTAATTGCCTATCAGCGTTGACAGACTTCCATAAAGGGGTTTCAATTCCATATCTTATTCCGTAGAGGAGGTTGAATTCCTACCTTAGATTGCCCATGTCTGAAGGGTTTCAAGTCCTGGAGTATGGAGTTGTATAGAATATTTCTGATTCTCTATAACAAAAACAGAAAGAGTTGGAAACACACAATAGGTCAGTCAACATATGTGAAGAGCCGTTTTGGGACTTCCTGAGGTCGTGAAAGGCACAACATAAATGCAAGTCTTTCTTTTCTTTTTTATGGCAATGGGCCCTTCTTTGGAATTGAAATATAAGAGATGAACAAACATATTGATAGAATCATAGGAAGGGGGAGAGAAAAACAAACACAGAAGGAAGTAACCACCACATGATGGACAATGTAATAGCATCTCTTAATTCTCTATCGGGCAGCAGTTCCTTCATGCCTTGTATTTATCCCATGGGCACATGTCTTTGCCATTGGTATAAGTAAATAACATGGAGAAGTTTCAAACCGTAGATGTGTAATCAAGGTTCCATTCCCTGGATTGTCTCTTATTTTGATTGGGCCAGTGGCATGACATTGGACCAACCAATTCCTTGGATTGTCTATATGTGCAGAAAGGGTTCAAGTTGAAATAGGACTTTTTCTATTTTCGGGGATAAAGCATGGAATTGAATGTTTTTAACACAGAACTAAATGACGGCGTTTCATGGCACTATTCCATGATCCAAAGATCCCATGGCACTATTTTGAAGAAGAGCAGGAGAGGTCTCCCAAGTGTCCTGCCCAATATTTATCCCTCAACCAGCATCACTAAAAGAGATGATGATCTGGTCATTATCTCAGCGCTGTTTGTGGGATCTTGCTGTGCACCAATTGCCTGCGGCGTTTCCTACATCACAACAGTGACTGCACTTGTAAAGTATTTAACTGGCTGGCGCTTCGGGAGGTCCTGAAGTGGCGCGAAAGGCGCTATAGAAATGCAAGTTCTTGCCGTGGAGTTGAATTATTTTCTGCAAAGATAATCCAGGGGACGAAACTCTGTCTGAGTGAGGGGACAATCCCTGGAATCGAGTCCCTCTCCACAGCGGACAGTCCCGACAGTGGCCTAGCTCTGAGTGTGCGCTGTCAGACCGCACCTCCCTTTTCTGTGCCAAGAAAGGGGCAGAGGTAGTCTGGAGCCGGCGGAGAGCTGCTTTCGTTTTCTCCTCTTTGTTGCCTTGCCATTGGCTGCTTTTACAGCTCGTTCGTCGGCAACCTGCGATTTTGGGAGAGGTTCCGGGTTCACGAAGCTGCCAACATCGGTCCGCATCTAACAAGTTAAGAGGTAAGATTTTGAAGAAGAGGAGTGGGAGACGTGGCCCAGGGTAGGTGGTGGGAATGGAAGGCTTGCAGCCCCAGAGCAGAGGTTGCCCCAGTGAGACCGGCTCGCCTGCTCCGTGCTGGCTTGTTTTCAACAGATCATCAGGTTTAGTCCCATTTCCGCCTCTTCAGAGGCAGCTCCGGACAGCAGAGCAAACCTTTCTCGGTCACTGGACCACCCCCACCCACTGGTGGCAATGCACAACATTCACTAACTGTGCAACCTGACCAATTTAAAAGCATGCCCCTACATATCAGAAAGGTTCAGGGAAGGGGGAAAAACTGCAAATCATTTCAAGCATGTACTGGAAACAATTTTAAGGGTTCCAAATGAGGGAAAAATCACATTACAGTTAAAGAAAATTGGGGATATAGCAAAAGCCTGGTTACTAAAATCACTTGTTCAGATCATAGTGCCCAGGAGAAAGATGAGGTACTATTCCTGAAGCTTGCATTGCGTTTGGTTGGAACAGCGTGGCAGGTCAGGGTGACAATGGGGCAGGCGGGCGGGGGTTAAAGTGGGAAGTAACAGGGAGCTCAGGGGGCCACACTTGTGGATGGAATTGAAGTATTCAGCATCAGGTGTTCTAATCTCTGCTGGGTGTCCCCAGTGTAGAGGAGGTTGCACCGTGATCAGTGAATACAGCTACCAGATTAGAAGTACATGTGGTTTGCTGTCAGTCATGGAGGGGGTCCTGGATAATGGTGTGGGAGGAGGTGAATGGACAGCTGCTGTATGTGCTGTGATTAAACATGGAAGTGACAGGGCAGGTGGAAGCCAGGTTGGCGGAAGAGTGAATCAGGGCATTGTGGAAGGAATGGTTTCTCTGGCAGGCAAAGAGAGGAAGGAAGATGTGCTTGGTGATGGGATCAATGTTATCATAGCATCATAACAGCACAGAAGGAGGTTATTCGGCCCATCGAGCTCTCCAATTAGTCCCACACCCCTGCTCTTTCCCCAGAGCCCTGCAAATTTGACCTTTTCAAGTATTTGTCTAATTCCCCTTTGAAAGTTACTATTGTAGCTACTTCCACCGCCCTTTCAGGCCGTGCATTACAGATCATAGCAACTCGCTGCATAAAAAAAATTCTCCTCATCTCACCTCTGGCTCTTTTGTCAAAACTACGTCTTCTGGTTACTGACCCACCTGCAGGTGGAAACAGTTTCTCCTTATTTACTATATCAAAACCCCTCAGAATTTTGTAAGTGGTGGAAATAGCAGGAAATGACTTACCAACTTCAGAGGCTAAGTCCCACTTCAGAGATTTGAGCACAAAAATCTAGGCTGACTCTCCAGTGCAGTGCTGAGGGAGTGCTGCACTGTCAGAGGTGACGTCTTTCAGATGAGACGTTAAACCGAGGCCTTGTCTGCTCTCTCGGGTGGACGTAAAAGATCCCATGGCACTATTTTGACGAAGAGCAGGGGATTTATCCCTCAATCAACATCACTAAAAACAGATTATCTGGTCGTTATCACATTGCTGTTTGTGGGAGCTTGCTGTGCGCAAATTGGCTGCCGCGTTTCCTACATTACAACAGCGACCACACTTCAAAAATTACATCATTGGCTGTAAAGCGCTTTGGGACGTCCGGTGGTCGTGAAAGACGCTATAGAAATGCAAGTCTTTCTTGAATGGGATGGAAGGATGAGGACAAGATTGGGCTTGCGAGAGGAGGGGTTAGGAGCAGATTCACAGGTTATTGGATCAGACAGGATGAAGAGTCCTGTTAATTACTGTTGAGGGGTAAACTTGGCTGAGGAATAAGGATATTTCGGAAGCTAGGATGCAGAAGGTGGAGTCATCAAAGCAGATGTGACATGGCGGAGAAAATGAGAGATGGAGTCTTTAAAGGAAGCAAGATGGGAAGAAGCATACTCCAGATCATTGTGGGAGTCAGTGGGCTTGTAATAGATTTCTGTGGAAAGTTTACTGTCAAGAGTTTTTGGGCTGGATTTTACGAACCTCGGTGGCGGGTCCCAACCCCGCTGCTGGCTCCATCCCGGCCTCTGAAATGAATTTCCCCTGATTGGGCTTGTTAAGCCCGCCCAGCTCATTTCCCGGCCAATTAGAGGAAGCGGGTCTGGTGACGTCATTTGATGACGCGACATCAGCCGGTTTCCTTAAAGGGACCATGGCTAACTTTCTTTTGACATTTGTGCTGTCAGTGTTCTACAGCATTGAGGTTCTGCAAACACTGACCAGCACTGCACAGAGGTGCAGGGCTGCAGCCAGGCTCCCCCATGACTCCCTCCATATGCTTATGGAGGGAGTCACAGCCCATGGGCGGAAGAGACCTCCCTAGGAGATCAACACGGCCTGGTTGTACATTGCAGAGAAGGGCACAAGCAGGGATGTGGTCAGGAGGACTTGGGTGCAGTGCCGTAAACGTTTCAATGATCTCAGTAGATCACGAAACATTAGTACAAAGCCACACTCAACCTCAACCTGCTGTGCCTCTCATCACATCCCCATCACTGTGTCTTCCCTATCCTTCTCCTGCACATCCTTACTCACACCAACTTACCTTGCACCTCCACCCATCCCTCTCTATCTAAATTATCATCCCATCTCACTAGCCACCCCTCACACTCACCCTCATCCTAGTGCAATCATACCAACTAACAACACTTGGGTGTTATATGCAATGTTCATGTAAAGTTTCTGTTAATGTGGTGTCAAACATTGAAAGCTTTATTTTCAACACTTTGCGTTCTTGGACAGATTTGTGTGCACCTTTGTAAGTGGCTTAGTGAGTTGCAGTGAATGGTGAGACATAATGGTACCCCCCTCAATGGTCATGAGTGTGAAAGGAATGGCTTCGGCATTGTAGGGATGCTTTATGGTGTTGGTGTGGGGTGGTGCCAACCTGGCACATCATGTGGCAGTCAGGGTGTACACCGTCAAGTGAAGTAAATGTGGCCATGGTGAGGCCATCCCTGGCCTCCCGGGCAGCAATGCGGTCGGGTGCTGATGCCCTGTGTCCTGTGCAGCATCAGGTGATTGTGGAGAAGGTTGTTATTATTGTTGGTGCTGCTGGTGTTGCTGGTGAGACTGGTGATGCTGGTGTTGGGGCTGATCGTGGTGGGATTCTGTGGACCAAGGTGAGAGAGTTTTAAGGCCACCCATGCTGATGGAATAGATGGCAGGTGAAGTAGAAATGACAGAAGTGATATGCCAATGGTGGGAGAGGTAATGATGGAGACTTGTGTAGAGACTTGTGTAAAGACTTGCAGCATCCTGAATCTGTAATGGAAATGCAGTTTAGAGAAGCTAGTGGTTAAGGGAACATTTCTCAATCAGCTGGGAGCTTTGACTTGACATTTGAAGCTGTCAACTCATCAGCTGATTCAATGGCCACTCATCTCCTTCCTCAGCTTCACAGACGAGGTCTCGGCACAGCGGGAAACTGGTGGGCGACCTGTCAAATCCAAAAAGCTAGGAAAAAACCATTGATAAGTGGCTGTAAACAAGCCACTAATGATTTTAATTGCCTCCCCCGCCTCTGCGTGTCCGGTCTGCTCAGCGCTGACAGAACCGACATGTGGTAAAGGTGCGTGGCGGCGGCGTCACAGCGGGGTCCCGACCCGTTGGGGGAAGAAAGCACTTTCCCACCCGACCCGCCACCGATCGTGCCCGCTGACCCCCCCCCCGCAAAATCCAGCCCATAGAGAGAGACACCCAGAAAGGGAAGAGTTGGAGATAGACCACATGAAGGTGAGAGATGAGTAGAAATACTCCAGGCCAGAGTGTGAGCAGCAAGCAGCAACAACATTGTCATCAAAGTAACAGAGGAAGAGGTCAGGGAGGGGTGCTGAGTACAAACAAAGGGTGTTTCACATATCTTACAAAAAGACAATCTTAGCTAGGACCCATGTGGGTTCCTGTTGAATCACCTTTTATCTGGAATAAGTGAGCGGAGTTAAAGGAGAAATGATTCAAGGTAAGAACAGGTTTAGTGAGCTGGAGGGTGGTGGTGATGAGTGAGACGGGTTGGGCCGCTGTTGAAGGAGGAAATAGAGGTTGGGAAAGCCTTCCTGGTGAGGAATGGAAATGTAGACTGATTGTACATCAATGGCGAAAAGGGGTTTGATAGTGATGCCAGAATTAGAACTGAGAGAACGGAGTGCTGCACATTCAGAGGGAGATAGATTGGAGTGAGTAAGGGAAGAGAAACTAAGACGGCTGATAGCATGATGACAGTTCTCAATGAAAAGATCGAGAAGGCTGGAGGGAGGGGTGGAGGGTGATCAGGAAGGATGGAGTCAGGAAATGAGGTCAGATTCACTGAAAGAGGGGTTGTTAACCTCCTGAGCAGAAAGAAAGGCACGGAGGCGAAGGCAGCAGAAGAAGAGCTCAACCTCATGCTCAGCTTGCTACTCTGAGGGTAAAGGGGGATGAAACTAGGCCCCTACTCAGGCCAGATCATTCAGGGTCAGAAAGGGTAAGGTTCGGAGGAGATGGTGAAAACCTGGCAAAGGGTAACGTTAGAAGGAGAGATAGGATCAGAAGGAAGTGAAGGGGAAGAGGAATCTGAGGCTAGCATCCAAGAGGTTGTTTGTTACCTGAAAGGAAGAATTTGTTTTCTTAAAGTGTCGGATGAGACGAAGAATGATGTGGAATTAAAGACCAAGGCGGCTGAAATATAAATTGAGATGATGCTGCTGAAGATAGAGGTCCCGAGCATGCGGTGTGCACAGAGGGTGGAGAGAGTGGACTGCATGTAATGGGGCATAGGGAATCAAAGCGTGAAGAATTGATGTGTTTTTCATGTTTTTTCAGTTTTTGTTAAAATTGTGCTTGAAGAAATTAGAATTGTGAATGGGGAATATTCCAGGTCATTGATTTGTGGTTTTCATGGTAAAATGAATCATGGACTGTTATCCCTAAATTCAGTAAAAAATCATGGAAAATCCTATGATCTTGTGTAATAAAAACAGGAATTGGACCATAAATCAATAGACCTAATTAAACACCTGTAGAATTTGATTCCCAGCCACCAGTAAAATCCCCGTATTCACGTGGAATAACAATGGAATTTGGCTTGGTACCGTAAATCAGTGGCCTCAATAATATTACATTAACGAAACTGTTCCTGACATGTGAGTAATTTCATTTCTGTAATATTGGGATTGTTTTTTTTTAAGTGTTACAGTGTGTGAATTAAAATTGGTTGGCCCAGGAAGACAGGAATTTTCCCAAACATGTCTGCAGGGGAGTTGCCTCCCTGAAAATGATGACCTTTCTGTATCTCTGTTGAGACCTCTCGGCATTCCACGGCTGGGATTGTTTCTATTTCTGTGTGTATCTGCAGCTGACCCTCCCTGTGCCTTTGGGAAGCAAAGGGGAAGTTTGTTACACTACTGGATGTCTCAGAGAGAGGGAGTTATATATAGAATAATGGATAGCTTGCTATGATGCTGTAATCTAATCGAAGGTTTCAGGTAACATCAGGGCCACAAGAGTGAAGCTTGACATTTGTTACTGAACCCCAAGTCTGCCCTGAACTCACTCCTAGCACCAACCAGCATTATAAATTTATGTATACTGTTTAATGATAATTATAACTATCAGGAAAGATTGAACAGGCTGGAGCTCTTAATCGCTAGAAAAGAGAAGGCTGAGGGGTGACCTAATAGAGGTCTTTAAAATTATGAAGGGGTTTGATAGGGTAGATGTAGAGAAGATGTTTCCACTTGCGGGAGAGTCCAAAACTAGGGGTCATGAATATAAGATAGTCACTAATAAATCCAATAAGGAATTCAGGAGAAACTTCTTTACCCAGAGATTGGTTAGAATGTTAAACTTGTTACTAACATGGAGTAGTTGAGGCGAACAGCATAGATGCTTTTCAGTGGAAGCTGGATAAGTACATGAGGGTGAAAGGAATAGGATATGCTGATAGGGTTAGGTGAAGAGGGGTGAGAGGAGGCTGGTGTGAAGCATAAACACCGGCATAGACCCGTTGGCCAGAATGGTCTGTTTCTGTGCTGTAAATTCTATATAAAAGGTTAATGTGCGCTAGGCTGGGGTTGGGGGAAGGGAGTGGGTGGGGTTATTTTGGTTTTGTGCCTGCAGTGGCAGTCTCATTTTCACCTCAATTTCCTCGCCTACTCTCCTGCTCATGCTGGAGTGTGGTCACATAGCGCTGGCTTTTCTCCAAAGCTTTCTTCATGCTTGGATCTTGGACAGTAATTGCTGCATAGAACGTAGAAGTTTACAGCACAGAAGGACCCATTATGTCTGTGCCGGCTCTTTGCTAGAGCAATCCAAAACGAATCCTACTGCCCTGTGCTCTTCCATAGCCTTGTATCTTCCTCTGCTTCAATTATTTACCCAATTTTTCCTTGAAAAAATGCAGTAGTCTCTGCCTCAATCGCTCCCTGTGACTCAGCATTTCATGCTCCAACAACCCTCTGTGTAAAGAAATTTCTCCTAAACTCTCTCTTCGCCCTCTTAGTGACAGATTTAAATTAATGACCCCTTGTCACTGATTCCCGAAGCAGAAGGAATAGTTTTTTTCCTATTCACTCTTATCAAAACTCTTCATAAGTTTTTAAAAAACCTCTATTAAATCTTATCTTGGGAAGAAAACAACTTGAATTCCTATAGCGCCTTTCACAACCTCAGAATATCCCGAAGCACTTTACAGCCAATTAATTACTTTTTGAAATGTACTTACTGTTGTAATATAGGCAAATATGGTAACATTTTGCGCACAGCAAGGTCCCACAGATAGCAATAGGATAAATGACCAAATAATCTGTTTCGGTGATGTTGGTTGAGGGATAAATGTTGACCAGGACATCAGGAGAATTTCCCTTCTCAGCTTCAAATCTGTGCAGGCAGTTTTCAAAGGCAGACTGCCAATCTCTTATCTCTGCTCCAGTGGAGATAGTCCCAGAATCTTCACTCCTCATAATTATAGTTTCTTATCCCTGGCATCATCCTGAAGAATACACGACGTATGTGCTCAATGGCTTTAATGTACTTTCTATAATGGGATACCCAAAACTGCAAACAGTACATAAAGGACATTAGGGCCAAGCCTGATTCTATCCCCACCTGCCATCCACACACACACAGACACATGTTCCATCAGTAGACACTAGCCAGCAATCAGAATTAGCTAATGTTATCCCTTTTGGGAACCCAATTTTAGTACCCTTACTGCACCATTGGGCGAGATCAGCTAACTTAGCATAGGTCAGGGATCAAACCTTGGGGCCTTCTGTTTCTGTCTGGCTCAGTTCCACACTGGCAGTGCGTTTACCCATTGAGTCACCGGGTTCAATGTTGCCTTTCACTCTACTCCAAGGTTTACGATAACATTTTAATCTATGCACAGGGTAAATGATTGTGGCATAATTTAAGGTTTATTGAGGAATAATTATGTTCTGGTTAACAGGAAGCTCTGTGTTAGTGCGGTATGTAATTATATCCAGTGATTGTCCAGCAGCATTTATTACCACTGAATCTTGTTTCAGATAAGGTTACATTTCTCCTGCGGAGATCTCTTGGATCGTTCAGCAGATACCTCAACACAGACTGGGGATCAAGCGTGCGATCTTTTGCTCCTGTGTGACTCTAGCACACTGGGCAGTGCCGATATTTGTTGAGTCATTGTGGCGCTAGTTGAATGGCTTCAGATAACTAATGTCAACAGTTAAAAATATTAGCTCATATTAGTTTAACCTTTACAACACTCGGTACCTCCCTCCCGCACAAATTACCATTAGAGCTCTTTCTGCGGTTGTGTGCTCCTGACGTGGAGCGGTGCTCACAGCAAGCAATGGCCAAGAAATCACGGGCTCTCAGTGTCTGATTCTTCCAGCTTTTTAAACTAATGGATGCAAAAACAAGCACCGCCAGCCCGCGATTTTACAACCAGCCGCTTCACGCTCGATTGCGAAATAGCCATATAGTATGGTAATAATGGGAAAATGCTCAGTGAAAAGGCAGAGAAAAGAAAGTAGACAGAATTCCGTAAATAATTTTACTCGTTCCACAATAAGTTTCTGTAATCCGCACAGTGAAACTGGCAACATTCTTCACTGCAACCAGAACTAGTTTCTCTCTCGCTCTCTTCTTTCTCTCCCAACCCCACCACAGTGGAAGAAAACAAGAGTGACTGATGGGGAGAGTGTCAAATAGCAGCTGGGAGGAATAGAAGGATCGACAATGCCTCTCTCTCTCTTGCCACTCACTCTTCCCCTCAGTCTTTCGCTTTCTGCTCTGTGTCTGTGTGCCCACTCAGTGTATGTCTTTTCCCCCGGTCTCATACTGTCTCTACATGTCTCTGTCTTCCTACACAGTTTCCCTCCCTCCCATACAGTGTCATATTCATTCTCTCTCTCTCTCTCTCCCTCAGACTTCTTTTCTCTCCCCTAGCAGATGGAATAGTGGACATGGTTCATGCCTGCATATCCCTCACATCACTGCGTAGAGAGATGTTGAATGGAGGCCAGAAAGTTCCCCCTGTGGGGAGAGACGACCATCTGGAGTGTCTTTTGTCTTAATAATCATTTCAGAAGCAGTGTAGGGCAAGGCAAAGTGGGATCCAAGGCAAAGTGGGATCCAAGGCAAAGTGGGATCCAAGGCAAAGTGGGATCCAAGGCAAAGTGGCAAGTTGGATCCGAAATAACAACAGAAAACGCTGGAAAAACTCAGCAGGCCAGGCAGCATCCGTAGAGAGAGAAAGAGAGTTGACGTTTCAGGTCGATGACCTTTCATCAGAACTGGGAAGAGCTGGAAATCAAATAGATTTAAGGCCAGGGTAAAGCTGGGAAAAGGGGGAGGGGATAAAGGAACAAAGGAGGAGATGAAGAGACATTAAGAGACATTAAGAGATATGCAAGGCTAGAGGTGGTGTTAATGTGACAGATTAAGGCTGAATGAAGTGTGAAATCCACTGGCAGAATGAAGGACAGCTGCCAGCTTCTAGGAGGAAAAAAAAAGGTGGGGGGGACAAATAAAAGGGTGGATAAAATAAAATATAAATGTGATTGGAGCTGAGGTTATGATCTAAAATTGTTGAACTCGATATTGAGTCCAGAGGGCTGTAGCGTGCCTAAACGAAAGATGAGGTGCTGTTCCTCGAGCTTACGCTGAGCTTCCGTGGAACAGTGTAATAGGCCGAGGACGGTGAGGTCAGAGTGGGAGTGAAGCGGTGAATTAAAGTGACAGGCCACCGGGAGCTCGGGGTCCCCCTTACGGACTGAACGGAGGTGTTCCGCAAAGCGGTCACCCAATCTGCGTTTGGTCTCCCCAATGTAGAGGAGTCCACATCGTGAGCAGCGAATACAGTATACTAAATTGCAGGAAGTACAAGTAAATCGCTGTTTCACCTGGAAGGGGTGTTTGGGGCCCTGGACAGTGGGAAGAGGGGAGGTATAAGGGCATGTGTTGCATCTCCTGCGCGTGCACGGGAAGGTGCCGGGCGAAGGGGAAGGGGTGCTGGGGGTGGTAGAGGAGTGGACTAGGGTGTCGCGGAGGGAGCGGTCCCTGCGGAATGCTGAAAGGGGAGGTGAGGGGAAGATGTGTTTGGTGGTGGGATCACGCTGGAGGTGGCGGAAATGGCGGAGGATGATCCGTTGAATGTGGAGGCTGGTGGGGTGAAAGGTGAGGACAAGGGGAACCCTATCGTGGTTCCGGGAGGGAGGGGCAGGGGTGAGGGCAGATGTGCGGGAGATAGAACGGACACGGTCGAGGGCCGTGTCGACCACGGTAGAGGGGAATCCTCGGTTGAGGAAAAAGGAAGACATGTCGGAAGCACTGGTATGGAAGGTGGCATCATCAGAGCAGATGCGGCGGAGACGGAGAAACTGGGAGAATGGAATAGAGTCCTTACAGGAGGCGGGGTGGGAGGAAGTGTAGTCCAGGTAGCTGTGGGAGTCGGTGGGCTTGTAGTGAATGTTAGTCAATAACCTATCCCCAGAGATGGAGATGGAGAAGTCGAGGAAGGGAAGGGAAGAGTCGGAGATGGACCATGTGAAGGTGAGGGAAGGGTGGAAATTGGAAGCATAGTGAATGAAATGTTCTAGTTCAGGGCGAGAGCAGGAGACGGCACCGATACAGTCATCAATGTACCGGAAAAAGAGGTGAGGGAGGGGACCCGAGTAGGACTGGAACAAAGAGTGTTCCACATATCCCACGAAAAGGCAGGCATAGCTAGGACCCATGCGGGTACCCATAGCAACACCTTTAATTTGGAGGAAATGGGTAGAGTCAAAGGAGAAGTTGTTCAATGTGAGAACAAGTTCAGCCAGGCGGAGGAGGGTGGTGGTGGATGGGGACTGGTTGGGCCTCTGTTCAAGGAAGAAGCGGAGCGCCCTCAGGCCATCCTGGTGGGGAATGGAGGTGTAGAGGGATTGTACGTCCATAGTGAAGTTGGATCCGAAATTGGCTTGGAGGCAGGAAACAAAGGGTAATGGTCGAAGGGTTTTGTGACTGGAAGGCTGTTTCCAGTGGGTTCCCGCCGGGCTCAGTACTGGTATATATTTTGTGGTATATATCAATGATTTGGACTTGAATGTAGGAAGTATGATTAAGAAGTTTGCAGATGATACAAAAATTGACTGTGTGGTTGATAATGAAGAAGAAAGCTGTAGACTGCAGGAAGATATCAATGGACTGGTCAGGTGGGCAGAACGGTGGCAAATGGAATTCAATCTGGAGAAGTGTGAGGTAATGCATTTGGGGAGGGCTAACAAGGCAACTGAGAAGTGCAGAGGATCAGAGGGACCTTGGAGTGCATGTCCACAGATCCCTGAAGGTAGCAGGACAGATAGATAAGGTGGTTAAGAATGCATACGGGATACTTGCCTTTATTAGCCGAGGCATAGAATATAAGAGCAGGGAAGTTATGCTTGAACTGTATAAAACACTAGTTAGGCCGCAGTTAGAATACTGCGTGCAGTTCTGGTCACCACATGACAGGAAGGATGTGATTGCACTAGAGATGGTGCAGAGGAGATTTACGAAGATGTTGCCTGGGCTGGGGAATTTTAGCTATGAGAAAAGATTGGATAGGCTGTGGTTGTTTTCTTTGGAACAGAGGAGGCTGAGGGGAGACCTAATTGAGGTGTATAAAATTATGAGAGGCCGAGATAGAGTGGATAGGAAGGACCTATTTCCCTTAGCAGAGGGGTCGATAACCAGGGGGCATAAATTTAAAGTAATTGGTGGGAGGTTTAGAGGGGATTTGAGGAGAATTTTTTTCACCCAGAGGGCGGTGGGGGTCTGGAGCTCACTGCCTGAAAGGCTGGTCGAGGCAGGAACCCTCATCACATTTAAAAAGTACTTGGTTATGCACTTGAAGTGCTGTAACCTACAAGGATACGGACCAAGTGCAGGAAAGTGGGATTAGGCTGGAGAGCTCTTTGTCGGCCGGCACAGACAAGATGGGCCAAATGGCCTCCTTCTGTGCTGTAAATTTCTATGATTCTATGATATGAAGGCCTGAGAGCAGATTACCTGCCTAGTCTTTGGATGCAGTTGCCGTGTGGCCTGGGAGGATGAGGAAAAGCCGGCATTGGAGAAATAACTTGGGGAGGGGAATAGCGACATAAGAATTCTCACAAAAAAAGTTGTATTTTCATCTATCTATATTTCAAAACAGAATTTCTAACACAGAGTGTTCCCGACTGAGATTTGCCACAGTTGTAATCTATTAGCATTGGAGGATTATTCTGAGGCCTGTTTGTTCTTTGTACTTTGGCACAACACCAATTAGTGTCATAAGGTTCCCTTTTCTAAACATTTCACACATATGGCTTTTGAAAGGATTGGAGCAGGCTTGGGTTTTGCTGCTGTTTTTGATGGTGTTGGTTTGTTGCCTGTGTACTTTGGAATTTTGGGGGAAATTGGCACCATCTAAAGGTGTCTCTTTAAGGCTGTGTGGATGGTCACCCAATTTGACATCTTTATATCCAGGGCTTGATACACATTGATCTTCCTCCAACAGTAAGACCAATATGTTTAGTAGCACGATAGGGGTGGCGGGGGCGGGGGGGGGGGGGGGGGAGGAGTGTGATGGACGGGTGTGTGAATGTTGTAATGGACTTGTGCCACTAGGGGTGCAGATTTAGTGCCGTTATGCCACTTAACTCGTACTGTATTATACTCAAGAGGTACGTTTTACTAGAGTCCTGAGATGTGATATAGTGTATTAGATTTTCTTAAGGTGGATCGAGATTCTTAATTCCCCAAAACAGTGAATTCCTGATCTCGACTGTGCTGTCAGGAACATAGGAGCAGGAGTAGGCCATTTAGCCCCTCAAGCCTGTTCTGCCATCCAATGAGATCATGGCTGATCTGTGACCTAACTCCATATACCCGCCTTTGCTCCATATCCCTTAATACCTTTGGTTAACAAAAATCTGTCAATCTCAGATTTGAAATTAACAATTGACCCAGCATCAACTGTTGTTTGCAGAAGAGAGTTCCAAACTTCAACCACCCTTTGCGTGTAGAAGTGTTTCCTAACTTCACTCCTGAAAGGCCTCGCTCTAATTTTTAGGCTATGCCCCCTCGTCCTAGGCTCCCCAACAGGCGGGAATTCTTTCTATCTACCCTAACAGTTCCCCTTAATATCTGGAGATGTCATGCAGAGGCCCAGATGTTTTGCTACAGAAAGGGGGAGAAAGTTGGAGGTGATTCTTCTAGGTATTGGTGGAGGTTTGGGAACAGCTCAGTTGCCCTTCTTTTCATCCAGGGATGATTTATAGTGCAGGGAGAATATACAATTGGTCTTGTGTCTGCAGCTTGGCTCAGTCAGTAGTACTCTTGCCTCTGTGTCAGAAGATTGTGGGTTGAAACTCCGCTATAGACTTGAGCATATAATCTAGACTGACACTTTGGTGCAGTACTGAGGGAGTGCTGCATTGTTGGAGGTGCCGTCTTTCGGATGAGATGTAAAACAAGGGCCTCGCCAGTCTGCTTAGGGGGATGTAAAAGATTTTACTGCACTATTGAAAGAACAGCAGGAAGTTCTCCCAGGGTTCTAACCCTCTTCAGTGTCAAAAAAGTTAAAACAAAAAACAGTCATTTCAGTCTGTTTTTTCAGAACTGCCCTAGGAAATTTACAAGCCCTTTACAGTCTGCAAATTTTCCAACACCAAGCAGCAATTAAACTCTGATTGACCTCAGGCTGTGTTTATTTACAGCAATTAGACTCTGTGTTTAAATGGGATAAGTCATCTTAAATATAGCATGGTATAACACCCCTGTACTTATAAAACAGAGCATCGTCTGGGTTACTGTGAGCAATGCCACAGGAGATCTGCTCGTACTAAAATAAGTTAAATATTATAATAAGTTGTTAAATATTGTGTCGTAAGAATGAGCCTTACGCGTGGTGAATTTAAAGTAAGCTTTAATCAACTAAAAAGGTGCTACATACAAAAGAGGTCTTACTCTATGCCTCTCCAGGATCCAACTGATCAGTCCAGTATTTATCCTGGACTAATCACAGGAAGTGATGCAATAAAGTTCGAGTCACAGGAAGCTGTATTGTTTAACTAGGAGATAAGATTTCATGAATTTACTGTGTGATGAGAGGAGACATTAAATTCTTTTTGTGCTGGTTTCTGTTGAATAAACCAGAACTTCCCTAATGGTCCAGTGGATACAGATGTGGTCCAATGTAATAAACCATAGAGACCAGAAGGTCCCAAGTTTGAACGCTGGACTGCGTTGAGTCAGCTGATTTCAACCAGGAGTGGCATTAGGGTTGTTACGGTTGTCCACACACTAGGACGACTATTCTTGCTCCCGATTACTGATTATTGTCTCCTGCTGCATTGTGTGAGCATGGACATTGCATGAAGAGAGGGTGGCTCTATCCTGTGATGTCCTCTATGGGTAATTAGCCTACTGGCACTCATCAGTTAGGTTCAGACATGAAGAATGGCTGCCTGGACATGGTACCAGAGGGCAGACAGCACCCATGGAACCATACGTCAGTATGACTAAACAGCATAAAAAGAGAGGGGAGGTCTTGAAAATTTTGTTGCCAAGACGAATAACTCCTGTATTCCATTTCTTTTTCAGATTGAACTGATGGAGCCTAGCAAAGTATCTCCATCCACCTGAGCATTGGTACTACGAGATTCAAATAGGGTTTGCAGACTGACAAACTTCCTATCCAGTGTGATGTGCCCAAGAGGTGGTCTCCTGTTGTCAGATCAGCCTGGATGGAATCAGAAGTAATGTCAATATGCACCAACACAGGGTGGTTCCTTTGTGTTCCATTAGTCTGGCTCCATTTTGACAGTAGGTGTGATCATGGCAGAAGATTGTGATCGCATTCCATCTCTCGATGATTTGTTTGACATTTTGTCCGGAGTCCCGGTGGAAAGACTGCGCAGCCTGTGGTATAAGTTTAATCCTGACAAATCGAGAGCTTCAAAGGCTCGCCGACTCCTTTATAGCATCATATCATTCTTATTGAAGAAGAAAGATGAGGCTGAGAAAGCAGTGCGGTCGGTGGCAAATGAGACACCGGCTAACAGATCCGCTTTGTACGTTTTCAACAAAATTCAAGGTTCGGATGGCGGTGCGGAGGGAAAACAGGAAGCATCTGAAACGTCAAATGAAGAGTTTGCTGCAGAAGATGGTAGTGTTCTTGCAGACCTGGCCTGGATGTACGCAGTGCTTGTGGAGGAAAATCTGTGCAGCCCCTCCGTGAGGAACCGAGCATGTCGAGCTGCCATCAAAGCGCTCAAGACCAACAATCAAGACCGCAGTTTGGAACTTATTGAAGAATTTAGGTTGCAATTTGGTTCTTTGGATTTTGAAGATGAGGAGGAAAATGCTGAAGTATTAGCTCTGAAGTCAATTGAAGAGCCAAGCCCGAGTATGAGATCAACTGTTGCATGCAGAACGAATCCAATGACCAACCCTAGTCAAATACCGACTGACTCACTTAATACTTCAGAAATTACAATACCCAGTCATTTTGAAATCAGTGCGTCTCCTACTGTATCGTTCACTTCCAATTCATATGGAGACAACTTAAAATCCTCAATAGCAAACCCTGAAGAGTATGCAGTTAACCCAGCCAATTCTACCAACGTAACTTTGAATAATTATAATAATGCTGTAGGGAATCTATCTTCTGACAACTATTTGGGAGGGGGGAGGGTGACCCATAGCTTGGGGGCTCAGCGTGGGGAACAGGATGGTGCTCTCTCAGTTTGTCCGACTAAAAGTTCATCAGGAGCTGAAGTGAATGAAGTGAGACCAGCTGAATGTACTGGAAAAGCAAGCGATGGCCAGGTAGTTACTTCAAAGTCAAAAATGTCAGGGGACCAGGGGACAGGGAATGGGAAACATACCAAGTCCATTTTACACCATCCTTCCCTGGGAATGACCAAGTTGCCGACAGGTGACCACTCTAACTCGTCTGAAACCACATCTAGTAAATTCAGCCCTTCTGGAGATCCTTCTGAGGCAGCGGAGGAGAGCTTTGAGAACAAATTTTATCCTTTTGTTGTCTTGCACGGCCCAGAGGATGCGGATATTGCAGAAAGCGTGCGAGTTAGATTGGAATCGTTAGGGGTGGTGGAGGGTGCAACGTTTGAGGATTTCTCTATCCCGGGACAGTCTCCAATAAAGTGTATTGAAGATGCAATTAACAACTCTGCCTTCACAATCCTCCTCCTCACAAACAATTTTAACACTCGCTGGGAAGAGTACGAGACCAATATTGTCCTGATGCATTCACTCAATAATGACCACAAGTACAACACAGTCATTCCACTGCTACCGAAGAAGGATCGGTTACATAAAGACGAGATCCCTTTTGCACTAAGTGCTACCACTAGTTTGGATGAGAATTCCAAACACTTTGAAAAGCAAGTAAAAAAGACGTTTACAGCTAGAGCACTTGAGATGCATAAAAATAGCTGGCTTGAGGAGCAAAGGCGAAAACAGATTCAAGAAAAAACACATCGGGCCAAAAAAGACATTCTGAGTGCCCGTAAAACTCTATTAGCGCAAAGGAATTGTATGCAAGCTTGCAGTCAACTAGCCCAGATGCAACAATATTATCAATTCTTCCAACCAATACCTCCACCCTATCCAGGACCTGCTGCAGTTGGTGGGCAGGCACAGCCCATGTTAAACCCAACTCTGTATCCAGGCGTTGCTTTCTCTGGTGTGCTTCCACCTGGCATTAATCTTCCCCTACCGAACCAACCAAATTGCATCCCACAGCATGCCTTCTACCCATTTATGCAACCACCGTTTCAGGTCCATAATCCCGGCATTAGCCAGGGAGGTCAGACTGTAACTGTCAGTAGTCCTGCTCAGCAGCAAGGCCAAGGCACTAACATAATCCAAATTCAGCACGCCAAAAATGTACAGATAGGGGACTCCAACCAGATGACAATAACAGAATCCACTGAGAGCAGTGAAAGCACAGATGGTGACGAGGAGGAGGGTAGTGACCACAATTAGATATATTAAAAGTTATTTTTGACAGATGGAGGAATTAAAGGCCAGCAGAAATATGGATCCCGGTAAAGACACCATCTGAAAATCAAACCCGCAATAAGTGTATTATTTCCTTTATCTTGGTGATAATGGCTGTACAGAAATATTCCGATTTGCCAGCAGTTCGAATCAGTTTTTATTCCATGGGTATTGAACCATTCCAGGTCCGTGCTTCATGCCCAGTCTGAGCTCGGTTCTCTGATCACAGCAAGGTTTTGGCAGGGAAGCTACAATTGGGCTGAAATGGTGGTTGCAGCCTTGAGCTGCAGAAGGACAAAATCAGCCCTGTGGTACCTGCTCCTGATTGTCACCAAGTGGCTCCGTGTCTGTCGGGCATGAATAGAACCTGACAATGCGGTGATCTTGTGGGGGAACAGAGAGAGAGAGAGAGAGAGAGTGCATGGGAGAGAGTGAGGAAGGGTGAATAGAAAGTTTGGGAAGGAAAGAGACTGTTTCTGGGAGTTGTGAAGAACCTTGCCAGTTTTTTCACCTGGTTTCTGTGCAGGTTTCATTGCGAGGACTACAGTAGCTTTATTTGATTCCTAAAATAGAACTAGATAAAAATTATTTACAGAATCCTTTATGCTTTTTTTTCCATTGAGGCACCCAGTCATCATTATTATAGTACAATGTTAATTCACACGTCAAACCTAAAAAGTAAGTGTTGTAAAGTTGATGGAGCTGGTACTGTTAATTGTTGACCCTAGTTATCTGACTTTGTAAAAAGTTGAAAGTCAGCTTCCCAATGACGCAATGGGTAAAGCTAATGCCTGATGCAGTACTGAGTTGTACAGGGCAGAAAATCTTAGCTTTGCCTTTTTCTTGTGCCGTCCCGAAGGTGCTAACTCCCTTACGGAGGTATAGTTGAAAGTTGCTGTTCATCTGGCCCAAGAGGCCACTATTCATGTTGTGCCTTGACGGCGAGTCACAGCCGAAGCCATACCTGGTGTGTCCTGCTGTCCGCACAGGATGGGGACAATCAGAGAGTGAGAGTGGCTGGTTTCTGTGCAAGAAAAGCAATGGGGTAAAATTGGAAGAAATTGCGACTGTGAGATGCACAGTCTTCATTTTGGATCCAGCTTGCAAATTTGTCCAAAATTCAAATAGCCATGTGTGCTCGCCCCAGATCCTGGCTCTCTCATTGGTTAACCTATTCTAGCAATAGTCCCAGTGAAAGTGTTCCCTCATGACTCATTAAACCACACATGCTCTATCAAGTCTGCCAGTGTACTTTCAGAAACCAATAAAAGTGTTATAATAATGGAATGTATTCGGAAAGGGGAAGTGTGCACTACTGAATCATCTGTGCACTTACTGGTGTGGATCACTGTAACCATTGAAACCATTCCTGAGGTCAGTAGAACATAAAATATTTATCCTATGCCTGCTCTAGGCTAAGTGAGAGAGCTACTGATAAATGCACAGATATCTGCCTTTCTAACACTCAATATTGGCTCAGTTGCTACGTGCAATGCCCAGTATGGCATCCAGCCATATGGACCAGGAGGGTTGCAGGTTAGCTGATCTTCGCAGCAGTGGCACTAGGGCACCCCACTTGGCCTCAGCACCCCATGGACGAGGGAGGGTTCCTGCTCTTTATCTCTATCCAATGACTCCGACCAGAATGTGTGCTTGTGAGGACATTGGGTGACAACAGGATTGGCCTCAGTTGTGATTGCCCACCAAGGTCAAGTAGTCTGTGGGGACTCATTCCTTAGACTCTCGTGTGAAGAATGGCCACTTACTATTCAGGTGAAAAAACTTCCCCTTTTATGGGATATTTGGAGAACGTTTCTACTCACTTGTTCTGTTTTAGCTCCACTGTTACCTGATTGTTTTTAACTGTGCAACTTTAAAGAGACGGTGTCCTTTCTGATAAATCTTTGACGATTAGAATTCAAGTCTCATTTACAGCAAAAATTGAGAATCTTTCCCTGGTGAATAAACAGGAGCTCCATGCAGCCTGCACCATGAACCGTATGGAGTGCCATTAATGCTGAAACTGCCCTCTTTGGGGGGGAAGAGGTGAAGTGGGGCCTGGATTAGAATTGAGTCAATGTTACGTGGCAGATTCTGTCATGTGATGTCTGAGCCAGGCAGATCTGCAGTATCCCAGGACGCTGTTGATGATTAACAAAATTGAGAGGTCGCACAACACCAGGTTATAGTCCAACAGTTTTATTTGAAATCACAAGCTTTCGGAGCTATCGATTTGCTCCTTCCTGAGGAAGGAGCAAATTGATAGCTCCGAAAGCTTGTGATTTCAAATAAAACTGTTGGACTATAACCTGGTGTTGTGCGACCTCTCAATTTTGTCCACCCCAGTCCAACACCGGCATCTCCGCATGATGATTAACAAGCCAGTCCTGACTTATTGATTAGATGTGGCGGGGTGGACCTGTCACTGGGGACTGGGATTCTTTCCACACAACTCTAGATAATCCTAATACAATAGCAAAATACTGCGGATGCTGTAAATCTGAAATAACAGAAAATGCTGGAAACACTCAGCAGGCCACGTGACGAAGGGTCACATACCTGAAACGTTAACTCTGTTTCTCTCTCCACAGATGCTGCCTGGCCTGCTGAGTGTTTCCAGCATTTTCTGTTATTCCAGATAATCCGAATCCTGCAAACCAATGCCCTAATTAGCAAGGTGGTCCTAGCCAGACAAGCAGTGGATAGTCTACCAGTGTTTTGTGCTTTTTAAAACTCCAGCAGTGGCAATTTGCACCTAAATTCTCTGTGTTTAGCTACAGTGGGTGTGGACTTGCACAGAATTTGCACTCCACATCAGGCATACAGAAACTACTTATGTGGATTTCTCAGTAGTTTGGACATTCTTGGAGATGGAGTTCCTCGTGTCCAGACATCCAGCTGACCAAAATTAAAACGACTGAGACTTCAAATTATGCAGAACGCAGGCTGTTTCTCAAATTTTATTGGGTAACATAAAAAAATCCAGTGGATCAACTGATAAATAGGCCAGTAAACACCTGATTTATAATTGGCTGGACTTTCCAATAAAATCGTGGCCTTGAAATTGTGTTGTGGGACAGTTGTTATGGGCATTTAATGTTTGCCTTAACACCATTGCTAAAATAGTGGTGAGAGGAATTTCAGACGAAAGGATCAAGCTTATGCACACTAATCATCTCAAGGCCAAATGTGTTTTTAGAGGTTAAAAAAAAACAGCACTGGAAACACACAGCAGCTCACCCCAGCATCTGAAAGAAAAGAGACAGGTTAATGTTTCAGGTGGGTTTTTTGACGTAAAGTTACACCCAAAATCTTGACATTTCTCTTTCAAATGCTGATTGACCTGTGTATTTCTGTCATTTTCCATTGATAGTTTTTTTTTAAAATTCAGTGTAAATGGCCAGGATTGTTTCCCTGTTCCACTTACCCCTCTAGTTTATTTTTTAAAAGATTGCCATCTTGCATTTCACTCGTCTTGACAACCAGACGCAGTCCTGGATCAGTTGTACAAGGGACATTGTCTCACACTAACTGACAAATTAAAATCATTTCGTATTTAAAAGAAAAAGTAGCTGAGTTAGTTGATTATTGTTCAAATTCTAGACTGTTAATCAGTGATAAATGTTTACTGGAATGGGAAGGTTTTTTGGCTCCTGCCTCTATTTTTCTGATACTGTAATACAGTGAATCCTGTCTTTAAGAGCGTCTGTCTAGATTTACCCCCTACCCGTGGCTGCTGGTTAACATTCGGCCTGCTCTCCATTGGTGGTCGACATTGCAGTTTGGCACCATGTATGTAGAAAGGGGGCCAAACCACTGAAATTGGGCACCCACTCCGTATAATAAAAGGCAACTGCAGTACTTGTATTCTGCTACGAGATATCACTGTTGCCTTTAATAAGTAAAATACATTGAAGGCACGCTGATGACATCTAGAGGCACAACAACATCATTACTGCACCAATCCCCCAATGATGCCTTGAACCGAGTATTAAAACTGCATCTGGGGTGTGAGTGGAATCCTAGTTTCAAAACCCCAACTGTGAATGTTTATCTCAATTTAAAGTTGTGAATCTTCAATCACAGTTGTAGAGACAGCCTGTTAAAGACCAGGTTCACTGTCTGCTTGCTGTTGATGGGAATAATTGGAATTTATATTGGATGGGAAGAACTAATGGATACGAGGCTTGTTACGGTACCAGTAAAGATTTTGCAAATAATGTAAAACATCTTCAAGGATTAAAATGTTGAAACTGAGACTCTGATTTTATTGGGGAAAGCTTATGTTTTTTCTGGGGATGGTGGCGGTCTTTTTATTTTAAACTTGGAGGAATGCATTCTGCGATAGGTGGCAAGGCCTATTTACAAGATAGATACGGATGAGAAGAGCCATTCAGGCCATCCCAGCTCATCCATCCAGAAAGAATGTGCAGGCTTTCCCCCCAAACCCTTACCGAGGTTTGAGTTAGGAGGACAGACTGGAGAAACTCGGGCTTTTCAACTTTGAAGAAAGGTGACTGAGAGAACCTCTCAAGAGGTATATCAGATAATAAACTGCATCAAAAAGGTAAACCCTAAGCGTAGACAGAGTTGCATTTATATAGCACCTTTCATGACTTCAGGCCGTCCCAAAGAGCTCTACAGCCAATGAAGTGCAGTCACTGCTGTCGGAAACACCACAGCCAATTTGCGCACAGCAAGCTCCCACAAACAGCAATGTGATAATGACCAGGTGATCTATTTTTAGGCGTTGGTTAATAGATAACTCAAATAATAACGGAACTTTACATTAAACCGTGACAGTAGAACAAGGGGACACCGTTTCAAACGAGCGAAAGGCAAATTTAGGGCTGATGTCTGAAAGTTTTCTTTCATTCAAAGAGCGTTAATACTTGGAATGCACTTCTGGGTGGAACTTCCGGACTTTGCAGTGCCCGGCTGTTTCTTAAACGTTTGCTGGGTTTTCACCTCGTCGGTCCCAATGATTTCCCCATAAGCCGAGTTGTGTCTCCTTCCTCAGTAGAAGGTCATTACCAGAGGTGAGGCACTCAACACTTCCATTCACCCTTTTATTATTCTCGCTGGTTTACCGTGTTTGAACATTTTGGAAAGGGCAATTCTTCGTGGAGGAACAGAGCTGAAGAAATACAGATAGATGTGCGGTTTCAAAACTGGAAGAAAATGAATAATCATCAGATAACTGGGAGGGGTTGGGATCGGAGTAATAATGTAAAAATAGAGCCATTAGATGTCGTCCTACACCAAACAGACGAGGAAGGCCCTGGGGTTTGATCCCAGCGAAGGCAGCACTGGAGTCACTAATGTTCACTCAATGCCCGGAACCAGTAAAGGGGAACAAAATCAGGTCGAGTCTCTCCTTCCAATGGCTGTCCAGTGTCTCCTGCCAGACAGCATGTATAATGCATGTAAGGCCAGTTTAGACTTTGCTCCCTAAAACCAAACAGCTTGCCTGTAGTCATTTACACATAACGGATGACTGTGTGTGGCACTATGGGGCTGCTGGCATCCAAAGAACTCAAACCCTGGCTAGAGTGAGTGTCTTCAGGAGAGATGGGGAGAGAAATGGAGGAAGATGCTTTATTTCCATCAGGCTCAGCAGGTTGATGATATAAAGGCACCTTCCAGTCCTCTTATACAATTTTCCTTTACACAGAATTTTTAAAAATTGTAGTCCGAGCCTCCACTATTTCTTCCTTGGAATATAAACCATGATGAGTCTACCTTAGGTTTGGGTAATTTTGTTAGTTCCATTTCTCTTTGAACAAAATCCTCCACCAACAATTCTACACTCATCTCACGTGGTTCGACAGTCACCATACCCATCTCCTCTGCGAAAAGTGAAGAAAACTACCTATTCAGTATCTCTTCCACTCTCTCATTCTGCACTAGGTGTCAGCTGTGGCTCAGTGGCAGCATTTTTGCTTCTGAGTGAGAAGGTGTGGGTTCCAAGCCCCAGAGACTTGAGCACATAATCTAGGCTGGCACTTCAGTGCAGCTGTCGGAGGTACCGTCTTTCGGATGAGACATTCAGCTGAGGCCCCATCTGCCCTCAAGTGGATGTAAAAGATCCCATGGCAACATTCGAAGAGGAGCAGGGAAGTTCTCCCAGTGTCCTGACCAACATCTATCCTCAACCAACATCTATGATAGATGATCTAGTCATTTTTTTCAGTGCTGCTTGTGTGCGCAAATTGGCTGCCGCGTTTCCTACATTACAACAGTGACTACCCTTCAAAAAGTACTTCATTGGCTGTAAAACGCTTTGGGCCGTCCTGAGGTCATGAAAGGCGCTATATAAATTCAAGTCCGTCTTTCTTTCACCTCAAGCTTGCCTCCTTCATCTCTTAGTGGGCCTACCGTTATCGTGACTGTCTTCTTACTACTAATGTGCCTATATAAAGCCTTTTTTATTTTCTTTGCCAATTTTCTCAAAGATAAATGCTGGAAATACACCATAAGTTAGTCAGCATCAATAAAGAGGGCAGGTTTTGACATTTTGGGTGTGTAACCTCCCCTCCTCAATCAGAAATGAAGACAATAAAATAAGTAACGTTGAGAAATGAGGGAGAGAAATGGTAAGAACTGTGAAAATCAACAGAAACACCAATCACGGAGTGGGAGTTAATGGGTTTAGTAACCTGCAAACTGCTTAACAGAAAACTTAGACGGGGAGATATAAAAAGGTCAGAAGAATGGTAAAAATAGTTAAGATGATGAATAGACATGGGAAAGGCCCATACAAACAAAAAAGAAAATAGGGGGCACTACTTAGCAAGTTTGGCAACACTATTTGGAAAATGGAGTGACTTCCTTTATTTTCTGAACATTTATACAATAGGGGTTTTTAATAAAACTAAATTTACTGCCTTTTATTGTGTTTTCACTTCCAAAGTCTCAGTAACACACCATTCCTGAACAACGATGGGCAGGGCGATAACAAGCCTCTGCCCAGATGGCTATAGTAAGCACAAGTGGCCCAGGTTAGCTCTTCGTTTCTTTTTTTTAACCTCTACGTGATGGTTAGTGTCAGCTGTGGCTCAGTTGGTAGCACCCTCGTGCCTCTGAGTCAGAAGGTTTGTGGGTTCAAATCCCACTCCAGAGACTTGAGCACAAAAATCTAGACTGACACTCCACTGCAGTAGAGGGAGTGCTGCACTGTCGGAGAGTGCCGTCTTTTGGATGAGATATTAAACCGAGGCCTCGTCTGCCCTCGCAGATCGACGTAAAAGATCCTATGGCACTTTTTCGAAGACGAGCAGGAGCGTTATCCCCGGTGTCCTGCCCAATATTTATCCCTCAACCAACATCACAAAAAACAGATTACAGGAAACTTTTGTTTATCCGGCACCCAAATATCCGGAATTCTCGCTTAACCGGCAAAAATCATCCTCCGAAAACTCCTCTCAAATAACCGGCAATGTTGTCGAGTCTCCGCGAACGCCGAGTACTCCGAAAACTCCTCTCAAATAACCGGCAATGTTGCCGATCCCGAGTCCGAGAACGCCGATTTAGTCAGTAGGGGTAGTTTTCAAAAGTGCCACTACTTGGCCTCCTGGCGCTGTCGGAAGTCCGAAACACTGCAGTAGCAGGAGTTGATTCTCCCGCGCTGCCTGGAGTCTCTTTGTTAAAAATAGCCTCGGTAGATATAACTCTCCGTTATCCGGTACTTTCGATAAACCGGCACCACGCCGGTCCCGGTTAATAAAGAGTTTCCTGTATCTGGTAATTATCACATTGCTGTTTGTGGGAGCTTGCTGTGCACAAATTGGCTGCCGCGTTTCCTATATTACAACAGTGACTACACTTCAAAAAGTACTTCATTGGCTGTAAAGCATTTTGGGACGTCTGGTGGTCGTGAAAGGTGCAAGTCTTTCAATCAACATTGTGATTCAGCAGTGTGTCACCACCCTGCTCTCTTTTGTATGTTGGCCCTAGAAATGCATCAAAAGTGATACTGTCCTAATTTTAGGTTAAAAGGGAATTAGATTCTATTTCTCCATATTCCTAAATACTGTACAAGGAGTTGTAGTGTCTCTCATTTGTCACTCAGTAAACTATTTAATGCTTCAAACAGCTGGTTAGAAGGAAGAAGGCAGTTTGTGTCATCATGATTACAGACAAGTGCATTAAGGTTGCATCCTGTGGATATTGGTGAACAGATTTTATGCTGGATAGTGAACTGGTTGAATCCTCATAGGTAGAGGGTAGTAATTAACAGAAGCATCTTAGTGTATGTCTGGTCAGTAGTGGAGTCCCACAGGGATGCTAGTTCAGACCATTGCTCTTCTCCATTTTTATCAATGAACCGGATTATGTTCTCAGTGGCAAACAAACAGCGCCAGCCATTGATTACACTTGCAACTGCCCACAGACTTTCAATGGTATTTTGCACTGGAACTTACTGTAAATTAGAAATCCAAAACGGCACAGCACCCTCTACAGGGGATCTAGGACCTGTGTGAACAGGACAAGCAACTGTCAGATTGAAGAATTGTTAATGAGCAGCGCAGAATCTGAACCAGGAAGTTACAGTTAGAATATTTAATTCAATATCAAATCAGATACAGAAAGTGAAATAAGGAGTGGGAAAGAAAGATGGGATTACGAGAGAGATAAAAGAGACAAAGAAAAAGTTAAAAAGTGTATATTTTAAAAATCTCCAACAATAATTAAAATCTGGAGGAATGAGACTCCGCACTTGTAAAAGTTAATTTTCAGTGCTAGAGAGGTTGTTTGGCAGTAATTAAACCTTATCACGGCGTTAAAAATTTACTTGCACTGCAATGGACAAGCCCTAAATTTTTCTGGCGAGTTTAGTGGGTATCTATCACACAAGTTGCTGTTCTATGTATTTTAATGGTGAGTCAGACGGCGAGATACCAGTATCGTCAGCTTCTGGAGGAGCAGAGCAATTCGGACAGCAACTTACGGATTTCCGTGTTTAACTGTGCATATGCGGTCGCTGGAAGTTGCTGTCCGTTTTACACTTAATAACGGTGAGCGCCGTTAGCCTCACCATTATTCCTACCGCAAAATCCGGCCCATTGATTTGAAGAAAGAAATCGGGCATACATTCCTTAAATTTGTTGATAACACAAAGGTGAATATGGGAGATAGGATTTTAGACAAAACATATAGACTGCAAATTTAGATACATTAATAGAATGGGCCCAGGTGAAAGCTGTCTTGCGATGTGGATAAATGCAGCATGATTCATTTGGCTCACAGTAATTCCGGGCATGTGAATACCATGCAGGGTTACCCTCTTAAGGCTGTGGAGCAAGAGGGACCCCGGGGATGTAGTTCATGAAATGCTGAAGGTCCATGATCAGTGTCATGAATTGAAAGTGAATAGAGTGTTAAGATGTAGAGCTAGAACAATTAAATACAAAGCTAGAAACACAATACATACCTTATATAAACCCTCTGTACAGTCACATCTAGAATATGTGCCCAGTTTTGGTCCCCTCTCATGGTGGAGATATCAAGTCCCTGCTCAAGCTCCAAGGAAGGACACCAGAATAATACCAAGTCTTAGGGTCTAAGATAGGCTCAGGGAACTGGGGCTTTTTTCATTGCAGAACCACAGACTTCAAGGGGATATGATTGAGGTCTTTAAAATGATGAACGGCACAGATTCTGTTCGGGTGGATAGGTTATTTGAGCTAGATAGGGAGGGAAAGATAGAGGGCATCAGTACAAAAGAAGAAAAAATAAAATTCGGTTAGATTCCTGGAAGCACTTGCTTTTGCAGATTCATCGACATCTGGACTAGATTGCCAGAATGTGCGGTATGGATTCGCTACAGGCCTTCAATTGGGAGCTGTACAAGTTTGTCAAATGGAAGATATCTGGAGGTAGGTTGGGTTGCCTTCTCCTGGAGCCTGCTTGATTGTCCTGGGGGACAGTGGGGAGAGGACAGAGAGGAAGCTCCTCAGAATTGTTTCCTAAATTGGCCTAAGGTTTATTCTTTTTTTCTCCCAGGAGATTGCAGGAGCAGGTGAAGGGGGAGCTCTACCATGTTTGGATGGTGCGGCTGGATGGACCAACTGGTCTTTTCTTGTCCCTTTTCGTTTGTCCATATTTTGGGAAATACCATTCATGACGTTACAGTTGGGGGGTGGGAAGAGTGGTGTACACAAAATATCTGTTCCCAGGATGCCTTTAATCAGCAGTTTTACAAGAGGAAAATAAAGCAGGGAGAGACTGAGAAACACGTCTCAGTTTACAATTTCTCATAACATTTAAGTTGTGAGAATTCAGTTTCATTTTTGTTTCCTCTTCAATTTGCTACATGTGCTATAGTATAATTCCAGGACCAGTGGTCACTTTCTAGTACCTTTTCTAGATGGCCATTCCAGACATTGATTATTGGAAAGTTAATTAACTATGGTGGTATTAAAGACAAGCCCAACCCTGTCTTCATCCAACATTTATATCTGCACTTTTCCAGCATGGCCCACTGGAGAATAATAGGATCCCTAGTACTAACCTATCTAAAATCAGCTCCAGGTATAGATCCCAAACTCTTCCTGCTCTACATCACTCGGTTCCATACCCTGCAATTACCAACTAAACCATAGGGAGAGCAATGACAATTGATCACTTCCTCTAAAGGCCTCGTGGAGTACTTTAATTGAAAACTGGTGGAAAGGTTAAAATATAACATCGTATGAAGGTACAAAGCCTTTTCTTTATCAAATCCAACCAATAGCTGCCATCTCTCACCTTTGATGGTACTCTTAGTCCTTCATCTACTGACACTCGTATCCTCAATGTCCCGATTCCAGCATCGCCTCTATTGCTAAAGTTGCCATTGAGAAGTTCAATTCTTCTGACATTCCAAACATCTTTTTCCTTTAACAACTGTTAACTCTCTACGAAGCTTAAGTCTATCTGATATTTTAGCACTACTCCGCTATCTGGAGACACTCTTCTGGGACCTCCTTTGGACTCCTAGATGGGATTCAAGGAAGAACTGTCGCAACCTTTCTAATCTCTATTTTACTGATATTATGATGGTCATTACTCTGGTGAACTTTCTTGTTTCTCGGAGGCTCCAAACACACGGTTCTACGTGCGCTTTCTCCTCCTGCATCTTTACGGTGTTGAAATCAAGACTCACTGCACCAATTCCACCCTGATTCTTCCTCCTTTAATCTACGGGTTTCCTGCGATATGGCCCTTCTCCTAGATTTATCAATTTTTTTAAAGAAAGGATGAATAATTAAATACACTGTTCTACATCAGTTTGTTTTGAATCACTGTTTTATTATAAGAGCCACCCAATTCACACAAGTGCAGCTCAGCAGCAATTTGCCTTTAATACTCTTCAAGCCAAACAATCTAGTGTAAACTCTGAATGGGCAGAATGTGCTAAAATAAATAGGTTCCAAAAGCCAAATTGCTAAGTGTAGTTAGGAAATGTTAAAAAAGAAACAATCAATATTAGCGTTCTGGTGCACTGTGTGAAAACATGCAGTCACACAGCTGGTTTGCAAGTTTTGCCATAAAATAAAGCCCTATTAAAACAAATTAGATCTATACATAGTGCCTTTAACAGTCCCAGTATTTACAACAGGGTTTAAAATCTTGGCCATCCTTTAACCCTATGAGGACTGCAGTTACATTTTTACATTGTAAATAAAAAACACATCTATGTTTTGCTTATTCAGAGAACACTGACTTACGAACAGCCTCGTGGCCCAGCAGAGAGCTCAAATGACACTTATAATATCCAGTGTTAAGAAATAATCATTTTTGGCAGTTAACAAAACGTGCAAGTTCCAAAAGACATTCAGCACTCAAAAGGGTTAATCTGCGCCGTTTCATTTCAGTGATGTGTGCCAGTGGCAAAACACTTGCTTTGGGTGTTTTTTTTATTGCCGTTCACTGCTGTTGCGACTAGTTTACTTTGAACAGTCCCCTTTTTGTGAATCTGATTGCATGTTAGCAAATCAAGAAGTCGAGCTTGCATGACCTTCCCCCCTTTTCAATTACTCTAAATTCTAACCAAAGGGCTGGAGTATAGCGAGATAGCATGCAACATGTTCAAGACTGCCGTTACTGATTTGCAGGGAACAATTTAAATGTAGTTTGGCTTGGCCTTTTGATGTTTTGTTTCCAACAACACAGACTGCAAACTAAAAGGTGTCTGTATATATTTATTTATTAAGAAGGGGCGTATTAAAAGACTTACAGTACATGGGTGGGGGGAGGGGGGGGGGGGTAAAGTACCAAGATGATAATCGGATGCATTACTGAACTCAAACAAGCACATCTGATTTAGAACACGCACTTGGCGTTCTCTCATGTGCCAAAGGAAACAGTGGTGGGTTAAACCCTGTTACTATAACAGTCAGTCCCTGACAGAAGCATGTTAATGCAAAAAAGTTCATTCTTAAAAATGGGAGATAATCTAGTCCGAGGTGAATTCTTCAAGTAATAGGTTGGTCTAACGGGGTATGATGCTTTCTGAAGGATCAACTTCGCCACAATAAGCTAGCCTCCATTCTTTAAACTAGCTTCTTAACTTATCAATTCCTGGCATTTGGGACAGATTTCACTTGTGTGCAGTGTCTCAGCAATAAATGAGGTGTGCGTCACTGATGGGCAAAAAGAGGCAGAATCCATCAGTTTGGCCACTACCTCGTAAACAGTAACAAAGTCTATCAGCCTCGGTAAGGGTACCCAGTTCAGTTCCAACATATGAATTGTGAATATCTTTACTGTCTTGGTAAAATCACTCCCTCCTATAAGAAGAAAACTGGATGGGATGTACATGCCAAACATTATAGCACACTACATGTTTTACTGGATCTCCAATCTGTCTGTGCTTCTTCCTTCCACTATTTCACCCCTCCTTCTAACACATTAAGAATCCTTCATCAACCCCAAGTCTTGTCGATAGATAGGTTTCAAGCAAAGGATGGTTGAATGTTGAAAGGTTTGGTACTTAGGCTGCAATGCTTTAAATATTACAGTAATATTTGTAGGAAAAATGAGCTCACTGGTATAATACAGCAGTTCTCAGCCCTTCCAATAAAAGAAATATAAAATCTAGTTTTACTAAATATTGTGTACCAAAATGGTCAAAAGTTCTGAACGTTTATTGTAACACCTGTGGATGTAACATGAAAGTCTCACCTAAAATGGGGACAGTAAATGATGGAAACACAATAGGCTGGTCAGCATCTGAAAAACAACTGACACACTGGCCTATCTTACCCTTTCCAATGTTGACAAACATGCTGCTTATTGCCAGCATTGGTGGTTTTTCCCTTTTCTAAAATTGGGAACATGCTCCAGTGAAATCTTCACCTCAGCGGTTCACTTAGCCCGTGATGCTGTGCATTTTGGGAACACATTGGGTATTGAAATTTAAAGTGTAACTCACACGAGTACTGTATCTATCTTTGGACTGGCTGTGAATATATTTGTTGCTGAATCTTAAAGGTGCCTGAAACACGCAAGGGACACTGGGATTGATTAGGTGTGTTTTGTAAGTTTGGTTTTCCTACGGTTTTGAAGTACAAGTGAGGATATGCCAGTAAAGTAATAGCCGGTCAGAAATCTGGAATCCTGGGAACAATGTGCAAGACATATTATGGCATGTGCTGTGATCCATACAGGCAGGGTTGCAGCAATGGAAGCTACGGGGGTGGGGGGGAGCAAGCCAAGTGGAGGGAGCACAAGATAAAAAAGGATTTGAAGATCATGAACTAATCTTTAAATGTGCTTTAGCAGCCACATGCCTGAGCTACTTGCCTTCCAAACCCTCCTCCACCCCAACATTTAGTCTTTGCTACAGCCCAGCATGGACAATACAGTAGACAGAGAGTAACCAACGAGTATTCTGGTTATTGTTTGTTCTATCATTCAGTCTTAGCCTTATAACATTTAGATAGCCCTTCAGGAGGCAGACTGATTATAATCTCACATAAGTGTCTCTGTCATATTTATTTATATCAATACAAGTTAAGTCCCCATGAGAAGCACTTTGGCATGCATCCATAAACACTTAATTTTGCACTTCAGTGTAGTTGAATGAAAGCATCCAGTTCTTCTGGAATTAATCCTTTGTAAATCACCTTATGTTTCTCAATGGCACGAGCAGCAAGGCACTGGAGGGTGATGTGGTTGATGGGCTGAATCAAATTCTTGGCCATCTTCTTTTCATCCAGCAAATCCCAAGCAGTTTTCTTGGAGGAATTGGTAGCGTCAAAATGTGCACCAGTGTCAATTAACATGTTCATAATATCAAGATTGTTGTTGAATGCAGCTATATGCAGGGGAGTGTTGTTCTCATAATCTCTCGAGTCAACGTCAGCACCACATTCCAGCAGTACCGAGGTCACTTGCAACGAAGGGAACTTGCAAACTGGATAGCGGCCAACTGACGTCGTATCCTTGTCAACAGCTAGATGTAGTGGGGTAAATCCACCTTTTCCTCTTGGGTTCAACTTCAAGAGCCTATAGATGGTTTGCTTCTTGTAATGGTCCTGGTCAGGGCTACATTTTACCTTTTCCAACAAGGAGATCAAGTGCAAAATAATGGACAAAGCTTTAGTGAACTGTGCAACATCTGGTGGGTTCTCCCGTTGATTCACTGCTCGCTCTACTTCGCGAACACTTTTGCACAGGATGCCCATAAGATCATTGAAAGATACCTTCATGGCCAAGGTGCCTTTTGGACGGTCTTGCAGGACAAAAGAAAACAGTTCAGCAAATGATAGCAAACTACTGGCAGTCATAGGGCTCAATGGGTCTAAATTACTCTGCTGCATATCCAATGCATACTTCCACAAATTGATGCACCTTTCAAAGTTGCCAGAGTCAGCATAGACTGCACCTCGGTAACGGATATAGTAAGAGGTGTCTGGATGGGATGGACCAAGAATTCTCTCTCTGATCAGCAAGGCTTGCATCCTCATCTCATCTGGATCAGTGATCAGGGCCTCCAGTTCATCAGAAGTCATCACTTCCTTGGCATAATCGTAGGCCAGCACTAACTGTCCTACCTGTGGCTTCTTGACTATTTTACTTTTATCACTGTGTCGCATCTCCATTGCCCTCTTCCAAAACTTCATAGCTCCAAGCAAGTCCCTTTTCTTATCGACAAACGTAGCTCCCAACAGCTCAAGTGCATCAATTCGGTCTTCCTTCTTGGTCTGCACATGGTTGATAAGAAACTCCACAATATTCATGTGGCCGGTGACACTGGCAGCAAGTAAGGGGGTCATTCCATAGCCATCCTTTTCCATCTTAGCCCCACATTTTAACAACATCTTCATGATTTCCAGGCTTCCCGATTCGGCACAATCGTGCAAAGCGGTGTTCCCCTTCACGCTCTTCCGATTCACATCCGCCCCCTTCTCCAGCAAATACTTGGCAATCTCCTTATGCCCTTTATAGCATGAGATCATGAGGCAAGTATGTCCGTGCCGATTGGCCACTTCCATGTCGGCTTTGTGCTCGATCAGGTACTTGACGATCTCCAGGTGGCCGTCGAAGCAGGCCGCCCGCAGCGGCGTGGAGTTGGTCAGGGTGGTGTTGTTGACAGCCGCCCCGTGCTCCAGCAGGCTCCGGACCACCGGCAGGTGACCGGCGGCCGACGCGGCCCACAGCGGCGGGGCGCCTTCGATGGTCTCGCCGTCGAAATTGACCGAGCCGCCCAGCTCCACCTTGGCCTTGCAGTGCTCCATCAGGTAGTCCACCACCTGCAGGTGGCCGTACCTGGAGGCGATCAGCAAGGGGGTGCCGCCGTTGGTCTTCTCCAGGGTCACCGCCTCCAGCTCCTCCGTGCTTCGGTTGCTCAGCAACTTCTGCATAAGTTTCAACTTCCCGTCCCGAGCTGCGTTGAAAACCGCCGTCTTGATGTCCATTTTCGGGCCCCTGCTGCCATTTAAACACCGGCCAGGCCAATAAAGTGGAAGGAAGATGGGAAGCTGCCCTCGCCCTCGCCGCCGCCAGCCCTCCAACGTCGCATCTCCCGATATTATGTTTTGAAAGTAAAATGGAGACCCTCCAGCTGACGGCTGCAGCCAGCCCCCACCGCGCATGCGCCCCGGCGCTGCCGCGCATGCGGGGGAAGGTTCATGTCCCGGCGACCTTGCGCCGCCACCACAGCCACGTGACGCCGCCGAACTACATCGCCCAGAAAGCACCGCGGGCCCCGTCTCGACCGCGGATTGGTGGAAAAGGGAGGCCCAAACCCCCCATCTTCGATTGACAGCCAAGCGAGCCAATCGGGCGTGTCACATTGGCTCCGCCTGCAAACGAATGAGCTGCACCAATGAGTTTAGTGAGGAGGCGGTGCTACAACTGAAGGGGCTGGTCCCGGCGATTCTGAGGGGAGTGAAACAGGGTCAAACCATGAAAGTGACCTCCACTGGAGAAGAGCGGGAATCAGAGGGGAGGGGAAACAAAATGGAGGCAGGTGCGAGCACATTGAGACTGGGCACCATTGAACCAGATGCCCTGGATCGTGGGTACTTGTTTTTATGCCACACCTCAGAAAAGGCCCAGTATGCTTCACCTTACTATGTGACATAGTGACTTATTATGTAGGCGAATGTCTTGCACACAGAAAGATCTCACAAGCCTCAATGAGGCAAATGACCAGTTCGTTTTTTAAAATTCGTTCATGCGATCTGGGCGTCGCTGGCAAGGCCAGTATTTATTGCCCATCCCTAATTGCCTTTGAGAAGGTGGTGGTGAGCCGCCTTCTTGAACCGCTGCAGTCCGTGCGTTGAAGGTACTCCCACAGTGCTGTTAGGGAGGGAGTTCCAGGATTTTGAACCAGCGACGATGAAGGAACGGCGATATACTTCCAAGTCAAGCTGGTGTGTGACTTGGAGGGGAACTTGAAGGTGGTGGTGTTCCCATGCGCCTGCTGCCCTTGTCCTTCTAGGTGGAAGAGGTCGCGGGTTTGGGAGGTGTTGCAGAAGAAGCCTTGGCGAGTTGTTGCAGTGCATCTTGTAGATGGTACACACTACAGCCACCGTGTGCCGGTGGTGGAGGGAGTGAATGTTTAACGTGGTGGATGGGGTGCCAATCAAGCGGGCTGTTTTGTCCTGGATGGTGTCGAGCTTCTTGAATGTTGTTGGAGCTGCACTCATCCAGGCAAGTGGAGAGTATTCCATCACACTCCTTACTTATGCCTTGTAGATGGTAGAAAGTCTTTGGGGAGTCAGGAGGTGAGACACTCGCCGCAGGACACCTAGCCTCTGACCTGCTCTTGTTGCCACAGTATTTATGTGGCTGGGCCAGTTAAGTTTCTGGTCAATGGTGACCCCCAGGATGTTGATGGTGGATGATTCGGCGATGGTAATGCCGTTGAATGTCAAGGGGCGGTGGTTAGACTCTTGCTTGTTGGAGATAGTCATTGCCTGGCACTTGTGTGGCGTGAATGTTACCTGCCACTTATCAGCCCAAGCCTAAACGTTGTCCAGGTCTTGTTGCATGCGGGCATGAACTGCTTCATTATCTGAGGAGTTGCGAATGGAACTGAACACTGTTCAGTCATCAGCGAACATCCCCATTTTTGACCTTATGATGGAGGGAAGGTCATTGATGAAGCAGCTGAAGATATTTGGGCCTAGGACACAGCCCTGAGGAACTCCTGCAGTGATGTCCTGGGGCTGTGAAGATTGACCACCAACCACCACAACCATCTTCCTTTGTGCTAGGTATGACTCCAGCCAGTGGAGAATTTCCCCCCCGATTCCCATTGACTTCAGTTTTACTAGGATGCCACACTCGGTCAAATGCTGCCTTGCTGTCAAGGGCAGTCACCTCTGGAATTCAGCTCTTTTATCCATGTTTGGACCAAGGCTGTAATAAGGTCTGGAGCCAAGTGGTCCTGGCGGAACCCAAACTGGGCATCAGTGAGCAGGTTATTAGTGAGTAAGTGCCGCTTGATAGAACTGTTGATGACACCTTCCATCACGTTGCTGATGATTGAGAGTAGACTGATGGGGCGGTAATTGGATTTGTCCTGCTTTTTGTGGACAGGACATACCTGGGCAGTTTTCCACATTGTCGGATAGATGCTTGTGTTGTAGCTGTACTGGAACAGCTTGGCTAGGAACACGGCTAGTTCTGGAGCACTAGTCTTAAGCACGACAGTCAGGATGTTGTCGGGGCCCATAGCCTTTGCAGTATCCAGTGCGCTCAGCTGTTTCTTGATATCATGTGGAGCGAATCGAATTGGCTGAAGACTGGCTTCTGTGATGGTGGGAACCTCAGGAGGAGGCTGATATGGATCATCCACACAGCACTTCTGGCTGAAGATGGTTGCAAACGCTTCAGTCTTGTCTTTTGCACTGACGTGCTGGGCTCCACCATCATTGAGGATCGGGATATTCATGGAGCCTCCTCCTCCCGTTAGTTGTTTAATGGTCCACCACCATTCACGACTGGATGTGGCAGGACTGCAGAGCTTTGATCTGATCCGTTGATTGTGGGATCGCTTAGCTCTGTCTTTTGCTTTTTAGCATGCATGTAGTCCTGTGTTGCAGCTTCCCCAGGTTGGCACATCATTTTTAGGTACACCTGGTACTGCTCCTGCACTCCTTATTGAACCAGGGTTGGTCACCTGGCTTGATGGTAATGGTAGAGTGAGGGATATGCTGGGCCATGAGGTTACAGATTGTGGTGGAATACAGTTCTGCTGTTGCTGATGGCCCACAGTGCCTCATGGATGCCCAGTTTTGAGCTGCTAGATCTGTTCTGAATCTATCCCATTTAGCACTGTGGTAGTGCCACACAACACGATGGAGAGTGTCCTTAGTGTGAAGACGGGACTTCGCCTCCACAATGACTGTGCGGTGGTCACTGCTACCAATGCTGTCATGGACAGATGCATCTGTGACAGGTAGATTGGCGAGGACGAGGTCAAGTAGGTTTTTCCCTCCTATTGGTTCCCTAAGAGGGCACTAACGGGGCGTAAATCAACTAGTGTCTGGGCGCGGCACCGCTAACGCCTCCCACAAAATTCAGCGGGAGGTTAGCGCCGTGTGGCGTTGCGCCGCCGGCGATGATGTAATCGCCGTGCGCAGCACCCCGCTTGCGCCCCGGCTGTAACATTGGGTGGCGCCCCCGACTTACCGCTGGATGCTATGTCCGCTGGGGTCACAGGGGCCTACTTGCGGCCAGGGGCGGCGCTAGTTAAAGGGGAGGTGGCGGGCGGCCATTTTTGTTGCTGGCCGCCTGCCAGCACCTGCCCCCGTTGCTGTCCCTGGCCCCCGTGAAGCCCCCCCGGCGGGGTGCCTGGCTGCTCTCCGTGAACCCGGCACTCCTCTTGAGTGCCGGGCTCGTTTGCCGGCACTCCCGATCCCTGGTGGCCCAGCTGGGTGCCAGGATGCGCTGCACCTGGCCCCTCCCCTTTAATAAGGGGAGGAAGGCCTGCAGTACTGCTGCACGTAGCGCCGCGATATTGCCTCGCTGCGCCCCAAGAGGGACGCGGGGCGCTTCCAGTAGCGGCCCTCCTCCCTCTCGGGGCGCTACCTGGGAAAATCGGCTGCGGGGGCGCTAACTTTTTCGGGGCGCTAAAAGGGGGCGCTACCCAATTTTAACCCATGGATATTTACTACATGTTATCAGCAAAGAAAACAAAAGAACTCATGGAATAGTCTTGCCCCACCCCTAGAGCACAAAAGGAGGCCATTTGGGACATCATGCCAGTGCAGGTCTTAGCTCTAACTGGAGTTATCTACTCAAATCCAGTTTCCCTGCCCTGCCTTTCCCACATATTCTTTTATATTCTTCCTTTACAAATTCTTATCCAATTCCATTTTAAAACAACATTATGGCCTCTGGCTCAATGGTCATTTAGAATCATGATGCGGAGATGCCGGTGTTGGACTGGGGTGGACAAAAATGAGAAGTCGCACAACACCAGGTTATAGTCCAACAGTTTTATTTAAAATTACGAAAGCTCGTAATTTTAAATAAAACCGTTGGACTATAACCTGGTGTTGTGCGACTTCTCATTTAGAATCATAGAATGGTTACAGCACAGAAGGAGGCCATTCGGCCCGTCAAGCCCGTGCTGGCTCTCTGCACTTCAGCTAGTCCCACTCCCCCGCCCTTTCCCTTTAGCCCTGCAAAATTTTTTCCTTCAGGTACTTATCCAACTACCCTTTGAAAGCCGTGATTGAGTCTGCCTCCACCACCCTTTCAGGCAGTGCATTCCAATCCTAACCATTCGCTGAGTAAAAAAGTTTCTCCTTATGTCGCCTTTGGTTCTTCTGCCAATTACCTTAAATCTGTGTCCTCTGGTTCTCGACCCTTCTGCCAATGGGAAGTTTCTCTATCTACTCAGACCCCTCATGATTTTGAGCACCTCTATCAAATCTCCTCTCAATCTTCTCTGCTCTAAGGAGAACAACGCCAGCTTCTCCAGTCTATCCACGTAACTGAAGTCCCTCATCCCTGGAATCATTCTCGGAAATCTTTTCTGCACCCTCTCTAAGGCCTTCACATCCTTCCTAAAGTGCGGTGCCCAGAATTGGATACAATACTCCAGTTGAGGCCGAACCAGTGTTTTATACAAGTTCATCATAATTTCCACGCTTTTGTACTCTATACCTCTATTCATGAAGCCCAGGATCCCGTAAGCTTTTTTAACTGCTTTCTCAACCTGCCCTGCCACCTTCAACGATTTGTGCATATATACCCCTAGCTCTCTGTGTTCAGGAACCCCCTTCAGGATTGTAACCCTTAGTCCATATTTCCTCTCCTCAGTCTTTCCACCAAAATGCATCACCTCGCACTTTTCTGCGTTAAATTTCATCTGCCACGTGTCCGCCCATTCCACCAGCCTGTCACTATCCTCCTCACCGTTGACTACACTTCCAAGTTTCGTGTCATCTGCAAACCTTGAAACTATGCCCTGTACACCCAAGTCCAAGTCACAAATATATATCAAGAAAAGCAGTGGTCCTAGAACCGACCCCTGGTATGAGGCGCGAGTTGGCTAGGATGGATTGGGGAGCGTTACTTAAAGGGTTGACGGTGGATAGGCAATGGCAAACATTCAAAGAACTACAGAATTTGTTCATCCCTGTTTGGCGTAAAAATAAAACAAAAAAGGTGACTCAACCGTGGTTAACAAGGGAAATTAGGGATAGCATAAGATCCAAGGAGAGGACATATAAATTGGCCAGAAAAAGCAGCAAACCTGAGGATTGGGAGCAGTTTAGGAGTCAGCAAAGGAGGACAAAGGGATTAATTAAGAGGGGGGAAATAGAATATGAGAGTAAGCTTGCAGGGAACATAAAAACTAACTAAAAGCTTCTATAGATATGTGAAGAGAAAAAGATTGGTGAAGTCAAGCGTAGGTCCCTTGCAGTCAGAATCAGGGGAATTTATAATGGGGAACAAAGAAATGGCAGACCAATTAAATACATACTTTGGTTCTGTCTTCACAAAGGAGGACACAAATAACCCCCAGAGATGTTGGGGAACATAGGGTCTAATGAGAGGGAGGAATTGAATGAAATCAGTATTTGTAGGGAAATGGTGTTAGAGAAATTGAATGCCGATAAATCCCCAGGGCCTGATAATCTACATCCTAAGGTACTTAAGGAAGTGGCCCTAGAAATAGTAGATGCATTGCTGGTCATCTTCCAAAATTCTACAGACTCTGGAATAGTTCCCATGGATTAGAGGGTAGCTAATGTAACCCCACTATTTAAAAAAGGTGGTAGAGTGAAAATGGGGAATTATAGACCGCTAAGTCTAACATCGGTAGTGAGGAAAATGCGAGAGTCCATTTTAAAGATGTAATAGCAGAGCACCTGGAAAACAGTGACAGGATCGGACAAAGTCAACATGGATTTACAAAAGGTAAATCATGCTTGACTAATCTACTGGAATTTTTTGAGGATGTAACTGGTAGAATTGATAAGGGAGAACCAGTGGATGTAGTGTATTTGGACTTTCAGAAGGCTTTCGATAGGGTCCCGCATAAGAGATTAGCGTGCAAAGTTAAAGCACATGGGATTGGGGGTAAGGTACTGACTTGGATAGAGAACTGGTTGGCAGACAGGAAGCAAAGAGTTGGAATAAACGGGTCTTTTTCCAAGTGGCTGGCAGTGACTAGTGGGGTATCGCAGGGATCGGTGCTAGGACCCCAGCTATTCACAATATATATTAATGATCTAGACGAGGGAACTAGATGTAATATCTCCAAGTTTGCAGACGACACAAAGCTGGAGGGCGTGTGTGCTGTGAGGAGGATGCAGAGAAACTCCAGTATGATTTGGACAGGTTGGGTGATTGGGCAGATGCATGGCAGATGCAGTATAATGTAGATAAATGTGAGGTTATCCACTTTGGTGGCAAAAACAGGAAGCCAGATTATTACCTGAACGGCAATAGATTGGGAAAAGGGGAAGTGCAACGAGACCTGGGTGTCCTTGTGCACCAGTCTCTGAAGGTAAGCATGCAGGTGCAGCAGGCGGTTAAGAAGGCAAATGGTATGTTGGCCTTCATAGCGAGAGGATTCGAGTACAGGAGCAAGGATGTCTTGCTGCAGTTGTACAGGGCTTTGTTGAGACCACACCTTGAGTATTGTGTGCAGGTTTGGTCGCCTTATCTGAGGAAGGATGTTCTTGCCTTGGAGTGAGTGCAGCGAAGATTCACCAGACTGATACCTGGGATGGCAGGAATGACGTATGGGCCCAGATATTCCGATCGCAGGCCTCCCGCGGGCAGAGGGCTGCGATCTGGAAAAATTTGCGCCAAGACCGAAGGGGTCCCGGGAGGTGCAGAGTTCCGCTGCTGGGCCTCTCCAAACTGTCGGTGTGCAGGGCCCACGTATCCCAGAGGCGCAGGCGGTTCGCAGCGTCCCTGGGATCACGTGGGCCATGGGGAGCCAATCAAAGAAGGGAATCTCCCTTCATATATTTGACAGGAAGACCTGTCAAATATATGAATAGAGATCACCCCCAAAACATAGTAAAACTTGAAATAAATGTAAAAAAAAAAATCACATTTTAAACAAAAATTTTATTTTTTGAAAAACATAATTAAAGCTTTTAACGGGGCTAAAAATAAACTTATCTTTCTTTAAAGTATTTTTAAATGATAAATCAGTGGAATTTTTTTTAAAACTTTTTTCAACTCTTATCCTGGTAAAAGCAGGCCTTACGCCTGCTTTTACCAGGCGCAAGAATTGTAAGTGTTTTCTGCGGGTGGAGGGTCTCCAAAAAGCGGAACTCTCTGCCCGCAAAGGCCCTTCTCCCGGGCAGCCGGAGGATCTGTCAAGAGCTTTCTTGATAGATCGGAAATGCCGGTTTCCAGCGCATGCGCAGTGCATGCCTGAAACCAGCATTTCCGATGTCCCTACGGGAGAGTACACAGCGCGTACACACCCGTAGGGATTGGAATTTCTGCACCATGAAGAGAGATTGGGTCGATTAGGCTTATATTCGCTAGAGTTTCGAAGAATGAGAGGGGATCTCATTGAAACTTATAAAATTCTAACAGGACTAGACAGACTAGATGCAGGAAGGATGTTCCCGATGGCGGGGGAGTCCAGAACCAGGGGTCACAGTCTAAGGATAAGGGGTAAGCCATTTAGGACTGAGATGAGGAGCAATTTCTTCACCCAGAGAGTGGTGAACCTGTGGAATTCTCTACCACAGAAGGCAGTTGAGGCCAATTCATTAAATATATTCAAGAAGGAGTTAGATATATTTCTTAAGGCTAAAGGGATCAAGGGATATGGGGAGAAAGCAGGGACAGGATACTGAATTTGGATGATCAGCCATGATCTCATTAAATGGCGGAACAGGCTCGAGGGGCCGAATGGCCGACTCCTGCCCCTATCTTCTATGTTTCTATGGAACACCATTGTACACCCCACTCCAGTCTGAAAAACAACCGTTCCCCACTACTATCTGTTTCCTACAACCTGACCTTGTCCTTATCTCTGTCCACCTCTTTTTTTTCCTCTCTCCCTCTCTCTGATCCCTGTCTGATTTTTTTGTTGATTGAAAAGGACCCAAATGTTTCAGTCTGACTATTTAAAATAACAACAGTAAGTCACATTTCTGTGACAATTTTTAAGTCTTGAACGATTCAATTTGGGGCTCAGAATCTTTCAGGTAAATCTAGTTTCTTTATCTGAAAGATTTGAGTGTTTAAAGTCGACTGGGATATGGGATCAAAGGCTGTTTCAGACACTCCTGCATTGTGAAAAAGGGTGATGTCTTTGCAGAAGCAGGAAATGGGATTTTTTGAATGGAGATGCATGTTTTGTTTGATTGAATAGGGTGAGAAGTAGATTGTGTCCTTCACAGATACACAGGATCGAAGCTATTTACAGTAAATGTCCTGAGAGAATGAAGTGGTTCAGCAATGTCTGACTAACTCCAAAGTCTTAAAACACAGGAGATGCGGCAATATAGAAAATTCAAGGTTCCCACACCAGATGAGACAGAAGGTGTTCGCACACATTCTAGTTCTGCATCTCTTGTGCCTTTGGAGTAGGTTCTGTTTAACTTTAGTTCTTTAAATGTAGTATTTCAAATGCCTCTCTCAAATAATAGGCCTGTTGAGGCTGCTGCGAAACACGAATGGAGGCTGAATCCATATGTGGAAAACAAGAAACTTTTATTCACTGCATGCTACACAAAATGGCTGAGAGAAAAACTGCTCCCAGAATTCTCTGGGTAAAACCTGAGGCCCCGCCCCCTTCTGCCTTAAAGGTAATGTGCCTTAAAGGGGAAGGGGCTGGAAATTTGTCCACAGACGGAAGAGTGGATTATGCCCGTTTTAGGTGGCGATCCGCCACACAGCTCCCCCCAGAATCCGCTTAGGAGGTGTGGACGAGACGGTGCGGCGGTCTGATGGGCCGGCCGGAGCGGCTCTTGTAGGACGCCGGTGGACGTGGAACGGCCGGGCGTGGAGCAGCCGGGTGAACCGGCTTGAGGGCAGGTCGGCCGCGTGGAGGTGGACGAGCTACAGGGACCTGCTCACCGGGCTCTGAGTGTGCTGGCTTGAGTTGGTCCACCGACACTTTTTCGGTCCTGTTGCCCACTTGCAGGGTGAAAAATTTGTCCCCAGCCTGTAGCACCTTGTAGGGCCCGTCGTACGGGGGTTGAAGGGGTCCGCGGTGGGTGTCGTGCCGGACGAAAACAAAACGTGCCTGGTGCAGGCTTAGTGGGACGTGTGAGGTGGATTCGCCGTGCCGGGCAATGGGCACCGGGGCGAACTGCAGCGCCGGTGAGGCGAAGTCGTGGCGTTGCTGGTCAGCTGACCAGGGTGTCGTGGCGGTGGGCAGGAACTCGCCGGGTACGCGCAGCGGCTGACCGTACACGAGCTCTGCTGCCGATGCGTGGAGGTCTTCTTTAACCGCGTTGCGCAGGCCGAGGAGGACCCACGGAAGTCGGTCGGTCCAGGCGCCGTCTTGGAGGCTGGCTCGAAGAGATGCCTTCAAGGATCTGTGGAACTGCTCACACAGTCCGTTGGCTTGGGGGTGGTACGCTGTGGTGCGGTGAATGGTCACCCCGAGATTGCGTGTGACAGCGGTCCAGAGTTCAGAGGTAAATTGCGGACCTCTGTCTGACGTCATGTCGGAGGGGACGCCGAACCGTGCGACCCAGGTGCTGACGAAGGCTCTGGCGATGTCGGCGGTGGTGGTAGAGGTCAGTGGAATTGCTTCAGGCCAGCGTGTGGTGCGGTCGACGATGGTCAGCAAGTGCGTGTGGCCTTGCGACGGCGGCACGGGCCCGACGATGTCCACGTGGATGTGGTCGAATCTCTGCGAGGGGACGGTAAGCTCCTCGAGGGGTGCTTTCGTGTGTTGCTGTACCTTGGCCCGTTGGCAGGCTAGGCAGGAGTTGGCCCAAGTACGCACATCCTTGTGAAGGCCGCGCCAGACAAAGCGGTTGGCTACCAATTTGATGGATGCGCGGGCGCCGGGGTGGGAGAGGTTGTGGAGAATGTCGAATACCCGGCGGCGCTGGGACGACGGGCCGAGGTTGACATAGGGATATGTCGCACTTGACCGTGACTGCGGTCGGGCCACAGGCGACGTCGGCCAGGCGTAGCCCTGGTAGGTTGGTGGGTGCGGAGAGCAGATCAGGGTCGGTGCTCTGGTCTGCTGCGAGTTGAGCGTAGTCGACTGCTAGGTGTGCGGCGTGGATGGCGGGGCGGGAGAGGCAGTCAGCTACCACATTGTCTCGGCCGGAGACGTGTTGGATGTCCGTGGTGAACTCGGACACTGCCGCGAGCTGGCGCTGCTGCCTGGCGGACCGAGGGTCGGTTGTCTTTGCCATTGCGAATGTCAGGGGCTTGTGGTCGACAAACGCAGTGAAGGGGTGGCCCTCAAGCAAAAACCGGAAATGGCGGACCGCCAGGAACAGCGCGAGGAGCTCGCGGTCGAAGGTGCTGTACTTGACCTCCGGGGGGCGTAGTTGGCGGCTGAAGAAGGCAAGTGGTTGCCAGGCGCCGTCGACCCACTGCTCATACACGGCGCCGACCGCGTGGTCGGAGGCGTCCGTGGTGAGCGCTACCCTGGCATTGGGCCGTGGGTGCGCGAGCAGGGTGGCGTTGGCGAGCGCGGTCTTGGTGGAATCAAAGGCGGCGGACGCGTCTGCCATCCATTCGACCGCCATCTTGCCGCTCCTGCCCCGGAGGGCTTCATACAGGGGCCTCATGAGGGACGCCGCTTTGGGGATGAAGCGGTTATAGAAATTCACCATCCCGAGGAACTCCTGGAGGCCTTTGATGGTGGTGGGGCGGGGAAATTGTTGGACGGCCTGCACCTTGGTGGGCAGGGGAATGGCCCCAGCATGGGTGATGTGGTGGCCGAGGATGTCGATCTTGTCCGGGCCGAACTGGCATTTGGCTGGGCTGAGGATGAGCCCGTGGTCGCTGAGGCGCCCGAACAGGATGCGAAGGTGTTCGAGGTGTTCCTGCTTGGAGGAACTGGCTACCAGGATGTCGTCCAGGTAGACGAACAGGAACTTCAGGTCCCGAAGGACCGAGTCCATGAGCCATTGGAATGCCTGGGCCGCGTTTTTGAGGCCGAAGGGCATCCGCAGGAACTCGAACAGGCCGAAGGGGGTGATTACGGCCGTCTTGGGGACGTCCGCGGGGTGGACGGGGACTTGGTGGTAGCCGCGCACCAGGTCGACCTTGGAAAAGACTGAGCGGCCGGCCAGTCTAGCCGAGAAGTCCTGAATGTGCGGCACGGGATACCGATCGGGGTGGTGGCGTCATTGAGGCGGCGGTAATCCCCGCAGGGGCGCCAACCTCCGCCTGGTTTGGGGGCGATGTGGAGTGGGGAGGCCCAGGGACTGTTGGAGCGGCGGATGATGCCGAGCTGTTCCATGGTGGCAAACTCGGTCCGCGCGATCTCCAGTTTGGCCGGGTCCAGCCTGCGGGCGTGGGCGTACACTGGGGGGCCTGTGGTGGGGATGAAGTGTTCCACCCCGTGTTTGGCGGCCTCCGCGGAGAAGGTCGGATTGGTAAGGGCCGGGAATTCGGCCAGGAGTGCCGAGTAGTCATCCGTGGCCCGGGCGTGGCACTGTGACGCCATGTCGGCGGGTTGACGGGGGGCCATGGCGCCCAGGATGGGGGACATGGTGTTCATGTCCACGAGGCGGTGACGAGGGATGTCTACCAGTAAGCCGTGGGCACACAGGAAATCTGCACCGATGAGGGGGGAGAGCACCTTGGCAGTGATGAACTCCCATCGGTAGCGGTGACCAGCGAGGTCGAGGGTGACTGTCCGGGTGCCATACGTCCGGATTTCCGTGCTGTTAGCAGCAGCCAGCGCCGGTCCTCGTTCGCCCTTTTGGATGTCGAGGGAGGAGGCCGGGATGATGCTGTGCTGAGCCCCAGTGTTGCACAGGAACCGGCGGCCGGTTTTGTCATCCGTGACGAACAGCAGGGAGCCCGCGTGGCCCACGGCCATCGCGGGGGCAGGAACGGGGGCGGACTTGAAAGAGCAGGGAGGTGTGCACCGTTGTGCCCTGGCGCCGAACCGTGCGTGGTAGTAACAGTGGCCCGGGTTAGTGGGGCGTGAAGGCCCCGTGGGCCTGGTGACAGGCCCTTGTGGCCGTGTGCTGGATGGTGAGGGGCGCGCCCAGGCATTGGCTGCCAGGTCCGGAGTGACGTCGCGGCTGGAGTGAGCGGACAGCAGCTTGTCGGCCTCATCGGCCAGGGCTTCCAGGTTCATGAGGCCGGACGCCACGATCGCTGGGCGGATGCTGAGAGGGAGCTGGCGGATGAACAGCGTGCGGAAGAGGGATCCGGGTGGGCTCTCGTCGGTGAGGGAGAGCATGTGGGAGAGGAGGTCTGACGGTGAGGCATCACCGAGGCCTGGAAGGTCGAGGAGGTGGCAGTTTCGCTGATATGCCGAGGCCGTAAATTTTTTAAGGAGCGCTGTTCTGAGATGTGCGTACTTGCCTTCCTCTGGTGGGTTCTACAGCGTTGTCCAAACCTTGGAAACTGCGGCGCTACTGAGTGATGTGACGAGATAGTCGTACTTCGTCCCATCTGTGGTGATATTTCGCAGCCGGAAGCGAGATTCAGCTTGGAGAAACCAGGCTTCAGGCTGGTTTTCCCAAAACTCCGGCAGTTTCACAGAAACTGCGTTCGTGTCCGCCATTGCAGTGCTCGGAATACGTTCTGAGCGTCGGGGTCACCAATGTTGAGGCTGCTGCGAAACACGAATGGAGGCTGAATCCATATGTGGAAAACAAGAAACTTTTATTCACTGCATGCTACACAAAATGGCTGAGAGAAAAACTGCTCCCAGAATTCTCTGCTAAAAACTCCCAGAATTCTCTGGGTAAAACCTGAGGCCCCGCCCCCTTCTGCCTTAAAGGTAATGTGCCTTAAAGGGGAAGGGGCTGGAAATTTGTCCACAGACGGAAGAGTGGATTATGCCCGTTTTAGGTGGCGATCCGCCACAGGCCTGCACTTGTCAGTCAGCCATTTTGTGCCAGTTCCCACCGAGCATTCTATGTTAGCACAGTACTGGGACATTTATTGCACATTACAATACACACAGCGGGTACACTGCCCCATCAAACACTCCCAGGACTGGCACAGCACGGGTCAGACACAGAGCAAAGCTCCCTCCGCATTGCCCCAACAAACACCCCCAGGGCAAGTACAGCACGGGCTAGACACAGCATAAAACTCCCGCTAAAATGTCCCACCAAACACACCCAGGGCAAGTGCAGAGCATGTTACATAAAACGGAAAGTGTCCATAACACTGCCCCATCAAACAATCCCGGGCAGGCACACCACGGGTTGCATACAGAGAAATGCTCCCGCTCATTGTTCCATCAAACACTTCCAGGATAGGTACCTTTCTGGTAAAGCATTCTATATTTTAATAACCCTCTGTATGAAAACATTTCTAACTTCCCCCTTTGTTCTTCTAGTGATAATCCTGAGTCTATGCCCTCTTTTTACTCATTTCCCTAACAGTGGGAGAAATCTTTCAAATGTGGCAGAATAGCACAAAGATCAAAATATAGAGGGGGAGAAATTCGGTATCGCCCCATTTGGGGCGCAGCTATTGGCCGGGCGCAAAGTTTAGCGCCTGGTGCAAATTATCGTCTCCGACTGCAAACTTGGCTTCTATCGCCCCTGGAGGTGATTGGAGCGCTAAATCAGGCGCCACACACCTCTCTTAAGGCGCTAACGCCGAGGAGCGAGGCGCTACCTCAGAGCGCTGGCGAAGCTCAGGTGATGTCAGTTAGCAATGGAACACAGACACACTGGCGCCGGCCAGTTCTTAAAGGGGAGGGTCGATCTTGCTCTCCAGCCACACCCTGCTCATTGCAGCCTTGAATCTCGGCCTGGACAGACCTGTACTTCAATTCTGCTGGAAAGAACAATGGAGCGGCCCAGGGAACGAGCTCAGTGCTTCAGCGACTGGGCCTTGGTGGTTCTGGTTGGCGCAGTGGAGCGCCGAAGATCAATACTCTACCCACAGAGTGGCAGGAGGCCATTGCCACGCGAATATAGAAGAGTGTGGAGGGAGGTGGCTCAGCACGTCTCCTCCAGGAGCATGGTGCCCAGGACCCACACACAATGTCGGAAGATGTTCAACGACCTGGGAAGGGGGGAAGTGCGCAGGGGATGGAGATCACCCTCGAAGGGCAAACAGTAGGAGGTCTAAATAAATGGTGGGAATGTTTGTAGTAAAGGTCGAGGTTCGTGTGATTACATTTGTTTACTGTTTTTGTGATTTTCTCCAGCTTGTGAGAACCAGTTCTGTAAATTCATGATTTGTTGTGTTTGTTTCTAATTGTTTGTCCTGAATAAATGACACACACAGAGTTTGTTAAATAAAAAAGTTGTTGTATTCAAAATTTAAATTTTTGGCCTTTGGAATCATTGCTGCTTTGGCCGGCTAAAGGGGTTGCGGGTTGCTTTCCATCATGTTGTTCTCCATGCCAGAAGCCATCTTCTGAGTAGGGGTCTAGAAGCGGCTTGTTATCAGCCATTGACGGATGGCCCTTGCAGTGACAACATTGTGCGCCTCCCTCCCACCTTGGTGGTGCTGCTGCTGATCCTCCTCCTCCTCTTCCTCCTCCTCTTCCTCAGGTGGTGCACCAATCCCTGGTGGCATTGCCTGGGTCCTGAGGATTGCCAGGTTGTGAAACATGCACCATACAACTATGAAGAGGGAGACTTGCTCAGGAGAGTACTGCAGGGCTCCTCCTGAGTGGTCCAGACAGCGGAACCATTGCTTGAGCACGCCGATCGTCTGCTCAATTATGTTCCTGGTGGCGATATGGCTCTCATTACACCGCCGCTCGGCAGGGGTGTTGGGGTTACGGAGCGATGTCATCAGTCAGGTGCAGAGTGGATAACCCTTGTCCCCGAGGAGCCAACCACTTGGGTGATGTGATGCCCGGAAAAGCTCTGGCACACCAGTCTGGCGCAGGATGAAAGCATCGTAGCTGCTGCCAGGATAGTGGGCATTGACGGCGAGTATCAGCTGTCTGTGGTCACAGACCAACTGCACATTTAAGGAGTGGTAGCCCTTGCGGTTTCGGAAAACCTCTGCATTTTCATGCGGTGTCCGCAATGCCACATGCATGCAATCAATGGTGCCCTGCACCATGGAGAAGCCTGCTATCCTACAAAGCCACATGCACGTTCATGCTGTTTGGCCCGGGTCATGGGGAAAGAGATGTACTGGCATCTCCTTTTACACAGGGCATTTGTCACCTCCTGGATACAGCAATGGACAGCGAACTGGGAGAAATTGGCGATGTCCCCAATAGATGCTCGAAAGGAACCGCTGGCATAAAAATTCAGAGCCACTGTGACCTTCACTGCCACCGACAGAGACGTCCTGGTCCTCAGTTGAGGCTGCAGATCTGGCTGCAGCAGGTGGCAGAGCTCAGTGACCACCTCCTTGCTGAAGCGCAACCTGCGCAAACACTGCTCCTCAGACAAATGAATGTAGGAGAATTGCTCCCGGAATACCCTGGGAGGGTAAGGCCTCCTGTGCAGAGGGCTGTTGGCCCTCCTCCCTCTGGCCATGTTTGCCACTCTCTCTCTGCGTCTCTGATGCCTCCGATTCTGCAGGTGCAGGACGACGCCCTGAATCAGTGCAGACCCCACAGTCTCTTCTAAATCGATGCAAGGAAGGTCAAATCAAAAAGAACCTGCAAAGTGCTGCTCAGTACCCAAAACTCCTTCACACAGCGTTGAATTTCTCCAGAAGTCTCTCTCTCTCTCTCTCTCAGAATGCGTGGTGCAAAAATATCGGCGACAAAAAAAGGCAGGAAGAGGCCGCCTTTAAACAGCGCCCCCCCAGCCCCTTCCCGACTGCAAAATGTTCCCCTCTACCTGTCGTTGCTAGCAGCAGGCGGAAAGGCAGGGGGCGCTACCGGGGCGTTGCACACTTGACTGACGTCACGCTCTGCGGGCGCAGGAGATCGTGGCGGTAGTGTTTACCGCCGCCGCAAAATGGTCAATTTCGCGAGCAGCGCAAACATCGCCGCGCCCTCTTAGGGCGCTAACGGGAGGCGCTAATCAACTGAATTTTTCCCCCAGATACCCTTTTACCTTGTACATCAGGGCCTGCAGAGTAACACTGAAATGCTCTCCATGTTTTGCTCTGCGATAACTTTTGTCTCCTCTCCTGTAGTTTCCAGGAAGACCAATTGAGAATATGGGGTTCCAGTCTTCTGCACATGTCAACCTACAGGACAGTGAAGGGAAATGACAATATAAACAAAAAAAAAAGGAAATTTCAACAATAGTGAGTCTGAGAATGTCACAGTGGCTTGAAAATTGATGCTGAGCCATGAATATAATTACACTATATTCAGTCTTGTTGCAAGTATTCTGGTGCACTGAACTGGCTCAGTGCACTGATTGGGCCAGAAGAGGAAGGACTTAATCTGGTGGCAGAACAATCAGATGCATGAAAATCTGGGTTTGTGCTACTACTGCTTCTATGACTATTTATATTTAGGAGTCCTGTTGAAAGCAGGTGCACTGCGTGTCAGCAATTACTTGATCCTGTAAAGTTAAAAGGCTATAATCTGGGCTGGAAATATGGCTGCTATGCTTTGCCTCAACACCTATATTCCAGGGAGCGGGGAAATCAGCCAAGGTTCTTTCTCTTGGTCAATATCCAGTGACTGCTGCTGCACATTGGTTCAGGACAAGGTTGAACTCAGCTGTGACACCTTTCTTTGTTGAACAGCTTGGCAACACTCATTGTTATGGCTGATTAGTAAGAATGGTCACTTAGGTGAAGTAATAGAGGATTTACCGGGCCCAACGTTAATCGGCATTTACAAAGAAGGAAAGAAAATTGGAAAAAGGAACCCCTCCTGCACCCCCCCGAAACTAAATTATATTGTATTCTCCACAGATGCTGCCTGACCTGCTGAGAGTTTCCAGCATTTTCTGTTTTTATTTTATATTTTAGCCTTGTTCCGCTACAGTCCCTGTGAGGCACGTGATTATAGTGAATGTTCCATTGCATAATGTATCAAAGTGTTTGCGATGGGGAGTCCTGCACTGTAGTTGGGGAAATGTTAACGGCTGGTTGCTTATTTCCTTCAGTTACAGAATATTTTAGTTGAGTGCAGTCAGGATAGATATGGCTGAGAAAGGTAGTTTGACCATTCTCAGCTCATCCATCCAGCAGTCATAACATCCAGCTGTTCCTTAAATGATTCCAAGTTTTTGCCTCTGCTGCCCTACTTGGGAGTCCTTTCCATGACCTAGAAATTGGTTTGGCTGGCGTGAACTTGGCGCCGGGAACGAGATGGGAGGGTGGTGACAGGGAGAAGTGATCGGGAAGGTTTGGGGGGTGGGGGGGGACCGGGAGAGGGGAGAAACGATCGGGAGGGAGGAGGAGCTAATGGTAGAGGGGGGAAAGTGATCAGGAAAGAGGGGCCGACCGGGAGTGGGGTATGCGATCTGGAGAGGGAGGGGCTGAGCGGGGGCCAGCAACGGTCTTTGACACTGCAGTGGAGTTGGGAGGAGAATTCCTGCACCTCCCGGCTCCACATTCAAGTAAGTATTTTTTAAAAACATACCTTTTTGGTGGTGGCCTGCACTGGTTAGGCCACATGTAGTCCATCTTTTCCTGAAGGCAACCGGTAAAGGGCCTCATGCCTATTTCCAGTGCGAGGCCTTTGACGCCTCTTTTTCTGCCTTTACCAATATGAGGGGCTGTGCATTTCCAGCATGTAATGCCCTCCATATTGGATGCTTTGGTGCCCGTTTTGCGCCTGGAAAACGGGCTTGACGCCATCGAATTTCTAGGCCCATGGCTGTATGTGCTTCTTGACATCTGTCGTAAAGTTGCCTTTCACCAGTTTAAACTTGTGCCTCTCTCTATTAGTCAGTGTTTCCTTTAAAGTAGTGTTCTGTGTTTACTGTTTCTCTACCACTAAATTGCCTGTGGTTTCACCCACGATCAGTTGAGGACTATCATATATTATGATCATAACGTCAAATATAATATAATAAAAGTATAATCTGTAATATATTAAAACTATGATAAATAAATTGCAGTGAATTTCACAGGAATGATAGCTTGTAAAAGAAATTACTGGAAAAATTAATTAAAGAAATATTTTTTCTTCCATCTAAATTATAGAATTAAAGATTCTATATTATATATTAAATAAATAGAATAATTAGAGGAGAGATCTGACACGCCTCTTTACACCTGTGGGAAATTAACGGGAACATTTTCTTTGTAGGTATGTAATTTAAGATGACATCTTACTTGCTCCTGTGACTGAGCTGCACATTAATTTGATATAACTCATAGAGTCATGGAGTTATACAGCACAGAAAGAGGCCCTTGGGCCCATTGTGTCCGCGCCGGCCATCAAGCCCTGTCTATTCTAATCCCATTTTCCAGCACTTGGTTCGTAGCCTTGTATGCTATGATGTTTCAAGTGCTCATCTAAATGCTTCTTGAATGTTGTGAGGGCTCCTGCCTCTACCACCCTTTCAGGCAGTGAGTTCCAGATTCCAACCACCCTCTGGGTGAAAAAGTTTTTCCTCAAAACCCCTCTAAACCTCCTGCCCCTTACTTTGAAACTATGCCCCCTGGTTATTGACCCCTCTACTAAGGGGAAAAGTTCCTTTCTATCCACTCTATCTATGGCCCTCATAATTTTGTACACCTCAATCAGGTCCCCCCTCAGCCTTCTCTGCTCTAAGGAAAACAACCCCAGCCTGTCTAGTCTCTCTTCATAGCTGAAGCGCTCCAGCCCAGGTAACATCCTGGTGAATCTCCTCTGCACCCTCTCCAATGCAATCACATCCTTCCTATAGTGTGGTGACCAGAACTGCACACAGTATTCCAGCTGTGGCCTAACTAGCGTTTTGTACAGCTCCATCATAACCTCCCTGCTCTTATATTCTATGCCTCGGCTAATGAAGGCAAGTATCCCATATGCCTTTTTAACCACCTTATCTACCTGTCCTGCTGCCTTCAGGGATCTATGTACATGCACACCAAGGTCCCTCTGATCCTCTGTCCTTCCTAGGGTCCTACCATTCATTGTGTATTCCCTTGCCTTGTTAGTCCTCCCAAAATGCATCACCTCACACTTTTCAGGGTTAAATTCCATTTGCCACTGTTCTGCCCATCTGACCAACCCGTCTATATCGTCCTGTAGCCTAAGGCTTCCCTCCTCGCTATTTACCACTCCACCAATTTTCGTGTCATCTGCGAATTTACGGATCATACCTCCTACATTCATATCTAAATCATTAATGTACACTACAAACAGCAAGGGACCCAGCACCGATCCCTGCGGTACACCACTGGACACAGGCTTCCAGTCACAAAAACAACCTTCGACCATCACCCTCTGCCTCCTGCCACTTTTGGATCCAATGTGCCAAATTGCCCTGGATCCCATGGACTCTTACCTTCTTGACCAGTCTCCCATGCGGGACTTTGTCAAAAGCCTTACTGAAGTCCATGTAGACTGCATCAACTGCACTACCCTCATCCACACACCTAGTCACCCCCTCGAAAAATTCAATCAAATTGGTTAGACATGATCTCCCCCTGACAAAGCCATGCTGACTATCCTTGATTAATCCTTGCCTCTCCAAATGGAGACTAATTCTGTCCCTCAGAATTTTTTCCAATAATTTCCCTACCACTGATGTTAGGCTCACTGGCCTGTAATTCCCTGGTTTATCCCTACTACCCTTCTTGAATAATGGTACGACATTAGCTGTTCTCCAGTCCTCTGGCACCTCCCCTGTTGCCAGAGAGGTTCTGAAAATTTGTGTCAGAGCCCCTGCAATCTCCTCCCTTGCCTCACACAGCAGCCTGGGATACATCTCGTCTGGGCCTGGGGATTTATCCACTTTTAAGCCCACTAAAACCGCTAGTACCTCCTCCCTCTCAATACTAATTTGTTCAAGTATATCACAATCCCCCCGCCTGATTTCTATGCCTACATCGTCCTTCTCCATAGTGAACACAGATGCAAAGTATTCATTTAAAACCTCACCTACATCTTCCGGCTCTACACACAGATTGCCACTTTGGTCCCTAATGGGCCCTACTCTTTCCCTGGTTATCCTCTTGCCCTTAATATACTTATAAAACACCTTGGGATTTTCCTTTATTTTGCCCGCCAGTGTTTTTTCATGCCCCCTCTTCGCTCTCCTAATTTCTTTTTTAAGTACCCCCCTGCACTTTCTATACTCCTCTGGGCTTCCACTGTTTTTAGTCCTTTGTATCTGCCAAAAGCCTCCCTTTTTTCCCCAATCCATTCTCGTATATCCCTTGACATCCAGGGTTCCCTGGGCTTGTTGGTCCCACCCTTGACCTTTACAGGAACATGTTGCCGTTGTACTCTCTCTATTTCTTTTCTGAATGACTCCCACTGCTCTGATGTGGATTTTCCCACAAGTAGCTGATCCCAGTCCACTTTGGCCAGATCCTGCCTTATCATATTAAAATCGGCCTTCCCCCAATTTAGAACCTTTATTTCCGGTCCATCTTTGTCCTTTTCCATGACTACCTTAAATCTCACCAAATTATGGTCACTGTCACCAAAATGCTCTCCTACTGACACTTCTCCCACTTGCCCGGCTACATTCCCTAGAATTCGGTCCAGTACCGCCCCCTCTCTTGTCGGACTTTCTACATGCTGGCTCAAAAAGCTCTCCTGGATGCACTTTAAGAATTCCGCACCCTCTAAGCCTTTCACACTCTGACTATCCCAGTTAATATTGGGGAAGTTGAAATCCCCTACTATTATTACCCTATTATTTCTACACTTCTCTGAGATTTGCCTACATATCTGTTCCTCTATCTCCCCCTGACTGTTTGGGGGCCTATAGTACACTCCCAGCAAAGTGCTTGCTCCCTTTTTGTTTTTAAGTTCTACCCATATGGCCTCATTAGAGGAACCTGCTAAGATAGCATCCCTCCTGACAGCAGTAATTGACTCCTTGATTAATATTGCGACACCCCCTCCTCTTTTACACCCCCCTCTGTCTCGCCTGAAGATTCTATACCCCGGAATATTGAGCTGCCAGTCCTGCCCCTTCCTCAACCATGTCTCTGTGATAGCAACAATATCATACTCCCATGTTGTGGAGATGCCGGTGTTGGACTGGGGTGGACAAATTTGAGAAGTCGCACAACACCAGGTTATAGTCCAACAGCTTTATTTGAAATCACAAGCTTTCGGAGCGCTGCTCCTTCGTCAGGTGAAGTGAAGATATGCATATAGGCACAGCATATATAGTCAGAGAACATCTGGCAGTGTTCTCTGACTATATATGCTGTGCCTATATGCATCTCTTCACTTCACCTGACGAAGGAGCAGCGCTCCGAAAGCTTGTGATTTCAAATAAAGCTGTTGGACTATAACCTGGTGTTGTGCGACTTCTCACATACTCCCATGTGTTCATCAACACCTTCAATTCATCTGCCTTACTCGCAAGACTCCTTGCATTAAAATAAATGCCATCCAGCCTTGCCATACTCCCTTGTGCCATTACATATTTGCTCTGCCTTCCAGGCTGACTAGTTTTTTCCTCTATATTTGGCTGTGCATCACCCCCTACTATAGCTCCACTCCGTATCCCATCCCCTTGCCAAGTTAGTTTAAACCACCCCCAATAGTACTAGCAAACCTCCCCGCAAGGATGTTGGTCCCGTTCCGGTTCAGGTGCAACCCATCCGACTTGTACAGGTCCCACCTTCCCCAGAAGCAGACCCAGTGATCCAGGAAACTAAAGCCCTCCCTCCTGCACCAACTCTTTAGCCACGCATTCATCTGCTCTATCCTCCTTTTCCTATAATCACTAGCACGTGGCACCGGGAGTAATCCAGAGATTACAACCTTTGAGGTCCTGCTTTTTAATCTGCTACCTAGCTCCCTAAATTCTTGTTGCAGGACCTCATCCCTCTTTCTACCCATGTCATTGGTACCAATGTGAACCACGACCTCTGACTGTTCGCCCTCCCCCTTCAGAATGCCCTGCAGCAGTTCAGTGACATCCTTGACCCTGGCACCAGGGAGGCAACATACCATCCTGGAGTCACGTCTGCGGCCACAGAAACGTCTACCTGTTCCCCTTATGATAGAATCCCCTATCACTATTGCTCTCCCACTCTTTTTCCTCCCCTCCTGTGCATCTGAGCCACTCATAGTGCCATGGACTTGGCTCTTGCTGCATTCCCCTGAGAAACCATCTCCCCCATCAGTATCCAAAACGGAAAATCTGTTGGAGAGGGAGATGGACCCAGGGGACTCCTGCACTACCTTCCTAGTTCTTTTCCTCTCTCTGGCAGTCACCCATTTCCTGTCTGCCTGTGCACTCTTTACCTGCGGTGTGACCACCTCGTTAAACGTGCTATCCATGAAGATCTCAGCTTCGCGGATGCTCCACAGTGACTCCAGCCGCAGCTCCAGCTCTGAAACGCAGATTTCGAGTAGCTGCAGCTGGAGACACTTCCTGCACATGTGTTTGCCGTGGACACCGAAAGTGTCCCTGACTTCCCACATAGCACAGGTGGAGCACGCCACGCTGCCGAGCTGCCCTGAGAGTATCAGTAGCTATGGTCCATGGGAGCCTTTTTTGTTGCTGCTGCGAACATGCGCGTTTGTTCACCGCTGCTGGGGTGTATCTTGCTGAGTTCTTGCCCTGCCACCAGGCAGCTTCTTTGTTTTCTGTCCTCTGGCTGGCCTCTTGGTCCCCCCGCCGACGCCTCTCGGGAGTGACTGGGGGGGACAGTGAGGAGAAAGACATTGCTACTGGCTTCAGAAAGTGATCTGAGGAAAGCAAAGTAGTGGGATGGTGGGGGTGCTGGGAAGAAGAGGCACTGGGGTAGGGGGCTAGGCTAAGCGGTCACAGCGAGAGCAAGCAGGGCAGGAAGTACCGGGTAGCATTGAATGGGATTCAGGCATTGGCAGGAAGGATACTATTTAACATACTGCTATTGTACAGTAATTAAAAATCTATATCTATTATTGTTTTTCAATTTGCAGTGCGCATATTGAATTGAAAACCCAGTATAAATACCTGCAGTACATGTTACCCCCATACGCTGTGACAGGCATTTTCAATGTTAAAGGTGTCATGTTTCCCTGTCCTACAGTAGCTACTCATGTATAGCGAGAGTAAATGATCAGTTTACATCCAATTGCAGGCTTAGATCACTGGGTGGCACCACAAGCAGATGTTGCTGTAGCTTACAGAGAATGTACAGCTCAGAAACAGGCCATTCAGCCCAACTATTCCATGCCGGTGTTTATGCTCCACACGAGCCTCCTCCCACCCTTCTTCATCTAACCCTATTAGCATAATCTTCTATGCCTTTCTCACTTACGTGTTTATCCAGCTTCCCGGTAAATGCATCTTTTCTTTGCAGTGAAATGCAAAATCCAACCCAATAGGGGTATGCGATAGACCAGCAGATCAGCATAACAAGGAAGACAAATTGCTCTGGGAAGCATGTATGAGAACAGGAACGTTATTTTAATGAGAGACTTCAATCAACCAAATATAAAGTTGGAAAACAGTGTTTTAGAGTCGGAGTTGGTAAATGTAATGCATGACTGCTTCATGACTCAGTGCATCAAGGAGGCAGCAACACTCATCTTGACGTGATGTTTGTAAATGACCCAGATATGGTACGGAAAACAAAGGACTGGATTTTGCCGGCGCTCAGTGGGGGAATCTAGAACTAGGGGGCATAGTTTCAGCATAAGGGGTCACCCATTAAAAACGGAGATGAGGAGGAATTTCTTCTCTCAGAGGGTCGTGAATCTGTGGAATTCTCTACCCCAAAGAGCTGTGGAGACTGGGTCATTGAATATATTTAAGGTGGAGATAGACAGATTTTTGAACGATAAGGGAGTCAAGGGTTATGGGGAGCGGGTAGGGAAGTGGAGTTGAGGCCAAGATCACATCAGCCATGATCTTATTGAATGGCGGAGCAGGCTCGAGGGGCCAAATGGCCGACTCCTGCTCATATTTCTTATGTTCTTATGTATGAGTACGAACTTCAGACATTGCGATGCATCAAGGTTGGGAACTAAGGGCGCGATCTTGCCAGCCCTGGGGAGGTGGGTATGGAGGCGGGACTGTTGGGAAAATGGCAGAATCTGGGGGCGGGTGCCCATCCCGCCCCCCAACCCACCTCTGTGCCATCTTGCCAGGAGTTGGGTAGCCGACCCGCGCCAGGTCCCGTCTCCTTGGAGGCGGGAAGGGGATTACAGCCACTTAACTGCCTGTTAACAGGTTGTTAACAGGCAGATAAGAGGATTATCCCCATTTTACCCACACAAGTGTGGGCTTCCCAAAGGCTGTGAACCCCGCCACGGTCACCGAGGCGAGTAGTGGGTCTGCGGGGGTCTGCGGGGTGCAAAAGTGCACTGTGAAGGTAAGTGATGGGTGCAAGTGTGGAGAGGTGAGTATGTGAGGTAAGTGGAAAGTGTTAAAAAAAGTTTACTTACCTTTGTTTCTTTCTGCAGGCTCCAATTGTTGGGTATGCAGAGTCTCGCATCTCCGCGGCAGAGATGACAGATGGCCGCTGCATTCTCCAATGCAACAACCATCTAATTTCTGCTAAAGAAAGAGGTTTGATGAGTCTTGAATTCAAGAACTCATCAAACTACAGGGAATGTCAGTGTTTGACAGCTTCACAGAGCTGTCAAATGATGACAATTCATCTGTCAAAAAGATGAAACGTCATACACTGACATTCTCTGTAACCGGCTTTCCCTTAATTGGCCTGCTAAGCCTGCTGGGCGGGCTTATCAAGGTCAATCAAGGGAAAATAGTGTGGGTTGGCCACAAATCGATGGAGGCGGGACAACGACCCGACAAGCAGCAGTCCTGCCTCCAACGCACCCCCATTGGCAAAATCACCCCCTAAATGTTCCAGGGTACATGACATTTCGAAAAGACAGGCAGAATGAAAAAGGAGTGGGGTTAGTCCTGATAATAAAGGATGACATAGGACAGTAGAGAGAAAGGATCTCGACTCGGAAGATCAGGAAGTATGGGTGGAGATAAGGAATAACAAATTATAATGGGGAATAAGGAAATGGCAGAAATGTTAAACAAATATTTTGTATCTGTCTTCACGGTAGAAGACACAAAAAGCATACCAAAAATGGTGGGCAACCAAGGGTCTAATGAGGGTGAGGAAGTTAATGTAATTATTATAAGTAGAGAAAAAGTACTAGAGAAACTAATGGGACTAAAAGCCAACAAATCCCCTGGACCTGACAGTCTCCCCTAGGGTTCTAAAAGAGGTGGCTGCAGAGAAAGTGGATGCATTGGTTTTGATCTTGCAAAATTCCCTAGATTCTAGAACGGTCCCAGCGGATTGGAAGATCGCAAATGTAACACCGTTATTCAAGAAAGGAGGGAGAGAGAAAACAGAACTACAGGATAATTAGCCTGACATTAGTTGTCGGGAAAATGCTGGAATCCATTGTTAAGAAAGTGGTACCAGGGCACTTAGAAAATCATAACATGATTGGCAGAGTCAACATGGTTTTATGAAAGGGAAATTATGTTTGACAAATTTATTAGAGTTTTTTGAGGATGTAGATAAAGGGGAACAAGTGGATGTAGTATATTTGGATTTCCAAAAGGCATTTGATAAGGTGCCACATTAAAGGTTATTACATGATAAGGGCTCATGGGGTTGGGGGTAATATAGTAGCATGGATAGAGGATTGGTTAATGGACAGAAAACAGAGAATAGGGATAAACGGGTCTTTTGCAGGTTGGCAGGCTGTAACTAGTGGGGTGCCGCAAGGATCAGTGCTGGGGCCTCAGCTATTTACAATCTACATTAATGACCTAGATGAAGGGACTGAGTGTAATGTATCCAAGTTTGCTGACAATACAAAGCTAGGTGGGACAGTAAGCTGTGAGGAGAACACAAAGAGTCTGCGAAGGGATATAGATCAACTAAGTGAGTAGGCAGTAGGGTGGCAGATGGAGTATAATGTAGGGAAATGTGAGGTTATTCACTTTGGTAGGAAGAATAGAAAAACAGAATATTTTTTACATGGTGAGAAACTTTTAAATGTTGGTGTTCAGAGAGATTTGGGTGTCCTCGTGCAAGAAACACAGAAAGCTAGCATGCAGGTACAGCAAGCAATAAGGAAGGCAAATGGCATGTTGGTCTTTATTGCAAGGAGGTTGGAGTATAAGAGTAAGGGAGTCTTGCTACAATTGTGCAGGGCCTTGTTGAGACCACACCTGGAGTACTGTGCACAGTTTTGGTCTCCTTATCTAAGGAAGGATATACTTGCCTTGGAGGCGGTGCAACGAAGGCTCACTAGACTGATTCCTGGGATGAGAGAGCTATCCTATGATGACAGATTGTGTAGAATGGGCCTATACTCTCTGGAGTTTAGAAGAATGAAAGGTGATCTCATTGAAACATACAAGATTCTGAAGGGGATTGACAGGGTAGATGCTGAGAGGTTGTTTCCCCTGGCTGGAGTGTCTAGAACTAGGGGGCATAGTCTCAGGATAAGGGGTAGGCCATTTAAGACCGAGATGAGGAGGAATTTCTTTACTCAGAGGGTGGTGAATCTTTGGAATTCTCTACCCCAGAGGGCTGTGGAGGCTCAGTCGTTGAAGAAGAAGAAGAAGAAGAAGAAGATATTCAAGGCTGAGATAGATAGACTTTTGTACTCTTGGGGAATCAAGGGATATGGAGATCGGGCGGGAAAGTGGAGTTGAGGTCGATGATGAGCCATGATCTTATTGAATGGTGGAGCAGGCTCGAGGGGCTGAATGACCTACACCTGCTCCTATTTCTTGTGTTCTTATGAGAAATGAGGATAATAACTGATCTGGAGAAAAGGTGGAAAATATAAAAGGGACGGTACTGGTGGTGGAGCAGGCCTGTTGGGTCGACCGGCCTGCTCCTGTGCTCTTGTGCCTGTGCTCCTATTAGGAATCTCACAACTAACTTCAATTAGGGAGAGGAAAAATAAGCTGGAATTCTTGCTCCTGATCACTATTCTGGTGGAAAATGTGTGTGTATGTATGTCAGGTCTGGTCTCAGCTGTGATGCCCTGCCCACAATCCAACAACCTGCCAACATTTACACATGAAGAATGGCCACTTGGGCAAGGTACTGGAGGGTATTGGGTATTCATGGAACCATACTTGGCAAGAGTCAGCAGTCTCAGGAGAGGAAAGGAGGAGATTGGAGGAACAATGTTAAAAAGTAATAGTAAAAAAACTGCTCCCACTTCATAGCCTACGGTGTAGATCTATTTGTGCAAGGGATGGGGGGGGGAAGGTCCGTATTGTGGAGGTCACAGCATTTTGTGCAAGCTGAAAGCTAGGGTTTTAGGGCCACGGTATCACTATGGGATATAGGGAGTGTTCTGGGTGGTTGTGTTCTTAAGTTTGGGGACAGGGATTCCCTCCCTGTCTTCCTGCCTGGGGCACTGTAGTGAATGGAGCTGGGTTATGAATAACACTGAATTATATCCTCCTTCGTTGGCCTTCTAATCACACAGAGCTAGTCCAGCACATCAGCAGTGAGTATTGGATTGGGACACTTTTGCCATTGGAACATATTCTTTCTCTTCTGTACCATTAATTTTATTTAGATGTAAAATCATGGGCAGCGTGCCCACAACCCTCCAATATATGTGGCCAGTGGGCGAGGCTCCTCACCAGTAGAGGAAACTTAGTAAAATTGGCCACTAAGTACATTCCCTCCCCCCCGCCCCAGAATTTTGCTCTCCTGAAAATGCTGAATTATGTGGGCACTGGCTACTTTGGCACCTTACTTAATTGGCCATACTTTGCTTCATATATGAGGGAGGAGTGTGTGTCGGCTAACTATTCGGCAAAAGGAATTTATCACAGCTGAGCCTGACTTGATGTGCACGTACTTTCACTTGCCAGCAGGGGACACTAGTAATGAAGGAATATTTTTATACAACAACTTTTTATGTTACTGAATTGTCACCGCAGAGCAAGTCAACGCCATGGATTACTTTCTGGAGTGCAGTGACTGATGTTGCAAAACATATTGACAACAACAGCTCACAAACAGCAATTAAATAAATGACCATAAAAATCTGTTTATTTCACAATGTTGAGGGAGGACTGTTGGTCACGACACTTGGATTATTCCCCACTGTCCTTCAAATCTTTAACATCCACCTGAACAGGGAGATGAGACTGCCACAGAAACACAAATTTAGCTCCTTTTTTTTTTAGATAGTTAAGTCTAAAATGGATATTGTCCCTAAATTACAAAAAGCAGTAGACAAGCACTTCATTTGCAGAAGACTGAAGCCATTGTTTTCGGCCCTCGCCATAAACTCCATACCCGTGTCATTGATCCCAAACCCCTCCCGGCCACTGTCTCAGGATGAACCTGACTGTTTGCAGCCTCGGCATTGTATCCGACCCCAAGCTGAGCTGCCAGGAATGTGGGCACAGACTTCAATGATGCGCTGCTGGCGATCAGGGAATGGAAGCCCTTGCGGTTCATGAAGACAGCTTACTCGTTTTCAGGAGCCCTCATGGCAGTGTGTGTGCTGTCAATGATGCCTGGACTTGGAGGAAACCTGCAATAGATGCAAACCCTAGGGCCCTATCCTGCTGTTTCCAATTGTCCATGGGCAATGTAATGAACTTGTTTACAGCATCAGTCATCCTTCATGCAAGCATGAACTGTAGACTGACTGATGTTGCAGATATCCCCTGTTGCAGCCTGGAAGGAGCTGGAGGCAAAGAAGTTTAGAGTCTCCCATCCTGCACTGTCCATGATATGCGTGCAGGTTTAGGCAGCACTGGTGGCAGCGCTGAGTCAGATGATAATAGCGTTCCGCTCCTAAAAACAACATAGGGCCCTCATTTTAATATTAATTGGGCCCTCGCTGGTTTTGGATGGAGTGCCAGCCAGCTAAAATTGGCCATTTTTGAAAACTATTTTTGTCTGCCTACCACTCCTAATCAGGCCAAAAACTGGGGTGGTGGGCAGTGGAAAATCGGCCTCATAGTGCCTCAGTACCAACACTTGCAATAGGCACAGAATTGTCTTGGGGCAAAAGTCAATTTCAGATCTTCATTAAAGATTCTACTTTATGCATTAAGTTTGAAGGCCACGCTTCAGTGGGCAGCCTTTGGCAAAGAACAGCATGTCAAGCAGATTTGCAAACATTGCTGACTGTCAAGGTTTTTTGAATTTAGAATGAGATTGTTGAACCGATACAGTCTAAGTTACAGTGTTACTCCTCTGATGCAATGTACTGCACTTATGAAAGGGAAATCACGGAAGAAGACGCAAAAAACTTCCCGGAAATAGTGGAGAACAAAGGGCCTAGCGAGAATGAGGAACTGAAAGAAATTAGTATTAGTAAAAAAAAAGTACTGGAGAAATTAATGGCACTGAAAGCCAATAAATCCCCTGGACCTGATGGCCTACATCCGAGGGTTTTGAAAGAGGTGGCTATAGAGATAGTGGATGCATTGGTTGTCATTTTCCAAAATTCCATAGATTCTAGAATGGTTCCCGTGGATTGGAAGGTAGCAAATGTAACTGCACTATTTAAGAAAGGAGGGAGAGAGAAAACAGGGAACTACAGACCAGTTAGCCTGACATCAGTAGTAGGGAAAATGCTAGAATCTATTATTAAGGATGTGGTAACAGGGCACTTAGAAAATAATAATCGGATTGGGCAATCAACATGGATTTATGAAAGGGAAATCATGTTTGACTAATCTGTTAGAGTTTTTTGAGGTTGTAACTAGCAGAATAGATAAGGGGGAACCAGTGGATGTGGTGTATTTGGGTTTTCAGAATGCATTCGATAAGGTGCCACACAAGAGGTTATTAAACAAAATTAGAGCTCATGGGATTGGGGGTAATATACTAGCATGGATTGAGGATTGGTTAATGGACAGAAAACAGAGAATAGGAATAAATGGGTCATTTTCGGGTTGGCAGGCTGTAACTAGTGGGGTACCGCAAGGATCAGTGCTTGGGCCTCAGCTATTCACAATCTATATCAATGATTTGGATGAGGGGACCAAATGTAATATATCCAAATTTGCTGATGATACAAAGCTGGGTGGGAATGTAAGTTGTGAGGAGGATGCAAAGAGGCTTCAAGGGGATATAGACAAGCTAAGTGAGTGGGCAAGAACATGGCAAATGGAATATAATGTGGAGAAATGTGAAGTTATCCACTTTGGTCGGAAAAATAGAAAAGCAGAGTATTTTTTAAATGGTGAGAGATTGGGAAATGTTGGTGTCCTTGTACACGAATCACTGAAAGTTAACATGCAGGTACATGGCCTTGATGACAAGAGGATTTGGTGGGGAGTCTTGAACCAGGCGGTCACAGTCTCAGAGTAAGGGGTCGGCCATTTAGGACTGAGATGAGGAGAAATTTCTTCACTCAGAGGATGGTGAATCTTTGGAATTCTCTACCCCAGAGGGCTGTGGAGGCTCAATCATTGAGTATATTCAAGACAGAGATCGATAGATTTTTGGATATTAAGGAAATCAAGGGATATGGGGATAGTGCGGTTGAGGTAGAAGATCAGCCATGATCTTATTGAATGGCAGAGCAGGCTCGAGGGGCCGAATGGCCTACTCCTGCTCCTACTTCTTATGTTCTTATGTGTCCACATTGACCTACATGACAGCACTCACTGTACTCCATAGTAATTAATTGTGTGAAGTGTTGGCTTTTCGATCTCCTTAAAATGTTTTGAGCCAAAGCTGGATGATTGTTGCAAAATGAAAGCATCGTGGGTGCTGCATTGGAACCGGCCATTGACTTGGCTGTTACAGTGGACGTGTCCGCTAACTAGCTGCACATTGATGGAGTAGAGCCTCTTTCTGTTCATGCACGTCACTGCAATATGCCTAAAGCCCTGGGTGGCCACATGGGTGTCTTGTTCTTTGGTCGTGCAGTGCAATTGAGTAGCCCTGTCATTGCTGCTGCTACTGTTCAATGGACAAGGAAATGAAGATGTTTTTAGATTTCCAGCATCCGCAGTATTTTGCTTTTTTTTTTAGGAAATGAAGATGTTTGCTCAGCAGAACAATACATCTAGTCACCTGAGAAATCCAGCAGCGCAGTGAAATCAGTGCATGGCAAAGCGGCTGATACTGGAAATGTCTCTGCACCAGCCTGGAAGCAGATAGGCCAGGCCAGGGATGCGGGCACATCGGCTGCCACTGGCAGTGCCATCCCTGTGGTGGAGGTTGGCTGCAGGTCTGCTTAAAGCAGATGGCGCAGCACTGCCACTGCTTCACTGCTGAACCAGGGTCTATGGTGGCAGTACCTTTGCGTCATTGTCAGAAAGCAAAGCCTGGGCCTGTTCGATACGATTGATGGCGTACTGGTATGTGTGGCCCGTCTGCCTCAGGCGTCACCTGATATCTCCGCAGCCCTCTCTGTTCCTCTTCCTTCTCTTCAAGTTAATCAGATGCGAGGGAAGCACTCCCCCAAGCTTACAAGCATGTAGCGACAAAAAGAAATTAAATGGGTTCTGTTCCCGATGTGCGCGAACCTTGCTGGCCTTTAACAGGAATTTGAAATGGGTGAAATTAACCACTGCACGTGCAGTGAGTGAAAACCGAAGGCTCCCTCAATAATTAGTGTTTATGAAAGACTTGCTCTGGTAGTGAAGGTATCTCATTACGGTACAGGCAGGCAGTACAGAGATTGTAAACGCCATGTTCAGTTGGCGGGGGGATTGTAGGAGTTCAGGAACTTGCAGCTTTCCTACTCCCTCCACACACAATTCCCACTGGTGTAAACACTCACCATGATGGGAATTTCCAGGCTAGAGTGAGAAGCTGGGTAGCTTCAATGATCTGTCATAAAGGACAAGATTTGTTGAGCCTATTGATATTTTTCTGTTCCTGAAATATCCTTAAATTTTTTCTCTGCTCGAATTCTGGTTAATATGTCTGCGTAACATCTTTTGTTATTTTTTAACAAGGTAAAATTTATTTAAAGGGAGTTGAAATAGCACACAAGGAGTTTTCCATGCACTACCACAGCAAATGAACTCCTTTTATATTCTTCTAATTTGGATTTGATTACAAAGCGATAACGCAGTCAATATATATTGTAGCAGTATTATTTTATGTTGATTTTAAACCTTGTTAATATTTAATCAGAAATGGTTAAGAAATTCTATCGCTAATACACGTCATTCTGTATTATCTGTGGAAGTTTTGAAGCTAGTTCTTAATATAGGGATTATTTGACACCGGCCCAGATGCAGTCAAGGCCTTTGATTAATACCACAGTTAGTGTTTCATTACTAACCTGATACACTGGAATGTGTGCTTAACACACATCATAGGTTGTATCTTTTTGAGCAACTGAAGAAAATGAAAATAAGAGTGGCAAAGAGAGAATATGAGAGTAGAATGGCGATTAACATAAAAGGGAACCCAAAAATCTTCTACCGGCATGTAAACAGTAAGCGGGTAGTAAGAGGTGGGATGGGGCCTATTAGAGACAAAGAAGGTGATATATGCTTAGGGGCGCAGGGCAAGGCTAGAATACTCAATGAGTACTTTGTATCGGTGTTTACTAAGGAGGTGGATGCTGACAAAATATCGGTAGAAGTGGAAAAGGTAGAAGCAATGGAAGGGGTGAAAATTGATAGACAAGATGTACTAGAAAGGCTGGGTATGCTTAGAGTGGACAAGTCGCCTGGTCCAGATGGCTTGCATCCCAGGTTGCTAAGGGAATTGGGGGAGGAGATAGCAGAAGGGCTTGCCATAATTTTCCAATCTTCCCTAGATGCTGGGGAGGTGCCTGAGGATTGGAAAGTGGCAAATGTGACACCATTGTTCAAGAAAGGGTGCAAGGACAATCCTAGTAACTACAGGCCGGTCAGTTTAACATCAGTGGTGGGTAAAAGGAAGATCATGTTTGACTAATCTAATTGAATTTTTTGATGAAGTAACAGAGAGGATTGATGAAGGGAATGCAATGGATGTCGTCTACATGGATTTTTGGAAGGCGTTTGACAAAGTACCACATAGAAGGCTGGTTAACAAAATTGAGGCTCATGGAATAGGTGGGTCAGTGGCAGCTTGGATAAGGAATTGGCTTAAGGACAGAAAACAGCAAGTTGTGGTAAATGGCTGTTTTTCAGACTGGAGGATGGTAGACAGTGGTGTTCTCCAAGGGTCAGTGCTGGGGCCACTGCTTTTTTTGATATATATAAATGACCTGGATATTGGAATACAGAGTAGAATTTCTAAATTTGCCGATGACACCAAACTTGGGTGTGTGGCAAACAGTGATGATGATATCAATCGACTGAAACAGGACATAGAAAGGCTAGCAGAATGGGCAGACAAGTGGCAGATGGAATTTAATACAGGGAAGTGTGAGGTGATGCACTTTGGCAGCAGGAGCAGGGAGAGGCAATATACACTTAATGGCACAGTTTTAAAGAGTGTGCAGGGACAGAGGGACCTGGGAGTTAATGTGCATTGGTCCCTGAAGGTGGCAGGACATATTGAGAGAGTGGTTAACAAAGCATATGGGATCTTGGGCTTCATAAATAGAGGTATTGGGCCAGAAATTCGGCTTTCCGGCTTCCTGCGGGTGCAAGCATCGCGCGCGTACTTGCCTACCGCGCCTGCCGTTGTGCTTTGGGCCCATGAGGACTTCGGCTCCTGGGCCTCCTCCAGCTGCCGGCGCGCAGTGCTTGCGTATCCCAGGGGCGCAGTTAGTTCGAAGCGTCCCCTGTGATCACGTGGGCCATGGAGAGCCAATCCTAGCAGGGCATTTTCATTCACAGATTTGACAGGAATACCTGTCAAATCTATGAATAGAGATCGGCCCCAAAACCACACTTAAACTTCAAATAAATTAAAAAAAAAAATCACATTTTTAAAATAACTATAAGTTACATAAATTAACTACTTTAAACAAAAATTTAATTTTTGAAAAAATTAATTATACTTTTTAACGGTGCTAAAAATAAACTTACCTTTCTTTAAAGTATCTAAAAAAGATAAACCTGTTGAAAAAATGTTTAAATTGTAATTAATTAACCACTTACCTTGTTAAAAACAGGCCTTTCGCCTCCTTTTTAAAAGTGCAGCTTCTCCATACTTACCTTCCTGGAGAAACCTGAAAAAACCTGAAGTTCGCTGCGTGCGCGCAGACTCTCCCGCACACGCGTTCGACTTCTGAACCCCTCCCTTCAGGGGAACGGAAGTTCCGGTTTCCCGCGCATGCGCAGTGCATGCAGGAAACCGCCACTTCAGGTGGCCTTACGGGTAAATACACAGCGCGTACTCACCCGACAACAGCCGAATTTCTGGCCCATTGAGTACAAAAGTAGAGAAGTTATGCTGAACCTTTATAAAGCGCTGGTTAGGCCACAACTGGAGTATTGCGTCCAGTTCTGGTCACCACACTTTAGGAAGGATGTGAAGGCCCTTGAGAGGGTGCAGAGGAGATTTACCAGAATGGTTCCGGGGATGGGGGATCTTAGCTACAAGGACAGGTTGGAGAAGCTGGATTTGTTTTCATTAGAGCAAAGGAGGTTGAGGTATGATTTGATAGAGGTGTACAAGATTATGACGGGTTTGGATAGGCTAGACGGGGAAAGGCTGTTCCCATTAGTTGATGGTACAAGGACTAGGGGACACAGATTTAAGGCTTTTGGCAAGAGATACAGGGGGGAGGTGAGGAAAAACTTTTTTACACTGTGAGTGGTGATGACCTGGAATTCGCTGCCGACGGAAGTGGCGGAAGCGGAGACACTCGGGGAAAAATTTGGTTGCTTTGCGCTTCTCGTTAGCGCCCTAAGTTTATTACTAGCAGGCTCTCAGAACTACCAGTGTACAATATCTGGCAGCTTTGGACCTAGTCAAAAGGGATACGCGACCTTATTGAAGAGAACCTTACCATTGATGTAGGTGCACTGATTTTCATGAAAGGTTTTCACCCATTTCCTGGTCAGCTCCTGGTTCGTGAGATTGACATCTGGCCAATCAAACAGTGATTCTTGCAGCTGTCCCTGTAGTAGCTTCAGGAAGCAATGTGAATTGGAGTGGTCATGGATACTGCTGCGGAGCAACCAGAGGAAAGACACTCAAACAAAACGGACGCTTCTTGAAAGAGAGTTGATAAACTAAGCACAGATCAGAAATCTTTAACTTTGTCTGAGATGCTTAACTTTCAAATAAAAACAAAGAGCTCCCCAAATGCTAGTGAGTAAAGGCAATGCCCAGGGTAGCACATGGATGCAAAGGTCCTGGATTGTATTCCCTGTCTATGCTGAGTTATCTGAGCAAAGCCAAAACGAGCAGTGGCGTTGCTACGTTATGGCCTCAATGCCCTTGGGTTAAAAATCAGCCAGGTTCCAGCTCCTGTTTCTGGAAGGACTGCTCATGTGGACTTTGGGTGAGAATATAATTGTTGTCAGATTTTGTATCCTCCATGCTCTAATAGCCTGCTGCCACTTACGGTTCTCTCCAGGAGAGAAGGGAGAAACATTGAGTTAGAAAAACAGATGAGGATACAAAACATTATGAAGGGCACAACATGGAGACATCTGTTAATATTAGCATTAATTCCCCAGGATAAAGTGGAGGTCAGACACGCGAGGTGACAGTAAAAAAACATGCAGAGTTTTGTAAGCTTGGAGTTCAGCTTTGTTCCCAGAGCAATGCAAGTCAAAACTTGTGCTCCATTACAACATTGCCAAACATGGGAACATTTGATGCATTGGAAGTTTAAAAAAGGGAAGAGGGGAAGAAAAAAGCTTGATTCCTCACAAAGTTGGTTGCACAAAAATCATGATGTTTCAGGACAAAATGGAATTTAAAAATGGGCTTAATTATCATTACATTTGACAGATGCTTCAGAACTGTTGCACCATGACAATGGCTGTAGAATCCTGAATTCAGGTCCATTTTACCATTCTGATTGAAAACAAAGCAACCATGGTCAACTTGACTCATCAGGGTGCCTCCAGCAGAGTTTCATTCTACCCTGTGGGTTCATATCTCTCCTAGCAATCACATTAACCACCTGATTTTCTGCAATGGACCAGAGAATCAATCACTAAGTACTCCAGTTAGATTCGACATTGTCCTTAGACCTTCCCTCTCCCTGATGATTGGTCGCCTAATTTCCCATTGTAAAAACACCACCTATCTCTTTCTAGATAACACTGTTGACACTGCTGAAATATTGAGTGTTACAAAGAAGCCCCACAGTGGTAACGTTTTACCATCGGACTTGATTTTAACACCCTCCTGTTAAAAAGCTGTTAATTTGGCTGGCTGCCAGTCGGGAGGCCGACCTACAAGAAGCAAATGGCAGGGCCTCCACGCTCCCGGCCGTGCCGGGTTCTTCGGCCAATTTAGGCTTCACCCGCACCCTCCCTGCTTCCTCTTAAATATCGGGGCCATTATTCCCGTGGGTGATTCACCACCCCACCACCATCCCATGGCAATAGTTCAATTATCTGAATGATAATAGGGCTAATTGTACATAACAATATTTATCATTCATACTGAAGTGGGGCTTTAGAGCTCTACTATGATTAAAGGGTTAAGAATGGGTCTCAGGAACTAAATGAGCTAATAAGTCTTTTTGCAGAAGTACGCCTTTTGCAGAAGTAAGCTGTCTTAAGTTGCTGAACTGACAGATGAGATAACGCTAAGAATGACATGTTGATTTCGCAGTAGTGTTAGAATGATAAATTGCGGCAAGTTGTGTAACTTGGAGATAATTGCAACTAGTCGAACCATTGAACCACAAGAGGCCTAGAGGGGCAGATGCGCAGAACAATGAGTCAAGAGTCGTCTTCTTAGAAGAATGTACAATGTTGGTGAAACCCCATCTAGCATAAGCACAATGTCATAGTTGCAGCAACAGCTTGCGGTGATAATGATCATATGCTTTTCCAGTAATGAAGGCAGTATCCTGGTGTCACGTGTTGGTAGGCGGTGTTAATGTAAGCTCTGTTTTATTTTATATAACCAATCAGTAAATGTGCACCGGGGCGAAACCCAATCAAATTACTAAGATGGATCATGCACGAGGTTAATCATGCACCTATATTTTATATAAAAGACTGCTTAAGAACATAAGAACATAAGAAATAGGAGCAGGAGTAGGCCATTCGGCCCTTCGAGCCTGCTCCGCCATTCAATGAGATCATGGCTGATCTTCTGCCTCAACTCCATTCACCAGCCCTATCGCCATATCCCTTAATGCCTTTACTAGTCAGAAATCTATCGACTTCTGTTTTGAATATACCCAATGACTGAGCCTCCACAGCCCTCTGGGGTAGAGAATTCCAAAGATTCACCACCCTCTGTGTGAAGAAATTTCTTCTCATCTCAGTCCTGAATGGCCTTCCCTTTATCCTGAGGCTGTGGCCCCTGGTTCTAGACTCCCTAGCCAAGGGAAACATTCTCCCAGCATCCATCCTATCAAGCCCTGTAATAATTTTGTATGCTTCAATGAGATCCCCTCTCATTCTTCTGAATTCAAGAGAATACAGGCCTAGTTTACTCTATCTCTTCTCATACGACATTCCTGCCATCCCAGGAATCAATCTTGTGAACCTTCGTTACACTCCCTCTATGGCCAGTATATCCTTCCTTAGGTAAGGAGACCAAAATTGTACACAGTACTCCACAGGTGTGGTCTCACCAAGGCCCTATATAATTGGAGTAAGACTTCTTTACTCCTGTACTCAAATCCTCTTGTAATGAAGGCCAGCATACCATTTGCCCTCCTAATGGCTTGCTGCACCTGCACATTCACTTTCAGTGACTCATGTACAAGGACATCTGCATTCCCCAATCTTTCACCATTTAGGAAATACTCTGCCTTTCTGTTTTTTCTACCTAAGTGGATAACTTCACATTTATCCACATTATATTCCATCTGCCATGTTCTCGCCCACTCACTGAGCCTGTCAAGATCCCCTTGAAGCCTCTTCACATCCTCTTCACAACTGACACTGCCACCTAGCTTTGTATCATCAGTAAATTTGGAAATGTTACATTTAGTCCCCTCATCCAAATCATTGATATAGATTGTGAATAGCTGGGGCCCAAGCACCGATCCTTGCGGTACCCCACTACTCACAGCCTGCCATCCTGAAAAAGACCCGTTTATCCCTACTCTTTGTTTTCTGTCTGTTAACCAATTCTCAATCCATGCTAGTATATTACCCCCAATTCCATGTGCCCTAATTTTGTTCACCAACCTCTTGTGTGGGACCTTATCGAAAGCCTTCTGAAAGTCCAGATACACCACATCTACCGGTTCCCCTTTGTCTACTCCACTAGTTACATCCTCAAAGAACTCCAATAGGCTTGTAAAAACAGGATTTCCCTTTCATAAATCCATGTTGACTCTGCCCATTCTTACTATTAGTTTCTAAGTGCCCAGTTATTGCATCCTTTATAATAGATTCCAGCATTTTCCCAACTACTGATGTGAGGCTAACAGGTCTGTAGTTCCCCATTTTCTCTCTCCCTCCTTTCTTAAATAGCGGGGTTACATTTGCTATCCTCCAATCTGCAGGAACCGTTCCAGAATCTATAGAATTTTGGAAGATGACAACCAATGCGTCCACTATCCCAATGGCCAACTCTTTCAAAACCCTAGGATGTTGGTCATCCGGTCCTTGGGATTTATCGACTTCTATTTCCATTAATTTTTCTCGTACTTTTTTTTTACTAATAATAATTTCTTTAAGTTCCTCATTCTCGCCACACCCTTGGTTTTCTTTTATTTCTGGGAGGTTTTTTGGGGTAGAAATTAGGTCGCGCCCCATTTGGGGCGCAAATATCGTCCGGACGCAAATATTAGCGCCTGGCGCTAATTATCGGCACTGACGGGAAACTTCACTTTTACCGCCCCGGGAGGTGAGTGGAGCGCTAAAGCAGGCGCTGCACACCTCTCTTAAGGCGCAAAGGCCAAGGAGTGAGGCGCTAACTCGGAGCGCTGGCGAAGCTCATGTAATGTCACTCAGCAATGGAACACACACACAATGGCACGGGCCAGTTCTTAATGGGGATGGTTAATCTTGCTTTCCATCCACATCCTGTTCATTGCTGCCTTGAATCTCGGCCTGGAGAGACTTGCACATCAAATGTGCTGGAAAGAACAATGGAGAGCACCAGGCAAAGAGCTCAGAGTGCAGCTCCCACGGTCTCTGCTAAATCGATACAAGGAATGGCAAATCAAAATGAACCTGCAAAGTGCTGCTCAGTACCCAAAACTCCTTCACACAACGTTGAATCTCTTTAGAAGTCTCTCCCTCTCTCTCCCAGAATGCGTAGTTCAAAAATGCCACCAACAATAAAAGACAGGAAGAGGCCCCCTTTAAATAGCGGCCCCCCCCAGCCCCACAGCGATTGATAGCGTTCCAGTCTTCTGGTCGTTGGAAGCGCCAGGCGGTAAGGCAGGGGGCACCACTCAATTTCCGCTACGGGGCGCCCCAAGGGCGTTGCACCATGGAATGACGTCACAATCTGCGCGCGCAGGTGGTCGCAGCGGTAAGTTTTAGCGCCGCCGCACAATCTCAAGTTAAGTTCTCAAGCGGCGCAAACATCGCTGCACCCGGGCGTTAGCGGCTTTGCGCCCCATTAGCGCCCTCTTAAGGCGCTAACGGGTGGTGCAACCAAGTGAATTTTTACCCCTTTGTGTCTTCCTCCGTGAAGACAGAAACAAAGTATTTATTTAATTTCTGTGCCATTTCCTCATTTCCCATTATAAATTCTCCCATCTCTGACTGTAAAGGACCTACATTTACCTTCGCCAGTCTTTTCCTTTTCACATACCTATAGAAGCTTTTACAATCTGTTTTTATATTTTTCGCTAGTTTGTGCTCATATTCCATTTTCCCTTTCTTTATCACTTTCATGGTTCCCCTTTGCTGATTTCTAAAAAGATCCCAATCCTCAGGCTGACCGCTTTTTCTGGCAACTTTGTAAGCTTCCTCCTTTGACTTAATACAGCTTTAATTTCTTTTGTTAGCCATGGTTGGATCACTTTTCCTTTTGGGTTTTTATGCCCTAGAGGAATATATGTTTGTTGCAAATTATGCATTATTTCCTTGAATGTTAAAACTTTGTATCAGCGGAGAGAAGCCTGGCTAGACAGATAGCAGGTTGTCTCCCCACCGGTGCGAATAAAACCTGCTTGAATCTTCGAACACAGACCTGGTGTCGAGTGTTTATTTCAAATACTCCACTTCAATTGGCGTAGTCGGCAGGATACCTATGGATGGAGGACACAGGTGGATGAATCCGAGTCACCGTGTGAGTACGTTTGAAATTACCACACTTAGTAAGGACAGAGTGGAAGTCGTCCTGTGTCAGCCACCCCAGGTATCCAAATCTGCAGGTCTGGCTGAAACTTGAAGTAGTCAGCGGTAGTTCCCAGGTGAAACGATTACGATCGGTTATGTAGAAGTGTCTGTGTAACGTTGCGATTCATAATTGGTATGAGTTGCAAGTAACGGTCTCACTCTGCGGGAGTAAGTAAGAGACGTACCGCTGACAACAATTAGCCATGGGAAGTGAAAAACTCGAGTGGGGACCGGAGGGGTCCTTGACGCGGTACCTAGCGGACAAAAATCAGAAACGAATTGAAAAAATGATGAAGCAAAATTGGAAACCCGACGACCCACCCGCTGATCAAAGAAAATGGTGGGAGTCGGAAAAGAGACAGAAAGAGGAAAAAGCCGTCATTTTAGTTACTCACACGTATTATGAATTAAGTAGATGGGCTAGGCTATGGACTGAGAAATGATGGAGCAATGATCAACAGATGGCAACAGCACCCATTAAGGTACATGAAGAGGATGACGATGATATAAATTGGGGAGACTTAGGTAGAGATTGGGCCAAAGAAGGGAAATGGGGAACACTGTGCGAAGCCGTTAACAGGGTCTGGGCAGACAAAAAAAAAAGCAGGAATGCGGGTTTGTAAAAGCAGACCCCATTGTAGTACTGGGACCCGTCCACAACGCACACTGACAATATCCCATAAAACCTGAAGCAAAATCGGCGGTACAGAATATAGTACAAGAGTTGGTGAAGCAGGGGGTGTTGAGAGCAGCCACTTCCACTACCAATTCCCCGGTATGACCGGTCCAAAAGCCGGACGGATCTTACCGTTTAACTATCGACTATACCGCCTTAAACAAAGTAACCCCGCGGGAACATCCCATAGTAGCCAGCTTGTCTTACCATATTCAATGGCTTAAAACCCGAGCATAGGATCTTTATGGTCCTGGACACAGCGAACGGATTCTGGTCGATACCCCTGGCGTACGAGTCCCAGGATAAATTTGCCTTTACCGTAGGGGACCGACAATATACCTGGACAAGAGTCCCACAGGGATTTCACAATAGTCCCAACATATTTCACCGGGTAATGAGCCAAGCAGTAGAGGACTTGGATCTGACCTGGTATAAAAGCACCCTGGTACAATATGTAGACGACCTCTTGATCGCGTCCGAAAGCCAGGAAGGACACATGGGAGCACTACTGTGCACCCTACAAATGCTGGAACAAGCTGGATTTCAGGTAAACCCCAAGAAAGTTCAGGTAGGACTCACCCAGGTGTGATACTTAGGACACGAAATAAGTCAAGGTTCTAAAACCTTACCCGGGGATCGAAAGATAGCCATAAGTGGCATGCCAAGACCACTTACAGTAAGGGGAGTATGAAAGGTACTAGGGTTGTTTAATTATTGCCCGGAACTTTATACCCCATTTCACGGCTATTGCGGAACCCATCCAGAAACTGGTGTGATAGCAAAATACTGCAGATGCTGGAAATCCGAAATAACAACAGAAAACGCTGGAAAAACTCAGCAGGCGAGGCAGCATCCGTGGAGAGAGAAACAGAGTTAGCGTTTCAGGTCGAAGACCTTTCGTCAGAACTGGAAATAACAGGAAATGAAATAGATTTAAGGCAAGGATAAAGCTGGGAAAATGGGGGAGGAGATGAAAGAACAAAAGGAGAGATTAAGAGACATTAAGAGATGATCAAGGCAAGAGGTGGTGTTAATGTGACAGGTTGAGTCTAAAAGAAATGTGAAATGCACTGGCAGAATGAAGGACAGCTGCCAGCTTCTAGGAGGGAAAAAAGGGGGGGGGGCAAACAAAGGGGTGGATGAAAAAATAAAATATAAATGTGATTGGGGCTGAGGTTATGATCTGAAATTGTTGAACTCGATATTGAGTCCAGAGGGCTGTAGCGTGCCTAAACGAAAGATGAGGTGCTGTTCCTCGAGCTTACGCTGCGCTTCCGTGGAACAGTGTAATAGGCCGAGGACGGTGAGGTCAGAGTGGGAGTGAAGCGGTGAATTAAAGTGACAGGCCACCGGGAGCTCGGGGTCCCCCTTACGGACTGAACGGAGGTGTTCCGCAAAGCGGTCACCCAATCTGCGTTTGGTCTCCCCAATGTAGAGGAGACCACATCGTGAGCAGCGAATACAGTATACTAAATTGCAGGAAGTACAAGTAAATCGCTGTTTCACCTGGAAGGGGTGTTGGGGCCCTGGACAGTGGGAAGAGGGGAGGTATAAGGGCATGTGTTGCATCTCCTGCGCTTGCATGGGAAGGTGCCGGGCGAAGGGGAAGGGGTGCTGGGGGTGGTAGAGGAGTGGACTAGGGTGTCGCGGAGGGAGCGGTCCCTGCGGAATGCTGAAAGGGGAGGTGAGGGGAAGATGCGTTTGGTGGTGGGATCACGCTGGAGGTGGCGGAAATGGCGGAGGATGATCCGTTGAATGTGAAGGCTGGTGGGATGAAAGGTGAGGACAAGGGGAACTCTATCGTGGTTCCGGGAGGGAGGGGCAAGGGTGAGGGCAGAAGTGCGGCAGAAACTGGTGTGTTTGTTTCAGCTCCACCCACTTTTCTGTACAGAGAGCTAAAAGCTGTTTAACCCTTTGAAGACTTGTCTTGAACGATGGACAAGCGTGTGCTGTTTTAAGTTTACTAATTGTTTTACAAAAGATAAGCTTCAGCCTTGAAGTTACAGTCGCCAATGTGCCTGGAGGAAAATTAATTTGAATGTTTACAAGGCATGGGTGATTGTTTCTTTGTTAATGTGGCTGTGGCTTCTTCCTTTCTTTTTCAAGTGATATTGGTTAGTTTAAGAAAGTGATCTGGATTGAACTGGAGTTATGAGGTTAATTAGCCTATTAAGACCAGACTTTTATTGTGGCCACGGTGAAATTCTGGTTGGTGTAAATTTGTGTGGAAGCAGAAATTTCTCCCACGATGATCCTCAAATTAAAAATCGTTCCTGATCAGTCCAAAGAAGCCATTCAATTAAAGGCAAAAGAGAAACCAATGCCACCCGATGAGGGGAGTGAAAAGTGCCCCGTCCCATTCCCTGCTCCAATTAACGGATTGGTGTTGGTTCCGAGTGAGTTGTCAATGTTACATGATGTTGTATTCGATGCAAGGGAGGTTATTCAATATGTCTGGTATGTCTTAACTATGTTGTTTCAGAGACACCTTTGGAGCAATGGCAGAGATAGTATTGGAGGACAACAGGACGTGGGCCGATGTATGGGGAAAGGCCAGCGTCCAAATAGCCATAGTCGCGGGATTAGGATATACCCTACACCTCTTCTGGTGGACATGGGTTTGCTGGATCATTGACCGATCTCAGCGGCACCAGTTGGAAAGGGAAGAGATAGTACAAGTGGAAATAATAACCCCTGGTGACGACCAGAGTATGCTTTAATCCACAGGTCAACGATCAACATGGCAACTATCCGGTGGATTATTCTTGCAACCCTCACCGTCACGAGCGGAGACAGGTCCCTGTAATACACACCAAATATTGAGGGGTGTGACCACAAAGGACACCTTTACGTAAAGGACGGAACGGGACTTCGAGTGAGCTGTGTAGATGGTGGAAAGTTTACAGATGGGACACAGGTCCTCTACCAATTACCGGCGGGGGTGTGGAGTGGGGGATTTGGTGTGTTACTAAAATGGAATTCCGCGGGATATATTACTTGGCAAACTGGAAGCATCACAAGTGCAACGCGACTAATAGATGCGGTGTCCATTGAATGCCTAGACATGGCACATCAACGACAGCGCCGGGACACGGAGGCCGGTGCTTGTAGTACATCAAATGGAAGCTATGAAATAAGGAGGGGACAGAAGCCAACCCTGCCGCCCCCTCTGCCTTGTCGCGAAATATAGGAGGGAGCCCGAGGAGGTCTGGTTGTGAAACAAACCAGAAAGGTGGGATATTTTGGAGTGTCCCACCGAATGATTAAAATTGCCCTTAATATCAGTGGGATAACCTTACCCGAGTGATGTGATAAACACACGACGGGATTATGGGAGAATTTATTAAAGAAACAATTAATGGGACCACAAGGGCGATTAAATAGGGAAAAGAGGGGGGTCCTAGAAATGGCAGGAGCAGGGTATGCGGCGGGGGTGGCAACTGTTAACACCTTTGACATAAGCAGTATAGACCAAGAAGTCCAAGACTTAGCTCAACGCTTAAGGACCCTTCTGAAGAAGGGTAACGATCTGACTTCCCGGTTATCAGGAACAGGGGAAGAAATCGCTGGACAGATGCTGCAGGTCGAGGAGATCCTAGAGCCTCATGCCCAAACCATTAATAAGATAAGTGCGCGATTAAATGATTTAACCCAAGAAACACATAAAGAACTCGTATGTGCAATGTACGGCACATGGTTACTAGGGAATATCCAACATCATATAAACCAGATGAAACAGGGTAAGATACCCAATTGGATAAGTAATGATCAGTTGTCCAAATGGACACGAGACGGTATTGCCCTCTGCGATGTTCGGAAGACAACACAAGTGTTCCTATCTCCAAGTAATTGCATGACTAAAAAAACTGAAACTGATAGGTCTGATTTTAGCTATTCCACAAATAGAGGTCTCGGAGGCCGAACCTCTGTGGGCAGTACAGAACATAGGCAAAGTACAAGGTCAATCCCGGGTAAAATTCCGCGATACGCCCCCTTATGCGGTTAAACAAAGTGACACATACCAAGGGGGTGCAAATCGAAGGTTGCACTCAATATTTGGATGTGGTAGTGTGTGCACACCCCATGGAGGGAGGGCAACGCACGACGTGCGGGTTCACCGAGACGGTTAATTGCACGTTGGAAATTAGTCCCCTCAGTCATAGAGGAACCGAGGTGGCAGCCAAGGATGATGGGACGTACTGTATATCAACCAGCGAAATTAAGTACGATCATGGTGGCACTGAATGTGCAATCCCACAACCTGACTTCTGTTTTACGCCTAAAACTGTGGCCAAGCTAGGTCATCATCACCTATTCCTACGAAGAGAGGAACACGTCGAGAACATCACCTTAAACAACCAGAGATGGGATGATGAAATGCAACAATATGTGATACCGAGTTGGCAAGACATTCCACATCTCGAAGAACACTTGACTCAATTGAAAAAGGACACTGAGAAGAGCATACGACATTATCATGAGATCTTGGAAGATTCCATACAGCATTCGGAGGACATCGAAGAAACCCTGAAAGACACTCAATGGTGGGAACGTGTATGGGATTGGGGATTGAATGTTGATATACTTCCATGGATTCGTATAATCTCACATGTATTGGTAATCGTGCAACTTATATTGGTAATAATGTTGCTCATAATGGCATGTGCGGGATGTAAAAGAGTACAGAGGAAGAGAAAGGCAAAGGCTTTAGTTAAGGAACAGGAGAAATGAATGCGCTCTGGAATGATCTGAGTTACTAAGAATAAGCATAGGGAGACAAATAGATTAATGGGCTTTTGTAGTGGTAGGCTTTTAATTAATGACAGGAGAAGGATGAAATAACAGTAATGCCCACAATTCGACACACCTGAAGCCACATGCCTCCTATGACCAAATTGAGCTGATGACTCAAGATGTAATGGGAAAAGGAAGTGTGCGGGTTGGGTGGTTTACTTGAACTATTGTGCAAGTACCAAAAGGGGTGAACTGAAGTGGGGCTTTAGAGCTCTACTATGATTAAAGGGTTAAGAATGGGTCTCAGGAACTAAATGAGCTAATAAGTCTTTTTGCAGAAGTATGCCTTTTGCAGAAGTAAGCTGTCTTAAGTTGCGAACCTGACAGTTGAGATAACGCTAAGAATGACATGTTGATTTCGCAGTAGTGTTAGAATGATTAATTGTGGCCAGTTGTGTAACTTGGAGATAATTGCAACTAGTCGAACCATTGAACCACAAGAGGCCTAGAGGGGCAGATGCGCAGAACAATGAGTCAAGAGTCTTCTTCTTAGAAGAATGTACAATGTTGGTGAAACCCCATCTAGCATAAGCACAATGTCATAGTTGCAGCAACAGCTTGCGGTGATAACGATCATATGCTTTTCCAGTAATGAAGGCAGTATCCTGGTGTCACGCGTTGGTAGGCGGCGTTAATGTAAGCTCTGTTTTATTTTATATAACCAATCAGTAAATGTGCACCGGGGCGAAACCCAATCAAATTACTAAGATGGATCATGCACAAGGTTAATCATGCACCTATATTTTATATAAAAGACTGCTTAAGAACATAAGAAATAGGAGCAGGAGTAGGCCATTCGGCCCTTCGAGCCTGCTCCGCCATTCAATGAGATCATGGCTGATCTTCCGCCTCAACTCCATTCACCGGTCCTATTGCCATATCCCTTGATGCCTTTACTAGTCAGAAATCTAGTGACTTCTGTTTTGAATATACCCAATGACTGAGCCTCCACAGCCCTCTGGGGTAGAGAATTCCAAAGATTCACCACCCTCTGTGTGAAGAAATTTTGTCTCATCTCAGTCCTGAATGGCCTTCCCTTTATCCTGAGGCTGTGGCCCCTGGTTCTAGACTCCCTAGCCATGTGAAACATTCTCCCAGCATCCACCCTAACAAGCCCTGTAATAATTTTGTATGCTTCAATGAGATCCCCTCTCATTCTTCTGAATTCAAGAGAATACAGGCCTAGTTTACTCAATCTCTTCTCATACGACGGTCCCGCCATCCCAGGAATCAATCTTGTGAACCTTCGTTGCACTCCCTCTATGGCAAGTATATCCTTCCTTAGGTAAGGAGACCAAAATTGTACACAGTACTCCACAGGTGTGGTCTCACCAAGGCCCTATATAATTGGAGTAAGACTTCTTTACTCCTGTACTCAAATCCTCTTGTAATGAAGGCCAGCATACCATTTGCCTTCCTAATGGCTTGCTGCACCTGCACATTCACTTTCAGTGACTCATGTACAAGGACATTCAGGACCCTTTGAGCATCTGCATTCCCCAATCTTTCACCATTTAGGAAATACTCTGCCTTTCTGTTTTTTCTACCTAAGTGGATAACTTCACATTTATCCACATTATATTCCATCTGCCATGTTCTCGCCCACTCACTGAGCCTGTCAAGATCCCCTTGAAGCCTCTTCACATCCTCTTCACAACTGACACTGCCACCCAGCTTTGTATCATCAGCAAATTTGGAAATGTTACATTTAGTCCCCTCATCCAAATCATTGATATAGATTGTGAATAGCTGGGGCCCAAACACCGATCCTTGCGGTACCCCACTACTCACAGCCTGCCATCCTGAAAAAGACCCGTTTATCCCTACTCTTTGTTTTCTGTCTGTTAACCAATTCTCAATCCATGCTAGTATATTACCCCCAATTCCATGTGCCCTAATTTTGTTCACCAACCCCTTGTGTGGGACCTTATCGAAGGCCTTCTGAAAATCCAGATACATCACATCTACCGGTTCCCCTTTGTCTACTCCACTAGTTACATCCTCAAAGAACTCCAATAGGCTTGTAAAAACAGGATTTCCCTTTCATAAATCCATGTTGACTCTGCCCATTCTTACTATTAGTTTCTAAGTGCCCGTTATTGCATCCTTTATAATAGAATCCAGCATTTTCCCAACTACTGATGTGAGGCTAACAGGTCTGTAGTTCCCCATTTTCTCTCTCCCTCCTTTCTTAAATAGCGGGGTTACATTTGCTATCCTCCAATCTGCAGGAACCGTTCCAGAATCTATAGAATTTTGGAAGATGACAACCAATGCGTCCACTATCCCAATGGCCACCTCTTTCAAAACCCTAGGATGTTGGTCATCCGGTCCTTGGGATTTATCGACTTTTAGTCCCATTAATTTTGCTAGTACTGTTTTTTTACTAATAATAATTTCTTTAAGTTCCTCATTCTCGCCACACCCTTGGTTTTCTTTTATTTCTGGGAGGTTTTTTGTGTCTTCCTCCATGAAGACAGAAACAAAGTATTTATTTAATTTCTGTGCCATTTCCTCATTTCCCATTATAAATTCTCCCGTCTCTGACTGTAAAGGACCTACATTTACCTTCGCCAGTCTTTTTCTTTTCACATACCTATAGAAGCTTTTACAATCTCTGACCCTATCTCGACAGTTTTCTGCTCAAGGGTATAATAATGCTTTTGCGAAACCGCAATGGCCTTCAAAAGTTTGGTGAGGTGTTCAGGGAGAGGGGGAATGAGGTATCCGAAATGCGCGACGAATCGCTGCAAGTCGGTGAAATTCTCCTTTAATGTTAGATGAACAGTGGATGGTTCAGGGATCGGGACAATTCGCTGCTGTGCCACTTGAACTTCAGCCCTGGGTTTAAAACAGAAACTGCTGTCACTCACCGGACACCGGCTACGGTTTCCATGCTGGTAGTGTTGCGCTGCAGTGGTAACACAATATGTTCCACCCCCGATGTATGCTACCTGTGGAGGCAGATGATCTTGTGCCATTGCCTCCATGGTGCAATTCATGGGCTTGGCGCCAGCCGTTCTGAACCCGCACTGTGGTAATAAAAAGGCATTCAAGTGCTGGGGACACAGGATTAGGTCCAGTACCGCCCCTCTCTTGTCGGACTTTCTACATGCTGGCTCAAAAAGCTCTCCTGGATGCACTTTAAGAATTCCGCACCCTCTAAGCCTTTCACACTCTGACTATCCCAGTTAATATTGGGGAAGTTGAAATCCCCTACTATTATTACCCTATTATTTCTACACTTCTCTGAGATTTGCCTACATATCTGTTCCTCTATCTCCCCCTGACTGTTTGGGGGCCTATAGTACACTCCCAGCAAAGTGCTTGCTCCCTTTTTGTTTTTAAGTTCTACCCATATGGCCTCATTAGAGGAACCTGCTAAGATAGCATCCCTCCTGACAGCAGTAATTGACTCCTTGATTAATATTGCGACACCCCCTCCTCTTTTACACCCCCCTCTGTCTCGCCTGAAGATTCTATACCCCGGAATATTGAGCTGCCAGTCCTGCCCCTTCCTCAACCATGTCTCTGTGATAGCAACAATATCATACTCCCATGTTGTGGAGATGCCGGTGTTGGACTGGGGTGGACAAATTTGAGAAGTCGCACAACACCAGGTTATAGTCCAACAGCTTTATTTGAAATCACAAGCTTTCGGAGCGCTGCTCCTTCGTCAGGTGAAGTGAAGAGATGCATATAGGCACAGCATATATAGTCAGAGAACATCTGGCAGTGTTCTCTGACTATATATGCTGTGCCTATATGCATCTCTTCACTTCACCTGACGAAGGAGCAGCGCTCCGAAAGCTTGTGATTTCAAATAAAGCTGTTGGACTATAACCTGGTGTTGTGCGACTTCTCACATACTCCCATGTGTTCATCAACACCTTCAATTCATCTGCCTTACTCGCAAGACTCCTTGCATTAAAATAAATGCCATCCAGCCTTGCCATACTCCCTTGTGCCATTACATATTTGCTCTGCCTTCCAGGCTGACTAGTTTTTTCCTCTATATTTGGCTGTGCATCACCCCCTACTATAGCTCCACTCCGTATCCCATCCCCTTGCCAAGTTAGTTTAAACCACCCCCAATAGTACTAGCAAACCTCCCCGCAAGGATGTTGGTCCCGTTCCGGTTCAGGTGCAACCCATCCGACTTGTACAGGTCCCACCTTCCCCAGAAGCAGACCCAGTGATCCAGGAAACTAAAGCTCTCCCTCCTGCACCAACTCTTTAGCCACGCATTCATCTGCTCTATCCTCCTTTTCCTATAATCACTAGCACGTGGCACCGGGAGTAATCCAGAGATTACAACCTTTGAGGTCCTGCTTTTTAATCTGCTACCTAGCTCCCTAAATTCTTGTTACAGGACCTCATCCCTCTTTCTACCCATGTCATTGGTACCAATGTGAACCACGACCTCTGACTGTTCGCCCTCCCCCTTCAGAATGCCCTGCAGCAGTTCAGTGACATCCTTGACCCTGGCACCAGGGAGGCAACATACCATCCTGGAGTCACGTCTGCGGCCACAGAAACGTCTACCTGTTCCCCTTATGATAGAATCCCCTATCACTATTGCTCTCCCACTCTTTTTCCTCCCCTCCTGTGCATCTGAGCCACTCATAGTGCCATGGACTTGGCTCTTGCTGCATTCCCCTGAGAAACCATCTCCCCCATCAGTATCCAAAATGGAAAATCTGTTGGAGAGGGAGATGGACCCAGGGGACTCCTGCACTACCTTCCTAGTTCTTTTCCTCTCTCTGGCAGTCACCCATTTCCTGTCTGCCTGTGCACTCTTTACCTGCGGTGTGACCACCTCGTTAAACGTGCTATCCATGAAGACCTCAGCTTCGCGGATGCTCCACAGTGACTCCAGCCGCAGCTCCAGCTCTGAAACGCAGATTTCGAGTAGCTGCAGCTGGAGACACTTCCTGCACATGTGTTTGCCCTGGACACCGAAAGTGTCCCTGACTTCCCACATAGCACAGGTGGAGCACGCCACGCTGCCGAGCTGCCCTGAGAGTATCAGTAGCTATGGTCCATGGGAGCCTTTTTTGTTGCTGCTGCGAACATGCGCGTTTGTTCACCGCTGCTGGGGTGTATCTTGCTGAGTTCTTGCCCCGCCACCAGGCAGCTTCTTTGTTTTCTGTCCTCTGGCTGGCCTCTTGGTCCCCCCGCCGACGCCTCTCGGGAGTGACTGGGGGGGACAGTGAGGAGAAAGACATTGCTACTGGCTTCAGAAAGTGATCAGAGGAAAGCAAAGTAGTGGGATGGTGGGGGTGCTGGGAAGAAGAGGCACTGGGGTAGGGGGCTAGGCTAAGCGGTCACAGCGAGAGCAAGCAGGGCAGGAAGTACCGGGTAGCATTGAATGGGATTCAGGCATTGGCAGGAAGGATACTATTTAACATACTGCTATTGTACAGTAATTAAAAATCTATATCTATTATTGTTTTTCAATTTGCAGTGCGCATATTGAATTGAAAACCCAGTATAAATACCTGCAGTACATGTTACCCCCATACGCTGTGACAGGCATTTTCAATGTTAAAGGTGTCATGTTTCCCTGTCCTACAGTAGCTACTCATGTATAGCGAGAGTAAATGATCAGTTTACATCCAATTGCAGGCTTAGATCACTGGGTGGCACCACAAGCAGATGTTGCTGTAGCTTACAGAGAATGTACAGCTCAGAAACAGGCCATTCAGCCCAACTATTCCATGCCGGTGTTTATGCTCCACACGAGCCTCCTCCCACCCTTCTTCATCTAACCCTATTAGCATAATCTTCTATGCCTTTCTCACTTACGTGTTTATCCAGCTTCCCGGTAAATGCATCTTTTCTTTGCAGTGAAATGCAAAATCCAACCCAATAGGGGTATGCGATAGACCAGCAGATCAGCATAACAAGGAAGACAAATTGCTCTGGGAAGCATGTATGAGAACAGGAACGTTATTTTAATGAGAGACTTCAATCAACCAAATATAAAGTTGGAAAACAGTGTTTTAGAGTCGGAGTTGGTAAATGTAATGCATGACTGCTTCATGACTCAGTGCATCAAGGAGGCAGCAACACTCATCTTGACGTGATGTTTGTAAATGACCCAGATATGGTACGGAAAACAAAGGACTGGATTTTGCCGGCGCTCAGTGGGGGAATCTAGAACTAGGGGGCATAGTTTCAGCATAAGGGGTCACCCATTAAAAACGGAGATGAGGAGGAATTTCTTCTCTCAGAGGGTCGTGAATCTGTGGAATTCTCTACCCCAAAGAGCTGTGGAGACTGGGTCATTGAATATATTTAAGGTGGAGATAGACAGATTTTTGAACGATAAGGGAGTCAAGGGTTATGGGGAGCGGGTAGGGAAGTGGAGTTGAGGCCAAGATCACATCAGCCATGATCTTATTGAATGGCGGAGCAGGCTCGAGGGGCCAAATGGCCGACTCCTGCTCCTATTTCTTATGTTCTTATGTATGAGTACGAACTTCAGACATTGCGATGCATCAAGGTTGGGAACTAAGGGCGCGATCTTGCCAGCCCTGGGGAGGTGGGTATGGAGGCGGGACTGTTGGGAAAATGGCAGAATCTGGGGGCGGGTGCCCATCCCGCCCCCCAACCCACCTCCGTGCCATCTTGCCAGGAGTTGGGTAGCCGACCCGCGCCAGGTCCCGTCTCCTTGGAGGCGGGAAGGGGATTACAGCCACTTAACTGCCTGTTAACAGGTTGTTAACAGGCAGATAAGAGGATTATCCCCATTTTACCCACACAAGTGTGGGCTTCCCAAAGGCTGTGAACCCCGCCAGGGTCACCGAGGCGAGTAGTGGGTCTGCGGGGGTTGGAGGGGTGCAAAAGTGCGCTGTGAAGGTAAGTGATGGGTGCAAGTGTGGAGAGGTGAGTATGTGAGGTAAGTGGAAAGTGTTAAAAAAAGTTTACTTACCTTTGTTTCTTTCTGCAGGCTCCAATTGTTGGGTATGCAGAGTCTCGCATCTCCGCGGTAGAGATGACAGATGGTCGCTGCATTCTCCAATGCAACAACCATCTAATTTCTGCTAAAGAAAGAGGTTTGATGAGTCTTGAATTCAAGAACTCATCAAACTACAGGGAATGTCAGTGTTTGACAGCTTCACAGAGCTGTCAAATGATGACAATTCATCTGTCAAAAAGATGAAACGTCATACACTGACATTCTCTGTAACCGGCTTTCCCTTAATTGGCCTGCTAAGCCTGCTGGGCGGGCTTATCAAGGTCAATCAAGGGAAAATAGTGTGGGTTGGCCACAAATCGATGGAGGCGGGACAACGACCCGACAAACAGCAGTCCTGCCTCCAACGCACCCCCATTGGCAAAATCGCCCCCTAAATGTTCCAGGGTACATGACATTTCGAAAAGACAGGCAGAATGAAAAAGGAGTGGGGTTAGTCCTGATAATAAAGGATGACATAAGGACAGTAGAGAGAAAGGATCTCGACTCGGAAGATCAGGAAGTAGAATCAGTATGGGTGGAGATAAGGAATAACAAGGGGCAGAAAACACTGGTGGGAGTAGTATATAGGCCCCCTAACAGTAGCTATACCGTTGGACAGAATTTTAATCAAGAAATAGTAGGAGCTAGTAACAAAGGTAATGCAGTAATCGTGGGGGACTTTAATCTTCATATCGACTGGACAAATCAAATTGGCAAAGGTAGTCTGGAGGACGAGTTCATGAAATGCATTTGGGACAGTTACTTAGAACAATACATCATGGAACCAACCAGGGAACAGGCTATTTTAGATCTTGTATTGTGTAATGAGATAGGGTTAATTAGCAATCTCATAGTGAAGGATCCTCTGGGGCAGAGTGATCATAATATGATAGAATTTCACATTAAGATTGAGAGTGACTTGCCTAAGTCCGAAACTGGAGTCTTAAACTTAAATAAAGCCAATTACATAGGTATGAGGGGCAAGTTGGCTAAGGTAGATTGGAAAAATAGATTAAAAGGTATGGCGATAAATAAGCAGTGGCAACCATTTAAAGAAATATTTCATAATTCTCAAGAAAAATGCATTCCATTGAGAAACAAAAACTCCATGGGAAAAGTGATCCATCCGTGGCTAACTAAAGAAGTTAAGGATAGCATTAGATTGAAAGAAGAAGCTTATAATGTTGCAAAGAATAATAGTAAGCCTGAGAATTGGGAGAGTTTCCAAAACCAGCAAAGAATGACCAAAAAATTGATAAAAAGGGAAAAAATAGAATGAGAGAAAACTAGCAAGAAATATAAAAACAGATTGTAAGAGCTTCTACAAGTATGTAAAAAGGAAGAGAGCAGTAAAAGTAAACGTTGGTCCCTTAGAAGCAGAGACAGGAGAAATTATAATGGGGAATAAGGAAATGGCAGAAATGTTAAACAAATATTTTGTATCTGTCTTCACAGTAGAAGACACAAAAAGCATACCAAAAATGGTGGGCAACCAAGGGTCTAATGAGGGTGAGGAAGTTAATGTAATTATTATAAGTAGAGAAAAAGTACTAGAGAAACTAATGGGACTAAAAGCCAACAAATCCCCTGGACCTGACAGTCTCCCCTAGGGTTCTAAAAGAGGTGGCTGCAGAGAAAGTGGATGCATTGGTTTTGATCTTGCAAAATTCCCTAGATTCTAGAACGGTCCCAGCGGATTGGAAGATCGCAAATGTAACACCGTTATTCAAGAAAGGAGGGAGAGAGAAAACAGAACTACAGGATAATTAGCCTGACATTAGTTGTCGGGAAAATGCTGGAATCCATTGTTAAGAAAGTGGTACCAGGGCACTTAGAAAATCATAACATGATTGGCAGAGTCAACATGGTTTTATGAAAGGGAAATTATGTTTGACAAATTTATTAGAGTTTTTTGAGGATGTACCTAGCAGGGTAGATAAAGGGGAACAAGTGGATGTAGTATATTTGGATTTCCAAAAGGCATTTGATAAGGTGCCACATTAAAGGTTATTACATGATAAGGGCTCATGGGGTTGGGGGTAATATAGTAGCATGGATAGAGGATTGGTTAATGGACAGAAAACAGAGAATAGGGATAAACGGGTCTTTTGCAGGTTGGCAGGCTGTAACTAGTGGGGTGCCGCAAGGATCAGTGCTGGGGCCTCAGCTATTTACAATCTACATTAATGACCTAGATGAAGGGACTGAGTGTAATGTATCCAAGTTTGCTGAAAATACAAAGCTAGGTGGGACAGTAAGCTGTGAGGAGAACACAAAGAGTCTGCGAAGGGATATAGATCAACTAAGTGAGTGGGCAGTAGGGTGGCAGATGGAGTATAATGTAGGGAAATGTGAGGTTATTCACTTTGGTAGGAAGAATAGAAAAACAGAATATTTTTTACATGGTGAGAAACTTTTAAATGTTGGTGTTCAGAGAGATTTGGGTGTCCTCGTGCAAGAAACACAGAAAGCTAGCATGCAGGTACAGCAAGCAATAAGGAAGGCAAATGGCATGTTGGTCTTTATTGCAAGGAGGTTGGAGTATAAGAGTAAGGGAGTCTTGCTACAATTGTACAGGACCTTGTTGAGACCACACCTGGAGTACTGTGCACAGCTTTGGTCTCCTTATCTAAGGAAGGATATACTTGCCTTGGAGGCGGTGCAACGAAGGCTCACTAGACTGATTCCTGGGATGAGAGGGCTATCCTATGATGACAGATTGTGTAGAATGGGCCTATACTCTCTGGAGTTTAGAAGAATGAAAGGTGATCTCATTGAAACATACAAGATTCTGAAGGGGATTGACAGGGTAGATGCTGAGAGGTTGTTTCCCCTGGCTGGAGTGTCTAGAACTAGGGGGCATAGTCTCAGGATAAGGGGTAGGCCATTTAAGACCGAGATGAGGAGGAATTTCTTCACTCAGAGGGTGGTGAATCTTTGGAATTCTCTACCCCAGAGGGCTGTGGAGGCTCAGTCGTTGAAGAAGAAGAAGAAGAAGAAGATATTCAAGGCTGAGATAGATAGACTTTCGTACTCTTGGGGAATCAAGGGATATGGAGATCGGGCGGGAAAGTGGAGTTGAGGTCGATGATGAGCCATGATCTTATTGAATGGTGGAGCAGGCTCGAGGGGCTGAATGACCTACACCTGCTCCTATTTCTTGTGTTCTTATGAGAAATGAGGATAATAACTGATCTGGAGAAAAGGTGGAAAATATAAAAGGGACGGTACTGGTGGTGGAGCAGGCCTGTTGGGTCGACCGGCCTGCTCCTGTGCTCTTGTGCCTGTGCTCCTATTAGGAATCTCACAACTAACTTCAATTAGGGAGAGGAAAAATAAGCTGGAATTCTTGCTCCTGATCACTATTCTGGTGGAAAATGTGTGTGTATGTATGTCAGGTCTGGTCTCAGCTGTGATGCCCTGCCCACAATCCAACAACCTGCCAACATTTACACATGAAGAATGGCCACTTGGGCAAGGTACTGGAGGGTATTGGGTATGCATGGAACCATACTTGGCAAGAGTCAGCAGTCTCAGGATAGGAAAGGAGGAGATTGGAGGAACAATGTTAAAAAGTAATAGTAAAAAAACTGCTCCCACTTCATAGCCTACGGTGTAGATCTATTTGTGCAAGGGATGGGGGGGGGAAGGTCCGTATTGTGGAGGTCACAGCATTTTGTGCAAGCTGAAAGCTAGGGTTTTAGGGCCACGGTATCACTATGGGATATAGGGAGTGTTCTGGGTGGTTGTGTTCTTAAGTTTGGGGACAGGGATTCCCTCCCTGTCTTCCTGCCTGGGGCACTGTAGTGAATGGAGCTGGGTTATGAATAACACTGAATTATATCCTCCTTCGTTGGCCTTCTAATCACACAGAGCTAGTCCAGCACATCAGCAGTGAGTATTGGATTGGGACACTTTTGCCATTGGAACATATTCTTTCTCTTCTGTACCATTAATTTTATTTAGATGTAAAATCATGGGCAGCGTGCCCACAACCCTCCAATATATGTGGCCAGTGGGCGAGGCTCCTCACCAGTAGAGGAAACTTAGTAAAATTGGCCACTAAGTACATTCCCTCCCCCCCGCCCCAGAATTTTGCTCTCCTGAAAATGCTGAATTATGTGGGCACTGGCTACTTTGGCACCTTACTTAATTGGCCATACTTTGCTTCATATATGAGGGAGGAGTGTGTGTCGGCTAACTATTCGGCAAAAGGAATTTATCACAGCTGAGCCTGACTTGATGTGCACGTACTTTCACTTGCCAGCAGGGGACACTAGTAATGAAGGAATATTTTTATACAACAACTTTTTATGTTACTGAATTGTCACCGCAGAGCAAGTCAACGCCATGGATTACTTTCTGGAGTGCAGTGACTGATGTTGCAAAACATATTGACAACAACAGCTCACAAACAGCAATTAAATAAATGACCATAAAAATCTGTTTATTTCACAATGTTGAGGGAGGACTGTTGGTCACGACACTTGGATTATTCCCCACTGTCCTTCAAATCTTTAACATCCACCTGAACAGGGAGATGAGACTGCCACAGAAACACAAATTTAGCTCCTTTTTTTTTTAGATAGTTAAGTCTAAAATGGATATTGTCCCTAAATTACAAAAAGCAGTAGACAAGCACTTCATTTGCAGAAGACTGAAGCCATTGTTTTCGGCCCTCGCCATAAACTCCATACCCGTGTCATTGATCCCAAACCCCTCCCGGCCACTGTCTCAGGATGAACCTGACTGTTTGCAGCCTCGGCATTGTATTCGACCCCAAGCTGAGCTGCCAGGAAAGTGGGCACAGACTTCAATGATGCGCTGCTGGCGATCAGGGAATGGAAGCCCTTGCGGTTCATGAAGACAGCTTGCTCGTTTTCAGGAGCCCTCATGGCAGTGTGTGTGCTGTCAATGATGCCTGGACTTGGAGGAAACCTGCAATAGATGCAAACCCTAGGGCCCTATCCTGCTGTTTCCAATTGTCCATGGGCAATGTAATGAACTTGTTTACAGCATCAGTCATCCTTCATGCAAGCATGAACTGTAGACTGACTGATGTTGCAGATATCCCCTGTTGCAGCCTGGAAGGAGCTGGAGGCAAAGAAGTTTAGAGTCTCCCATCCTGCACTGTCCATGATATGCGTGCAGGTTTAGGCAGCACTGGTGGCAGCGCTGAGTCAGATGATAATAGCGTTCCGCTCCTAAAAACAACATAGGGCCCTCATTTTAATATTAATTGGGCCCTCGCTGGTTTTGGATGGAGTGCTAGCCAGCTAAAATTGGCCATTTTTGAAAACTATTTTTGTCTGCCTACCACTCCTAATCAGGCCAAAAACTGGGGTGGTGGGCAGTGGAAAATCGGCCTCATAGTGCCTCAGTACCAACACTTGCAATAGGCACAGAATTGTCTTGGGGCAAAAGTCAATTTCAGATCTTCATTAAAGATTCTACTTTATGCATTAAGTTTGAAGGCCACGCTTCAGTGGGCAGCCTTTGGCAAAGAACAGCATGTCAAGCAGATTTGCAAACATTGCTGACTGTCAAGGTTTTTTGAATTTAGAATGAGATTGTTGAACCGATACAGTCTAAGTTACAGTGTTACTCCTCTGATGCAATGTACTGCACTTATGAAAGGGAAATCACGGAAGAAGACGCAAAAAACTTCCCGGAAATAGTGGAGAACAAAGGGCCTAGCGAGAATGAGGAACTGAAAGAAATTAGTATTAGTAAAAAAAAAGTACTGGAGAAATTAATGGCACTGAAAGCCAATAAATCCCCTGGACCTGATGGCCTACATCCGAGGGTTTTGAAAGAGGTGGCTATAGAGATAGTGGATGCATTGGTTGTCATTTTCCAAAATTCCATAGATTCTAGAATGGTTCCCGTGGATTGGAAGGTAGCAAATGTAACTGCACTATTTAAGAAAGGAGGGAGAGAGAAAACAGGGAACTACAGACCAGTTAGCCTGACATCAGTAGTAGGGAAAATGCTAGAATCTATTATTAAGGATGTGGTAACAGGGCACTTAGAAAATAATAATCGGATTGGGCAATCAACATGGATTTATGAAAGGGAAATCATGTTTGACTAATCTGTTAGAGTTTTTTGAGGTTGTAACTAGCAGAATAGATAAGGGGGAACCAGTGGATGTGGTGTATTTGGGTTTTCAGAATGCATTCGATAAGGTGCCACACAAGAGGTTATTAAACAAAATTAGAGCTCATGGGATTGGGGGTAATATACTAGCATGGATTGAGGATTGGTTAATGGACAGAAAACAGAGAATAGGAATAAATGGGTCATTTTCGGGTTGGCAGGCTGTAACTAGTGGGGTACCGCAAGGATCAGTGCTTGGGCCTCAGCTATTCACAATCTATATCAATGATTTGGATGAGGGGACCAAATGTAATATATCCAAATTTGCTGATGATACAAAGCTGGGTGGGAATGTAAGTTGTGAGGAGGATGCAAAGAGGCTTCAAGGGGATATAGACAAGCTAAGTGAGTGGGCAAGAACATGGCAAATGGAATATAATGTGGAGAAATGTGAAGTTATCCACTTTGGTCGGAAAAATAGAAAAGCAGAGTATTTTTTAAATGGTGAGAGATTGGGAAATGTTGGTGTCCTTGTACACGAATCACTGAAAGTTAACATGCAGGTACATGGCCTTGATGACAAGAGGATTTGGTGGGGAGTCTTGAACCAGGGGTCACAGTCTCAGAGTAAGGGGTCGGCCATTTAGGACTGAGATGAGGAGAAATTTCTTCACTCAGAGGATGGTGAATCTTTGGAATTCTCTACCCCAGAGGGCTGTGGAGGCTCAATCATTGAGTATATTCAAGACAGAGATCGATAGATTTTTGGATATTAAGGAAATCAAGGGATATGGGGATAGTGCGGTTGAGGTAGAAGATCAGCCATGATCTTATTGAATGGCAGAGCAGGCTCGAGGGACCGAATGGCCTACTCCTGCTCCTACTTCTTATGTTCTTATGTGTCCACATTGACCTACATGACAGCACTCACTGTACTCCATAGTAATTAATTGTGTGAAGTGTTGGCTTTTCGATCTCCTTAAAATGTTTTGAGCCAAAGCTGGATGATTGTTGCAAAATGAAAGCATCGTGGGTGCTGCATTGGAACCGGCCATTGACTTGGCTGTTACAGTGGACGTGTCCGCTAACTAGCTGCACATTGATGGAGCAGAGCCTCTTTCTGTTCATGCACGTCACTGCAATATGCCTAAAGCCCTGGGTGGCCACATGGGTGTCTTGTTCTTTGGTAGTGCAGTGCAATTGAGTAGCCCTGTCATTGCTGCTGCTACTGTTCAATGGACAAGGAAATGAAGATGTTTTTAGATTTCCAGCATCCGCAGTATTTTGCTTTTTTTTTTAGGAAATGAAGATGTTTGCTCAGCAGAACAATACATCTAGTCACCTGAGAAATCCAGCAGCGCAGTGAAATCAGTGCATGGCAAAGTGGCTGATACTGGAAATGTCTCTGCACCAGCCTGGAAGCAGATAGGCCAGGCCAGGGATGCGGGCACATCGGCTGCCACTGGCAGTGCCATCCCTGTGGTGGAGGTTGGCTGCAGGTCTGCTTAAAGCAGATGGCGCAGCACTGCCACTGCTTCACTGCTGAACCAGGGTCTATGGTGGCAGTACCTTTGCGTCATTGTCAGAAAGCAAAGCCTGGGCCTGTCGATACGATTGATGGCGTACTGGTATGTGTGGCCCGTCTGCCTCAGGCTTCACCTGATATCTCCGCAGCCCTCTCTGTTCCTCTTCCTTCTCTTCAAGTTAATCAGATGCGAGGGAAGCACTCCCCCAAGCTTACAAGCATGTAGCGACAAAAAGAAATTAAATGGGTTCTGTTCCCGATGTGCGCGAACCTTGCTGGCCTTTAACAGGAATTTGAAATGGGTGAAATTAACCACTGCACGTGCAGTGAGTGAAAACCGAAGGCTCCCTCAATAATTAGTGTTTATGAAAGACTTGCTCTGGTAGTGAAGGTATCTCATTACGGTACAGGCAGGCAGTACAGAGATTGTAAACGCCATGTTCAGTTGGCGGGGGGATTGTAGGAGTTCAGGAACTTGCAGCTTTCCTACTCCCTCCACACACAATTCCCACTGGTGTAAACACTCACCATGATGGGAATTTCCAGGCTAGAGTGAGAAGCTGGGTAGCTTCAATGATCTGTCATAAAGGACAAGATTTGTTGAGCCTATTGATATTTTTCTGTTCCTGAAATATCCTTAAATTTTTTCTCTGCTCGAATTCTGGTTAATATGTCTGCGTAACATCTTTTGTTATTTTTTAACAAGGTAAAATTTATTTAAAGGGAGTTGAAATAGCACACAAAGGAGTTTTCCATGCACTACCACAGCAAATGAACTCCTTTTATATTCTTCTAATTTGGATTCGATTACAAAGCGATAACGCAGTCAATATATATTGTAGCAGTATTATTTTATGTTGATTTTAAACCTTGTTAATATTTAATCAGAAATGGTTAAGAAATTCTATCGCTAATACACGTCATTCTGTATTATCTGTGGAAGTTTTGAAGCTAGTTCTTAATATAGGGATTATTTGACACCGGCCCAGATGCAGTCAAGGCCTTTGATTAATACCACAGTTAGTGTTTCATTACTAACCTGATACACTGGAATGTGTGCTTAACACACATCATAGGTTGTATCTTTTTGAGCAACTGAAGAAAATGAAAATAAGATTGGTAAAGAGAGAATATGAGAGTAGAATGGCGATTAACATAAAAGGGAACCCAAAAATCTTCTACCGGCATGTAAACAGTAAGCGGGTAGTAAGAGGTGGGATGGAGCCTATTAGAGACAAAGAAGGTGATATATGCTTAGGGGCGCAGGGCAAGGCTAGAATACTCAATGAGTACTTTGTATCGGTGTTTACTAAGGAGGTGGATGCTGACAAAATATCGGTAGAAGTGGAAAAGGTAGAAGCAATGGAAGGGGTGAAAATTGATAGACAAGATGTACTAGAAAGGCTGGGTATGCTTAGAGTGGACAAGTCGCCTGGTCCAGATGGCTTGCATCCCAGGTTGCTAAGGGAATTGGGGGAGGAGATAGCAGAAGGGCTTGCCATAATTTTCCAATCTTCCCTAGATGCGGGGGAGGTGCCTGAGGATTGGAAAGTGGCAAATGTGACACCATTGTTCAAGAAAGGGTGCAAGGACAATCCTAGTAACTACAGGCCGGTCAGTTTAACATCAGTGGTGGGTAAAAGGAAGATCATGTTTGACTAATCTAATTGAATTTTTTGATGAAGTAACAGAGAGGATTGATGAAGGGAATGCAATGGATGTCGTCTACATGGATTTTTGGAAGGCGTTTGACAAAGTACCACATAGAAGGCTGGTTAACAAAATTGAGGCTCATGGATCAGTGGCAGCTTGGATAAGGAATTGGCTTAAGGACAGAAAACAGCAAGTTGTGGTAAATGGCTGTTTTTCAGACTGGAGGATGGTAGACAGTGGTGTTCTCCAAGGGTCAGTGCTGGGGCCACTGCTTTTTTTGATATATATAAATGACCTGGATATTGGAATACAGAGTAGAATTTCTAAATTTGCCGATGACACCAAACTTGGGTGTGTGGCAAACAGTGATGATGATATCAATCGACTGAAACAGGACATAGAAAGGCTAGCAGAATGGGCAGACAAGTGGCAGATGGAATTTAATACAGGGAAGTGTGAGGTGATGCACTTTGGCAGCAGGAGCAGGGAGAGGCAATATACACTTAATGGCACAGTTTTAAAGAGTGTGCAGGGACAGAGGGACCTGGGAGTTAATGTGCATTGGTCCCTGAAGGTGGCAGGACATATTGAGAGAGTGGTTAACAAAGCATATGGGATCTTGGGCTTCATAAATAGAGATATTGGGCCAGAAATTCGGCTTTCCGGCTTCCTGCGGGTGCAAGCATCGCGCGCGTACTTGCCTACCGCGCCTGCCGTTGTGCTTTGGGCCCATGAGGACTTCGGCTCTTGGGCCTCCTCCAGCTGCCGGCACGCAGTGCTTGCGTATCCCAGGGGCGCAGTTAGTTCGAAGCGTCCCCTGGGATCACGTGGGCCATGGAGAGCCAATCCTAGCAGGGCATTTTCATTCATAGATTTGACAGGAAGACCTGTCAAATCTATGAATAGAGATCGGCCCCAAAACCACACTTAAACTTCAAATAAATTTAAAAAAAAACATCACATTTTTAAGGAAGGATGTGAAGGCCCTTGAGAGGGTGCAGAGGAGATTTACCAGAATGGTTCCGGGGATGGGGGATCTTAGCTACAAGGACAGGTTGGAGAAGCTGGATTTGTTTTCATTAGAGCAAAGGAGGTTGAGGTATGATTTGATAGAGGTGTACAAGATTATGACGGGTTTGGATAGGCTAGACGGGGAAAGGCTGTTCCCATTAGTTGATGGTACAAGGACTAGGGGACACAGATTTAAGGCTTTTGGCAAGAGATACAGGGGGGAGGTGAGGAAAAACTTTTTTACACTGTGAGTGGTGATGACCTGGAATTCGCTGCCGACGGAAGTGGCGGAAGCGGAGACACTCGGGGAAAAATTTGGTTGCTTTGCGCTTCTCGTTAGCGCCCTAAGTTTATTACTAGCAGGCTCTCAGAACTACCAGTGTACAATATCTGGCAGCTTTGGACCTAGTCAAAAGGGATACGCGACCTTATTGAAGAGAACCTTACCATTGATGTAGGTGCACTGATTTTCATGAAAGGTTTTCACCCATTTCCTGGTCAGCTCCTGGTTCGTGAGATTGACATCTGGCCAATCAAACAGTGATTCTTGCAGCTGTCCCTGTAGTAGCTTCAGGAAGCAATGTGAATTGGAGTGGTCATGGATACTGCTGCGGAGCAACCAGAGGAAAGACACTCAAACAAAACGGACACTTCTTGAAAGAGAGTTGATAAACTAAGCACAGATCAGAAATCTTTAACTTTGTCTGAGATGCTTAACTTTCAAATAAAAACAAAGAGCTCCCCAAATGCTAGTGAGTAAAGGCAATGCCCAGGGTAGCACATGGATGCAAAGGTCCTGGATTGTATTCCCTGTCTATGCTGAGTTAGCTGAGCAAAGCCAAAACGAGCAGTGGCGTTGCTACGTTATGGCCTCAATGCCCTTGGGTTAAAAATCAGCCAGGTTCCAGCTCCTGTTTCTGGAAGGACTGCTCATGTGGACTTTGGGTGAGAATATAATTGTTGTCAGATTTTGTATCCTCCATGCTCTAATAGCCTGCTGCCACTTACGGTTCTCTCCAGGAGAGAAGGGAGAAACATTGAGTTAGAAAAACAGATGAGGATACAAAACATTATGAAGGGCACAACATGGAGACATCTGTTAATATTAGCATTAATTCCCCAGGATAAAGTGGAGGTCAGACACGCGAGGTGACAGTAAAAAAACATGCAGAGTTTTGTAAGCTTGGAGTTCAGCTTTGTTCCCAGAGCAATGCAAGTCAAAACTTGTGCTCCATTACAACATTGCCAAACATGGGAACATTTGATGCATTGGAAGTTTAAAAAAGGGAAGAGGGGAAGAAAAAAGCTTGATTCCTCACAAAGTTGGTTGCACAAAAATCATGATGTTTCAGGACAAAATGGAATTTAAAAATGGGCTTAATTATCATTACATTTGACAGATGCTTCAGAACTGTTGCACCATGACAATGGCTGTAGAATCCTGAATTCAGGTCCATTTTACCATTCTGATTGAAAACAAAGCAACCATGGTCAACTTGACTCATCAGGGTGCCTCCAGCAGAGTTTCATTCTACCCTGTGGGTTCATATCTCTCCTAGCAATCACATTAACCACCTGATTTTCTGCAATGGACCAGAGAATCAATCACTAAGTACTCCAGTTAGATTCGACATTGTCCTTAGACCTTCCCTCTCCCTGATGATTGGTCGCCTAATTTCCCATTGTAAAAACACCACCTATCTCTTTCTAGATAACACTGTTGACACTGCTGAAATATTGAGTGTTACAAAGAAGCCCCACAGTGGTAACGTTTTACCATCGGACTTGATTTTAACACCCTCCTGTTAAAAAGCTGTTAATTTGGCTGGCTGCCAGTCGGGAGGCCGACCTACAAGAAGCAAATGGCAGGGCCTCCACGCTCCCGGCCGTGCCGGGTTCTTCGGCCAATTTAGGCTTCACCCGCACCCTCCCTGCTTCCTCTTAAATATCGGGGCCATTATTCCCGTGGGTGATTCACCACCCCACCACCATCCCATGGCAATAGTTCAATTATCTGAATGATAATAGGGCTAATTGTACATAACAATATTTATCATTCATACTGAAGTGGGGCTTTAGAGCTCTACTATGATTAAAGGGTTAAGAATGGGTCTCAGGAACTAAATGAGCTAATAAGTCTTTTTGCAGAAGTACGCCTTTTGCAGAAGTAAGCTGTCTTAAGTTGCTGAACTGACAGATGAGATAACGCTAAGAATGACATGTTGATTTCGCAGTAGTGTTAGAATGATAAATTGCGGCAAGTTGTGTAACTTGGAGATAATTGCAACTAGTCGAACCATTGAACCACAAGAGGCCTAGAGGGGCAGATGCGCAGAACAATGAGTCAAGAGTCGTCTTCTTAGAAGAATGTACAATGTTGGTGAAACCCCATCTAGCATAAGCACAATGTCATAGTTGCAGCAACAGCTTGCGGTGATAATGATCATATGCTTTTCCAGTAATGAAGGCAGTATCCTGGTGTCACGTGTTGGTAGGCGGTGTTAATGTAAGCTCTGTTTTATTTTATATAACCAATCAGTAAATGTGCACCGGGGGCGAAACCCAATCAAATTACTAAGATGGATCATGCACGAGGTTAATCATGCACCTATATTTTATATAAAAGACTGCTTAAGAACATAAGAACATAAGAAATAGGAGCAGGAGTAGGCCATTCGGCCCTTCGAGCCTGCTCCGCCATTCAATGAGATCATGGCTGATCTTCTGCCTCAACTCCATTCACCAGCCCTATCGCCATATCCCTTGATGCCTTTACTAGTCAGAAATCTATCGACTTCTGTTTTGAATATACCCAATGACTGAGCCTCCACAGCCCTCTGGGGTAGAGAATTCCAAAGATTCACCACCCTCTGTGTGAAGAAATTTCTTCTCATCTCAGTCCTGAATGGCCTTCCCTTTATCCTGAGGCTGTGGCCCCTGGTTCTAGACTCCCTAGCCAAGGGAAACATTCTCCCAGCATCCATCCTATCAAGCCCTGTAATAATTTTGTATGCTTCAATGAGATCCCCTCTCATTCTTCTGAATTCAAGAGAATACAGGCCTAGTTTACTCTATCTCTTCTCATACGACATTCCTGCCATCCCAGGAATCAATCTTGTGAACCTTCGTTACACTCCCTCTATGGCCAGTATATTCTTCCTTAGGTAAGGAGACCAAAATTGTACACAGTACTCCACAGGTGTGGTCTCACCAAGGCCCTATATAATTGGAGTAAGACTTCTTTACTCCTGTACTCAAATCCTCTTGTAATGAAGGCCAGCATACCATTTGCCCTCCTAATGGCTTGCTGCACCTGCACATTCACTTTCAGTGACTCATGTACAAGGACATCTGCATTCCCCAATCTTTCACCATTTAGGAAATACTCTGCCTTTCTGTTTTTTCTACCTAAGTGGATAACTTCACATTTATCCACATTATATTCCATCTGCCATGTTCTCGCCCACTCACTGAGCCTGTCAAGATCCCCTTGAAGCCTCTTCACATCCTCTTCACAACTGACACTGCCACCTAGCTTTGTATCATCAGTAAATTTGGAAATGTTACATTTAGTCCCCTCATCCAAATCATTGATATAGATTGTGAATAGCTGGGGCCCAAGCACCGATCCTTGCGGTACCCCACTACTCACAGCCTGCCATCCTGAAAAAGACCCGTTTATCCCTACTCTTTGTTTTCTGTCTGTTAACCAATTCTCAATCCATGCTAGTATATTACCCCCAATTCCATGTGCCCTAATTTTGTTCACCAACCACTTGTGTGGGACCTTATTGAAAGCCTTCTGAAAGTCCAGATACACCACATCTACCGGTTCCCCTTTGTCTACTCCACTAGTTACATGCTCAAAGAACTCCAATAGGCTTGTAAAAACAGGATTTCCCTTTCATAAATCCATGTTGACTCTGCCCATTCTTACTATTAGTTTCTAAGTGCCCAGTTATTGCATCCTTTATAATAGATTCCAGCATTTTCCCAACTACTGATGTGAGGCTAACAGGTCTGTAGTTCCCCATTTTCTCTCTCCCTCCTTTCTTAAATAGCGGGGTTACATTTGCTATCCTCCAATCTGCAGGAACCGTTCCAGAATCTATAGAATTTTGGAAGATGACAACCAATGCGTCCACTATCCCAATGGCCAACTCTTTCAAAACCCTAGGATGTCGGTCATCCGGTCCTTGGGATTTATCGACTTTTATTTCCATTAATTTTTCTAGTACTTTTTTTTACTAATAATAATTTCTTTAAGTTCCTCATTCTCGCCACACCCTTGGTTTTCTTTTATTTCTGGGAGGTTTTTTGTGTCTTCCTCCGTGAAGACAGAAACAAAGTATTTATTTAATTTCTGTGCCATTTCCTCATTTCCCATTATAAATTCTCCCGTCTCTGACTGTAAAGGACCTACATTTACCTTCGCCAGTCTTTTCCTTTTCACATACCTATAGAAGCTTTTACAATCTGTTTTTATATTTTTCGCTAGTTTGTGCTCATATTCCATTTTCCCTTTCTTTATCACTTTCTTGGTTCCCCTTTGCTGATTTCTAAAAAGATCTCAATCCTCAGGCTGACCGCTTTTTCTGGCAACTTTGTAAGCTTCCTCCTTTGACTTAATACAGCTTTAATTTCTTTTGTTAGCCATGGTTGGATCACTTTTCCTTTTGGGTTTTTATGCCCTAGAGGAATATATGTTTGTTGCAAATTATGCATTATTTCCTTGAATGTTAAAACTTTGTATCAGCGGAGAGAAGCCTGGCTAGACAGATAGCAGGTTGTCTCCCCACCGGTGCGAATAAAACCTGCTTGAATCTTCGAACACAGACCTGGTGTCGAGTGTTTATTTCAAATACTCCACTTCAATTGGCGTAGTCGGCAGGATACCTATGGACGGAGGACACAGGCGGATGAATCCGAGTCACCGTGTGAGTACGTTTGAAATGACCACACTTAGTAAGGACAGAGTGGAAGTCGTCCTGTGTCAGCCACCCCAGGTATCCAAATCTGCAGGTCTGGCCGAAACTTGAAGTAGTCAGCGGTAGTTCCCAGGTGAAACGATTACGATCGGTTATGTAGAAGTGTCTGTGTAACGTTGCGATTCATAATTGGTATGAGTTGCAAGTAACGGTCTCACTCTGCGGGAGTAAGTAAGAGACGTACCGCTGACAACAATTAGCCATGGGAAGTGAAAAACTCGAGTGGGGACCGGAGGGGTCCTTGACGCGGTACCTAGCGGACAAAAATCAGAAACGAATTGAAAAAATGATGAAGCAAAATTGGAAACCCGACGACCCACCCGCTGATCAAAGAAAATGGTGGGAGTCGGAAAAGAGACAGAAAGAGGAAAAAGCCGTCATTTTAGTTACTCACACGTATTATGAATTAAGTAGATGGGCTAGGCTATGGACTGAGAAATGATGGAGCAATGATCAACAGATGGCAACAGCACCCATTAAGGTACACGAAGAGGATGACGACGATATAAATTGGGGAGACTTAGGTAGTGATTGGGCCAAAGAAGGGAAATGGGGAACACTGTGCGAAGCCGTTAACAGGGTCTGGGCAGACAAAAAAAAAAGCAGGAATGCAGGTTTGTAAAAGCAGACCCCATTGTAGTACTGGGACCCGTCCACAATGCACACCGACAATATCCCATAAAACCTGAAGCAAAATCGGCGGTACAGAATATAGTACAAGAGTTGGTGAAGCAGGGGGTGTTGAGAGCAGCCACTTCCACTACCAATTCCCCGGTATGGCCGGTCCAAAAGCCGGACGGATCTTACCGTTTAACTATCGACTATACCGCCTTAAACAAAGTAACCCCGCGGGAACATCCCATAGTAGTCAGCTCATCTTACCATATTCAATGGCTTAAAACCCGAGCATAGGATCTTTATGGTCCTGGACACAGCGAACGGATTCTGGTCGATACCCCTGGCGTACGAGTCCCAGGATAAATTTGCCTTTACCGTAGGGGACCGACAATATACCTGGACAAGAGTCCCACAGGGATTTCACAATAGTCCCAACATATTTCACCGGGTAATGAGCCAAGCAGTAGAGGACTTGGATCTGACCTGGTATAAAAGCACCCTGGTACAATATGTAGACGACCTCTTGATCGCGTCCGAAAGCCAGGAAGGACACATGGGAGCACTACTGTGCACCCTACAAATGCTGGAACAAGCTGGATTTCAGGTAAACCCCAAGAAAGTTCAAGTACGACTCACCCAGGTGTGATACTTAGGACACGAAATAAGTCAAGGTTCTAAAACCTTACCCGGGGATCGAAAGATAGCCATAAGTGGCATGCCAAGACCACTTACAGTAAGGGGAGTATAAAAGGTACTAGGGTTGTTTAATTATTGCGGGAACTTTATACCCCATTTCACGGCTATTGCGGAACCCATCCAGAAACTGGTGTGATAGCAAAATACTGCAGATGCTGGAAATCTGAAATAACAACAGAAAACGCTGGAAAAACTCAGCAGGCGAGGCAGCATCCGTGGAGAGAGAAACAGAGTTGGCGTTTCAGGTCGAAGACCTTTCGTCAGAACTGGAAATAACAGGAAATGAAATAGATTTAAGGCAAGGATAAAGCTGGGAAAATGGGGGAGGAGATGAAAGAACAAAAGGAGAGATTAAGAGACATTAAGAGATGATCAAGGCAAGAGGTGGTGTTAATGTGACAGGTTGAGTCTAAAAGAAATGTGAAATGCACTGGCAGAATGAAGGACAGCTGCCAGCTTCTAGGAGGGAAAAAAGGGGGGGGGCAAACAAAGGGGTGGATGAAAAAATAAAATATAAATGTGATTGGGGCTGAGGTTATGATCTGAAATTGTTGAACTCGATATTGAGTCCAGAGGGCTGTAGCGTGCCTAAACGAAAGATGAGGTGCTGTTCCTCGAGCTTACGCTGCGCTTCCGTGGAACAGTGTAATAGGCCGAGGACGGTGAGGTCAGAGTGGGAGTGAAGCGGTGAATTAAAGTGACAGGCCACCGGGAGCTCGGGGTCCCCCTTACGGACTGAACGGAGGTGTTCCGCAAAGCGGTCACCCAATCTGCGTTTGGTCTCCCCAATGTAGAGGAGACCACATCGTGAGCAGCGAATACAGTATACTAAATTGCAGGAAGTACAAGTAAATCGCTGTTTCACCTGGAAGGGGTGTTGGGGCCCTGGACAGTGGGAAGAGGGGAGGTATAAGGGCATGTGTTGCATCTCCTGCGCTTGCATGGGAAGGTGCCGGGCGAAGGGGAAGGGGTGCTGGGGGTGGTAGAGGAGTGGACTAGGGTGTCGCGGAGGGAGCGGTCCCTGCGGAATGCTGAAAGGGGAGGTGAGGGGAAGATGCGTTTGGTGGTGGGATCACGCTGGAGGTGGCGGAAATGGCGGAGGATGATCCGTTGAATGTGAAGGCTGGTGGGATGAAAGGTGAGGACAAGGGGAACTCTATCGTGGTTCCGGGAGGGAGGGGCAAGGGTGAGGGCAGAAGTGCGGCAGAAACTGGTGTGTTTGTTTCAGCTCCACCCACTTTTCTGTACAGAGAGCTAAAAGCTGTTTAACCCTTTGAAGACTTGTCTTGAACGATGGACAAGCGTGTGCTGTTTTAAGTTTACTAATTGTTTTACAAAAGATAAGCTTCAGCCTTGAAGTTACAGTCGCCAATGTGCCTGGAGGAAAATTAATTTGAATGTTTACAAGGCATGGGTGATTGTTTCTTTGTTAATGTGGCTGTGGCTTCTTCCTTTCTTTTTCAAGTGATATTGGTTAGTTTAAGAAAGTGATCTGGATTGAACTGGAGTTATGAGGTTAATTAGCCTATTAAGACCAGACTTTTATTGTGGCCACGGTGAAATTCTGGTTGGTGTAAATTTGTGTGGAAGCAGAAATTTCTCCCACGATGATCCTCAAATTAAAAATCGTTCCTGATCAGTCCAAAGAAGCCATTCAATTAAAGGCAAAAGAGAAACCAATGCCACCCGATGAGGGGAGTGAAAAGTGCCCCGTCCCATTCCCTGCTCCAATTAACGGATTGGTGTTGGTTCCGAGTGAGTTGTCAATGTTACATGATGTTGTATTCGATGCAAGGGAGGTTATTCAATATGTCTGGTATGTCTTAACTATGTTGTTTCAGAGACACCTTTGGAGCAATGGCAGAGATAGTATTGGAGGACAACAGGACGTGGGCCGATGTATGGGGAAAGGCCAGCGTCCAAATAGCCATAGTCGCGGGATTAGGATATACCCTACACCTCTTCTGGTGGACATGGGTTTGCTGGATCATTGACCGATCTCAGCGGCACCAGTTGGAAAGGGAAGAGATAGTACAAGTGGAAATAATAACCCCTGGTGACGACCAGAGTATGCTTTAATCCACAGGTCAACGATCAACATGGCAACTATCCGGTGGATTATTCTTGCAACCCTCACCGTCACGAGCGGAGACAGGTCCCTGTAATACACACCAAATATTGAGGGGTGTGACCACAAAGGACACCTTTACGTAAAGGACGGAACGGGACTTCGAGTGAGCTGTGTAGATGGTGGAAAGTTTACAGATGGGACACAGGTCCTCTACCAATTACCGGCGGGGGTGTGGAGTGGGGGATTTGGTGTGTTACTAAAACGGAATTCCACGGGATATATTACTTGGCAAACTGGAAGCGTCACAAGTGCAACGCGACTAATAGATGCGGTGTCCATTGAATGCCTAGACATGGCACATCAACGACAGCGCCGGGACACGGAGGCCGGTGCTTGTAGTACATCAAATGGAAGCTATGAAATAAGGAGGGGACAGAAGCCAACCCTGCCGCCCCCTCTGCCTTGTCGCGAAATATAGGAGGGAGCCCGAGGAGGTCTGGTTGTGAAACAAACCAGAAAGGTGGGATATTTTGGAGTGTCCCACCGAATGATTAAAATTGCCCTTAATATCAGTGGGATAACCTTACCCGAGTGATGTGATAAACACACGACGGGATTATGGGAGAATTTATTAAAGAAACAATTAATGGGACCACAAGGGCGATTAAATAGGGAAAAGAGGGGGGTCCTAGAAATGGCAGGAGCAGGGTATGCGGCGGGGGTGGCAACTGTTAACACCTTTGACATAAGCAGTATAGACCAAGAAGTCCAAGACTTAGCTCAACGCTTAAGGACCCTTCTGAAGAAGGGTAACGATCTGACTTCCCGGTTATCAGGAACAGGGGAAGAAATCGCTGGACAGATGCTGCAGGTCGAGGAGATCCTAGAGCCTCATGCCCAAACCATTAATAAGATAAGTGCGCGATTAAATGATTTAACCCAAGAAACACATAAAGAACTCGTATGTGCAATGTACGGCACATGGTTACTAGGGAATATCCAACATCATATAAACCAGATGAAACAGGGTAAGATACCCAATTGGATAAGTAATGATCAGTTGTCCAAATGGACACGAGACGGTATTGCCCTCTGCGATGTTCGGAAGACAACACAAGTGTTCCTATCTCCAAGTAATTGCATGACTAAAAAAACTGAAACTGATAGGTCTGATTTTAGCTATTCCACAAATAGAGGTCTCGGAGGCCGAACCTCTGTGGGCAGTACAGAACATAGGCAAAGTACAAGGTCAATCCCGGGTAAAATTCCGCGATACGCCCCCTTATGCGGTTAAACAAAGTGACACATACCAAGGGGGTGCAAATCGAAGGTTGCACTCAATATTTGGATGTGGTAGTGTGTGCACACCCCATGGAGGGAGGGCAGCGCACGACGTGCGGGTTCACCGAGACGGTTAATTGCACGTTGGAAATTAGTCCCCTCAGTCATAGAGGAACCGAGGTGGCAGCCAAGGATGATGGGACGTACTGTATATCAACCAGCGAAATTAAGTACGATCATGGTGGCACTGAATGTGCAATCCCACAACCTGACTTCTGTTTTACGCCTAAAACTGTGGCCAAGCTAGGTCATCATCACCTATTCCTACGAAGAGAGGAACACGTCGAGAACATCACCTTAAACAACCAGAGATGGGATGATGAAATGGAACAATATGTGATACCGAGTTGGCAAGACATTCCACATCTCGAAGAACATTTGACTGAATTGAAAAAGGACACTGAGAAGAGCATACAACATTATCATGAGATCTTGGAAGATTCCATACAGCATTCGGAGGACATCGAAGAAACCCTGAAAGACACTCAATGGTGTGAACGTGTATGGGATTGGGGATTGAATGTTGATATACTTCCATGGATTCGTATAATCTCACATGTATTGGTAATCGTGCAACTTATATTGGTAATAATGTTGCTCATAATGGCATGTGCGGGATGTAAAAGAGTACAGAGGAAGAGAAAGGCAAAGGCTTTAGTTAAGGAACAGGAGAAATGAATGCGCTCTGGAATGATCTGAGTTACTAAGAATAAGCATAGGGAGACAAATAGATTAATGGGCTTTTGTAGTGGTAGGCTTTTAATTAATGACAGGAGAAGGATGAAATAACAGTAATTCCCACAATTCGACACACCTGAAGCCACACGCCTCCTATGACCAAATTGAGCTGATGACTCAAGATGTAATGGGAAAAGGAAGTGTGCGGGTTGGGTGGTTTACTTGAACTATTGTGCAAGTACCAAAAGGGGGGAACTGAAGTGGGGCTTTAGAGCTCTACTATGATTAAAGGGTTAAGAATGGGTCTCAGGAACTAAATGAGCTAATAAGTCTTTTTGCAGAAGTACGCCTTTTGCAGAAGTAAGCTGTCTTAAGTTGCTGAACTGACAGATGAGATAACGCTAAGAATGACATGTTGATTTCACAGTAGTGTTAGAATGATAAATTGCGGCAAGTTGTGTAACTTGGAGATAATTGCAACTAGTCGAACCATTGAACCACAAGAGGCCTGGAGGGGCAGATAAGCAGAACAATGAGTCAAGAGTCGTCTTCTTAGAAGAATGTACAATGTTGGTGAAACCCCATCTAGCATAAGCACAATGTCATAGTTGCAGCAACAGCTTGCGGTGATAATGATCATATGCTTTTCCAGTAATGAAGGCAGTATCCTGGTGTCACGCGTTGGTAGGCGGCGTTAATGTAAGCTCTGTTTTATTTTATATAACCAATCAGTAAATGTGCACCGGGGCGAAACCCAATCAAATTACTAAGATGGATCATGCACGAGGTTAATCATGCACCTATATTTTATATAAAAGACTGCTTAAGAACATAAGAACATAAGAAATAGGAGCAGGAGTAGGCCATTCGGCCCTTCGAGCCTGCTCCGCCATTCAATGAGATCATGGCTGATCTTCTGCCTCAACTCCATTCACTGGCCCTATCGCCATATCCCTTGATGCCTTTACTAGTCAGAAATCTATCGACTTCTGTTTTGAATATACCCAATGACTGAGCCTCCACAGCCCTCTGGGGTAGAGAATTTCAAAGATTCACCACCCTCTGTGTGAAGAAATTTCGTCTCATCTCAGTCCTGAATGGCCTTCCCTTTATCCTGAGGCTGTGGCCCCTGGTTCTAGACTCCCCAGCCATGTGAAACATTCTCCCAGCATCCACCCTAACAAGCCCTGTAATAATTTTGTATGCTTCAATGAGATCCCCTCTCATTCTTCTGAATTCAAGAGAATACAGGCCTAGTTTACTCAATCTCTTCTCATACGACAGTCCCGCCATCCCAGGAATCAATCTTGTGAACCTTCGTTGCACTCCCTCTTTGGCAAGTATATCCTTCCTTAGGTAAGGAGACCAAAATTGTACACAGTACTCCACAGGTGTGGTCTCACCAAGGCCCTATATAATTGGAGTAAGACTTCTTTACTCCTGTACTCAAATCCTCTTGTAATGAAGGCCAGCATACCATTTGCCTTCCTAATGGCTTGCTGCACCTGCACATTCACTTTCAGTGACTCATGTACAAGGACATTCAGGACCCTTTGAGCATCTGCATTCCCCAATCTTTCACCATTTAGGAAATACTCTGCCTTTCTGTTTTTTCTACCTAAGTGGATAACTTCACATTTATCCACATTATATTCCATCTGCCATGTTCTCGCCCACTCACTGAGCCTGTCAAGATCCCCTTGAAGCCTCTTCACATCCTCTTCACAACTGACACTGCCACCTAGCTTTGTATCATCAGCAAATTTGGAAATGTTACATTTAGTCCCCTCATCCAAATCATTGATATAGATTGTGAATAGCTGGGGCCCAAACACCGATCCTTGCGGTACCCCACTACTCACAGCCTGCCATCCTGAAAAAGACCCGTTTATCCCTACTCTTTGTTTTCTGTCTGTTAACCAATTCTCAATCCATGCTAGTATATTACCCCCAATTCCATGTGCCCTAATTTTGTTCACCAACCTCTTGTGTGGGACCTTATCGAAGGCCTTCTGAAAATCCAGATACACCACATCTACCGGTTCCCCTTTGTCTACTCCACTAGTTACATCCTCAAAGATCTCCAATAGGCTTGTAAAAACAGGATTTCCCTTTCATAAATCCATGTTGACTCTGCCCATTCTTACTATTAGTTTCTAAGTGCCCAGTTATTGCATCCTTTATAATAGAATCCAGCATTTTCCCAACTACTGATGTGAGGCTAACAGGTCTGTAGTTCCCCGTTTTCTCTCTCCCTCCTTTCTTAAATAGCGGGGTTACATTTGCTATCCTCCAATCTGCAGGAACCGTTCCAGAATCTATAGAATTTTGGAAGATGACAACCAATGCGTCCACTATCCCAATGGCCACCTCTTTCAAAACCCTAGGATGTTGGTCATCCGGTCCTTGGGATTTATCGACTTTTAGTCCCATTAATTTTGCTAGTACTGTTTTTATCTAATAATAATTTCTTTAAGTTCCTCATTCTCGCCACACCCTTGGTTTTCTTTTATTTCTGGGAGGTTTTTTGTGTCTTCCTCCATGAAGACAGAAACAAAGTATTTATTTAATTTCTGTGCCATTTCCTCATTTCCCATTATAAATTCTCCCGCCTCTGACTGTAAAGGAGCTACATTTACCTTCGCCAGTCTTTTCCTTTTCACATACCTATAGAAGCTTTTACAATCTCTGACCCTATCTCGACAGTTTTCTGCTCAAGGGTATGATAATGCTTTTGCGAAACCGCAACGGCCTTCAAAAGTTTGGTGAGGTGATCAGGGAGAGGGGGAATGAGGTAGCCGAAATGCGCGACGAATCGCTGCAAGTCGGTGAAATTCTCCTTTACCGTTAGATGAACAGTGGATGGTTCAGGGATCGGGACAATTCGCTGCTGTGCCACTTGAACTTCAGCCCTGGGTTTAAAACAGAAACTGCTGTCACTCACCGGACACCGGCTACGGTTTCCATGCTGGTAGTGTTGCGCTGCAGTGGTAACACAATATGTTCCACCCCCGATGTATGCTACCTGTGGAGGCAGATGATCTTGTGCCATTGCCTCTATGGTGCAATTCATGGGCTTGGTGCCAGCCGTTCTGAACCCGCACTGTGGTAATAAAAAGGCATTCAAGTGCTGGGGACACAGGATTATGTGTGCTCCCCTGCCACGACAACCAGAGAGATCTGTACCTGTCATCGTTTGCTCCCAGCGGATGACGTAAGGTGGGACCGCTGCATAGCGAATGTGGGCTCCCCCCTGAATGACACCAATGTTCTCTACCCGATATACCGGGGCGGGCTTTGCTGCATCGCCCAAAACCGGCATACGTAAAACTACACCCATAATGGTGTGGTTTGATCGTCCGCAGTCCACGGGGACTGGATATGCTTCTGAAGCTAGCCTGAGCTGGCACGGACTTAATGCATTCTGAAAAGGGTGGAGCGCCTGCAGGTGTTTGTTACTTATCCAGAACAGGACCAAACCTTGTTTTAAATCCTCCAGATTACTGCGGCCCTCGCCCAGTAACCACGCCCCGTAAAGCACGCGCACCTCATTCTGCGCAGCCTGATCGGACACAGTCCGATCTTCCCTGATCAGGGCATTTACTGTACGCGCATGGTTCTCCAGCTCAGCTATTATTTCTTTTAAATGGAGAGTCATGGCCTGGTCCTCATGTAACCCAGACCCAACCACCTTATTTTCGTCTGTGAGGATATTCTTTAATTGGGTTTTTAAACCATTAATCTGGGTCTGCAACTCCACGTTATCTAGAGTGTTGACCACAGATGTCCCTGTATTGAACGCAGTGAACATGTCGTTCACAACACCCCTTCTTTGCCTCCCCACCTGGCCCAAAACTTCATGTGGTGCGGTGTACAAGCTTGTTTTATCAATCTCCGCAAAATCGAACTCATAAAATTGCCTAAACATTTTGGTCAACAGGACCTGATATAACTGTTCCGTCTCTTTGGGGCACCACTTTGGCAACTGCACCTCGGTGAGGTTTAAAATCACCGAGGCCACTGCATAATGTACCCCCTGAAATAGTAGCTGGTCTGTAGGGACCAGTACCAAACCATTCCCGGGTCCCTTACTGGTTTTAGGGCACCCTTCTTCCTTAGCTAGAACCACCGGAATCGTGGGCGGGGCCTTGCGTGGGCGCGTAATGAGTTCAGTGGCATTTACCGGGATCGGAGAGTATGGGGCCCCGCACCCCCTGGTGCTTGCATACCACCTCATCCCTTTCCCATTATCCTGCCACTGATTGATGAAAAATATGGAGATGCCTTTGGGGCAAACGTGCTTCGACCCCCACATACACACATAAATTCCCTCATCCGGTTCCCACCATTTGTCCCAACAGACTTTCAATTGTCCGTTAGTCCCCGTAATTGTCCGATGGGTATTATTACCCAATCGCTCCCACTCGACCGAAGAATTCCTCATATTTTTGCTTAGCTTTCGTAGCCACCACCATCGGCTCAATGGGACATTCCCATTACAAGTCAAACAAATCCGTTTGCCGACGGTGACGCTGACTCTGGGTGCGATGATCCTCACTTTGGGGCACATTAAAGAAGTCTCTTTGTAGGCAAAACCCGTTGTGCTGGAGTATTCAGTTGAATTCGTTCCCAGCCATCCTGGCCACCTTCCTTTGTGGAAATATGTGGCGGTCTCCTCAGCCTCTCGCCTCCCGGTCCCATCCACCGCGATGGGGGCCGTGTCCCCGGAGCAACCAAACACCACGACATCCTTGGTGCAGCCTCGATAGGCCAGTCCACATCCGATTGCCGCGAGCACTACCAGAATCCGTTCCATCCTTCCTTGGTTCCTGTGATCAGATAAAATGATGTCGCCAGCCTCCCAAGAGTCTCTGGCTTTTGTGAAGGGTGAGCGGGTCCCCTGACCTCGCCTCACGTAAGAAGACATGTGCACTGGATAGATCTTTCAACTAAACCTAATCTAAACTCCCATCATTTATCTTTTACTTATCGAAATTAAACTATCAAACTTAAAACTCACAAACTATAAAACTTATCACTTATCTTATAACTGTACAGTGCCGCCCGTTCCCAGGGCGGCCTACTCAAATTCTGTGAAGGCGGCCACAAGCTTTTCCCAACGGTGGGAGGGCGCTGACCCCTCCCTTTGATCTGCCGCAGCCTGTTGCTGCTGCGCTGGGACTGGGATCTCCCTGGGCTGCTTTAACCCTGACCCTATGCCTTGGGACATACGGGGGAATTGACCATACCTTCCTGGGCTGGGGTGTCCGACTTGACCTACGGGGAACTACCGAGGGCAGGAACTCCAGGACCGACGGACCGGGTTTTGAGACTTCCACCGTTGCGACATGTGGTCCCGCCACAGCCGCTGGCTCCGCCTCCCCTGACTCCGCCTCCCTGAACTCGGGATCTGCAGCCTCTGGCACCGCCCTACTTGGCCCAGTAGGCGGCCCTTCACTCGCAGTCCCTACCTCCCTCGAGGGCAAGACTTCCAAGGCGGACGGACTGGGTTCTGAGGCTTCCATTGCCACGTCCTGTGGTCCCACCACAGCCGCTGGCTCTGCCTCCCCTAGCTCCGCCCCCCTGAGTTCGGGACCTGCAGCTTCTGTCTCCACCCTGTGTGGATCTCCATCTGCAGTCCCTATCTCCCCCTTACTTGAATCGGGGGCGACCCTTTCGTCCTCCGATTCCAGCTCCTCTTCGCTTGTGTCACTATCCTGGTCGAGCTCCTCGAACTCTCCCTCATCTGACTCCCAACCCCAATAAAGGATCCTACATTTTGCTAGGATGTCCTCTCCCCTGATGCAAGCTGCTTTGCCTGCCTGTGTGCCCTGTGGCCCTACCCGGGGCTGCGAGTCCCCACTCGCAGGTTCGGCCCCTGTGGTTGGCCCTTGTGCACCTGGCTTGTACAACTCCCTGCTTCTGGCTACCCTGTAGGCTGCCTTTATCTCTCTAAGCTGCCCTTCCAGCACTTCTATTTTCCCCATTAAACGGGCGTTTTCCTCCCGCAAGGCCTGCTCTCTTAACCTAGCCTCCTCACAGGAGACCCCCTCCTGTGCGTGTCTTTTAAAAGGATGCAGGTAGGCAGGCTGCACCGGTTCCAGTCAGAAGACGGGGTTGCATGGGGCTGTTGCTACATTCCCGTGCGAAATCATGAGGGTCCGCATGGCTCCCAACATTGATTCTATCGCATCGGAGTGGGTAGGCACACCAGCTCCCTTGTCAGAGACAGGCGCCTGGGCTCGGACTGCGGGATTTTTATCCCTGGACTCCTTCCAAGGGTTCCTGCAGTTCTTGCGCCAGTGCCCTGTCTTTCCGCATCCGAAACAAGCATTGCTGGCTTGTGGGGCGCGGTTTCCCTCCTGATGCCACTCCTTTTGAGCTGGGGCTGTGGGCCGTGCCTCATGCACCTTTCCCTTAAGGGGACGTGCTCCCGTACTCCTAGTATTACGGTACCCTACCGTGAGTTGGTTTAAGACGGACTCCTCAGTTGTGATGGGGTTAGTGGGGTCAAACCATGCTTTGGCCTGCTCCCTCACGGCTGGTAAGCTGTTGGCTACTATACATCTGAGCCAGTGAGCTAAACCAACCCCGTCTAAATCAACGCGCTCGGGCGCGCCTGGGCAACTACGCTGATAGACAGGCCACAGCCTGTCGGCGAAAACCTTCGGGGGTTCTCCCTCCATCTGCTTCGTCTGTCCCAACCTAACAAACGGACCTTCATCGTCCGCCCCCAACACCTCTAGGACCTCATCCCTTAATTGCTCATAGGTCCTATTTCCCCTTTTGCTCGCGTCTGAGAGACACTGGAGGATCGAGCTGTCTAAGGAGAACAGCAGCATTTTTGCCCTTTCCCCATCGTCGCAGCCGTTAATGGCTGCGGTCTGCTCTACCTCCCTGAAATGTATGGAAGGGTCGTCTGACTCGGACAGCTTCCGTACGTGGCTGATCATAGCCCTCAGCTGGTGTGCGCTGTGAGGCAACACAAGCTGGTTGAGGAGATTCCCCTCTCCCCGATTGGCTCCCACCGGGCCCCTTTTCAGGCCTGTGACCGGACACAACGGTCCCGGTTTCACTTCTACCTCAGGGGCCTGTACTACCTCGGGGACCTCTTCCTCTACTTCTACCACTTCCTCCTTTACCCAGGTTGCCGAATAGCTAGGTGGCGCGGAGGGCACAGTGGCAAATACCTCCTCTGCTTTGTTCGGTAGGGATTTCTGAAATTCCCCACCCACCGGCGGCTGGTGTGCTGACGGGCTGATAAGGCACACCATGCCGTGCGCTTTATTCAGGGCCTCTTTAAGGTTCCCTATCTCTCTCTGGCAGACGCTGTGGTCGGTCCCCTCATGTTTATCTTCGAGGGCCATTTTATATGCCGCCCTTACTCCCTTTAAGCTCTCTTCCTGGGCTTTTATTTGAGCAGCCAGGCGGGCACATCGTTCCCTGATTCTGCCCTCATTTAATTTTGCCTCAGTGACCTGGCACTCGAAGTAATCTATTTTCGCCTCATGGTGGTTGGCGACTAACTGGCGTTCTTGATGCAACGCATTTAAAGACGCGATGAGCTGCTGCCCCCCCGCGACCTTCTCGTCCATTTCCACCTCTAAACCCTTGATCTGAGCTGCCTGCGCTATGATGACCTGGTCCAAAATCTGGACTTGCCTTTTATAACACATCAGCCAGACCGCTTTCTCTACAGATTTTTTATGTTCCTTGCTACCTGTCCACCTGGCGGCTGCGTCTAGCGGACGCTTATCCACCAGCAGGTCACTTATCCATCTCTTAGTCAAATTCACTTTTCCAAAAACATAATCTGCTATTCTCTCTTCCATAACATTTCGCACATTCATACCAGGGTCTAACACATTATTTTCTCGCTGCCAGTGTCCCTTCGTGGTCGCCATTTCCTGTAAGGGATACCGTGCTCGGTGCCGAAGGCTGCTCTGTGCGTAGCCTGGGTGCTAGTGCGGGGTTAGGCCTTGTTGCCTGTTCTGGTCTCCAGCCAGCCTGATAACACTAGACACCTGTGAGTGGTTCGACCCACTCGCCCTTACGGTTCTGACACTGGACTTAGGTGCGAGAGCAATAATGCAGAGAAAACTCAGGTAGACCCGGTTGAATAGTACGAAATGGAAAATCTTTATTGCATATTGTTCAAGATTACAAAATACATGTCATAAGCACAGATTAATGACAGTACAATCTTACACACAGTTATGACACTAATTTTTGGGAAACGAGGAGCGCACGACACATCGTAAAAGGGGACACACATTATAATTATCCTTAAAACCAAAACCTCCCCTATCAATGCCTGTCCTAATATAGATCTGTAGGATCGAGACTCATGCTCACCAATCGGGATAATTCGGAGAATTCTAAAACGCTGCTCGGATGTTTTCGCCACAGCACCTGACTATTCACGTGTTGATCAGGGGTCTCTGTACCCCACTTGTTTACTCGCTTTCTGCTCCGGCTAGCGGGCTGGACCGTCTGCTGCCATGAAGATCTGTGTTGACCTCGGACTCCTGATAAAACTCGAAGAACAGTCTTCCTGTGCCCGACACCGGTTGCCTGTAGAATTCGAAGGAAAGTCTTCCAGGACCAGTTGTGGAGTAGCCGATAGAATTCAAAGAAGTGGTTAATCGATTTTCGGGCGCGGTCGGCACGTGTAGGTGTCTTCTCCTCTTCTCATCTCATCTCGGGCCTTCGGTTCCAACACCGTTTACCGACTTCTCGGGATGGTGCGCTCGCTTTCAGGCCTTCGCAGACCAGCTCTCCACAGATCTTCGCGGCAAGCCACGAGGTTGACTCCCAGAAAAATTAGCGGATCAGAGAATGAGAGTCAAGAGTCCCAGAGATAAGAGTCGAACAGCCAAAGGATAAGAGCGATAAGAGGATAAGAGAAAGATGGACGTTTGGACACTACAATTTATAGTACTGTAATTCCTAATCTCCCGCCCAATCTTAATGTTCATCTTTGTCATGTTTTGGCGCTCAAACTTCTTGTATGGGGTGGTACTTGTCGTTAATGGGTTTCGGTGATACTTGTAACTGTCTGAGTACCCGTTAATATTTCTCCCATTGTGGAACCGGCAAGGAGTCTCCCTGGAGGGGTTTTTGGGGCTTCCGAATTCTTGCTGTGAGTACCCGCGAACGGCTCTCTCATCGTAGAGCCGTGGGGAATTTGCATATCAATGTCTTTGGATGGGTCCTTGATTGCCCAGTACAATAGCCCTCGTTTGTACCTGGAAGACCGATTCCAGTATTTATGTTTAAAATGCAAACCCATCGCATCTTGTCATTATCTCAATATGCTGAGTACTGTCCGATCTTGCTGAAATGTTTATTGAAACGCCATCTTGTCTGCCTACTGAAAGTCTAGAACCTTCTGCCACGAGGCGTGGCGGCCATTTTACAGGCTGCTTGTGTCCTTTTTGAAACATGACAACATTTTGCTGAAATAAAAGCTGTTTATACGAAACCTTATGTCTCCTTCTCATTATTATAAAATCGCGATAATTTTGCGAATTCTACACAACAGAAAAAGTGACCCTGAAAGCTGCCGATTGTTGTAAAAACTCAGCTGGTTCATGAATGTCCTTCAGCAAAGGGAACCCATCACCTCTAGGTAGTCTGGCCTACACATGACACTAGTCACACACAATGTGGTTGACTCTTAATACCCTCTGGAGGTGGCCTAGCAAATCACTAGGTTGTCAGGGCAGAATGAATGCCAGTGTCATCTACATCCTGAGAACAAATAAAATCAATATCAGCCAGGGTTCTCCCTTGCTATGCAATAAACCTTGTTGGAAAGTTGTCTGATGTGGCGTCAGGTGAAGACAGGATATTGGTTGTGATGCCCAAGAGTTCAAATAGCCTATGGAAATCAGCAAAACCTTCTCTGGAATTAAGGTGACAATCGATCATTAAGCTTTAGAGCAAGCAACATCATAGAATCTTATAGCACAGAACGAGGGCATTCGGCACATCGTGCCTGTGCCGGCTCTTTGAAAGAGCTATCCAATTAGTCCCACACCCCAGCTCTTTCCCCATAGCTCACTTGTGGCAGTGTGTTGTAGAGACATAGATCACATAACAAAACACTTACAAGGTCTGACAAACGAGGTATAAACTTTATTGTTCACTTTTAGTAAACAATCTCGTTCTGATGAGAATCATGATGAACTTTGTAAAGTTTTACGATGGGACATCAGATCACCTCATCAGTCTAGAAATTACTGTTCATGATATTAGTGGATAAATGCTTGACATGTTGGTACAACACCCCTTTTCTAATGTTTTAGCTGAGGTGTTAGCCTGTTTACTTTAAATAGGTCAGCTCTGCTGAACTAGCACACACGGAAATAACATATCAGAGTGACTGATTCCTTACAATCATTCAGAAGGGCGTTAGATGGAATTTTGGAAAACGAGGTGATCAGTGTTTGGAAGGTAAGACTAAATTATTCCAGAAAATAATTAGTAGGTTTGGGACCCTCCTGGGCTAGCCATTCCCATGAGGGGTTGGAGAGGGATGTTTAACAGAGTACAGAAAACTCTCTTTTAACCAGCACCCAAATAACCGGAAATCTCTCTTAACCGGCAAAATTCTTGAGTAGGTAACCGGGGTTTTCCTTCATCTCTCCTTTAAAAATAACTTTAAAAAAAACCCCGAGGCGTTTGCCTTGTATCGGAGCGTGTAGATTGGGAGGGGAATGTGCAGCCCGGGTAGGCAGCGGACACGACAGATGGTCAGCTGGCAGTCCCCGGGGAGACGGAGCTCCGAATGCAGGCGCATGTCAGTGTGTACGGGGCTCTCGTACGTTGGGAGATATAACTCTCCAATATCCGGACTTTTTGATTAACCGGCACCACGTCGGTCCCGTCGGTGCCGGTTAATAAAGAGTTTCCTGTACTCCTGCATTGGCTATAGGTCTCTGTTTCTTTGCCTCTCTTAGGAGTTGGGAGGAAGGGATGTTGAAATCTGATGCCGGATGGTGGCAAGATGCAAGAGCCTGATGGCCTTTTCTCATCCTGGATGCATAAACCTAAAAAGTGTTCATCCATTAATATCTCAAACCATAATTTCGAGCCTATAGTCTGGAATAAGACAACAATTGTTACTGTGTTCCCCTGGATGATGCAGTGGTGGGTCCCAGAATGACGCGTGGTATACAATGAACAACAACAACAACAACTTGTATTTATATAGTGCCTTTAATGCAGTAAAACTTCACAGGAGCGTTATCAAACAAAATTTTAACACCGAGCCACATAAGGATAAAGCTTGGTCAAAGAGGTAGGTTTTAAGGAGCGTCTTAATGGAGGAAAGAGGCGGAGAGGTTTAGGGAGGGAATTCCAGAGCTTAGGGCCTTGGCAGCTGAAGCCTCGGCTGCCAATGGTGGAGCAATTAAAATCGGGGATGCTCTAGAGGCCAGAATTGGAGGAGCGCAGATATCTCGGTGGGTTATAGGGCTGGAGGAGACAACAGTATTAGGGAGGGGCGAGGCCATGGAGGGATTTGAAAACAAGGATGAGAATTTTAAAATCAAGGTGTTGCTAAACTGGGATCCAATGTAGGTCAGCGAGCACATGGATGAACGGGACTTGGTGCGAGTTAGGACATGGACAGCAGAGTTTTTGATGACCTCAAGTTTATGGAGGATGGAAGATGGGAGGCTGGCCAGAAGTGCGTTGGAAGAGTCAAGTCTAGAGATAACAAAGGCATGGATGAGGTTTTCAGCAGCAGATGAGCTGAGGTAGGGGTGGAGTTGGGCGATGTTTCATAGGTGGAAATAGGCGGTCTTAGTGATGGCGCTAAATGGGCAGCATCTTGTCTGCCTGGCTGCCTGCACCTAGCAAACAGCACATAGAACACATCCAAATTAAACTTCCAATCCTTTAGCTTCCTGCTTGGGGGTACAGTTCCAGAACCCGCTGATGAGCACAGAACAGCGGAAGGAGAAATAACCCATGTGAAAGGCAAATTAAAAGATATGAGGCAGAGAAAGTTGATAGGTCAAAGTCAAAATACATTTTGAAACTTCTTTTTGTGCTTAAAAATCATGCAAAATAGAATCTGGTGGCCAGATGTTCATTTAAAGAAAAGAAATCCTCACTGGGTAGACAATTCACCAAAAATAAATGTTCTTCAGAGTCAGACTCTATCCACCGACGTCTTGGTCACGACAGTGGGAGTAGGTATCGTGTTTCCCAGCTTCCCTTGGTCCATTGTCTGGTTCAGTTGTTTTCTTTCGAAACTGAGGTTTCCTTTGAGTGATAGAAACATTCTGTCACTGCTATTTTCAAGCATACTTTCTCCTTTCACCCTACAGCAATGCTTTTGTTCTGCCTCTCTGGTTACAGTGCAGCTGAGCTGTACTCACTGTGTCATTGCACTCCTCAGCTACACTGCAACCCTTCAGCTAAGCTACAGCACATGAACCCCTTAGAGGTGTGCTATACACATTAAGTGCCACATGTGACTGTATCCCTCCCTTCCACTAGAGGTATGCTACACCAGCAATAACCCATGTGGTTATATCCCTCCCCAGAGGTATGCTACACACTAACAATGACCCATGTGGTCATAGTTCTACCACAATCCACTCCAGTATCATGTGGCATATACCTCCCACATTGGTGTGTGCTATGCCCAAGCAAGTCTCCCTCCTGATAGATGTGATACACTCAAACAGTGCTCCATGTGGCCATACCCATGCCCCTTGCTGTTGTGCCATACCCAAGCAATGCTACACGTGGTCATGTCCCTCCTGGTTCCATTACAGACCAGCTTTACTCAGTATGGCACCCACTAACTACACTGAAGCCAAGTGGTTGCATCCACCCCCAACTGTGCTACACTGCATGCTCCGGCTCCCAAAGGTCAGCTGCACCCAAGCAGTTCTCCTTGTGGCCATGCCCATCCTGGCCCTGCAACAGCCTGGCACTTATTATGTGCCTGTTTGCAGGAACAAGAAGCTCAGGTTCCATGATAATGAAGCATAGGTTCTAGTTCTCTGTATTTAAATAAAATGTGATTGACTGATAGCATTTTCAAAAATCTCGATAACATAGTGAGAGCCTGCACCTTCATAATGTATCCTAACAACTAACAGTTCAGATGTGGCTGGCTGTGTATCCAGGCAGGAGAAACAGCAATGCATTGAATTCATAAATGGCTGACCGAGGGCCAGTGCACAATGGTATGGAGTATGACTGCACTGGCATGGGGAGTACCAATGCATTGTGGCATAAAACACCAATGCACAGTGTCGTGAAGCACCAATGCATTATGGCATGGAGCATCAATGCACTATGGTATAGAGTGTCTCCAGGAGGTGTCTTTTTAGTCACGATTCCCACTTACTTAGTTCCTGCCTTTTGCTGTGCCCTGCAGGGAGCTACTGAACAAAGGTCTGGCAGTTCCCCGCTGAGGCTCAGAGAGGGGAAAAAAGAGTCAGAAGGAGGTCATATGATAGACAGCTCTGGATGTCATCCAGTTTCAGAAAGCATTACACAAGATTCTGATTGGCAGCTAGGTTATTTTTCTGTAAAACTTATGCTTCAATTACCTTCCCTCCTCTCCTAAATACACAGACTCTTGCAGGAGTACGGTTAATGCGCGCGGGCCTCCTTCTGATGGTTTGCCCAAGTGGGTTAAACTGTGAACGTCAATGGACTATGAATACTTGGAGGACATCTCAGCTCTGCCTTATCCTGTTCTCACCCGTTGACCCTGCACAGTGCATTCTCTAGTAAGATATTGGATAATGATTGGGAGTGGGAACCATGGTCAGTTTTTCCTCTCCCTTGCTTGAGAACAACTGTAGGACCTATATCACTGCCTTGGCTGAGATCAGCTAACAGCACAGTCTAGGGAGTGAACTTGGGCACCTTTTTACCCTGCCCACCTCAGTATCACATTGGGTAATGTATTTAACCACTGAGCCACCAGGGAGATACTGACATGCTGGTTATCCAGTTTATACCACAATTCTAAACAATAGGAGTGATCTATGACAGAAGGAAACCACTGCTGCAACCATCATGTTACAATATTGAGCATCTATTGCCCAAGTGTAGGGGTGCAGAGAACCTCAAGCACCATAAACCCCAGCTATTGTGGCCTTATTTGTAGGTGCTTTATCCAGATGCCTTTCTTCAACACTTACTAAAGGAGTTCTTTCACCAAATTTGCTCCAGAAAGTCATTTTGACCTGGTTCTTGTGGCCTGTTCTTTCATCGAAAGTATGACAGCTGTCGAATGGCGGACTGTACAGGTGAAGGCTGATTGCAGACTCTGTGTGACTCACGTTTTCCACCCGGTGTAGACCAATGGTATCTGTGATTTGGGGGGAGGGAGCACGCATCAGTTAGTTCATTGGAGTAACTTTTTAAACTTTCTAATTTTTTCTCTCCTCTCTGCACTGGGATATGGGCATCGACTGCCCTTTGGCACCTCATACACTGATCATGAGTGACAGCTGATTGTTCAATTGCAAGGAACATCAAGGCCGAATGCAATATCATCATCACCCGATGCCCATGCACTTGCCAGCAGGGGTTATTAGTTAGTGATCGGATGTGATTTTTCCTCTCCCAAGCCCATGGGCACTGAAGCCAGTTGGAGCTACTGTGGCTTAGTCACATAACTCAGCACTGACTGGCGATTGATTCGGATACCTTCTTGGTCTCTGAAGTATTTCCCTGTATCTTTATATAAAAGTTGAACTGTGCATCCAGGCCAACATTTCTCATTCAGCTAATACTACCAAAAAACATCTGGTCATTCATTCATCCATTTGCTATTTATGGGACCTGGCTGTGTGCCCATTGGATCTCCTGTCTTCCAACATGATGACAGTAATTGCAGTTCAAAAATAATTCATTGGTTGTAAAGCACTTTGGGACGTGGTAAGGTCATGAGGAAGCTGTATATAAATACAAGTTATTTGCTTTAAACGCAAAGTGGTTGCAGTTACCACCCTGTCTGCAATGGCTATGAAGTTCTGTAGCTCAGATGGTGCCTTTGAACAACTGCCATTGAATAACCTCGTATCTAATTAACATCCATTGTCCACCATAAAAAGACCAAGCTATTGAAATTCCCTCTATCCCTTCCTTCGAGACATTACCCATTTTAACACATCTGTTAAAATAGCAGAGAAAGGAATGTTTTATGGTTTTCATATCTGATATTTGCAAAGCACAGTCTCAAGGTATAAAACAATCGTGTTCCTCCCCACTTAAAACAAACTCAACAATTTGCTGGACTTTGAGAGAAAGAATGTGGGAGTGGGAGTAGAACTGGCAGGGTTTGTGGGAGCTGGGGGAGGAGAATGAATGAAACTAGGCAGGATATTGCTGAAAAAATAAATTAATTTTACCTGAAATTGATGGAAAAGCAGACAAATCCCTCAAAATCTTCACAAAGGTCAGCCCTGAAGTTGGAGGGCCATTAGACTCATAGAAATCTGCATTATCCCGATTACAGCACCTAACTAGTTCTTTATATTTTGCTTCCAGGTATTGATCATTCTTTGTGGAGAAGTGTTTCCTGTCATTCAGCCCTAAACTTTCCTTTTGCAACTTATGTATAAATTTCACTATAGACTTTAAGGAAATAGCTTGCACTTGCAAGTAGCCTTTAGAGCCAAAAAATGCAAAGTTTGCAATAGAATTGCAGGTGTTGTTAACACTGAGATTAGTCAAACATGAGGATCCTTCATATAATTACTTCCAATTAATTTAATTAATGTAAACTCACCTCTAACCTCCAAACTCATGTTACAAACTTTCTTGTATCTATTTTGTCAATAGTACTACCGTCATTCCTTCTCTGAAATGTTCTCCGACATTCTTTCTTGCCAAGCTGCAAAGAAATGATCTTACATTCTCTTCTTCCTTTCTGCAACTTCATTGGATCGAAATAAAGACTCATTACAGCATCTCCTACACTCGGTGGTGATACCTAACTACAGCTTCTCAATATTCTTTGCCGCCTCTGCTGCTGCTTTCAACCTAGGTGGAATCCTGTGCTGTGGGCCTTGGGCCTTCATCTAGATCGCTCAATATTAAAACATTTAGAGCCATCGTCACTAAGGGAGCTCTTGCCAAATCTGGCTTACACATCGTCACTTGGCCCTGGAGATGGAGCACGCGGTGTCCGCCGGCACACTCGAGGCCTTCCGCGACCGGTGGGCACCGCAGGGACTGGAGTGCATCACCCCCGGTAACCAAATTTTAATTTAATTTGTTAAGTTTCATTTAATGTTTTATTAGTTACAGTGTATTTGTTTATGGGTTGCTCAAAAAGAGTACACATCGTCACTAAGTGACCTTGGAGGACCCAATACTATCATTGGTTGCAGATTAGGAATAACAGCCCAAAACTGCCTGTTGGAGGAAAGCTTAATATGCGAATAGTCATTAACAGGTCAAACAATCATGTTAAAGCCTCCATCAAAATAACGGGGCTTATTCACGAATGTCATGTGAAAGCGTTAAGCGTTCTTCCACCAATATTAGCAACCATCGTTTCAAGACCAATACTGCTCAACAAAATGATTCCTCACCACCTTAATGAGCACATGAACGCACACAATTCTTCTGGTGCTCATCTTACCTGTATAAAATGGGTCACATGATAATCCCCCAGGCCTGCCCTGCTGAAGTTGGATATTTAAAGATAGGTTTGTGTTGGACAAGTTCATGTTACATTTGTTGGGAAAAACAAACATTGGTGTTTAGTTTCATTTCACTCCCCGTATTAGTTTCTTATGCTCCTTTTGCATCTTAAGATTATTTTACAAGAGTTTCCTCCAGTATTGTTGCCTGCTGCTGTAATTAAGTTACAGCAAACAAAGTGCTGTAAATGGGTATTCCTTTAGGAGTTCCGAACACACCTAGACCAGTCCAATCGAGCACTGTAAGTTAGTAAGCAAGTTTATTACTAGCAGGCTCTCAGAACTACCAGTGTACAATATCTGGCAGCTTTGGACCTAGTCAAAAGGGATACGCGACCTTATTGAAGAGAACCTTACCATTGATGTAGGTGCACTGATTTTCATGAAAGGTTTTCACCCATTTCCTGGTCAGCTCCTGGTTCGTGAGATTGACATCTGGCCAATCAAACAGTGATTCTTGCAGCTGTCCCTGTAGTAGCTTCAGGAAGCAATGTGAATTGGAGTGGTCATGGATACTGCTGCGGAGCAACCAGAGGAAAGACACTCAAACAAAACGGACACTTCTTGAAAGAGAGTTGATAAACTAAGCACTGATCAGAAATCTTTAACTTTGGCTGAGATGCTTAACTTTCAAATAAAAACAAAGAGCTCCCCAAATGCTAGTGAGTAAAGGCAATGCCCAGGGTAGCACATGGATGCAAAGGTCCTGGATTGTATTCCCTGTCTATGCTGAGTTATCTGAGCAAAGCCAAAGCGAGCAGTGGCGTTGCTACGTTATGGCCTCAATGCCCTTGGGTTAAAAATCAGCCAGGTTCCAGCTCCCGTTTCTGGAAGGACTGCTCATGTGGACTTTGGGTGAGAATATAATTGTTGTCAGATTTTGTATCCTCCATGCTCTAATAGCCTGCTGCCACTTACGGTTCTCTCCAGGAGAGAAGGGAGAAACATTGAGTTAGAAAAACAGATGAGGATACAAAACATTATGAAGGGCACAACATGGAGACATCTGTTAATATTAGCATTAATTCCCCAGGATAAAGTGGAGGTCAGACACGCGAGGTGACAGTAAAAAAACATGCAGAGTTTTGTAAGCTTGGAGTTCAGCTTTGTTCCCAGAGCAATGCAAGTCAAAACTTGTGCTACATTACAACATTGCCAAACATGGGAACATTTGATGCATTGGAAGTTTAAAAAAGGGAAGAGGGGAAGAAAAAAGCTTGATTCCTCACAAAGTTGGATGCACAAAAATCATGATGTTTCAGGACAAAATGGAATTTAAAAATGGGCTTAATTATCATTACATTTGACAGATGCTTCAGAACTGTTGCACCATGACAATGGCTGTAGAATCCTGAATTCAGGTCCATTTTACCATTCTGATTGAAAACAAAGCAACCATGGTCAACTTGACTCATCAGGGTGCCTCCAGCAGAGTTTCATTCTACCCTGTGGGTTCATATCTCTCCTAGCAATCACATTAACCACCTGATTTTCTGCAATGGACCAGAGAATCAATCACTAAGTACTCCAGTTAGATTCGACATTGTCCTTAGACCTTCCCTCTCCCTGATGATTGGTCGCCTAATTTCCCATTGTAAAAACACCACCTATCTCTTTCTAGATAACACTGTTGACACTGCTGAAATATTGCGTGTTACAAAGAAGCCCCACAGTGGTAACGTTTTACCATCGGACTTGATTTTAACACCCTCCTGTTAAAAAGCTGTTAATTTGGCTGGCTGCCAGTCGGGAGGCCGACCTACAAGAAGCAAATGGCAGGGCCTCCACGCTCCCGGCCGTGCCGGGTTCTTCGGCCGATTTAGGCTTCACCCGCACCCTCCCTGCTTCCTCTTAAATATCGGGGCCATTATTCCCGTGGGTGATTCACCACCCCACCACCATCCCATGGCAATAGTTCAATTATCTGAATGATAATAGGGCTAATTGTACATAACAATATTTATCATTCATACTGAAGTGGGGCTTTAGAGCTCTACTATGATTAAAGGGTTAAGAATGGGTCTCAGGAACTAAATGAGCTAATAAGTCTTTTTGCAGAAGTACGCCTTTTGCAGAAGTAAGCTGTCTTAAGTTGCTGAACTGACAGATGAGATAACGCTAAGAATGACATGTTGATTTCGCAGTAGTGTTAGAATGATAAATTGCGGCAAGTTGTGTAACTTGGAGATAATTGCAACTAGTCGAACCATTGAACCACAAGAGGCCTAGAGGGGCAGATGCGCAGAACAATGAGTCAAGAGTCGTCTTCTTAGAAGAATGTACAATGTTGGTGAAACCCCATCTAGCATAAGCACAATGTCATAGTTGCAGCAACAGCTTGCGGTGATAACGATCATATGCTTTTCCAGTAATGAAGGCAGTATCTTGGTGTCACGCGTTGGTAGGTGGCGTTAATGTAAGCTCTGTTTTACTTTATATAACCAATCAGTAAATGTGCACCGGGGTGAAACCCAATCAAATTACTAAGATGGATCATGCACGAGGTTAATCATGCACCTATATTTTATATAAAAGACTGCTTAAGAACATAAGAACATAAGAAATAGGAGCAGGAGTAGGCCATTCGGCCCTTCAAGCCTGCTCCGCCATTCAATGAGATCATGGCTGATCTTCTGCCTCAACTCCATTCACCGGCCCTATCGCCATATCCCTTGATGCCTTTACTAGTCAGAAATCTATCGACTTCTGTTTTGAATATACCCAATGACTGAGCCTCCACAGCCCGCTGGGGTAGAGAATTCCAAAGATTCACCACCCTCTGTGTGAAGAAATTTCTTCTCATCTCAGTCCTGAATGGCCTTCCCTTTATCCTGAGGCTGTGGCCCCTGGTTCTAGACTCCCTAGCCAAGGGAAACATTCTCCCAGCATCCATCCTATCAAGCCCTGTAATAATTTTGTATGCTTCAATGAGATCCCCTCTCATTCTTCTGAATTCAAGAGAATACAGGCCTAGTTTACTCTATCTCTTCTCATACGACATTCCTGCCATCCCAGGAATCAATCTTGTGAACCTTCGTTGCACTCCCTCTATGGCAAGTATATCCTTCCTTAGGTAAGGAGACCAAAATTGTACACAGTACTCCACAGGTGTGGTCTCACTAAGGCCCTATATAATTGGAGTAAGACTTCTTTACTCCTGTACTCAAATCCTCTTGTAATGAAGGCCAGCATACCATTTGCCTTCCTAATGGCTTGCTGCACCTGCACATTTACTTTCAGTGACTCATGTACAAGGACATCTGCATTCCCCAATCTTTCACCATTTAGGAAATACTCTGCCTTTCTGTTTTTTCTACCTAAGTGGATAACTTCACATTTATCCACATTATATTCCATCTGCCATGTTCTCGCCCACTCACTGAGCCTGTCAAGATCCCCTTGAAGCCTCTTCACATCCTCTTCACAACTGACACTGCCACCTAGCTTTGTATCATCAGTAAATTTGGAAATGTTACATTTAGTCCCCTCATCCAAATCATTGATATAGATTGTGAATAGCTGGGGCCCAAGCACCGATCCTTGTGGTACCACACTACTCACAGCCTGCCATCCTGAAAAAGACCCGTTTATCCCTACTCTTTGTTTTCTGTCTGTTAACCAATTCTCAATCCATGCTAGTATATTGCCCCCAATTCCATGTGCCCTAATTTTGTTCACCAATCTCTTGTGTGGGACCTTATCGAAAGCCTTCTGAAAGTCCAGATACACCACATCTACCGGTTCCCCTTTGTCTACTCCACTAGTTACATCCTCAAAGAACTCCAATAGGCTTGTAAAAACAGGATTTCCCTTTCATAAATCCATGTTGACTCTGCCCATTCTTACTATTAGTTTCTAAGTGCCCAGTTATTGCATCCTTTATAATAGATTCCAGCATTTTCCCAACTACTGATGTGAGGCTAACAGGTCTGTAGTTCCCCATTTTCTCTCTCCCTCCTTTCTTAAATAGCGGGGTTACATTTGCTATCCTCCAATCTACAGGAACCGTTCCAGAATCTATAGAATTTTGGAAGATGACAACCAATGCGTCCACTATCCCAATGGCCAACTCTTTCAAAACCCTAGGATGTAGGTCATCCGGTCCTTGGGATTTATCGACTTTTATTTCCATTAATTTTTCCAGTACTTTTTTTTACTAATAATAATTTCTTTAAGTTCCTCATTCTCGCCACACCCTTTTATTTCTGGGAGGTTTTTTGTGTCTTCCTCCGTGAAGACAGAAACAAAGTATTTATTTAATTTCTTTGCCATTTCCTCATTTCCCATTATAAATTCTCCCGTCTCTGACTGTAAAGGACCTACATTTACCTTCGCCAGTCTTTTCCTTTTCACATACCTATAGAAGCTTTTACAATCTGTTTTTATATTTTTCGCTAGTTTGTGCTCATATTCCATTTTCCCTTTCTTTATCAATTTCTTGGTTCCCCCTTTGCTGATTTCTAAAAAGATCCCAATCCTCAGGCTAACCGCTTTTTCTGGCAACTTTGTAAGCTTCCTCCTTTGACTTAATACAGCTTTAATTTCTTTTGTTAGCCATGGTTGGATCACTTTTCCTTTTGGGTTTTTATGTCCCAGAGGAATATATGTTTGTTGCAAATTATGCATTATTTCCTTGAAGGTTAAAACTTTGTATCAGCGGAGAGAAGCCTGGCTAGACAGATAGCAGGTTGTCTCCCCACCGGTGCGAATAAAGACTGCTTGAATCTTCGAACGCAGACCTGGTGTCGAGTGTCAATTTCAAATACTCCACTTCAATTCATTAATGGCTTAAAAACACATTGTGCCAACACCGAATCAGCTCCAAATTTCATAATCCTGGATCTAACAGATTCCAGCATCTAAATTTCAGATGGCAAAAATAAACTTCAGCAGTTAATTCTGGGGTTAATTAATGCATTTTTATCATCCATTTTAAACAGTTCTCTTATTGTGTTGCTAACGGTAAGTCAGATCATTTGCGGCATTATTAGGACAGTGGCACACCATGTAATATAGCCTGTGTTATTCTGCTGCCACGATAAAGTTGTGTTCCCATAAGGACAAAAACGCTGTTTGCTGTTAATGTTAAGTAATCGCTGGATGAGGTCAGAATTCAATTGCTTTATGGCTGTAGCTCCAAATCCTAACTTCTTTTCTCTTTTTTTAACTGTGATTGGTGGGGTCAGTGAGGAATTACAGACATTCTGGCTCCTGTATCAATTAGGGTATTTTCAGTTGCTGGGTGGACTTTGTACATTCCAAATGACTCTTCTTTCATTAATCTTTTTTAAGCGCGATGCTGAACTTTTCACTGTGAGACTTGAAGTGTGACAGAGAAGTGACAGGAAATTCATGCTAGACAGTATGGCCCCGATATTAACAGGGAGCCTGGGGGAGTGCGGAGGACCGCGTAATCGGTCGAGCAAGGCCGGGGACGTTGGAGGCCCTGCCAATCTTAACGGCAGGGCCTCATTGCAATATTGTTAGGCCGCCTCCTGCCCGGTACTCGGACAAAGGGACGGCCTGGTCGGCAGGCGGGTGGAAAGACTAACGACAGGAAGCCACAGCCGCGATCCCGTAGGAACGGATATTCGGCGAAAACAGTACTGTGCTGACTATGATGCCCCCACAGTTGAATAACTCACCAACAGTCACACATGGAAAACGTATATTTGGGCAAAGGGTGCCTGGCACTTGTGGAACTATACCTAGCAAGTGCTTGACTCCAAAAGAGAAAATTAGTTAAAAAAATAATTCTACTGGATTTCGGTGTCGTTCTCCTCTGTGCTTTTCCTTTACCTGCCATGTCCTTCTCCCCAGCACAGAACCATCAGGTTAAACTTTCCATTTCCTTGATCCACGAGGTTTCGAGTGTATCTGCAAAAGTACAAAATCAGATTAAAGCGTGCAGATTAGTATAAAGTAAGAACTTAAAAAAAAACACCATCTCAAATTTATGATTTGACCAACTCCTGCACTCGAATCCCTATTCGATGAGGTTCAGGCAGGGAAGGAAGCATAAGGTAATTTCAGTGATCCCGTGCTCCTGGTGGGAAGCCTCATTCGAAGGAGATTAGTGTCTGTTGTCTGACCCAAACTTCCTTTGAGTATGTTGGAAGTGCTTTACTTACCCTTATATCTGAGTGCCTGTTATTCCAGGGCTAAGCTATTGTATGAGTGGATATTGGGCAGTACAGGCATACTCCTGAATGTAAGATGTGGGGACCGCTTATGGGACTGACCAACACCACTGAACTCAAGAGAATATCTAAGGTAGACCAAAATTTGTAATATCTCGGCCATCTGTACTGCATGCATCCTACAATTCTGCCCTTGTTCCTGTACCAGCGGGTAGTGTGGAATTATCAGAGGTCCTACTTAGGCAGAGCTTAATAACAGTCCGTCAGCTTACACCCACAGATGACTGATGGGGTGCAGTAGTGAAACCCAAGGACACCACAAAATAAACTAAAATCGCTGGGTCGACATAAAACTACTTGATGCAGCTACCAAGCAGAGACTCTTTTAAGAAACAGACCGAAAGATCCAGCATCGCTGTTCAGGTGATGAGACCACAGTATGGAACATGTACTTTTAATGACCTTGTGCACAGGTCCTCAGCACCACAAACACTTTTCCACTGCATTATTCTACACAATGTGTAATGGGTGCACAGAAGGCCGCAGTGCCCAATAACATGGGTCTCCCACGCCCAATGTTATCAATGCCTCAGTGCTATCGGCACCCAGCATCACATTGTCAGCTCTATAGTACTCTACTGGTATGTCTCCAGTTTCATTTATTGGAAAACGTAAGCTCTTCCCTCTCCCCAATTGATGAATTTGATTTTAAAGCACTGCTGACTGCTCCACTTGCAGCCATCACCATGCAGAGTCAGGGAACGGGAGAGTCGGCGAGATGTGAGCAGGAGATCTGGAGACAGAGAGAAGAAAGTGGGAGCTGGAGAGAGGCAAGCTGGAGACCGGGAACCAGAGAGAGGTGAGTAGTAGTGGAAAATCCAGAATGGACAGGAGAGCAAGTCTGGACCAGGAGCAGGTAAGTTATCGACAGCACCACCCATCACAATAACTTGTGTATAAAACAACCCCTCCCCCAGTGACCTACATTAGCAGTCTGATGCATTGTATCTTTAGCTGAGGACGTGTATCTAACCACACAGTTCACTTTGCTTTTAAATTAATAATGATAACACAGTCAGACTTGTCTGTGCCTGGATTCCCATTATTGCATCATAGTTTTTGAAAAGAACAGGGACCAGACTATTCGTAGTCCTGGTCTGCGCAGAGTGGAAATCGTGATGCGCCGCTGGGGACAGGGCTTGACCCTGCTGGAGTTTCTGGGGTCAAGGAATTTAGGTGAATCAGGCAGATGCCCTCGCCAGTACTGGCACATCTTGGGCACCCACTGTGGAGTCGGGGAGAGAATATAAGAGAGAGCTGGGTTCAGTTAAAGTAGTAAAACTGGCTAAAAAGTATTGGAAACTCTTGGATCGGTCCCCTTAAAGCAGGGCACCAATTTAAATGCTACAGGATTCAATCTTCTGGGGTTTTCCAGATCATGACCCTGGGCTGGAAACCAGCCTGTGGGCCCCACTTCTTAGTAGTGGATGCAGGAATCTTGCCAACGTCTCTCCCGTATAATCAGGGCCCCACAGGAAACTCGTACAAAAAAGAAAAAAAAGAAAGACTTGTATTTCTATAGCGCCTTTCATGAGCTCAGGATGTCCCAAAGTGCTTTACAGCCAATGAAGTATTTTTGAAGTGTAGTCACTGTTGTAATGTAGGAAACGCGGCAGCCAATTTTCACACAGAAAGCTCCCACAAACAGCAATGTGATCATGACCAGATAATCTGTTTTAGTGATGTTGATTGAGGGATAAATATTGGCCAGGACACTGGGGATAACTCCCCTGCTCCTCTTCGAAATAGTGTCATGGGATCTTTTATGTCCACTTGAGAGAGCAGACAGGGCCTTGGTTTAATGTCTCATCTGAAAGACGGCACCTCCGACAGTGCAGCACTCCCTCAGTACTGCACTAGAGCGTCAGATTTTTGTGCTCATGTCTCTGGAGTGGGACTTGAAACCACAGCCTTCGGACTCAGAGGCGAGAGTGCTGCCAACTGAACCACGGCTAACACAGGATGATTTTAGGGTGCTACTGGGTCCCACCCCATTTGTTGCCCCCTGCTAAGTTATGACCACTGCATTTCTGGCCCAGGTATGCCTTTGGTCCTGAAGAAATTCAGGGACCAGTTCTCTGAACGATTATCACAAATAACCGTCTCAATCCTTTTCCGAGTGCCATGCATCAGTAGCCGAAAGTGGCCCAAACGTCACTATTATTTAGTACTATGAAGAACCATAAAAGGATGGCTGGTGTGAGAGATGCACAACAAGGAGTGCTTCCTCAGAGTTTGGGGTTAAGGTCCATTGGTGCAGATTAGAGTGAGCTTTAACCTGAGTCTGCTCGATATTGCATCTGACCTCACAATACGTGATCCTGAGACTGAGTGGAATCCTATTCCCCAGCCCGTGGAATTTCCACGTTGATGAGAAGACACCAAGATCAGGACAAAATCCTTTTGGGGAAAAAAAATCATGCACCAGTCACTCTTGCGACTTGCTGGCCATCTGCTCAGAGGTCCAGGAGTAGCTAATGCTTGAATGGAGGACAAAATAGAGCCCTTTATATGCATGCATTTTTTAAAAAAAAGGTTGATGTGCCGAGTCTGGTTCTGCTCCTTTGACAGTGCATACAATAGTGATAGACACAAGAGGCACAGTATTGCATCGGTCACTCCAACTCATTTGGAGGGAGGTGGGCTTGAATAGATTAGGGGTATGCTATAGTTATTGATGTTTTTAAAGGAAACAAGAGTATGTTTGACATTTAATGTAACCATACCAAGGGGGAAAAATTTGGTTGCTTTGCGCCTCCTGTTAATAACGGGGCACAAAGCAACTAGCGCCCGGGCGCGGCGCCGCCAATGCCTCCCGCGAAATTCAGTGGGAGGTTAGCAGCGGCGGTAACCGTTAGCGCCCCGCGGCGCTGCATCGCCGTACACAGCGCCCCGGCCACGATCTTCGGTAGCGCCCCCTGACTTACTGCTGGACGCTATGTCCGAAGTGGTCAGGGGGGCCTACCTGCGGCCAGGGCGGCGCTATTTAAAGGCGAGGTGCCGGGCGGCCATTTTTGTTGCTGGCCGCCTGCCAGTACCTGCTCCCGTTGCCGTCCCCGGCCTCCTCTTCAGCCCCCCCGCGGAGTGCCGGCTACGCTCCGTGAGCCCGGTACTTCTCTTGAGTGCCAGGCTCTTTTGCCGGCACTCCAATCCCTGGTGGCCCATCGTGGCGCTGCGGCACATAGTGCCGCGATATTCCCTCGCAGTGCCCCAAGAGGGTGGCGGGGCGCTTCCAGTAGCGCCCCGCTTCCCTCTTGGGGCGCTACCATTCAATTTCGGCCGCGGGGGCGCTAATTTTTCCGGGGCGCTAAACACCCCGGCGAAGTTAGCGCCCCAAAAGGGGGCGCGACTCAATTTTTCCCCCCAACTCTTTTAACTGGTAAAACTGGTATGCAAAACTGGTATGTGAAGGTAAGCTGCTATGAGCCTCCATATGATAACGGTCAGTGCTTAGTTTAAAAAAAAATAATAAATGAGTCTGACATGGTTTAATTATTTGGGGGCAGCTGAGGAAGAGAGCAAAATAAATTACTTTTAGTGGCTGAGAAACCAAGAATGATTTCAAACAATTCATTAGTGTTACTATTGATGTTTAATTAACATTGAACAATGAGTGAAGGGATTTTGATAGTTGTTTGGCTGCCTGGTGCAACAAGAGGTTGTAGAAGAAGGTTTTACTACATCGCTGATGTCCACGCATTCAGCAAACACAATGGGAGTACACGTAGGCATGGAGTTTCCATACCACCTGCCTTCAGTCCACTGCTCTAACAACAGGTTGGGCTCCTTAAGAGGTTACTGCGTTCTGTCAGCAGTGTAAAAAAGGGCAGATGCAGTGAGGCCGTACTGTCCATGATCTATCCTTGATCTTGAATTGCCATAAATGGCACTGCTGAAAGTCAGATGACAGTGGGGCAAGAGGACGAACTTGGTCACAGCAGGTGGTGACGTGGGGAAGGATAGAATGATGGTGTGAGTTGGTTGTGGGGGGAGGGAACAGAGAGTGAGAAAATGATTGTGTGGTCTTCATTTGACCCGTTTTCTATGCAGTCTGTTTTGCTGTCTTTATCCATCAGGAACATTTCACAACACATCAAACACAGCCACAAGAATGGAATGTACTGGCAAGAAAATGAAGGGCTAGGTTTGCGAGGTCACCCTGCAGTAAATGAAGAAAGAGACTTTCATGACCTGCACGCTGAGCTTTTGGCAACATTCACAAAATTTGCAACAAAAAGTTACATGCAAGTTCAGTGCCCACTGCAGTGGAGACTCTTAGATCTAGGATTCTGGGTCTAGCCAGACTCCCATGCACAGTTGTAGATCTAGGATTCTGGCACTTGGAATGAAGCCATATTTTAGATGGTCAACATTGGATTTAAGGAGTTAGAGTGAAGAAGAAATGCAATTATAATGTAAGCTCAGTGATATCATAAGAAACAGGAGCAGGAATATTTCCACTTGGCCCCTCGAGCCTGCTCCGCACCACTGAGTCAGAATGTTGTGGGTTCAAGCCCCGCAGTAGGACTAAAACACATAATCATAAAGCTGAGACTTTATTGTAGCGCTGAGGTAGGGCTACATTGCCGGAGGTACCATCTTTCAGATGAGACAATGAGGCCCTGTTTGCACGTTCAGGTGGATGTAAAAAATGCCACAGCAACATTTGAAGAGAAGGGAGCAGGGCATCCTGACCATCATTTATCCCACAACAAGTTCCAAAACAGATCAGCTGCTCACCCATAGCTGTTTGTGGAACCTTGCTGTGCCATGTTTGCCTACAAAAACAACAATAATTGCATTTCAAAAGTAATTAATTGACTGTAAAACATGATGCGGAGATGCCGGTGTTGGACTGGGGTGGACAAAAATGAGAAGTCGCACAACACCAGGTTATAGTCCAACAGTTTTATTTGAAATCACGAGCTTTCGGAGCGGCTGCTCCTTCGTCAGGTAAAGACGAAGGAGCAGCGCTCCGAAAGCTCGTGATTTCAAATAAAACTGTTGGACTATAACCTGGTGTTGTGCGACTTCTCATGACTGTAAAACAGTTTGAGATGTCCCGAGGATGTAAGGAAGCACGTTAAATGCAAGTTCTTTCTTCATGTTCTGATTTTGGAAGGACGAAGACTTCTTCCGGTCGTTTAGTGTTGGTGACATACGGCCCAAAATCCCTGGGAGTTCAAGGGGCACAAAGTGCACGGAACCCAGATCTATGGGGTTTTCCACCCCTATTTACAACACATTGGGTACTGGGTCTCTCACTCTCCCTACCTGCAGTCAGCCTTTGGGTGTGCCTGGAGTTGTTCCCAGGCTATCCTGGGAATTCTGGTCATTCCACCTTCCTTAGGCACAGCGAGAGTCACGCCTGCTGAGAGCAGGTATAGTTTCCATACTGGGCCCTTCCAAGGCCTCAAACAACTCATGGAGTGAAGCTTATCAATCCATTACAATGCAGGCTATGGTTTCCCTTTGGGGAAACATGGCCAGTTAGTACAATAAGAATTGGTTGATAATTTTGCTCGGAAATGATGAGAGGAAATCTTCCTTCTACAATTACCATGTCACCAACACAGCAAGCAGAGGAAAACTCGCTACCCCAACCGCCCCATCAGATTTATTTAATGTGCTTTGTAAATAGGAAAGTATTAATTAATTGTGCTAATTATATCAAATGGGAGATCAGTATGGCACTGACACTCAGGATTCCCCAAGATTAGCAATAATAAAAATGTCCAATTTAGACTTGTGAAGGAAAACAATAAATCTGCCAAAACAAATGTCTTTTGGGCTTGACATGTTTTGCAGTCAATTCCAAACCAGTCACCAAGCAATTTCCATCATCTCATGTGTTCTTATATTGCCAATGTTAATGACATTTGGTTTACAATCAACCAGATATTTGGCACAGCATGCTCAACTTATATCTGCAGAGCTGTATTGGTCTCTGTCTGACAATAATTGCTGCCAATTATATTAAAAAAGTGAGTATGTAAAACTCACCAACATTTTCCACCTTCACATATAAGATAATTAGTGTAATTGAGGCCATAGTATTTAATGCAGATCTTACTTTATGGAAGACTGCTCTGAGGCTCCCTCCCACCTCCGAATGGGTAAAGGCTCTGCCCTAAGTTATGCAGATCAAAAGGTCCGATTTTAGATCCCTGGCCAGTTCTGAGCTGATTTCATTAGGGATGCTGCAATTAGCCTCAGCACTCCTGGGCTAAGAAAGGATAAAATCAGCAGAGTTCCCACTGCTGATCACTATCCAGTGACCACTACTACAAATGTGTGTGTGTTGGGTAAGAATAAGTTTGGGCCCAGACTAGGCTACCCATGAAGAATGCTCACTTGGGTGAGCTACCAAACAAAATATTATTTTAAAAACTGCTCTTGTGCAAGGACATTGTGAATAAAATGCATAAAGAAGTGCACGACCAGTGACCTTCAGATGTGAGGGCTCTCAATGAAAGGTTGGAGCTGTGGCCCCAGAAAAAGTCCCACTGACAGAGGAGTGATCACTGACTCCTCCGATTCCAGCAGATTTATTTACAGTACACATTTAATAATGCCATTCGCTATACATAGGGATCAAATTCATGTAATCTAACTTTATGGACAACTATATTATTACATTTAGCTTTATTTAAGACTCAAGCTTTTTTGTCCTTTTAAATCTGCATTATACAAATATAAATGGAAATGCACTTTTAAATTTAATCTACTCATCTTTAGAATGATATTGGACACAGTCATCTAAAAGTCATAAATATACAATTTTGATCTTCGTAGGGGATTCATTCACACCTTGATCCATCTGTTTGAGGGAGAAATACATTGTGCCGTCTGAGGAAGAGAAGGAAGTAGGGAAAGAGAAACTGAAAGATGAGGAAGGGGCGGAGCTGCAAGATTTACTACAGCCAACGTTTGAGGAGCACAACACAACCTAGGTGATACCGAGGGTGGAGTCTCACTAGTGCAGCAATGTGCATGGTGGGTCATATCTATAAAGGTACAAATCATCCAAAGGGTAAGTTGCAACAGAGGAGGAGACACATTAGCTCTAATGGCCAGTAGATGAATCCTCAACTCACCCATCTTGCACCCAATGGCAGCCAGAGACAGGAAGGAAGTGCTCCGATTATAGGTACTAAAAATGTGTAGTCTGCTTCATGCCAGCTCCACAGTGGTATTATCTGTTTGCATTGGGCAAGGCCAAGTTAGCTCAGCAGAGTGGAAAAATAGTCAGTCTAATGACCATACTCTTGACGAAGGGGTCAATCATTCCTGTGTAAAGGTTTTGCTAGCCTCGAGTGCAGGCACTGTCCCCAATCAAGGCCACTGGAAACTTCAAAATAAGGCTGAGACCCAACATATCCAGGCTCAGATGGAATTTGCGGCCATTCAGTTGGACTTGTTGGGAGTCCACCGGAACAGCTGGGCAATTTCAGGGCCCTTTTCTTTCCCTAAACGCATACTATAACCTCATCATCTTTCGCAATGATGCAGTACCTAATGTGTCTGAGGTACTTATACAATAGGGCCCCTCAGGGGTTCTTGAGGTCATCAGATTTCTTAATTATTTTTACATTTATTGATTTAGGAACATAGGAACAAATACCAACGCATTACTCCTGTTGGTGTATAATAATAGATACAGTTTTTTTTACAATGATTTGCATTGCATTACTTTGGACAGCTGACACTAAAAGGGGAATTTTAACCCCCCAAAATGGGTGGGTTTGGATCGGATGGGATGTAAAAAAATGTTTAAATCTCAGGTGGTAGCACTCTGACCTGAGTCAGAAGGTTTTAGGTTCAAGCCCCGCTTGAGCACAGAATCAAGGCCCACGCTTGAGTGCAGTACTAAGGGAATGCTGCATTTTTGAAGGTTCTGTTTTGCAGACACGACATTAAACCATCTGCCAGCTCGGGAGGGGTAAAAGATCCCACACACTATTCAAAGAAGAGCATTCCTCCCAATGTCCTGGCCAACATTTCTTCCTCAACTTACCCTGCCTAAAAAACAGATAATCTAGACTTTGCTTTGCATTTGATGGGACCTTGCTGTGTGCAAATAGATTGACGTGCTTGCCTACAAAACAAGCACCTACACTTCAAAAGTAATCCATTGATTGTGGAATATTGTAGGATGCCCTGAGGACATGATATGGTGCAGTATGAATGCAAGTTCTTTCTTTTCTGTGTTATTATTTGGTAACTTAATTGCAATAACTGGATTATTGATATTGAGGTAATTTTGTGCTCCCAGCGGACAGAATGCTCGAGGGAGCACAGGTCAAAGAATCGGGGCTACAGTATTGTGATGCTGTCCCCACCCAGCCTGTGAGCAAGGCTCAGCAATGGAATTATCTCAATTGGGCACAGCCTATCATTAAAACGGTAAGCGTACCTGCCTGTCCCTTTCCATACGTTATTTTGTAAAGTGTGGTTTGTGGGGGGAAAAATTGTATGAGTATCTCTGTATTTGCTATTTTGTTTAATAAATGTGATGTGCGTTATTCTGAAGGGAGAAGAATAATGTGACTGAGGCCAGTTACTGCTGGTGACTCCGCACGCCTCCCACTTGGTTACTGCAACTACAAAAGCAAAATACTGCGGATGCTGGAAATCTGAAATAAAAACAGAAAATGCTGGAAATACTCAGCAGGTCAGGCAGCATCTGTGGAGCGAGAAACAGAATTAACGTTTCAGGTCGATGATCTTTCGTCAGAACTGGAAAAAGTTGGAGATGGAACAGGTTTTTAAGCAAGTGCAGGGGCAGGGAAAGGGGGGAGGGGAGGAAAGAACAAAAGGGAAGGTCTGTGATAGGGTGGAAGGCAGGAGAGATTAAGAGACAAAAGGGATGATGGTGCAAGACAAAAGGAGATGGTAATGGGACAAGTTAAGAAACTCTAGCTGAAGTGTAAATGGCAATGGCAGAATGATCAACAGCTGCCATGTGAGAGAGAGGAAAAAAAATGAAAAAAAAGATAGGGGCAGAGTTTATAGTCTGAAATTGTTGAACTCGATGTTGAGTCCAGAAGGCTGTAAAGTGCCTAATCGAAAGATGAGGTGCTGTTCCTCGAGCTTACGTTGAACTTCATTGGAACAGTGTAAGAGGCCGAGGACGGAGAGGTCAGAGTGGGAGTGGAGCGGAGAATTAAAGTGACAGGTGACCGGAAGCTTGGGTCACCCTTACAGACTGCTACTGTTCCCCGCTGCCCCCGCCCTACAATGATTAGATCCGTTGGATGTGCGCCCCACCAAACCATCAGAATTTCGGGCCCTGGATATTCAGTATGCCACCACAGTAACCTACATTTTTAGCAATCATAACATTTCCTGCTGGAAAACACCAAGGATGTACATTTCAAAGATCTCTACAGTTGGAAAGGCTTAGTTAGGCTGCTTTACATTTCTAGCAAGATCTGTATAGAGATGTCAAAGCCAACGAGCAGCAACCCCTGTAAAAAATATGGAAATTCCAGGAAGGTACAAAAGCCTTGTTTGGAATCTTAAAGTCATTTGCAGGAGCCTCTGTTGAATTCCCATTGGGTTTTACATGAGGTGCTTCTTGGTGGGTTTGACATCTCTACGCAGATCTTGATAGAAACATAAAGCAGCTACTGTATATGCTGGTGAAACCGCACCGGAGCTACTGAGTTCAGGACAGGGAAGAGAGGAATCATAGAATCATAGAATGGTTACAACACAGAAGGAGGCCATTCAGCCCGTCGAGCCTGTGCTGGCTCTCTGCAAGAGCACTTCAGCTAGTTCCACTCCCCCGCCCTTTTCCCGTAGCCCTGCAATTGTTTTTCCTTCAGGTACTTATCCAATTCCCTTTTGAAAGCCATGATTGAATCTGCCTCCACCATCCTTTCAGGCAGTGCATTCCAGATCCTAACCACTCATATCGCCTTTTGTTCTTCTGCCAATCACCTTAAATCTGTGTCCTCTGGTTCTCGACCCTTCTGCCAATGGGAACAGTTTCTCTCTATCTACTCTGTCTAGACCCCTCATTATTTTGAACACCTCTATCAAATCTCCTCTCAACCTTCTCTGCTCTAAGGAGAACAGCCCCAGCTTCTCCAGTCTATCCATGTAGCTGAAGTCCCTCATCCTTGGAACCATTGTTGTAAATCTTTTCTGCACCCTCTCTAAGGTGAAGAAAAAAAGAGACACCAGCACAACATGCTGGCTTGCCTTGATCCAGTTTTCCAAAGGCTGTTGTTGCATTGTCGGAGATGTCATTTTTTTTGGTCGGGACATTAGACTGATGCCCTGTCTGCTTGTTCAGGCAGTGTAAAAAAAATTCCATGGCACAATTTGCAAAAGAACATGGAGTTCTGCCAGTATGCTGGCCAATATTCCTCCTTCAAACACCACTAAAAGAATTAGCTGACCATTCATCTCATTTGCTGTTTGTGGGACCTTGTGTGCAATTGGCTGCTGCATTTGCCTGTGTAACAATAGTGACTGCCACCTCAAAGGTAATCCATTGGTTGTGCAGCACAATGAGACATACTGATAAAGCACTATATAAATACAATTTTTTCTTTCTTAGTCACTATATTGAGCTTTTGTAGAATGACTGATATATGAGAAATCACCATTCTCTTTCCCTTCTACATAGGAACATAGGAATTGCTAAACGAAAAATGACCATCTTGGTAGACGCATTATACAACGATAATGCAGTTGTTGACTAATGATGACAATCAATCTCTATCGATTAGTCTATAACAGACTCAGACATGAGGTGAGTAAATCCCAGTGGTTGAGAGCTTTGGGCACCATAGGTCTAAAGTCACCTGTTCCTCCCAAGCATGCTAAAATGACCATATGTCATGTCTCAAGTTACTCATATACTGTATCTCAAAATATTTTTTCTGAAAGAAATCTATCTCATTTGCATTTGAATGAATCAACACTAACTGCTTCCACTGTTGACCATTCGCTCACTGAAATAATGTTTCTACAGATTAGTTTTGAATTTATCCCCCCATCAAGTGCCGGCCATGTCCTCTGGTTCTACTGTTCTGGACACGGTGAAACAGCTTGTCATGGTCTACATTATCTAGTCCCTTTGGAATCCTAAAAACAACAATTACATCACATCTCAACCTTTCTTTTCCTGTAAGAGCCTGCCCAATTTACATAATCACTCCTCGCAATCCAATCATTCCATCTCGTCAATCATTGTGATTGCTATCTTCTGTATTCTTTCAATAGCTGCAATATATTTTTGTACTGTAGCGACCAGAACTGTACAATTCTAAGGGTGGTCGTACCAATGATTTATAAAGTGGCAGGATTACCTAATTATTTTTACTCAATATTGACTTTTTAATACATCCCAACATCTGATTTGCTTTACTCATTGCCACCGAGTATTGTTGTGATAACTTCAATTTATTGCCAATCAGGACCCCCAGATCTCTTTAATTTTCCATGCACATTATTTTCTTTCCATTTAAGTAATAGTCGCTTCTTGTATTTTTTGTCCCCCATGCAAAGAACCTTGCATTTCTCTACACTGAATTTCATCTGCCGCCTGTCTGCCCAATTCACAAGTATTTTCAAACCCGCCTGTAGCTTATCCTGTTCAATTTTGGAGCCTACCACCTTCATTAGCTTTGTGCCATCTGCAAATTTAGCCACTGTGCTGGTGGCTCCTAGCTCCAGATCGTTTATGAAGATATTAAACAAGAGGGATCCAGACCAATTAAGTCCATGGGCTAAGGAATAAGGGATGGATTTTAATTGGAACAAATGCAAGGAACAACTGCAACAGTAAACACAGAACATGTACACAAGGATAGAAAAAGAGAAGTACTCGGCTAGGATTATTAACCATTCAGTGAAAGTATCCATTCAATGTGAAACTGTTATCAACAAGGCTAACAAAGTACTGCGAGGCATCTCAAGGACATTTGATTATACTTCAAAGCAAGCTGTATAATGTTGCACAGATCATTGATGAAGCCACTTTTGGAATATCATGTGCAGTATTGGGCACCCATCTTCAAAACATCGACACACAGGGGAGGGTCCACAGAAAAATAGTAATTCTGGGGCTCAGGGCTGTAAATCTTGAGGAGGGACTGATAGACCTGAATTAGCTTTCACTGGAGAAAAGATAAAAAAGGTTTTGAAATTTTGAGAGGCAAATGTAATGTGGACTATTTAATATGGACTGGGTTTACAGAAGTGTACAACAGGAACAATGAACAAGCTCCAATCCCTGAGCGATTAGGGGGCTGAGAATGTAGTCTTGGTGTGGTGATGGTGAGGCTGGTGGTCTTTGGGAGCTCCTCGAGCCTACAGTTCTTTGATATCACGGGTGTTCCTGGTGCACAGCATAAAACTCACTGGGAATGCATGGGGGTCAAGGAATGGGTTATCTGGTGCCAGCAGCTCTTCAGGGACTGCTGATCGTCCTGCGACTGAGGGGGAGAAATGGCTGCAGCAAACTGATGAAGTAGAGCTGCTGCATTCAACAAAAACGGCTCCGCTTCAGGCCTTGCTGCAGGAGGTCCTGCACATTAAGGTCCTCCTTTTTGGAGCTTACGGACATCCTCCAGTCACATCATAGATGGCTGAAAGACTGAATGCTGTCTCAGTGAACATGGGACCAGGTGAGGAAGGAGTTTGCTCGTCTCAGTAAGATTGCCACAGTAAATGTGCTCACATTTTGCTTAATTTTACAAGATTACCTTAAACACACTTCATTATAAGATTAGTAGAGCATCACAGAGGAAGAATGCCCAGCCCGTTGGCAACTGTTCAGGTACTTCTCCAAAGCATATGTTAGCATGGCACTGTGTATTTCTGCCGTGTCAATGTGTTTGCTCTAAAGCTAATTGAATGTGGCAAGCAAATACCAAGCATCCTGCCAACGTGATGTATTCTATGCTTCATGTTCACATGCTCACATAAGGTGGCTGCTGGGCAGAGCACTCATGTTAGTGGATACGTGGAACAGACTCCTAATAAAGCAGTTTATTCCTTGTTGATTAATTCCTGCAACAATAAAAATCATAGAATGTTACAGCAGAGACTGGCCATTCAGCCCATCAAGTCTGCACTGGTGTTTTTTCTCCATGTGAGCCACCTACTGTAATTCCACTCTCACACACACGGCCCATTTTCTTGAGTGCTCCTTTTTTTCCCCCAAGCAACTGTCTAACTCCCTTTTATAATAATTAATGGGTTCTGTCTCCATGACAGTTTGTGCAGAGAGCTCCACATTCTAACCACCCTTTCATTTCTAACTTCCCCTTTTAGCTCCTTATTTGAAATTTGTGCCCTCTTGTTAGCATCTCACCGACTCGTAGAAACTATCTATTACTATAGGGCTGGAAAAACATCTAGTTAGGACCAGAACTGAAGATGCTGGGGGTAGATATAGACTGAGATGGTCAAATTCTGGCGATTTGTTCTGACCGAGGGTCCCACTCAGAATGTTAATTCATTTTTTCTTTCCGATGCTGATTGACTTACTGTGCATTTCCAACATTTTCTGTTTTTATTTCACATTTACATAATTTCCTTTTATCTCTACTTTAGGGCAAATTGTATTCCACCTATGGACGGATCGGGTTTGTTGAACCCAATGGTCCCTTCTCATTCCGGGTTATGTTACATTTTACAGTGTTTGGGGCCTCTACTGCTAAGAGGGAAGATCAGATCAGCCAGGCTGAGATCAGGAGATCTTCCCACACTGGTGCTGCTGACGTTTATGAAATCTAGACTTTCAGATTCCGTGCTGAGCCTGGCAAGTACTAAGACACTTATGTGACCAGTTCACCCAAAAAAACGATTGTCTGGCCATTCATTCATTTGCTGTTTGTGGGACCATATCGTGCGCAAATTGACTGCCCAATTTTCCTGCATAACAACAATGACTGCACTTCAAAAGTAACTTATTGGCAGTGAAGGGCTTTGGGACGTCCTGAGCTTGTAATAAAGCGCTACATAAATGCAAGTTCCTTCTATTCGTTATTTGATGGTGGGAAGTGGTGAGGCAGTGCACAGCTGTGGCCTCAGACAGCTGATATAGTTAACCAAGTGGCTCTTCCATTTCGGGTTAAAAGATCGTCCACCTCGTGCACGTCATCCTGTTTAGTACACAATATTTAACATTTAACCAGATTGTGTACACAGTGGGAAATTACTTACTGCAAGGTTACTGTGGTTAATGCAGAGTAAGAACACATATGTGCTGAAAACAATATGTAAAGTGAACAGATCTGGGTCAGGCTTAAGGTCGGCAACCCTCCTGGATTCTCCGGGAGTCTCCAGGAATTACAAATTAATCTCCAGGACACTGCTGTAAGCAACCAATGGGGCACTAAAAAAATTGCAGTTTTTTTTCATTTTCTTTTAATACTTTGTTTATTACTTATACAAGTATTGGAGTTGGGGAAAAAGACTGTTTGACGGACAATCAAGAATCATCCAATTGGGTAATGAAGAGTCTTTGGGGGAAAAATTGGGTTCCGCCCCCTTTGAGGCGCTAACTTCGCCGGGTAGCGCCCCCGCGGCCGAAATTGAATGGTAGCGCCCCAAGAGGGAAGCGGGGTGCTACTGGAAGCGCCCCGCCTCCCTCTTGGGGCGCTGCGAGGGAATACTGCAAGCCGTCCTCCCCTTCTTAAAGGGGAGGGGCCTGGCACAGCGTGTCATGGCGCCCAGCTGGGCCACCAGTGATCGGGAGTGCCAGCACCCCGCGAGGGGGCTTCACGGGGGCCGGGGACAGCAACGGGGGCAGGTGCTGGCAGGTGGCCAGCAACAAAAATGGCCACCCGCCACCTCCCCTTTAACTAATGCTGCCCTGGCCGCAGGTAGGCCCCCCTGACCCCGTCGGACATAACGTCCGGTGGTAAGTCGGGGGGGCGCCACCGAAGATCGCAGCCGGGGCGCGAGCAGGGCGCTGCGCATGGTGAGGATGTCATCGCCGGCGGCGCAGTGTCGCAGGGCGCTAACGGTTACTGCCGCCGCTAACCTCCCGCCAAATTTTGTGGGAGGCGCCGCGCCCGGGCGCTAGTTGCTTTGTGCCCCGGCGCTGCGCCTGGGCACTAGTTGCTTTGTGCCCCGTTAGCGCCCTCTTGGGACGCTAACGGGAGGCGCAAAGCAACCGAATTTTTCCCTCTTTTAGTTTTCCAATTGCCCGTGAGAAGGCGGTGCCACGTGAGAATGGACGTGTTGGACGGCCAATAGTGGGAGCACGGGGGCGGGGCAGTTGGAGGCGGGAGGTCATGTGATGAAACCTCCAGGAATATATCCAACTAAAGCGGGCAACCCTTAAGGGTATGAGCTAGGAGTAACTGGGCAAGGAATATTATGCAATGAACAGCGTGCACAGTATGGTTGAGCTTTTAAACAGAAATTTGTCTTATGTTTTCTAATATAACAGCCTTACCATGGGCTATACTAGCACAGACACTTAACACACTGGTCTGATATTACTTGGCTTGTTTTTTTATGGAGGTTTTAACTAATTTAAATGAAAGATAAGTTGCAGCCAAAGCAATATCATACAATTGCATTGAGCGAATATTTCACACAGTGGAGTAGATCTTGACATCTCTCCCGATTTTTACATTTATTTGGAAACAAAAATGGGGAGAGATGAAATATGAGCTGCCGACTCACTATCGCCTATTTTACACTATCGCACAAAGACAAGTTCTACCCCAATAAATTCTAGGCTAACAAATGCAAACAATTCAGAGCAAATTCAAAGTCGTCTCTGCAGCTATCCTGGCACTGGGCTTGAACCAGATTCAGCCGAACAGATACACAAATTCAGACATAGAATATAATAGGAAAACCAAGTTTAACAGCTGTTCAATGCAACTTCAATTCTATTATGAAATGAGGTCACACCTCTCCTAAGTAAAGAATGTCCTATAGACAGTTGGAGTCTTCCTGTGTTCAAGTACAAGGAATTTTAGACAAGAGAAAGATTACAGATAAAGAAAGTTAAACAGAAGTTATGAATTTATGTAACACTTGTTAGCAGATCATCTGGGAGCCTTAGTATCAGTCAGCCATGGGATGTGCATTTGTGCCTGTGAATTCCCCTACACTGTGTGGCCTACAATATTAGTTTCCTTGGGGAGGGGGACAGGGGGGGGGGGGCGTCACAGGCAATGTTCCCTTTAATTTTTTTTTGGGGTGCACAGCCCCTTTAACGGGCTGCGTGGCCCATTCAAATACCTGCGCGAAATGGTTTTTTATGTGGAGTTAACCTTGAGATTTATTATTTTAAATCTAAAAGGTTGTGTGGTATTGTTTAAAGGTATTTGTACTGTAAACATTATTGATTATTTGTAAAAGTAATCATTGCATTTATATTAATTATAAGGCTGTTTTTAAGGCTTTATTTTTTTACTGTGATGGATGAATGTAATGGATTTACTATGTAATTGATGAGTTGTACAGGTATTATTGTGTTTGAATAAAAAAATATTTCAAATACCTGCGCATGCGCGGTTTTTCCTATTGTAAAGCCGGCAAGCGGCTGTGCAGTTTAAAGGGAGTGTTGGTCACAGGTGGTGGGGGGGGAGTCGAGTCCAGGTCAGGAAAAGAAAGGAAAGAGGGCGACTCAGCACTCACTACAATGCTCAGAGAATGGTCCCAATTTTAACTCCACTGCCTGGCGCGGAAATCGATGCGGACGCAATTAAAATCAGGGGTGCGACTTAACTCCCTCTGATCCCGCTAGCTTCCAGACGGACGGGTCCCAATATTTTTTTTTAACGGATGAACCATGCGTGATTGGTGCAGGCAGCTGTCAATCGTAGAGCGAGCCGGTCTGATTGGCGAAGCGAGGACAGGGATGAGCCAGGCGTGATTGGTGCAGGCAGCTGTCAATCAGAGAGCGAGCTGGTCTGATTGGCGAATCGACGACGGGAGCTGGCGTTGGACTGGTGGGAGCAGCTGTCACTCAGAGCAAGGGGCGGGATAACAACAAGGACGACGGCGGGGGTCGGGTCCGAATATTAACCCGCCTTTGAGCAGGCCACCTGACCCTCAGTGTGTGCCGGGGTCGCGCTGAAATATGCAGATCGGGGGCCCATGACGTCATGCGCTGTTTGAGTCCCGAGGCGGGAGTGGGGCGGCGGTTGGGCGAATTTCGCGGGCTGCCGGTGACCGGTCTGGCGGCTCCCCGCGAGCTCCTGCTCCTGGTAAGTGCATCGGGCCGGGTTTGGGCGGGACTCGGATGAAAGTTGTGGTAATGAGGCCCGGCTGTTGAGATCGTCCGGGCCTCCGCCTCCCCCCGGGTTCACCGCCCACACTTTTGGGGCTCGCGCGCGCACCCCCTTTTTAAAATTGGGGCCAATGATTCCAGTCAGGCACCAGAGGTCTGGCAGAATCCATGGGACTGTAAACCCGCAATATCAGCCCGCCCTTTTATGGGGAGAAAAACGCTTTTTTTTGTTGTTAATCATTTTTTTGCTTCATTCTTCGTCTGCAGTCTGCAAACATCCTCTGTTTCCTATCCACCATATGAACATACGAATTAGGAGCAGGATATCGGCCATTCGCCCCTGCTCTGCCATTCAATAAGATCATGATGCGGAGATGCTGGTGTTGGACTGGGGTGGACAAAAATGAGAAGTCGCACAACACCAGGTTATAGTCCAACAGTTTTATTTAAAATTACGAGCTTTCGGAGCTGTTGCCCCTTCCTCAGGCAAAAGTAGCACCTTTAGTGTCAAGAAACATCCCAAGGTGTGTCACACATAGGTGTCAGGAAAACAGATGCCAAGGCAGGAAGGGAGAAATTGGGAGAGGCGACCAAAAGAATAGTTAGTGGTGGGTTTTGAGGTTTTTAAAGGTGGAGAGGTTTAGGGAGGGAGTTTGAGAGTAGGACTAAGGGGCTGAAAGATTTGCCACCAATGGGCTTTGGTATTGGGTGATACACAGGAGGGTGGAGTCAGAAGAACAGAGCGGGTTATACCACTGACCGTCTGCCTCATTCTGAAGCAAGTACCACCCCCAGTGCTTTTAACAGTGGTTGGTACTGTACTTCAGTATAGCTTTCATTTTCCCATAAAATCCTTTACATTCTGAGTTTGCCAGGAGAGCAAGACATGTTGCAGAAGACAACGTCTTGGCTGGCGTTCAGTAGTTTAGCCATATAAAAAAAAAAAAATTATTTGAATCTCTGGACCTTGAATTTTAATCTTAGTTTTTATAAAACTAACACTAAAATACTTCAGCAAATATTTAATGGCCAATCTTAACCTCGCCCACCTGATGGTAATGGGGCGACAGGGCGGTTAAAATGGTAGTCACGCTCTTCCTGCTCCCGCCCGCCACCATTTTAAGTGCACAGTTTTTGCTTTTGGGAAAGGCACCTGCCAGACGCAGACGTGGGCCTCATTAATCTGTAAAGTTCGGGATTCTAGGACGCAATCAAGACCCCATTGCCATTTTAACTCACAATCGCGCAGCGCGCCGTCCCGCTAGTTAAACATGGTGGCAAGCAGGATTGGGGTCAGAAGAGACACAGGGTTGTCAATAATTATGATTATTTTTATTATTCCTTGTTGGCCAGGGAGGGGTAAGACTCCTCCTCCAGGCCTCACAAGGAAACCTGGGACCTGTCCTCCCACTTCCCTGACCGCTAACCCTTCCAGAACCTCCCTTTCCACTCCAACCACTTAACATGGTGCCGGGGACTGTTCCCTTGGGTGCCCCAGCGGCGCTGGAAATACCACAGCCGTCTGCCTGCCCGCCAGGCCTTCCCACCACCCGCTCGCCAAAATCTCTCGGACCTCTCACTGCGAGGGGCCGGATAGTTTGCCATCCACCTAGGCCCCCGCCAACAAAACTCCCGCCTGGAGATAAAATTCAGGCTTCAGTATTTAATTTGCATATTTTTGTTCCAGTCTCTTCAGAGACTTTGTCGCCAAATTTATGTTTGGAGAATTGTCCAAATCGTCGTTTCACTCCTCACACAATGCAAGGACAAAAGAAGAGTTGTAAAATAATAAAACTGAGGCTTGAATAAAACCTCGGACTAAATGTTTCATTTTCCAACAATTATTCCAAAGGCTGTGGTTTACTGACCAGCCCTGCTTTTTAATTTTAACTTTAGCCTTGTGTCTTTCACTGAGAATTTCCTCCAGGTTTCTCCCATTCATCCACCCTCACTTCAGCGATTCGCCCGTTTCTGGGGTTACGCCGAGGAAAATCTCAGTTTTGTCTTGTTCTACTTTTAGTCTTCATAAGAAATTCAGATCTAATTTTAATTTACTGACAAACATACAACAGCTATTTCCTTCCTCATCATAATTCATGAAAACAACACTGTACATCATGGCGGTAGATTGGGTACGGTAGTATAGTGGTTTATGTTACTGGACCAGTAATCCAGAGGCCAGGATGAATAATCCAGAGACGCGAGTTCAAATCCTATCATTGCAATTTGAGAATTTGAATTCAATTTATAAAAAAAAAAAAGCTGCTATCAGTAAAAGTGACCATAAAGTTGTCAGATTGTTGTAAAAACCCAATTGGTTTACTAATTCCCTTTAGGGACGGAAACCGGCTTTCCTTATATGTGATTCCAGTTCCACAACAATGTGGTTGACACTTAACTGCCCTCTGAAGTGGCCAAGCAAACCACTCGGTTGTATCAAATGGGCAACTAGGGATGCATGGTTGTCTGCCTGAGACATTAGGATTTATTCAGTGACCCAGCACTCTCACACGGAGTCTCGCTTGACAGCAGTGTTCTGGATCTTTCTCTGACTTTAATTCCTGTCTAGTGAGGCTCGATGCTGAAAATGCAGGATCGCTATACACAGAAGTTTATCACATGTAGGGGCTTACAACCGGGCCACTGAATTATATTGATTTGAATAAGTCATATTCTGTTTTAATCCTGGGATATCTATAGACAGAAAGAACTTGCACTTTTCATTTCCTCAGGACGTTCCAGCATGTTTTTTAGGCCAATAAAGTACTTTTTTGAAGCGCTGTTGTCACTGTTGTAATGTAGGAAATGCGGCAGCCAATTTGCGCACAGCAAAGTCCCACAAACAGCAATGTGATAATAACCAGATCATCCGCTTTAGTGGTGCTGGTAGAAGGATAAATATTGGCCAGGATACCAGGGAGAACTGCCCTGCCCTTCTTCGAAATAGTGCCGTTAGATCTTTTACGTCCACCTGAAGGGGAAGACGGGGCCTCGGTTTAATGTCACATCTGAAAGGCAGCATCTCCAACAGTGCAGCACTCCCTCAGTACTGCACCAGAGTGTCAGCCTAGATTGTGTGCTCGTCAGTAAAGTGACAAGACAGACATAGAACACTAACTTACAGGCACCCAATTCTAAATCCATCCCTAGAAGGAAATCAGTTGTAAGCTGTCAATTGTATACATTGCAAAGTTGTCCATCGAATCAGTCACATTGCAATGCATTAATTTATAACTCAGTGTAAGGAATAATTTACTGGGGAAACTTGAGATTCCTTTGGGGGAACTGAACAGAAAACATCTCTACATAACTCTGCGTGTTTGATCCTGTCAAAGGTTCTGGACTCCCCCCCCCCCCCCCCCCCCCAGCCATGGAAAAAAGTTTTTGAACTTAGTTCAAAAATCTTGCAACATTATTAAACCTTATTGTAACAAGTTGACTGTGTTAACATTTAAAACGCATCAGTTGAATCTCTGGTTAAAGAATCATAGAGAAATGTCCCACAGGCTTCTAAAACTATTTCCTTTTGTAATATTTAATACAAAGAAAGTATTTATGCAGTGTCAGAAGTTCCAGTACAGATATGGTTTCTGTTTATAGACACTGTTTCTCCCAAAGGTTTGTAATCTGCACAATGACTGCCGTTAATCTCACTCCTGGTGATTTAGATGGTTACCTGTATTTGTCGAACTTTGTGAATTTACTCCAATCTGCGGGGTTGCTTTTATAAGATTCAAACAGAGCATGCACCTCCTCCACGTTGATTTTATCATTGGAGAGAAGCTCATGAAGTTGTTTGATCAGATCCTCAAAGTCTCCGGTGCCCGGAGCTGTGCCTGGTTCATGTTATTTACTTCACTTACGCTTTCAGTGAATTAAAAAAAGAAAAAAACAACGGTGTCTACCTGAGACATTCGGATTTATTCAGTGACCCAGCACTCCCACACGGAATCTCGCTTGACAGCAGTGTTCTGGATCTTTCTCTGACTTTAATTCCTGTCTAGTGAGGCTCGATGCTGAAAATGCAGGATCGCTATACACAGAAGTTTATCACATGTAGGGGCTTACAACCGGGCCACTGAATTATATTAACTGAATATCTATAGAAAGAAAGAACTTGCACTTTTCACGTCCTCAGGACGTCCCAGCAGGTTTTAGGCCACTGAAGTACTTTTTGAAGTGGAGTCACTTTTGTAATGTAGGCAACGCGGCAGCCAATTTGTGCATAGCAAGATCCCACAAACAGCAATGTGCCAATGACCAGATCATCTGCTTTAGTGGTGCTGATAGAAGGCTAAATATTGCCAAGGACACGGGGAGAACTGTCCTGCCCTTATTCAAAATAGTGCCAGGGGATCTTTTGCATTAACCCGAGAGGGCAGATGGGGCCTCGGTTTAATGTCTCATCCGAAAGACGGCACCTCCGACAGTGCAGCATTCCCTCTGCACTGGAGTGTCAACCTAGATTTTTGTGCTCAAGTCTCTGGAGTGGGACTTGAACCCACGACCTTCTGACCCAGAGGTTAGAGTGCTATGACTGAGCAGTGGGAAGGGTGTCCCAGGGTGTGGGGTTATCAGAAAATATTATAATTCCAAGAAAGTATTCAGACGTAAGTGGCCAACATTTCTTCCTCAAGCAGCGTCATGAGAAACTAGATGAACTGCCATTTCACCTGTCGGGTGTTGCTGTGCATAAATGACTGCCGCATTTGTCTATGTAAAAGGTACTTCGAGACATTTCAACCACATTAAGGCAAGTATTTTTTTTAAAGAGGGGACAATACAGAATCTCGTTATTTATTGACAAGATTCATTGCACAAAACAAACAGAAACACAAATTACTGACTTCATGTAAACAGAGCCAATGGTTCATGTTGGCAATGAGTGAGGGGGAGGTGGCAAATAGAACTGGGGTGATCCCTGAAATATTTAGCAGATGTTGTGTTACTGAGCACAGTAACATGGCTTTGAAACCGTGAATATCAGGGACGTTGCCTAGTTACTAACTAAACAACACATCTACCTTTTGAGAATGTTAATAAACTAACTATAATAACAGAATGTTAGCAGTTACGCGGCAAGTTTCAGTGTTTAGGAAAATCAGTTTTTTTTTAAAGAATGCCGCAGGTTGATGGGGAGCAATTTGAGATTGAGAATCCCAAATTCATCTTTTATGTTCAAGTCAACAAATGCCTCTGCTCATAGTTATCTTCGAAGAAATGCAAACAGCTTGAATTGGTTAGTTTAGCTCTGACGCAAAACTAACCATGAACACGTATCTACCAAATATTTTTTTCATTCGCTTCCCCCACTCCCCCCAAAAAAAGCCCCGCTATTTTACAACACCGCGATGAACGCAGCTCCCTGCTCTTCCCCAATAAGAGGTTTGCCAAACATTTCCCCACGGAAACAGCGCCCCCTTTAAGGTCCCTAAACCTCTCCAAGAGTGTCTTTTTTTTATCCTCTCCTGAAGGCGCCGAGGAACGGTCCCGGCTGCCCACCTGTACTTCAGCCAAGCTTAACACATGCAAGTCTGCAGAGTGGGTGTTGCGGGCTATTTGACTGTGAAGGCACATAAACATACCGAGACCAACCGGTTTGCAACAGCTGACGCTGTCAGTAAAGTGTCGAGGCAGACATAGAACACTAACTTACGGACACCCAATTCTCAATCCACCCCTCGAGGGAAACCGGTTGTAAGCTGTCAGTTGTATACATTGCAAAGTTGTCCATCGAATCAGTCACATTGCGATGCATTAAACTTAAAAATCAGCGTAAGGAATAATTTACTGGGGAAACCCGAGATTCCTTTTGGGGGGGGGGGGGACTGAACAGAACATCTCCACATAACTCTGCGTGTTTGATCCTGTCAAAAGCTCCGGACTCTTTCCCCCCGCCCCCCACTCTAGCAGCTATGGAAAAAAGTTTTTGAACTTAGATCAAAACTTGCAACATTATTAAACCTTATTGTAACAATCTAACTGTGTTAACATTTAAAATGCATCAATTGAATCTCTGGTTAGGAAATCATAGAGAAATGTCCCACAGGCTGCTAAAACTATTTTCTTCTTTTACAATATTTAATACAAAGAAAGTATTTATGCAATGTCAGAAGTTCCAGTACAGGTATGATTTCTGTTTACAGATAGTTTCTCCCAACGGTTTGTGATCTGCACAGTGACTGCAGTTAATCTCTCTGCTGGTGATTTAGATGGTTACCTGTGTTTGTCGAACTTTGCGAATTTACTCCAATCTGCGGGGTTGCTTTTATAAGATTCCATCAGTGCATGCACCTCGTCCACGTTGATTTTATCATTGGAGAAAATCTCATGAAGTTGTTTGATCAGATCCTCTAAAGTCTCCGGTGCTGGGAGCTGCGCCTGGTTCATCTTCTTGCTTACTTCACTCACCCTTTCAGTGAATTATTTTTAAACAAACAAAGGAACGGCTGATCAGGCTCAAGGAAACACAAGTGATATCGGAACGGCAGGAAAGCTTATAAGAAGCCTGGAAAAAAAATTGTGGGCTGTCTTCGGAACAGAGGGAGGAGCTTCAGGAATTAAAGTAACATAAACTTATCAATACATTACCACTGGGCAACAACTGACGTATGGACCCTGCATTCTGAACTAGTGACTCAAATATAAAATAATCTGGATGCTCACATTTTAATATTTTGTATCAAAGTAATCTCAAATTGCTAAAAGTGCTTTGGAATTTTTTTGTTGTTAAACTTGCAATTAGAACAAGTCCTCAAGGGCTATGGTGAAATTGTAAAGATGGTTTACATTCCCTAGGTTCTTGATGTATGATGATGCACTCCACAGTTATGCCACATTATTGAAGACATTTGACATGTTCTTTTTACTATTGAAGGCTTGCAGGATTCAGCTCTGCTGTATCTCACGCTCCCACACATTGGGCTGAATTTTCCGGGGTGGTAGCGGGCGAGATCGGTGGCGGGTCGGGTGGGAAAGTTGTTAGTTTTGACAGTGGGTTGGGAACCCGCTGTCATCTCGCTCCCACACGCCTTTCCCCCAGGCGCGTCTGTCATCGTGGAGCCGACCCGACTGGCAGTGGCGGGCGACCCAATTGAGATGATTAATAGGTAGTTTACAGGCACTTAAGAGCCCTTTTCACTTACTTTTTAAATTTCCCTGCATGGCCACGGGATTCACGCAACTTGGGAACCATGTCTGTCAACCTGAGGTGTGAGTTCCGTGGCCATTGCTCCAGCTGATTACTTGACAGCATGGAAAACAAACCAAAATAAAAACATGTTGATTCCATCAGCTAAAAGATTGATGGAGATTCTGTTCTATTTGAAAAGCTACTGGTAAATGTTAATTCAGAAATTCCTGAAGGGATGTGAGTGCTGAAGGCTCCCCTTCTACCCTGGATGGTGAGGGAAATACATTTTTCACTGGCCATTCTCGGCTGTTGCCTTCCAACTCAAGAATAATTGCAGTGAATTCATCTGCACTATAAAAAATGACATATGCCATTTAAATATATTTTTCTGTTGTTTCTGGTCAGGTTTTTCTCACAGTATACTGTGATTGTCCAGTTACAGATTAAATCAAGTCATCAACTGTAACAATTTTATTCTCATCACTCATTCCACTGGTTCAATTTGCTTTCAGTCCCTGAATATAACTAACTTCAATGGAAGAGCTGCAGAAATCCCAGAAACACATAAGCACCACTTACACTGTTTGTCAGGGTTTCCGCAGCTCTCCCACTGAACTTGCATAAGATTGTAAATCCACCCCTTTACAATTACATTTAAAATATGCTTAATTTTATATATTACCTATAAACACACACATCTTTTACTTGTACCAGTTACTGATACAAAAGTCTATAGATTTGTGACTAAAGCGCCAAAGGGTTGGGGGGGGGGGGGGGGGGGGGGTGGGGGTGTGTAGCCTACCCTATACCAGGGTAAAGGATATCTCGAAGTGGTGGGAAAGGATTTTGGAAATAAAGGGGGAAGAACCAGTTATCGTGGTCCATGTCAGAACCAACGACATAGGAAGGAACAGAGAGGAGGTCCTGCTGACGGAGTATCAGGATCTAAATTCAAAAAGATGGACCTCGAGGGTGGTAATCTCTGCATTACTACACAAGCCACGTGCTAATTGGCATAGGGATAAACAGATCAGGAAAGTAAATGCGTGGCTGAAAGGCTGGTGTGGGTGGGAGGGGTTCCACTTCATGGGACACTGGCTCCAGTACTGGGACAGGAAGGAGCTGTAGCGCTGGGACAGGCTGCATCTGAAGCAGGCTGGGACCAAAGTTCTAGCAGAAAGGATAAATAGGGCTGAAGAAAGGACTTTAAACCAATAAAGGCAGTTCAAGGTTCGGCTTGAACTAATAGTAGAAATAATATTAGAAATAATAGTAACCTAAAGATAAGAAAAAGAAAGGATGAGTGCATAGGTCAGGGTGATAAAGATAATATAAATACTTTGTCGACAGACAAGGTTCTAGAAGTAATAATAAAATACTTGATAAAAATAAAGCAGGACTGATGAAAAATAAGAACGTATTAAATTGCTGGTATAACATTGCACAGAGCAGCGTGATGAAAGAAAGATGTGCATTTATATAGTGCCTTTCACGACCACCGGACATCCCAAAATGCTTTACAGCCAATGAAGTACTTTTTGAAGTGTAGTCACTGTTGTAATGTAGGAAACACGACTGTTTTAGTGTTGTTGATTGAGGGATAAATATTGGCCAGGACACCAGGGATAACTCCCCTGCTCTTCTTCAAAATAGTTACATCCATGTGAGAGAGCAGATAGGGCCTCAGTTTAATATCTCATCCGAAAGACGGCACCTCCGACAGCGCAGCACTCCCTCAGTACTGCACTGGAGTGTCAGCCTAGATTTTTTTTTTTTTTTTGCTCAAGTCTCTGGAGTGGGACTTGAACTCACAACCTTCTGACTCAGAAGCAAGAGTGCTACTCACTAAATCAAAAAGTATGAGAAAAACACCATAAGGACATATGGGCAGGGTGGGGACAGTTACCCAAAAAAGAAAAACAACTTGCCTTTATATAGTACCTTTCACAACCTGAGGATGTCCCAGAGCGCTTTACAGCCAATTAAATACTTTTGAAGTGTGGTCGCTGTTGTAATGTAGAAAATGCAGCAGCCAAATTGCACACAACAAGCTCCCACAAACAGCAATATGATAATGACCAGTTAATCTTTTTTAGTGATGTTGGGTGAAGAACTCCCCAGCTCTTCTTTGAAATAATGCCATGGGATCTTTTACACCCACCTGAGAGGGCAGATGGGTCCTCGGTTTAACATCTCATCTGAAAGGTAGAACATCCAACAATACAGTGTTTGCTTAGTACTGCACTGGAGTGGGACCAGACCCTTTAAGAGTTCTGTACATAAATGCACATAGCATAACAACAACAACAACTTGTATTTATATAGCGCCTTTAACATAGTAAAACATCCCAAGGCGCTTCACAGGAGTATTATAAGACAAAAAAATTGACACTGAGCCGCATAAACAGAAATTAGGACAGGTGACCAAAAGCTTGGTTAAAGAGGTAGGTCTTAAAGGAGGAAAGAGAGGTGGAGTGGTTTAGGCAGGGAATTCCAGAGCTTAGGTCCTAGGCAACAGAAGGCACAGCCACCAATGGTTGAGCGATTATAATCGGGGATGCTCAAGAGGCCAGAATTAGAGGAGCGCAGATATCTCGGAGGGTTGTGGGGCTGGAGGAGGCCATGGAGGGATTTGAAAACAAGGATGAGAATTTTGAAATCGAGGCGTTGCTTAACCGGGAGCCAATGTAGGTCAGTGAGCACAGGGGTGATGGGTGAACGGGACTTGGTACAAGTTAGGACACGAGCAGCCGAGTTTTGGATGACCTCAAGTTTACATAGGGTAGAATGTGGGAGGCCTGCCAGGAGTGCGTTGGAATAGTCAAGTGTGGAGGTAACAAAGGCATGGATGAGGGTTTCAGCAGCAGATGAGCTGAGGCAAGGGCAGAGATGGGCGATATTATGGAGGTGGAAATCGGCGGTCTTAATTATGCTGCGGATATGTGGTCGGAAGCTCATTTCAGGATCAAATATAACACTAAGTTTGTGAACAGTGTGGTTCAGCCTCAGACAGATGTTAGGGAGAGGGATGGAGTCAGTGGCTAGGGCATGGAGTTCGTGGCGGGGACCGAAAACAATGGCTTTGGTCTTTCCAATAATTAATTGGAGAAAATTTCTGCCTTTGTCACAGACACAAAGGATGTCATTTGTGACTTTGATGAGAGCCATTTCAGTACTGCTGTGGCAAGGGCAGAAACTCTTGTTGTTGTTGTTATAGCATAAGGAATAAAACAAATAAGAAGCACAAATTCATCTTAAAAGGTATGATTTAGTAGCCATTACAGAGTCCTGGCTACAAGCTGGTCATGATTGGGAGCTAAATATTCCAAGCTACATCTTTATAAATCACTGGTTAGATGTCAGCTAGAGTATTGTATCCAATTCTGGGCACCACACTTTAGAAAGAATGTCAAGGCCTTGGAGAGGGTACAGAGGAGATTACTAGAATGGTACCAGGAATGAAGGGTTTCAGTTATCTGGAGAGACTAGGGAAGCTGGGATTATTCTCCTTAGAGCAGAGAAGGTTAAGGGAAGTTTTAATAGGGATGTTCAAAATTATGAGGAGTTTTGATAGAATAGATGGGGAGAAACTGTTTCCAATGGCAGGTTAGTAACCAGAGAACACAGATTTAAAATAATTGGCAAAAAAGCGAGGAGGGAGACGAGGAGAAATGTTTTACACAGTGAGTTGTTAGGATCTGGAATGCAGTGGCTGAAAGGGTGGTGGAAGCAGATTCAATAGTAACTTTCAAAAGGGAATTGGTCTCCACTTAAAAATAAAACATTTGCAGGGCTATGGGGAAAGAACAGAGGAGTGGAACTAATTGGTAGCTCTTTCAGAGAGCCAGCACAAGCACGATGGGCCCAATGGTCTCCTCTGTGCTGTATGATTCTATAGGACTTTTAGAAAGGACAGGGGAATTGGGAAAGGAGGAGGATTGGAATTGTGATAAAAGACACAATTACAGCAGTGGAAAGAAGGGATTTCAGTAAAGGTGAGCAGGCAGTAGAAACACTTCGGGGAGAATTAAGGGACAGCAAAGGATGCAAGACTGGTAGGAGTTGTCTACATACCTCCTGAAAGGAGTGATGTAGTGGCAGGATATATAAATACCGAGATCAGGGAAACATGTAGCATAAATAATGTGGTTATAATGGGTATTTTAATTTTCACCTAGATTGGGAGAAGCAGAACAGCTCAAGTTGTAAAGCCAGCAAATTTCTAGAGTGTATTCGGGACAATTTTCTGGTCCATATGTGTTAGAACCAACAAGTGACCAAGCCATACTAGATTTAGTGATGAGTAACAAACCAGAATCAGTTAAAATAATGATAAAGGAACATCTTGCGATCAATGACCATAATATGATTAAATTTGAGATTAAGTTTGAGAGAGAGATTAACAAACCAAGGTTTTAAACTTCAGTAAGGCAAATTTCAACGGGGTGAGATCAATTGACCACAACTCAACTGCTAATGAGTAAACCTAATGGGTAAACCACACAGTGGGAAGTATTCAAAGAAGTATTTGGTACAATACAGGACTAGTACATACCCCTAAAAGGCAAAAGCTCCACGTGCAGTTAAGCAACTATGGTCAACAAATGAGGTAAGAGACAGTATCATGCTAAAAAGGAAAGGCTTAAACAAATGCAAGGAAAATCAAAATCCAGCAGACTGGGAGAGCTATAAAAAGCAACAAAGGGATACAAAGAAAGTATTAAGAGGTGAGAAAGGGATTATGAAAAAACCTTGCAAAGCATATCAAAGCTAACAGTAAAAGTTTTAATGAATATATTAAGTGAAAGAGCATGGTAATGGGGAATGCGGGCCCATTAAAGTCAGACGCAGGTGATACTGTAATGGACAATAAAGAAATGGTAGACTTGTTAAATGAGTACTTTGTATTTGCCTTCACAGTAGAGGAAGAGGATAAAATACCAGCTTTACAAGTGAAAGTAAAAATAAATCGAGGAGGAACTCATTGGATTTAATAAGTTAAAAAATGCTACTGGGGAAAATAATGGGACTTAAGATAGGCAAATCTCCAAGACCTGATGGTTTCCACCCCAGGTTATTAAAAGAAATAGGTGAGAAAATTGCAGATGCGTTAGTCTTAATTTTCTAAAGCTCTCTTGATTTGGGAAATGTGCCGTTGGATTGGAAAATTGCAAATGTTATTCTATTACTTAAGAAGGGAGGGAGAGAGAAATCAGGTAACTACAGACCTGTCAGTCTCACATCAGTTGTGGGGAAGTTACTGAAATCTATCATCAGGGACAGAGTGACTGAGTACTTGGACAAGTATGAGCTGGCCAGAGAGAGTCAGAATAGATTTGTAAAGCTTAGGTCATATATGATTAACCGAGTTGAATTGTTTCAGGGGGTCACTAACATGGTGGATCTGTGGATGTTATCTATATTGTCTCCCAGAAAGCATTTAATAAGGTTTTACGCAACAGATTATTAGCAAAAATGAAAGTGTATGGAATTGGAAGGAACCGTGCGACATGGGTTGGAAATTGTTTGGGAGGTAGGAGACAGGGAGTAGGGATAAAGGAACATATACTGATTGGCAGGATGTCACGTAGTGTTGACTATGCCATGCCATTCCCCAAGAAATGAATGACCAATGTTTTGCCTTTAAGGTTATGGCTCCAAAATCTGCAGAGGTAAACTCCCAGCAGTGTGTGAGGTCAGGGATGGAGCCGGCAGGACCAGGTTTTTGGTGGTTTGGGGGTGCAACTGCGACACACCACTGCGGAAGACCCCAGAAATGATGCCATGCTTGGAGAGATGTCAGGTTATAATAAAATCCCCCCGCCCCGCCCCGCCCCGCCCCGCCCCGCCCCGCAAAACAGTGGATCATGGTCTCAGTGCCTCCATTTTTTTAATATTGAAAACTCCCTCCCTGAACTTTGGGGGTCTAGGCCCAAACCCTGACCTGGACCCTCTCCCTGGTGGGGCCCACTTGCACCCAGTATGACTCATCTCACTGGGTGTAATAGCCTCCAACCATGCACTGTATCCCACGGAGAGGGCTAGGAAGCAGGAACTCCCACTGCAATAAGTCTCCACTCTTCACACTCCACATCAGTGGCTCAGAATAGGGCGGGGGTAAATTGGCAAAGTGGCTTGTGGAGGGGAGGGGGGATTGACGCTGTCAAAGTGGCACAGCAGGGGAAGGGGAAAGTGAGGCTGCAAAGGGTGGGGCAGTAAAATTATTACCACAGACTCCAAATCCATGACAGCCAGAAGCATGAGGCCAACATTTTCAATGCTGCCTCAGATTCCCTGCCACATCAGTGGCCGTGATGGCTCAAGATTTCGATGCGTGGCTGGAGAAGCGTTGTTTGTGAGAGTGAGTAAGGGGGTTGACGTAAGAAAACTACTAGGCACTTGGTCTAAGCGTTAAACAAAGCTTTAATCAACTGTTTTTCAACATGGAGATCTAGTTGTGTCCTTCACTAGTTCCTGTTGAGGAATGTCTGAAGCAAGCTGGGCCCATGCCTGAGTATTTATACTCTCCCTGGACAGCGCCACCAGCAGGCCGCCCACTATTACTTCATACATCAATGACAAGATTCATATCAGGGGTGTCCTGCAGTGGGCCAATATTCCAATGGGGGCCAAAGTGGGGGAGTGTCGGCAATGGCCGGATATTTTGACGGCAGCAGAAGATAGACTGGCTGGGGGGGAGGGGGGGAGGTGCGGAGTTTCTGTGGAGTGAGTGCACCGACATTACGACCATAGAAAAAAAAACACAACCACCGGGGGGAGGGGAGGGGCTGGGGAACAGGTGGGAGGAGAGTCAGAATTATTGGCACCAGGGTGGGGGGTTTCATCGGTTAACGGAACCCTTCCCTTGGAACCCTTGGAGATCTGATAGAGGTATTCAAAATCATGAGGGGTCTGGACAGAGTAGATCGAGAGAAACTGTTCCCATTGGCGGAAGGGTCAAGAACCAGAGGACACAGATTTATGGTGATTGGCAGAAGAACCAAAGGCGACATGAGGAAAAACTTTTTTACGCAGCGAGTGGTTAGGATCTGGAATGCACTGCCTGAAGGGATGGTGGAGGCAAATTCAATTGTGGCTTTCAAAAGGGAATTGGATAAGTACCTGAAGGAAAAAAATTTGCAGGGCTGCGGGGAAAGGGCGGGGGTGTGGGACTAACTGAAGTGCTCTTGCAGAGAGCCGGCATGGGCTCAACGGGCTGAATGGCCTCCTTCTGTGCTGTAACCATTCTATGATTCCTTATTGTGAGAGGTGTATAGGGGCTGGTGTGGGTGGAGGTACCAGTTATTGGCTTTTTCTGAACTCGAGACGCATAAAGTTCCAGTTGCTTCATTGGTGCTCGCTAGAAACTTTAGATTACTTTATACTTACTGTTTTTTTAATGTATATTAAACACTTTCCTCCTCATTATTGTAAAAAAGTGAGAAGTCGCACAACACCAGGTTATAGTCCAACAGTTTTATTTGAAATCACATGCTTTCGGAGCGGCTGCTCCCTCGTCAAGTGAAGGTGAACCTGACGAAGGAGCAGCCGCTCTGAAAGCTTGTGATTTCAAATAAAACTGTTGGACTATAACCTGGTGTTGTGCGACTTCTCACTTTTGTCCACCCCAGTCCAACACACCGGCATCTCCGCATCATGCTCATTATTGTACAGTGGGCTTGGGTTGAATTGCTTCCTTTGCTGTCACCTAGTGGCTCCCTACAGGAACTGCGGGTAGACTCGCAATTAAAAAAAAATGTAGTACTTGCACCGAAAATTAGGTTTGATGCTAAAATAATTATTCAGCAATAAACACTAATGTACCACAGCCTGGACAATTCCACTCACAATTCTTGATGAGCCTTTGATCTGTTATAGCATCCTAAATAATGAAGAGAAGGCCATCGATCTTACTTACAGAAAATGTTGGAAACACTCAGCAGGTCAGGCAGCATCTGTGGAGATAGAAACAGAGTTAACGGGGGCGATTTTGCCGGCGCTCAGGGGTCGGGTTTGGAGGCGGGACTGCTGGCAAAGTCAAAAAGATTGGCAGCGGGTCCCAAACCCGCTCCCAACCCACCTCCAATCAATCTTCCCAGGAGTCGGGTCCCCGATTTGCACTGGGACCTGACTCCTAACAGCAGGAAGATGATTATAGCCACTTAACTGCTTGTTAAGAGGACAAGATGCTTGCAGAGGGAGGAGGAGGAGGGCCAGGAGGGCTCTCAGCAGGAGGCCTTACTCACCTAGGGTCTTCCGAGAGCGCTTCTCTTACCTCCACTTAAGCCAGGAGCAGTGCATTAGGAGGCTCCACTTCACCAAGGAGGTGATCACAGAACTCTACCGCCTCCTGCAACCAGACCTGCAACCTCAGAGCAGGGCGACCACGGCTCTCCCAGTGGCCCTCAAGGTCACCGTGGCCCTCAATTTCTTTGCCACTGGATCCCTCCAGTCTAGAGCGTCTGTCTTTCATGTGCCTTTACCTACTCTAGTGCTCCTATGCAGTGCTCCCCCCAGTGGCTGCAGCATGGTTGGTGGAAGGCTGCTGAATTTCAGTGGGGAAGACTTCAAATGGCCTTGCAGGATGACCTCGGCCAGCTGCACCACCTCAGCATGGGTGGCAGAAGTCTGGGCTGGCTGGCTGATAGGCAGCAGCAAGGGCAATGGCAGAATGGGAGTGGTGGGAGTAGGAATGCTGTCATCCTGAGAGAGGACAGCAGGTTCTTGCTCCACAGACCCACAGCCACTCCCTTGGGACGGCGCCTCAGCATTCCTAGCAATCTGTTGGAGGAAGAGGACAGCTTGCTGGCCTGCTGCAACACCCTGCAAGCCCCTTTCGACACTTGTAAACCCAGCGATGATGGCAGCAGTCTGAGCTTGCGCGGCAGCAAGCTGAGTCTGCAGGAGAGCAGTCTGAGCTTCCACTGCAGCACTGAGACTTTGGGTCACTTCCGCCTGTGCTGCAATGGAAGCCGCGACATCGCCCATCACACACAGCATCATGGCTGGGTTCACAAGGTCTCTCCGAGAATTGTTCATGATTTCCAGCCTGGAAATCCTGGGCTCCAAGCTCCGTGCAAAGCCCCGTGCAATGTTGGAGCTGGACTCCTCCATGTTCCTTGACATTGATAAGAGGCTCTCTGGCAGGCTTGCCATTGCACTTAATCTGCAGGATGGATGAGCAAGCTGACCATGGCACAATGGTGCAGGAGGCCATTCAAGTAGGGGGAGTGAAGGGGAATGTAGTTGTGGTAGGGGACAGTATAGTCAGAGGGATAGATACTGTTCTCTGCGGCTGCTACCGGGAGTTCCGAAGGCTGTGTTGCCTGCCCGGTGCTAGGGTTAAAGACATCTCCTCGTGGCTGGAGAAGAACGTGGAGTGGGAGGGGGAGGCTCCAGTTGTCGTGGTTCACGTAGGAATCAACGAGATAGCAGAACCTCATTCCTAGTTCTACCTGAGGGAGTTTGAGGAGTTGGGGTCCAAATTAAAAAGCAGAACCTCAAAGGTAATAATCTCTGGATTGTTATCTGAGCCACGTGCCAATTGACATAGGGATAAGCAGATTAGAAGGTGAAATGAGTGGCTGAAAGAGTGGTGTGGGAGGCAGGGGTTTCGCTTCATGGGCCACTGGCACCAGTACTGGGGAAAGAGGGAGCTGTTCCGTTGGGCTGGAACCAGTGTCCTGGCGAATCGAATAACTAGGGCAGTAGACAGGGCTTTAAACTAATGAAGGGGGTGTGGGAGGCTTCAGGAAAGAGTAAATTTAAAAGTAGCGAGAGAAATGTCAAGGCTCTAGAGCAGAGTAGAGTTTTGGGTAAAAATAAGCAGCGTGAGTCAGGAAGGGACAGAGAGAGTAACAAAGGTAATAAGGCATCAGTGACTAAGGTGACATCAGGGAAAAATAGAAAAAAGTCAAAGCTAAAGGTACTATATCTGAGTGCATGAAGCATTCACAACAAAATAGATGAATTAATAGCGCAGATTGAAATGAATAAGTTTGGTCTAATAGCCATTACAGAGACGTGGTTGCAAAGTGGCCAAGGTTGGGAACTAAATATTCCAGGATACTTTAACTTTTAGACGAGATAGGCAAAATGGAAAAGGAGTAGGGGTAGCCCTGATAATAAAGGATGGGATAAATACAGTAGAGAGAAAGGATCTTAGCTCTGAAAATCAAGAAGTAGAATCGGTTTAGGTGGAGCTAAGAAACAGCAAGGGGCAGAAAACATTGGTGGGAGTTGTTTATAGGCCCCCTAACAGTAGTTGTAATGTAGGGCAGAGTATAAATCAGGAAATTAGAGGCACATGTAACAAGAGTAAAACAGTAATCATGGGAGACTTTAACCTACATATAGACTGGGCAAACCAAATTTGCAGTAATAGTGTGAGGGAATTCATGGAATGTATACGTCAGTGACGGGTCCCGACCCCGCTGCTGTCTCCATCCCGGCCTCCGAAATGGATTTCCCCTGATTGGGCTCGTTAAGCCCGCCCAGCACGTTTCCCTGCCAATTAGAGGAAGCGGGTCTGGTGACGTCATTTGATGACGCGTCATCAGCAGGTTTCCTTAAAGGGACCATGGCCAACTTTCTTTTGACATTTGTGCTGTCAGTGTTCTACAGCATTGAGGTTCTACAAACACTGACCAGCACTGCACAGAGGTGCAGGGCTGCACCCAGGCTCTCCCATGACTCACTCCATATGCTTATGGAGGGAGTCACAGCACACAGGGAGATCCTCTTCCCTTCCATGGGCGGAAGAGACCTCCCTAGGAGATCAAGACAGCCTGGTTGCACATTGCAGAGGTGGGCACAAGCAGGGATGTGGTCAGAGGAACCTGGGTGCAGTGCCGCAAACGTTTCAATGATCTCAGTAGATCATGAAACGTTAGTACAAAGCCACACTCAACCTCATCCTGCTGTGCCTCTCATCACATCCTCATTACTCTGCCTTCCCTACCCTACTCCTTCACATCCTTCTCACACCAACTTACCTTGGACCTCCACCCATCCCTCTCTCTCTGTCTACATTATCACATCCCCATCTCACTAGCCACCCCTCACACTCACCCTCATCCTAGTGCAATCATACCAACTAACAACACACAAGGGTAGGCACTTGGGTGTTTTATGCAAAGTTCATGTAAAGTTTCTGTTAATGTGGTGCCAAACATTGAAACCTTTATTTTCAACACTTTGCGTTCTTGGTCAGATTTGTATGCACCTTTGGAAGTGGCTTAGTGAATTGTAGTGAATGGTGAGACATAACGGTACCCCCCGCAATGGTGATGAGTGTGAAAGGACTGGCTTGGGCATTGTAGTGCTTTATAGTGTTGGTGTGGGGTGGTGCCAACCTAGTGCATCATGTGGCAGCCAGGGTATACAGCATCAAGTGAAGTAAATCTGGCTATGGTGAGGCCATCCCATGCCTCCCGGGCAGTAATGTGGTCGGGTGCTGATGCCCTGTGTCCTGTGCAGCATCAGTTGATTGTGGAGAAGGTTGGTGTTGTTGGTGCTGCTGGTGTAGGGGCTGGTCGTGATGGGATTCTGAGGACCAAGGTGAGAGAGTTTCAAGGGAACCCATGTTGATGGAATAGATGGCAGGTGAAGTAGAGATGACAGAAGCGATCTGTCAATGGTGAGAGAGGTAATGAGGTCAGACTGGATGGAGACTTGTGTAAAGACTTGCAGCATGGTGAATCTGTAGTGGAAATGCAGTTTAGAGAAGCTAGTGGTTAAGGGAACATTTTTCAATCAGCTGGGAGCTTTGATTTGACATTTGATGCTGTTAACTCATGAGCTGATTCAGTGGCCACTGACCTCCTGCCTCAGCTTCACAGACGAGGTCTAGGCACAGCGGGAAACTGGTGGGTGACCTGTCAAATTCAAAAAGCTGGGGAAAAAAACATTGATAAATGGCTGTAAACAAGCCACTAATTATTTTAATTGCCAACCCCCCCCCTGCTGCGTGTCTGGTCTGATCAGCGCTGACAGACCCGACATTTGGTAAAGGCGCATGGTGGCGGGTTCACAGTGGGGTCCCGATCCGCTGGGCAGAAAAAGCACTTTCCCACCTGACCCGCCAACGATTGTGCCCGCTGACCCCCCCCCCCCACCCCCCCGCAAAATCCAGCCCATAAAAACAGATTGTAAACGTTTCTATAGGTATGTAAATAGGAAGAGATTAGTGAAAGTAATCATGGGCCCATTAGAGGCAGAGACAGGAGAAATTATAATGGGCAATAAGGAAATGGCAGAGACATTAAACAAATACTTTGCTTCTGTCTTCATGGTAGAAGACACAAAAAACATTCCAGAAATAATGGGGAACCAAGGGTCTAGAGAGAATGAGGAACTTAAAGAAATCAGTATAAGTAAAGACATAGTTCTGGAGAAATTAATGGGACTAAGTGGTAACAAATCCCCTGGACCTGATGACCTGCATCCTAGGTTTTAAGAGAGGTAGCTGCAGAGATAGTGGATGCGTTGGTATTAATCTTCCAGAATTCCTTAGATTCTAGAACAGTCGCCATGGATTGGAGGTAGCAAACATAACCCCGCTATTTAAGAAAGGAGGAAGAGAAAAAGTGGGAAACTGTAGGCCAGTTAGCCTGGCATCAGTAGTAGGCAAAAAGCTAGAATCTATTATTAGGGACGTGGTAACAGGGCACTTAGAAAATCGTAATATGATTAGGCAGAGTCAACATGGTTTTATGAAAGGGAAATCGTGTTTGACAAATCTGTTAGAGTTTTTTGAAGATGTAAGTAGTAGGATGGATAAGGGGGAACCAGTGGATGTAGTGTATTTGGATTTTCAAAAAGCATTCGATAAGGTGCCACACAAGAGGTTATTACACAAAATTAGGACTCATGGGATTCGGGGTTATATATTAGCATGAATTGAGGATTGGTTTAATGGACAGAAAACAGAGAGTAGGAATAAATGGGACTTTTTTGGGTTGGCATGCTGTAACTAGTGGGGTACCGCAAGGATCAGTGCTTGGGCCCCAGCTATTTACAATCTATATTAATGATTTAGATGAAGGGTGTGGTGCATTGAGCAGTATGTGGGGCTTGTGGTGCAGCTCGTGGGATATGGCATTTACTGAAGCCTTCACTCACCTTGACCTGCTGTGTGAGGTCATTAAACTTTTGTCGGCACTGGATCCAGGTCCTTGGGACCACACTGGTGGCCGTGACGGAGTCGGCAATCTCCTCCCACAACCTTCTGCAAATGGCCTTGAATGGCCTCTTGCCTCCCTGAGGGTACAGGACAGCCCGCCTTCGTTGCACATCTAGGACCAAGGCCTCCAGTGCAGCATCTGAAAACCTTCTTGCTCGCTCCCTTGGTTGCTGTGCCATGGCTTGCTCTACAATGACAATAAGGTGCTTCTGCAACAAAGCATCTCCCCTTTAAGTAGTGCAGAGAGCCTGGACCAAACTTTATTGGCCATTAGACTGCACCTGATATTGCCCCCCCCCCCCCACCCCTTTGAGCACTAAGCCAATCAGCAGTGCGTTTAGTGCTGAGATCAACGCTCCAATCATTATAATGAGCAGACTGCAGGAATTTTACATGCTGCCTGCACCACTTTGAACGGGCGCGGGCAAATAGCGTTGGCCCGTGGCACCGCCCGTTTTCGGGCCATATCCAAATTCCAGGCCTAAGCTTCTGGATCAAGTCTTGGAAATACTCAAAATGCCACTGAATCAATTGGAGAGAATCACAGAAAAGCAGGTGATATTTAGTCATATAAATAATTTGAATTCTAACAGGACAGCTAGCAGTTCTGTCCTGTTTCCTCACATAGCCTCTTATGGCCATCAGTGCCATATGGAAATCACTAGCTTGGGAGACGGAATTGGCCACAAGTAGAATGAAACACCTGCAGAATGAACTGAATAATCCAGTACCGTTAAGGAGTGGACCAATACTCTCATCATTGGGAATGTGCTACCAGATAAATCTCCTGAGCCCCTGGCTGTGCTGTACATTCTTGTGTGAGATATTGACCCAGAATTTGCTGGAGCGGGCTCTGTTAGATCGATTTTTTTCCTCACCCTTCAGCTCAAAGAAATTTGGCAGCATAATTGCTGGAAGTGCGAGCTGATAACGGACCAGTGAGGGCAACGGGGCATCTGGGACCTTAGTGAATGAAGGGACCAACTGTGTATCTCCTTAGCCAATGAGATTTAAGTATTGAGAAAGAAACAGAGGAATATGGAGAAGGAAATAAGATGAATTGGAGTCAAATTAGGTACAGAAAGATAAAGAGAGGGAAAGAAAGATTGGATTAAGATAGAAAAAAAGAGACAGAAAGGAAAAGTAAAAAAAAGATTATAAATTGTAATTAAAAAAAAAATCTCTAAGAACAATTTACTACTTGCAGGAATGAGACTCAACAGTTTCAATTGTTCCCTTAAGGGCCAGAGGTTGATTGGCATTGCAGGAACATAAATCTCGTCATTAAAAAGGTCCTTTCGCTGTTAAGTACCAGCCCTAACTTTCTGCGGTCAGTTTAATTTGTATTTACTGCACAAATGCAGTAACTTCTTGAAACTCACGGGGAGGTTGCTGATGAGCTGCAGTTTTTGCGAAGCTAACGGTGGAGCGGTGCAAATCGTCCAGAAATTTGTAGTGATTTGCAGCTCATGGGGTATCTCTTCCTCGCCACAAATTGCTGGACGATTTACACACTAATAATGACGTGCACATTAAACTCGCCGTTATTTTGCCAGCAAATTCTGGGCCATTATTTCAGCCCATCTCTGCAGAGGCTGTAAACATGTTATTCAGCACTTTGCTCATTCATCACTGTTCTAGTGTTTACTCTGTGGAGATACTGGTGGCCACGCTGACCCCAGGTGATAGGAGGCCGGGATCAGATGATGCATCCACACACATATATCATGAGGGGGTTGTTCTTCGGCCAAAGCAATGGCCATCGCCTCACTGCATTTGTAGAGGTGCTTGCAGTTGTCCTCCTCCTGAATACACAAGAGAGCCGAAGAGCCACATGGAGCACATTCTTTGTAGAGCTTTTGAAACACCAAATAGTCTCGTAGCTGCCACTCACGAACGTCCTAGTCAACAGTTTGCTCAGGTGTCCACATTAAACAGAGCCTGCTCGAAGGGACATGTGACTGGAAACATTATGTCCCTGCTGGATTCGGATTCATACAAACAACCCAGCTCATTGCAGGTGATGATCCTCGGTCACACCATCTTTGATCTGTTGACATGGATTTTCTTTCTTTTTTTAATTTTATCTTTTTTCCGTAATGGAATACTCAAGGACCCTATTCCAATTGTAGATTACCCTCCGCTCCAACATATCTTACCACCATTAATAGACTGAACACCATTCAGCCGAGTACAGAATTAAAACGAACTATTTGCTCCCCTCCTCTCTTGAAGTGCTGCTTCCTGCTGGGATACAATGCCACAGACACCCAGCGATAACCACCACCCCCCCAACCCAGTCTTCATGTGAATCAAGGCATCTTCTTCAACCATGGAGGGCATTAGAGGCGAGCCTAATCCTGTCCTCACTTAACGTTCATACCAGGATGATACCAGAACTGAGAAGTTATAACTATCAGGAAAGATTGAACAGGCTGAGGCTCTTTTCTCTAGAAAAGGCAAGGCTGAGGGGTGACGATAGGCGTCTTTAAGATTATGAAAGGGTTTGATAGGGAAGACGTAAAGATGTTTCCACTTGCGGGTGAGACCAAAAGTAGGGGCCATAAATATAAGCTAGTCACTAATAAATCCAATAGGGAATTCAGGAGAAACATCTTTCCCCAAAGAGCGGTTAGAATGTGGAACTTGCTAACATAGGGAGTGGTTGAGGCAAATAGCATCGACTCCTTTAAGGGGAAGCTAGATAAACACATGAGGGAGAAAGGAATAGAAGGATTTGCTAATAGAGTTAGATGAAGAAGGGTGGGAGGAGGCTCGTGTGGAGCATAAACACCAGCATGGACCGAATGGCCTGTTTCTATACTGTATACGCTATATTGAAATTGTATGTAAACTCTTTCCAGCGAGGCTCACCGGATGGTGATCAGGAGTGCGAACTCGAACGGATCTTATTATGAAGTCAATTTTAATGTCTTAAATGCCTTAATTGCCTTCTGGCTGGAATCAGCTAACTCAACACAGACCGAGGATCGAACTCATGATCTTCCTGCTGTGTGTTGCTCAGTAGTACAGCAGGTGGTGTATATTACCCACAGAACCATCAACAGTGCTCTGAATGGACAGACATTTTATAATGGGAACTGAACAAGGCAGTGTTGGTGGGTCCATTTAGCTCTGCTGTTTACTCGTTACAAAACAATTAACACCTGTTTATAACTTCAGGATGAATAATAGACCAAACTGATGCTGCATTAACAGAGTTAGAACGTCAGAACGAAAGGTCTTCGACCTGAAACGTTAACTCTGTTTCTCTCTCCACGGATGCTGCCTGGCTTATTAAAGGTTTATTTTGTTCATTTCAAGTCAATAATTCCCAATCCTTGTAAAGAACCCTGATTCCAGGCTGCTCATGTCTTTCAGGCTGCACCTGATACACCAACCCTATGTTCGTGAAGCAGACTTGTGGCTTTAAATTCAGCCCTTATACCTCTAAGGTCGGCTGATTTACCTGCTTTGGGCACTCAATCCCTTTTGAAAGACAGTTTAAAGAAACGCCCATGCAACCTCAGAACATGTCAAGTGTGATCCCTGTGCTGAGTGAACTGATCTGAGGTGCCACATCAATGGGGACGGAGAGACAGTGTAGATCAGGAAGGATGAGGACGATGGGCGAGCAGAGCTTAGTGAGAGCTTGCCCAGGACACCTGTGGTAGAATTTTGGCTAAATTATAGAGTTTATGGAAGGTGGCGGAAGGGAAGCCAGCAAGGAGAATGTTTTGGTAGTTGAGTCTGTTGATGACAAAGGCATGTATAAGAGGTTCAGTGGCGGAGGGGCTGAAGTAGAGGAGGTGGCAGGAGATGTTGCGGAGGATGAACTATGTGGTCTTGGTGGTGAATAGGATTTGAAGTTGAAGCTTAGCTCAGGGTTGAATAGGACCCTAAGATTACCAGCAAGGTGGTTCAGCCTTAGAGTGCCCAGCGAGGGGGATGGAATCGGTGGCAAGGAGCAGAGTTTGTGGTGGGGGCTGAGTGGTGCCTTTGACCTTCCTGATGTTAAGCTAGAGGAAACTGACACTCATCCAAGACTTGATCTCAGATAAGCACTCTGACGGCATGGAGGCGTTCGAGGGGTCCAGGGGTGGAGATGAGAGGTGGAGCTGGGTATATCATCAGTGTGAAAGTTGGCTCTATGACACTGGATGATGTCGCCGAGGGGCAGCATATAGATAAGAAAAAGGAGAGGATAGTTCCTCGAGGGACTCCAGAGTTAATGGTGCTGGGGCGGGAGGAGACGTCATTACTGGAGGTGGATTGGCTGTATTCAGATGACAGACAGGCAGTGAACAATGCAGGGTCGAAAGTATCAAATGCTGTGGAAAGATTGAGGAAAACGAGGAAAAGTCAAAATCGACCCCGCTGTGTGCAGTTGCTTCACACTGTGTTGTTCCCAGATCGGTCCCCTCAGCAACTCTCTGACGTGCCTACACCGAGACCAGAATCAGTGAATAGAATCATCCACAGTAAGTTTGTGGATGGCAAGGGCCTTGTTGACGAGTTAGCGGATGTTCTGAAGAGAAATGCTTGAGGGGCGGTGATTGTCGATCTGCCTCAGAGTCCAAGGGGACAGCGGTGGGCGGGGTGAGTGGGACGGTAAGGAGATTGGCGCGGTTAGCTGGGTGGGTAAGTTGGTGAGAGGATGAGGCAGGTGGGGTTTCTGCTTTTAAGACAGCAAGGGGTTCCTTATGGGCCCTATGCTGAAAGAGGCACAGAGGTTTCGGCGTGAGCTTATTGAAGGAGGATTCAATGGCAGGAGAGTAGTGATGGGTTGGGGACAGAATAAGTGAGCGGGAGAAATGAAAGGTGATGGGGAGGTGAGAGAAGAGAAGAGCTACGAAAAAAAGAGATGGAAGTAATCTGGAAAAAATGATTTTGTGTACACATGCTCCAAAAATTAACCGAGATTAACTCAAACTTTTAATCAAAATTTAAATCAATTAACAATGTTTTTTTTCTTAATTCCAGAATACAATGAACTGAGCTGTGTTCAGAGATTGAAGTGTTTTTATTTAGCTCTGCATTATAACGTTTAACACTGGAAATGTGCAGAAAATCACTTTTGCAGAAAGAACATGAATTTGAAGGCTGAGAAGGAATGGAAAATCAGGGGAAGTACACGCCTGAATTTCCGAAGTTGGACGAAGCTCCTTGCTGGGAGCACAATTTCATAAAAACCTCCCCAAAATAGCCCGTGATGCCCAGCGGTCACAGAATGCATCAATGAGCAGAAGACAATGCATATTGGCACTCCAAGGTCGGAGGCCACACACCAAGAATCAAAACAAAAGCCTCCGTGCATGCGTTGTTCCCCGAAGATGGTGATTCATGCTGGGATATATGAGCACCAGGACCACCCTCTCGACCGTACCTAACCCAAATGACCATTTCATATCCGGGAACAGCCTTTCCTTCTTACCTGGTGGCCACACACTTTGAAATATTGCCACGGGATCTTTTACGTCCACCTTTGGGCAGACAGGGTCTCGGTTTCACTTCTCATCTGAGAGATGGCACCTTGGCAGGGCAGCACTCCCTCAGCACTGCACTGAAGTGTCAGCTTGGATTTTGTGCCCATGAGCCTGGAAGGAGGCTTGAACCCACAACCTGCTGACGCAGAAAGAGCTACCCACTGAGCCACAGCTGACATCTAGCGGCTGTGTACATGCTGGGATATGGCCGTATGAGCATATCTGTGGACAGGCGAGAATCAACAGGTTTTCCGCACACGGGGAGTAATTTGAACTTTGGGCCTTGCTGTAACACGGGCGACATCGAATTAGCCGCTCATTACCTAACCTGCCTCATGTTCCTTTCCATTGAAGTCATAGGAAGGGAAAATCGACGGGGTGTTTAATGGACGGCTAATTATCGTTATCGCCAGATTTACACTATTGCCCAAAGTTAAAATGACCCCCATGCACACAGTCATCAGGAGAGGGAAAACTGACCAAGCTTTCTTCGCCCTTACTGAGGCTGCCAAGGCCAACTGTTGCACTGTCTGGCTCAGATCAACACAGGCAGGAAATCCCACCTGGACCTTCTGGCCTCTGTGCCTCAGTACTACTCCAGCCTGCACATTGAGCTACTAGGTCAGTGAATCAGCTTCTCTCCTGTTTTTATATCTAACCGTACATATTTATTTTTCCTACTTCTTTCATCCAGCGCCATTCTCTAATCAGTTGAGACATCCCAGTGACTCATTTCATAGATTCACTGTCTGGTGTTAGACCTTTGCTCTACAGACCAAAAAGGTCTGAGATTGAAACCTTGGTCTGTTCAGAGTTCGCAGTAGGGGGCGCTAGAACTGGGCTCCGTCCTCCTGGGTGAGGGAGGGAAGGGGGAAATAAATCAGCCAGAGATTTCCTGCTGCTGGTCACTGTGCAGTGACCCCTCCTGGAATGTGTACATGCAAATGTCAGGTGAGGACAGAATCGAGTTAAGCAATGGTGCCCGCCACAGTCGAATAGCTTGCTGACACTCACTATTTAGGCTCATGTGAAGAACGGCACACCCAGGGATAATGGAATAACCCCAGCAAGCTGAATTGCAGTGGTGTGTTCTCTCACAACACCAGTCCTTGACATGGAGTCCTACTTCACAAATTCCAGCCAGGAGGAATGTGAGGAGGGAGCTGCTGGACAATGACAATGAGCAGTAATGCGGGTCTCATGTAGGGTTGCCAACACTCCAGAATTGCCCTGGAGTTTCCAGGAATTAAAGATTAACCTGCTGTGAGTGACTTGGGAGGATTATCATAGAGGCATTAAAAATATTGTGTGTTTTTACCATTTTCTTTGGACACTTATTTATTAGTTATCAAAATATTAAAGTTGGGAAAATGGTTGTTTGACTGGGGGTAGGTGGTGGGAGGTCATGTGATAAAACCTCCAGGAATACATCCAGCCAGAGTTGGCAACCCTAGTCTCAGGTCTTTTGGGCAGTGAATTTGCCTTTGAGTGGTTGGTTACCCTCAAGACTTGGGATGCCAAGATAGTGGGGTCCATGTGGGCGAATGTGTGTTCAGATACTCAGAACTGGGGAGTAAGGGCTGGTGATGCAGCAACTTGTAGCCAGTAGGGCCCGGGAAGGATCCCACGTACATGCAAGGGTTTGGTCTGGGAATGGTCATTTGGATGGGATACCAGTTCTCCAGCATGAATCAGCACCTTAACGGAAGGAAATTGGGAATCTGCTAATCAAAGAAGCAAACTACCAATAGCCCTGAATATAAACCTCTGGCAGGTGAAAACATGTTGTAACTTGTAAAGTTCCATTACTCGGACATGTAGTCAGCAATGAGGAGGATAGTAGCAGACTTCAGGAGGACATAGACAGACTGGTGAAATGGGCAGATACATGGCAGGTGAAATTTAACGCAGAGAAGTGTGAAGTGATACATTTTGGAAGGAAGAATGAGGAGAGGCAATATAAACTAAATGGTGCAAGTTTAAAGCGGGTGCAGGAACAGAGACCTGGGGGTGTACCTACACAAATCTTTGAAGGTGGCAGGACAAGTTGAGAAAGTTGTTGAAAAAGCATACAGGGTCCTCGACTTTATAAACAGGCATAGGGCTGGATTTTCAATGACCCTTGGAGGTGGGGGGGTGGGGGGCGTAAAGTTGCAGATTCGGGGGTCCCGACCCCATCCCGCCTCCAACCCGCCTCCATGCCAGTTTCTCTGGCGGCGGGTACCCGACCTGTTCTGAGACCCGACTCCCCGAGGCGGGAAGGGATTAGTGACAATTAACTGCCAGTTAACAGGTAGTTAACAGGCAGTTTTTTGCATAATCCCTATTTTAAAAAGAAAAGTGTGGGCTTCCCGACAGGTGGCAACCACGCCAAGTTATCAGGGTGGGTCTGCAGGGGTTGGAGGGGTCGATATGTCCGGTGGGCAGGTGAATGATGGGTGCATGTGTGCAGAGGTAAGTGTGTAAGATAAGTGCTAAGTGTTGGAAAAAGTTTTACTTACCTTAACTTCCTCCTGCAGGTGTCAGCCCTTCAGTTCTCGGGAGTCAGAAATCTCACCGGCACAGAAAGCAGGAAAGCCGTGGTTCTGTCAAAAACGGCAGCCTTCTGTTTTCTGTGCTGGAATGATTTCTAACTCAGCCTGAGAGGAAGGACTTAAGTTAGAAATCATATTGTGAGTGTTTGACAGCTTCACAGAGCTGTCAAACGCTGATATTTCATCTGTCAAAAGCTCTTGACAGATGAAATGTCAGTCTGTGACATCACCTGTTGCCGGGTGGCCCTTAATTGGCCTGCTGAGCCCACTGGGCGGGCTCAACAAGGTCAATCAAGGGAAAATACAGTGGGTTGGCCACATCTCGATGGAGGCGGGTTCACAAGCCAGAATGTGTGATTCCCGACCCCAGATTCAAAATCCAGCCCATAGAGTACAAAAACAAAGATGTGATGCTAAACCTTTATAAATCATTGCTAAGGCCCCAGCTACACTATTGTGTTCAATTCTGGGCACCACACTTTAGGAAGGATGTCAAGGCCTTAGAGAGGATGAAGAGGAGATTACTAGAATGGTACCTGGGATGAGGGACTTCAGTTACATAGAGAAACTGGTGTTGTTCTCCTTAAAGCAGAGAATGTTAAGGGGAGATTTATTGGGGTGTTCAGAATCATGAAGGGTTTTGATAGAGTAAATAAGGAGAAACTGTTCCCAGTGGCAGAAGGGTCAGTAACCAGAGGACACAGATTTAAGGTAATTGGCAAAACAACCAGAAGCGAGATGAGGAGTTTTTTTTACGCAGCAAGTTGTTGTGATCTGGAATACAAGCAGATTCAATAATAACTTTCAAAAGGAAATTGGATAAATACTTGAAGGGGAAAGAGTTGCAGGGCTATGGGGGAAGGACAAGGGAGTGGGACTAATTGGGTAGCTCTTTCAAAGAGTTGGCATGGGCACGATGGACTGAATAGCCTCCTTCTGTGCTGTATCATTCTATGATACTTGAATTCCAAGAAACCTAAATCACACTTGCAAGATTTAAGCAAAATACTGAAGATTCTGGAAATCTGAAATAAAAACAGAAAATGCTGGAATTTCTCAGCAGGGTAGGCAGCATCTGTGGAGAAAGAGAGTTAACGTTTCAGGCCGTTGACCTTTCATCATAACTGGAAGATGTTAGAAATGTAATAGTTTATAAGCAAATGCTACGTTTGGTGCATTTTGAAGTCTCCAATTCTGCCTCTCAAATAAAAAATAATAATTTGTTTTGGAAGGTTACAGACTCGCTGCCTCACTCCCCCTCGGGAGCCCTGGAAGTTTGAGTAGGAAAGGTTTATATACAGGAACTATGTTTGATCCTCGGGTTGCACGGTGGGAGATTTGAAGCCGGGACGCACCAAAGGTCAGTAACGGCGAGGAATCGCCTCCGGTGTCAGGGTATAAAAGGCGAGTGAGGCCGTACTTCCGGTCTCTCGAGCGCGCAGTGAAAATGGTGAGTGACGGAGCGAGGTGGCGATCGGTCGCCGAATCCGTGTCCATCCCCCGCCAGCCGGGTCCACAGCAGCAGCCCGCCACCGGGGATTAACTTTACACACTTTCAGCTAATGGATAGCGCCCATATTGCGGGGGTTGGCGGATGAAAATGATGTTGGGAGAAAGCGATGTAGGCCTCAGTCACCCGGGGTTCAGGCCCATCACTGCAGCCGGCGCTAACACTCGAGCCTGGGGCTTGAGGTTGGGCCTACTGCTTCTACCTTTTAGCAGGCGGGGGCTCTGTACGAGGTCGTGCTGTTTATAGGGAGTGATGCTCGGCTTCTGCCCTCTTCGGGAGTGTGGGGCTGGGTGAAGGATCCGAGTTTCACCAGTCCCCAGTCTGGAGGTAGTGGCTCCTATAACTGGCAGCGGCCAGGCTCGGTGTCCAGGGGACAGTCTGCACTGTTGGAACCGTCTGTTCATCAGTTGTTTCTGCTGTAGTTCCATTCCCATCATTAATCGAGGTGTCTTTCCCGTGTTAGTAGATCGCAGTCCTATAACACTATATCCCTAGGTTCATTTTGTACAACAGATCCTGATCAGTTTGGAGAGTGTAATGTTGCCGATTTCTTTTTATTTTGAGTTTACTGACCAAGGGGCTTGTGTTTTCCTCCTTTTAACTGATTTTTGTCATCCTGATTACAGCAGGCATCTAGAGTTAGGGAAGACCATTGTGGGGATGTTATAACACATCCAATTTGTCAAAAAGAAAGACCTGCATTTAAAGAACGCCTTTCACGACCTCAGGACGTCCCAAAGGGCTTTACAGCCAACGAAGTACTTTTTGAAGTGTAGTCACTGTTGTAATGTAGGAAACGCAGCAGCCAATTTGCGCACAGCAAGCTCCCACAAACAGCAATGTGATAATGACCAGATAATCTGTTTGTGATGTTGATTGAGGGGTAAATATTGGCCAGGACACCGAGGATAACTCCCTTGCTCTTTCTCGAAATAGTGCCATGGGATCTTTTACGTCCACCCGAGAGCAGACGGGGCCTCGGTTTAACATCAGTGTGAAGTGCATATTCAGGAGGCCAAATAGTGATGAAGAGCAGAAACGGTGTAGATCAGTTAGCACTTGAAAGTATGAGGGGTTAAATATTCAGGTGGGATCCTTCAGATGAAGGGTACCCAGTAAAACATTTACCTGTCTGACTTTCAGATGCCATCATACACCATTGTAAAATTACAGCACAGGAGGGAGCCATTCAGCCCACCATGCCTGTGTTGATGCTAGCTTTTTAACTGTAATCCTATTTCCCTGTATCCTTTTCAAATACCTATTGGTTCTACTTTAAAGATATAGTATCTGCCTTAGTCATTTGTCCTAATGATGCCTGTTTTCATTTCAAATTTGCATCTGTCTATGACCACCTCAGACTGTTTACCTAATAAATAATATGGTGCAAATTATTTCTTGGCGAGTGCGTGAATTGCTTCCCCCCAATTTTGCGTCTGTACATTATAAAATAGTGCACACCATTATTCACAACACCATCGAAATTAATTGGCTAAAAATGAAAACCAGAACTGCTGGACACCTGAAATTCAATCAGGGTCACATTTACAGTCAGACCACCTCTGCCAGGTTTTAAATTTGAAGCAGGAGATGATCTTGTCTGTCCAGCATGAGAATAAAGCCATTTAATTAAAAAGTGGTTGTTGGGGCTGTATATATTGATTGTCATGTAAACTACAGCGCTTGCTTATAGCTTAGATGCATTTAAGGGGAGCCCAGATCACCACGAGGGAGAAAGGAATAGACGGAGCTATTCAAAAGCAAAATACTGCGATGCTGGAAATAATCAACAGGTCAGGCAGCACCTGTGGAGCGAGAAACAGTGTTAACATTTCATGTCTTGTTCTGACGAACGGTCATCGACCTGAAACGTTAACTCTGTTTCTCTCCACTGATGCTTCCTGACCGGCTGAGTGTTTCTAGAAGGATATGTTAATAGGGTTAGATGAACTCCCTACCTCACAGCACTGTGGGAGTACCTTCACCACATGGACTGCAGCGGTTCAAGAAGGCGGCTCACTACCACCTTCTCAACGGCAATTAGGGATGGGCAATAAATGCTGGCTTTGCCAATGATGCCCACATCCCATAAACAAATAATAAAAAATGTGGGAGGAAGTTCATGGAGCATAAACACCGGCATAGAGCAGTTGGGCCGAATGGGCTGTCCATTCTATGTAATTCTATGCTTGACCAATGTGTCCAGTTGTATTTGATGGTGCTGGTGCATTCCGATTAGTGTTTGATACCTGCTCAGCTAATTAACTGAGGGCCTTTTAAAAAAAAAAAAATGTTGAAGCCACGCTGTTAGCTTTGTGTGGAGCCAGTTGTAAATGGCCAGACAAGATGTGAGGCGGCTCTTGTGCTGCTCAAAGTCTGCCTGATTGAGATCATGCTGTACCCATGGGGTGTGCTCCGTGGTGCTAAATGGAGGCCTTGTGTTTCCCAATGATTTCTCAATTGCAGATTCCCCATTTCGGCCATGTTGGGGAGCATGTGAGTGAAGGTGGGGTTACCTCACCTCCTGGTGATTGTTGGGAACAGCTCTTTAAAAGCGCTGCTCTGTTGGTGCTGCGGTGATGGGAGAGCTGTGCTTGGCTGGACAGCTGCAACCTCTGGCTGCCACTTCCTTTGTTCTTGTGCTGTCCACATTGGGGTCTGAAATGCAACAGATGCTTGTTTGTGTGCCTGGTTTCCAATAGGCTGCACTGGGAGCTCAGAATAGGTCGGTTAGAGTTACCCCCCTCTCACGTTCCTCTTCCATAAAACACCTTCGTAGATGGGATGACCTAAGGAGATAATCTAATTTATAAACAATTTGGTGAGGTTTTCGCCTGAGAGTGCGCTTGATTCATTGCCTTTATTCTCATTCTGTTTCAGACGAAGGGAACATCGTCATTTGGTAAGAGGCGGAACAAGACCCACACTCTTTGCCGGCGGTGTGGGGCTAAAGCATTTCACCTGCAGAAATCGACCTGTGGTAAATGTGCCTACCCTGCCAAGAGAAAGAGGAAGTGTAAGTATCTGCGTCAAACGGAGAACTGAGCGGGTAGCCATGGCCCAAATGGTCTTAACACTGGGGATGGAAGCATGTGGTCTCTCTGTCCCCTGCGGGTGCCGACTCATGCTAGAGCGTGGTTCCAGTGCTTCCTCTGCCATGGCATGCAAGTGGCCTTGCCTCATGCAAGAGCCTCGGTACTGGGTGTTGGCAGGTTCTATGGAAACCCCCGCACCTCGAGTCTATCCTAGTCCTCTGGCGTGCACTTTCCAGCAAGGATCACTGGAACAGGAGCCCTGGTTCTCCTGAAAAATTCTCCTGAGCTGGTGCCACTGGCTCAGTTTACATGTGTCTGTTTATGTACTGAGCCATGGAGGGGGAGGGAATAGGTTTAGTGTTTTCAAAGATTTAACAACTGATGCAAACTGGTTACACATAATTGACCTTTTAATTAAAAAAAAAATGGAGGTTTGTGCCCAACTGTATTAAAGTAGGTTTATGTCTGTGATGGTGTGTGTGAACATCAGGATTGGTGCAATAGTGATGCCCTCTACGGTCAGATCGTCTGCTGATGCTCGCTGTGTTGCCTCGCTCGCTACGATTGGCTGTTTGGGTGGAGTATCACTAGGTGGTTGGCATCTGTTGAACATCAGTAACAGTTTGTGCCTGTAGGAAAGGAGGGGAAAGAACGGTTCGGGATTAGAGTGCTTACAGTAACCCAGCGATGACTTTGCCATTTTAGAAGTCAGGCATTTAATAAACCTTTTCAATCAAAAATCTAATCGCCTTTTAAAAGTACTTATGGGCTCTGCTTCAGCAACAGTTAGCGCATTCTTACCAGCTTTTGCAAAAAAAAACTCATCTCTAATTCTTTTTGTAATTATCTTCAGTTTGTGCCCTCTTGTTACCGTGTCACTGACCAGTGAAAGCATTGTGTTTGACTTGTAGTCCTTCAGAAGCTTGAAGACCTCAATTATGTCACCCCTCATCCTTGTGAAAAAAGCCCCAGCAAGTCTCCTCATCCCTGCTATAATCCCACTGTTTCCGCTGCTTTTAATTGTTAAATGTTTGAATAAGCTGTGAATCTTGGTTATGTGGATCTGGTGGGTTGTGGCGTGTACTCTGGCGTACAGTTGCTATTGGTTGAACCCTTGTTTGTTTGGGAGGCGACACTTCTGATCTTTCTGATCTTTCTGCAGATAACTGGAGTGCTAAGGCCAAAAGGCGAAACACAACTGGTACAGGTCGCATGAGGCACCTGAAGGTGGTGTATCGCAGATTCAGGTAAGGGATGCAGTGGTGGTGAGAAGCTACTCATACTGGTCGTGGAAGCAGTGTTAATGTGCTTGATGGCTATTCCAGTGTTTGTTATGATCAAGCGTCTACTTTTCATTAAGATGAAAGATAGAAAATTGAAACAAACTTTACAAAGTTGTGGGGGTATATTTCTAGGATAGGGTTATTTTTTGGGGGGGACGTTATCTTGGATAGGATAGTGGTGGGTGTATCTGGGAGAGGGTGGTGAGCAATGTTCTTTAATTTGTCTTATGTTGTGCGCGGCCTGTTTGTTACAATGTGCAGTCCCTGTGCAGTATTTCCAGTGGAAAAGCTAGTGAGCGTAGCCTGCACGGTGCCTTGCAGATTACTGCGCGGCCACGCGCACAGCTTAGAGGGAGCATTGGTTGTGGTCGTATCTGTTAGAGGGTGGTGCACTGGATTAGAGCACTCTCTAACCTCTGGAATCTAGTTTGAATCCAATCCACTCTGCTGAATTTTCAGTGTCCCAGGTCAAATGAGTTTGGACACTGGGAACCTTCTCGATTTCCGTCTGATGTGAGTTCCAGAAATATTTTGAATATTTTAAGGCCATAAAAGGGGAGGAAAATATCTATTCTATGGATTTGGGTATCTGGGCTGGATAGTGGGGTGACGATGAATCTGAAATGCTTAGGGCAGCATGGCCCAAATTTGTGATTTAAAATTGTGTAAATGTCATGAATGCAGCTTGGGGGTTTGAGAAACCCTCAGTGGATATATATTTTGCACCTGCGCGTACTTCCTATCTTTAAAAGTGTTACTCCCTGTTGTCACGTTTTGTCAACTTTTCCATTCTAAATTCCTGTGTCCACATTTACAATGGAAACTGCCTGTGTGAACTTGCCATGCAGTAATTACACCCTCCTGTCAGTGATGGTGCTGTAGCCCTTGGTTTGGTGTCTACTTCCTAAATTGCCCTAAGTTTTGCTGTTTATCATATACAAACTAAGTATTACTAGCACGTGGAGTCACAGCCAAATGTCGTCTTTAGATGACCGAGTTAGAGAGTAGGTGATAATTGGATCAGGGTGCGGCTGTGTAAGTAGCCCCATTTTAAAGTCCTTATTATTTGTATGCTTTCTTTTTCTATTATTTTTAGTTAAAGAAGGAAATATTTAGCGCCTTTCATATCCTCAGGATGTTCCAAAGTGCTGCAAAGCAAGAAAGTTAAATAATTTGAGAAGTAATTGGAGCTTAGGGGTTTCTGTGCAATAGAGGTGATGGAGCTTGGAGATAAAGAAACTGATACTACAGTGCCACCATTGACTGGAGGGTGTAATTTCAGCATGACGAGCATCAAACTTAAGAGAGGATAAAACCCCTGGTCCGGATGGATTGCATCCGTGCATATTAAAAGAAGTTAGGGAAGAGATAGCAGAGGCACTAATACATAAATATAAAAATTCATTAGAAAAGGGAATAGTGCCAGAGGACTGGTGGACAGCTATGTTACTCCTATATTTAAAAAGGGAGATAGAACATGTCTGATAGAACCCGTTAGGTTAATGTTGTGGTAGGAAAGATAATGGAATCTTTACTCAAAGATGTCATAGAAAAACATCTAGAAACTGAAAACATAATAGAGTAGTCAGCATGGATTTCAAAAGGAAGGTCATGCTTGACCAACCCTATTGACTTCTTTGAAGAAGTAACAGAAGGGGTAGATAAGGGTAATGTAGTAGTCGTAATATATTTGGATCATCAAAAGGCCTTTGATAAGTCATGACTTGTCAGAGTAGACTCATGACTACAGTCAGAGCATGCGGAGAAGAGACAAGTAGCAGAATGGATAGCAAGCTGGCTACGAAACAGAAAACAGTCGGGGTTAAGGGTAGCCACTCACTGGCAAATGGTGGGAAGTGGTGTTCCACAGGGGTCGGTGGTGGGACCACTGTTCTCATTTACATTCATGATTTGGACTCTGGAATCAGAAGTACAATTTCAAAATTATAGACACCAAATTGGGGGCTAGTTAATACTGAGGAACAATGTGACAAAATACAAGAAAACATTAATAAACTTGAAGAATGTGCGTGTAATTGGCAAATGAATTTCAATATAGATAAGTGTGATGTGAATTTTGGTAGAAAGAATAAGGAGGCAACATACTGTTTGGATAATAAGTCTAAATGGGGTAGAGGAGCAAAGGGATCTCGGGGTGCAGTTACACAAATCACTAAAAGTAGTGACGCAGGTTAAAGCCATTAAAAAGGCAAAGCAAGCCCTGGGGTTCATTTCTAGAGGGATAGAATTGAAAAGCAGTGAAGTTGTGTTAAACTTGTAAGAACCTTGGTTAGACCTCACTTAGAGTACTGTGCATGGTTCTGGTTTCCATATTTTAAAAAGGATACAGAGGCACTGGAAAAGGTGTAAAAAGGATTCTCAAGGATTATACCAGAACTGAGAGGATGTACTTATCAGGAAAGGCTGAACAGGCTGTGGCTCTTTTCTCCGTAGAGGAAAAGGATGAGGGATGACCTGATAGAGGTCTTTAAGATTATGATAGGGTGGACATAGAGAAAATCTTTCCACTTGTGGAGGAGTCAAACTAGAGGTCATAAATATAAGATAGTCTAATTAAATCCAATAGGGAATTCAGGAGAAACTTCTTTACCCAGAGCGTGTTAAGAATGTGGAATGTGCTACCACAGGGAGTAGTTGAGGCAAAGAGCACAGATGCTACATAAGCACATGTGGGAGAAAGGAATAGTAGGATATGTTGATCGGGTTAGATGAAGAGGGGTGGGAGGAGGCTCGTGTCGAGTATGGACCAGTTGGGCTGAATGGTGTAGACTGTATGATGTAACATAGGCCGTTTCCATTACAGATGTGGGAATTTATAATGGAAAAAATTGACACAGATGTGACAATGGAAGTAAGGTTTTGTAGCGAGGAATTAGTCGCAGACATAAAATAATAATTGGATTCTAGATACAAAAATATGACTAAAATGGACATGCAATACATCCTCAGGCCCTGTGTCGATTGTCCCTTGCCGTCTGACCTTGCTTCATCTGCCTTCATGTTGACTCCCTGTGTGAAATGCCACGGGAGATTGGCTAGTATACATTAAAATTCCCAGAGGGTTCAGGTGGTAAAGGCACTGAGTTACTGATTTCAGCCAGCATTTGACGACAGCTTACCCAGCAACTCTGTGTTTGGTGGTGCTCCGGCTTACTGTCGTCTGAGCTCATGCGTGAAGAATAGCCACTTGGGCGAGGGACCAGAGGGCTGCTGGCACCCATGAAATGGTACCCATTGAGAATTGGCACCTTTGTGGGAGGGTGGGTGGGGGAAAATTAAGCTGTGTTTGGTCACAGTCTGTAGATACAATGATCCTCGCTTAAGCGTATAGCACAAGTGGTGCTGTGGGTTTGAGAGGAGCAGGGTAATGTGATGAAATAGATGGCATGCCATGGAGAGAATTTGAGAGCACGTCTATTGAAATTTTTCCAACGCTTCCGGGGGTGGCGTGCTGCAAACTCCACTGGTAATCAGTTTAAATCTTGGCCACCGAATATTATACAATATCCTAACCACTTTGCTCCCTCTTGTTTGCAGGAATGGATTCCGTGAAGGGACCACCCCGAAGCCCAGACGCGCCGCAATGGCTTCCTCCAGCACTGCATAAACTGTCGGTGTACCTACACAACAAATAAAGCTATGGTTTGGAAAGTTATCCTGGCCTCCCTGTGCTTGGCTTAAGTTATAGTGTCTAAAAGGCTCCTCCTATATCAATTTAGAAATAAGGAGTCTAGCCCATGAACAATCAAACCCTAACAGAATTTTGATCAATGTTTGACATCTGTGAAAGATACTGAGGGAGCTGAATTAATATACATGAAAAGTGCCACAGAAGGAGGCCAATCAGCCCATCATGCCTGTGCCAGCTCTTTCAAAGAGCTATGCAGTTAGTCCCACTTCCCTGCTCTTCCCCATAGCTCTGCAGAATATTCCTTTTCAAGTATTTATCCAATTCCCTTTTGAAAGTTACTATTAAATCTGTTTCTACCACCCTTTCAGGCAGTGCATTGCAGATCGTAACTTGCGTTTTCTTTTTAAAAGTCTCATATTTCCAATTATTTTAAATCTGTTGTCCTCTGGTTACCAACCCTCCTGCCATATGGAGCAGGAAGATCTTGTTCAATCCTTAGTCTGTCCAGTTTATCTGGGGTTGTGTCCAAAGATAGGAGAGAGCAGTCAGCCATAGCTCCTAATCCATCCAGTACCTCCTGCTGGAAACTAACTGGATATTGAGGGTGAGGACGGGATTGGATTTGATGGTGGTTGAATATCATGTCAGTACTGGTTGGGTTTACACACGAAGACTGGGCACTTGGATGGCAGCAGGTGTGGTGCCCCAGGTGAGAAGGTGTGCAATGAGCGGGAGTAATGTTGGATGCTGTAACATTTTGCAAGTAAAGTTTCAATTGCCGTTTCATACCACAGATCTACATACTGCGTTATAATTCGTAACCGGGTTCTCCTGGTGCTTCGAAAGTGAATAAATGCTGCTGTAGAAGGGTAATTAAAAAGCCTAGTTCTTCCCAACCATTCAGTCTGATGACCTCTTGGGAAAGTTACTGGAGGGTGATTGGGACCAATGGAATGGACCCCTGGAAGGATTTCATGTCTTGAGGACAACATGGGAGAAATAATGGCAAAGAATGTACTAATTCCTCTTGGCTGGCCCGTGTGAGACCCAGCATGGCAGAGGTGCCCCACTATACAGCCCATGACTGGAAATCTTATTGGACATTTGTCCAGTGCTTAAAAACATTCTAGGAACAAAAATGGTCACTCAGCCAAACAAGCCCATCTCTTTCCAAAATCCCACCTACTGGATATTCTCAGCATATTCCCCATACCTTTTTTTATACAAAAATAGTTACAACACAATCCCCAGCGGGAGTAAATAGCGACACGGAATGGGAAGTACTGGCCAGATTGGAGTGATTATTTGCAATGGGGTCTTATGTGCATCCACACTCTATGGGGGCGGAGCCTAAACACCACCCTGCAACCCCCCCCCCCCCCACCGAACTGCGCATGTGCACCCGATGTTGCAGCCACGCATGCGGACTGGAGGCTCCAAATGCACCTAGCCAAAGGGCTGTGGCCTCAACCACGCTTTCTTCCTTGTGGGGGGGGGGGGGGGAGAAGGTTGTCAGGAACTCGAACGTGGTCCGTTTAAAGGGGGTGAGGATGAGGAGAGCAGAGCACGTCTTGTAAGGGAGCAGGAGCCTGGAAAGAGTGGAGAATGTGATGTTGCGGGGGGGGGGGGGTGGAGAGATGAGGGTGAGAATGTGATCCAGACGGGGAGACGGACCACGTTCACCCTCCCCCACCCCACCCCGTTAGACCTGGATCACATTTGCCCTCTTCCACCACAACCACCTGGGTGAACCTGGTCCCGAAACTCGCTGGAACATCATGGGGGAAGCACAGCCAGAATGCTTCACACTGCAATAGCCTGCTAGTCTACTCTTCTGCAGAATACTGCTCTGCCTCATGGTCCTGCAGCCGCCACACAAAGATTGTGGCTGTGCAGCTAAACGCCACCATGAGGGCGGTGTCACGGACGCTCAAGTCCACTCAAACTGAGTGGCTCCTGGTGCTGTCCCACATTGCCCCGCCTTCCATTCGCCGCGGTGCCACCCAGCTCCATGAGATGGAAAAAATCCTGCGCAACATCGACCTTCCCATTCAGGAAGACTTGGAATAACCCCACCATGAAAGCGCTTAAAATCCCGTCAGCCATTCTAGGAAACTGCAGCCAATATTTGTGCAGCTGGTATCAACCCACTATCCAGATGGACGGAATCGTGGGACGCAGGCAACATAAAGAACCAACACCTCATCACTGACCCAACAGCAGAGGTCCCTCGAAGACAGTTGTCGGCGCTCAACCAAATCTGCAGAGGGCATGGACGGTGGGGCCACCTGCTGCACAAGTGGAAGATGAGGGACGACCCAAAATGCGACTGGCCATGAGTCCCAGACCATGGAAACACATCAACCTGCCCACTAAGATCTGTTGCGGGAGGAACCTCATTGCTCCACTCGGCCTCTAATGGATAGCCAAACTAGACATCCATTATAAGTTACAACACTCACTATTCACTCTGTAGTCACTGCAACTCTCAGAGTATTCTGTTTGATGGGGTGATTAGTGACAGTGTGGGTACTTCTGGTTTTTGGTCAGCCTGAGCATATGCCGGGCCATCCGAAGACGTCACTGAGCCTGCGCCAGGCCATCCGAAGACGTCACCGAGCCTGTGCCAGGCCACCCGATGACATCACCGAGTCTGCGCCAGGCCACCCAATGATGTCACTCACAGCCAAGGCTCTGTTAATGACATCACTTGCAATGACATCACCCTCACCTGTTCATTGAATGAAATGTGCCTCATTAAACCAACCTTGCAGCTCAAATCATTTAAATTAGTCAGTGCTGTGGATTTGTCAAATTCAGCCTCAGAGAAACGGCTTCAGCACCCCGCATGATCTTGCAGTGCCTGTTCATAGAATCACATATTTGAAGCGGCCCACAAGTCAAGTGCTGGGTTGACCTGGCGTGGAGGATTTTTAAAATGAGGTGGAGGCTGCTCAATGTGGAAGCCTCACTCCCCAGCAGATAGGAGTTTTGTGGGAGGTTTTACAGATCGTGCAGATAGTGTGCCACGCTTGACACCAGGTTCACGATGACTGGCACAAATTGGTGCCATGCAGCCCTCTACAGAGTGTGGCCTGGCTTGCAGACTGGCCAGTCCTCAGAACTACTTCATTCACCTGCTTGTCCATTTGGTCAGCCCTAAACCAGGGAAGTAGCTGCTGTGCTGCTCCTCTACCCGGCCACAGAACTAGTGATGAGCTTCCTCACAGTTCTCTTGGTACTGGACCTAATTCTAGGGAATGTAGCCGGGCAAGTGGGAGAAGTGTCAGTAGGAGAGCATTTTGGTGACAGTGACCATAATTCGGCGAGATTTAAGGTAGTCATGGAAAAGGACCAAGATGGACCGGAAATAAAGGTTCTAAATTGGGGGAAGGCCGATTTTAATATGATAAGGCAGGATCTAGCCAAAGTGGACTGGGATCAGCTACTTGTAGGAACATCCACATCAGAGCAGTGGGAGTCATTCAGAAAGGAAATAGAGAGAGTACAGCGCCAACGTGTTCCTGTCAAGGTCAAGGGTGGGACCAACAATTCTAGGGAACCCTGGATGTCAAGGGACATACAAGAATGGATTAGGGAAAAAAAGGAGGCTTTTTGGCAGATACAAAGGACTAAAAACAGTGGAAGCCCTAGAGGAGTATAGCAAGTGCAGGGGGGTACTTAAAAAAGAAATTAGGAGAGCGAAGAGGGGACATGAAAAAACACTGGCGGGCAAAATAAAGGAAAATCCCAAGGTGTTTTATAAGTATATTAAGGGCAAGAGGATAACCAGAGAAAGAGTAGGGCCCATTAGGGACCAAAGTGGCAAACTGTAGAGCCGGCAGATGTAGGTGAGGTTTTAAATGAATATTTTGCATCAGTGTTCACTATGGAGAAGGACGATGTAGGCATAGAAATCAGGCAGGGGATTGTGATATACTTGAACAAATTAGTATTGAGAGGGAGGAGGTACTAGCGGTTTTAGCGGACTTAAAAGTGGATAAATCCCCAGGGCCAGACGAGATGTATCCCAGGCTGCTGTGTGAGGCCAGGGAGGAGATTGCAGGGGCTCTGACACAAATTTTCAGAACCTCTCTGGCCACAGGGGAGGTACCAGAGGACTGGAGAACAGCTAATAATGTACCATTATTCAAGAACGGTAGTAGGGATAAACCAGGGAATTACAGGCCAGTGAGCCTAACATCAGTGGTAGGGAAATAATTGGAAAAAATTCTGAGGGACAGAATTAGTCTCCACTTGGAGAGGCAAGGCTTAATCAAGGATAGTCAGCATAGCTTTGTCAGGGGGAGATCATGTCTAACCAATTTGATTGCATTTTTTGAGGGGGTGACTAGGTGTGTGGATGAGGATAGTGCAGTTGATGTGGTCTACATGGACTTCAGTAAGGCTTTTGACAAAGTCCCGCATGGGAGACTGGTCAAGAAGGTAAGAGCCCATGGGATCCAGGGCAATTTGGCACATTGGATCCAAAATTGGCTTAGTGGCAGGAGGCAGAGGGTGATGGTCGAAGGTTGTTTTTGTGACTGGAAGCCTGTGTCCAGTGGTGTACCACAGGGATTGGTGCTGGGTTCCTTGCTGTTTGTAGTCTACATTCATATCTAAATCATTAATGTACGAGGTATGATCAGTAAGTTCGCAGATGACATGAAAATTGGTGGAGTGGTAAATAGCGAGGAGGGAAGCCTCGGGCTACAAGACAATATAGACGGGTTGGTCAGATGGGCAGAACAGTGGCAAATGGAATTTAACCCTGAAAAGTGTGAGGTGATGCATTTTGGGAGGACTGACAAGGCAAGGGAATACACAATGAATGGTAGGACCCTAGGAAGGACAGAGGATCAGAGGGACCTTGGTGTGCATGTACATAGATCCCTGAAGGCAGCAGGACAGGTAGATAAGGTGGTTAAAAGGGCATATGGGATACTTGCCTTCATTAGCTGAGGCATAGAATATAAGAGCAGGGCGGTTATGATGGAGCTGTACAAAACGCTAGTTAGGCCACAGCTGGAATACTGTGTGCAGTTCTGGTTGCCACACTATAGGAAGGATGTGATTGCATTGGAGAGGGTGCAGAGGAGATTCACCAGGATGTTACCTGGGCTGGAGCGTTTCAGCTATGAAGAGAGACTGGACAGGCTGAGGTTGTTTTCCTTAGAGCAGAGAAGGCTGAGGGGGAACCTGATTGAGGTGTACAAAATTATGAGGGGCATAGATAGAAAGGAACTTTTCCCCTTTAGTAGAGGGATCAATAACCAGGGGGCATAGTTTCAAGGTAAGGAGGTTCAGAGGGGATTTGAGGAAAAACTTTTTCACCCAGACGGTGGTTGGAATCTGGAACTCACTGCCTGAAAGGGTGGTAGAGGCAGGAACCCTCACAACATTCAAGAAGCATTTAGATGAGCACTTGAAACGCCATAGCATACAAGGCTACGGACCAAGTGCTGGAAAATGGGATTAGAATAGATAGGGCTTGATGGCCGGCGCAGACACGATGGGCCGAAGGGCCTCTTTCTGTGCTGTATAACGCTATGACTATGACTCTATGACACATCTCTGGGTGGGCAAGGGCCACGATTCACAGTAAAGCCGTTACAATGGCAGCAGTCAGCCCTTGACGAGGTGCAGGGAAACGCTGCGATACCGAAGAGCGGCACAACCTGATGATGCACAAGTCAGTTGGTTGTCCTTTGCATCCCTCAAAGATGCCGAATGCTTAGAGAAATAAACATCTGAGCAGCCTGCTGCCTCCAGAAGGACCCTTTCTGCACCTGATCCACCCATTCTCTCATGGCATCTTGCAACAGCTCAGATAGACCCATTCAGGGAGGCGGTATTACTGACACAGCAGATATTACTGGGTGGATCCTAGAGCAGCAATGAGGAGGAGGAGATGGTAGGCAACTTTGAGGAGACATCTGTCTCTCCCCAGAGGTGACATAATCAAGAGCCCTCAACTGAGGATTCCAAAATTTCAGCTGTTAAAGATCAATGATTCAGGAGCATTGGTCTCACATGCAGGGGCTGTGGAGACAGTCTCTTCTCTGGTGCTGATGATGGGACAATTGGAGTTCAGAGCCCGTATCTGTAATGCAATGAGGGAGGCAGGACATGAAGTGAGGAAGACCCTGGTGACTGTGGCAGTCTAGGAGAGCAATGTAGCCGCCTGCCAGACATTTAGGAGCTGGGTATAAGAGCTGTTGTCACTTCAGTACAGGCAACAGTTACTGCTTCCATAGATGGCAGTCTTACAAAGTAGCTTTGACTGCTCAGAAACTGCAGTTTCAACGTAGTAGACGTGACTCCCGGTCAAATCCATGCTTCAGAATCGCACCCCTGTGCGCTGGCATTTGGCCAATCCCACTCCCCCTCTGCCCTTCATTTGATTCCGGCGGTTGCGCTGCCAGCAAAATGATCAGGGCCACAGAGAGGTTACTGGAGGGAAATCATGGTAGAAATCGAGGTGGCCTGTTCTGGTGCAGAGTTTTGCAGAGGGACCCTGCCTCACTTCACTTACCAGACCACCACCCAGAAATGGTCAGGTTTCATAAGCAAAGTCTAGGCCTTTATGTCAGAGGAAATTGTGAGCAGTCTGCTGCTCAGGCTCGGTAGCATAGTAGTAATGTTACTGGACTAGTAATCCAAAGGCCTGGACTAATGATCCAGAAGATGTGAGTTCATAGCCCACCACTTCCTTTAGGGAAGGAAATCTGCCGTCCTTACCCAGTCTGACGTATATGTGACTCCAGACCCACAGCAAATGTGGTTGACTCTTAACTGCCCTCTGAAATGGCCTAACAAACCACTCAGTTGTACCAAACCACAACAAAGAAGTATACAAAGAATAAAACCGGCTGGACCACCCGGCATTGACCTAGGCACCGTACCCAGCCCAGTCGACCCTGCAAAGTCCTCCTCACTAATATCTGGGGATTTGTACCAAAATTGGGAGCGCTGTCCCTCAGACTAGCCAAGCAACAGCTTGAGATAGTCATACTCACAGAATCATACCTTTCAGCAAACATCCCAGACTCCTCCATCCCCATCCCACCGGCAGGACAGACCCACCAGAGGTGGCGGCACAGTTGTGTACAGTCGGAAGGGAATGGCCCTGGGAGTCCGGACCCCATGAAGCCTCATGGCATCAGGTCAAGCATAGGCAAGGAAACCTCCTCCTCCATGTTGAGCACCACTTGAAGAAGCATTGAGGGTAGCAAGGGCACAGAATGTACTCTGGGTGGGCGACTTCAATGTCCATCACCAAGAGTGGCTCAGTAGTACCACTACGGACCGAGCTGGCCGAGTCCTGAAGGACATAGCTGCCAGTCTGGGCCTGCGGCAGGTGGTGAGAGAACCAACACGAGGGAAAAATCTACTCAACCTCATTCTCTCCAATCTACCTGTCGCAGATGCATCTCTCCATGACAGTATTGGCAGAAGTGACCACCGTACAAGTCCTTGTGGAGATGAAGTCCCATCTTCACACCGAGGACACTCTCCATCGTGTTGTGTGGCACTACCACCGTACTAAATGGGATAGATTCAGAACAGATCTAGCAGCTCAAAACTGGGCATCCATGAGGCTATCAGCAGCAGCAGAATTGCATTCCACCACAATCTGTAACATCATGGCCTGGCATATCTCTACTATTACCATCAAGCCAGGGGACCAACCTTGGTTCAATAAGGAGTGTAGAAGAGCATGCCAGGAGCAGCACCAGGCTTACCTAAAAATGCAGTGCCAACCTGGGGAAGCTGCAACACAGGCCTACATGCATGCTAAAAAGCAGAAGCAGCATGATATAGACAGCTAAGCAACCCCACAATCAATGGATCAGTTCAAAGCTCTGCAGTCCTGCCACCTCCAGTCATGAATGGTGATGGACAATTAAACAACTACTGGGAGGAGGAGGCTCCATGAACATCCCCAAACCTCAATGATGGTGGAGACCAGCACATGAGTGCAAAAGACAAAGCTGAAACGTTCGCAACCATCTTTAGCCAGAAGTGCCGAGTGGATAATCCATCTCGGCCTCCTCTTCCCCCACCATCACAGAAACCAGTCTTCAGCCAATTCGATTCACTCCACGTAATATCAAGAAATGGCTGAATGCACTGCATACAGCAAAGGCTATGGGCCCTGACAACATCTCGATTGTTGTTCTGAAGACTTTTGCTCCAGAACTAGCCGCGCCTCTAGCCGAGCTGTTCAAGTACAGCTACAACACTGGCATCTAATCGACAATGTGGAAAACTGCCCAGGTATGTCCTGTCTATAAAAAGCAGGACAAATCCAATCCAGCCAATTACCGCCCCATTAGTCTACTCTGGATCATCAGCAAAGTGATGCAAGGTATTGTCGACAGGGCTATCAAGCGACACTTACTCATCAATTAACTGCTCACCGATCCTCAGTTTGGGTTCCGCTAGGACCACTCGGCTCCAGACCTCATTTCAGCCTTGGTCCAAACATGGACAAAAGAGCTGAATTCCAGAGGTGAGGTGAGAGTGACTGCCCTAGACATCAAGGCAGCATTTGACCGAGTGTGGAAGTCAGTGGGAATTATGGGGAAGTCTGGCTGGAGTCATACCTAGCACAAAGGAAGATGGCTGTGGTTGTTGGAGGCCAATCATCTCAGCCCCATCGCTGCAGGAGTTCCTCAGGACAGTGTCCTAGGCCTGACCATCTTCAGCTGCTTCATCAATGACCTTCCCTCTATCATAAGGTCAGAAGTGGCGATGTTCGCTGATGATCATAGAGAATCATAGAATCATAGAAAGTTACAGCACGGAAGAAGGCCATTTCGGCTTGTCGTGTCCGCGCCGGCCAACAAAGAGCTATCCAGCCTAATCCCGCTTCCCAGCTCTTGGTCCGTAGCCCTGCAGGTTAGAGCATCCCAAGTGCACATCCAAGTACTTTTTAAATGTAGTTAGGGTTCCTGCCTCTACCACCCTTTCAGGCAGTGAGCTCCAGACCCCCACAACCCTCTGGGTGAAAAAATTTCCCCTCTATTTCTACTCTGACTAGCACGTGGCACCGGTAGCAATCCTGAGAGGTCCTATTTTTTAATTTACCTCCTAACTCCCTATATTCAGCTTTTAGGACCTCATCCCGTTTTTTACCTATATCGTTGGTACCTATATGCAGCACGACAACTGGCTGTTCAACCCCCCCGCCCTCCAGAATGCCTTGCAGCCGCTCCGAGACATCCTTGACCCTGCACCAGGGAGGCAACATACCATCCTGGAGTCTCGTTTGCGGCCGCAGAAACGCCTATCCCCCTTACAATAGATTTACCAGACTGATACCTGGGATGGCAGGAATGACGTATGAAGAGAGATTGGGTCGATTAGGCTTATATTCGCTAGAGTTTCGAAGAATGAGGGGATCTCATTGAAACTTATAAAATTCTAACAGGACTAGACAGATTGGATGCAGGAAGGATGTTCCCGATGGCGGGGGAGTCCAGAACCAGAGGTCACAGTCTAAGGATAAGGGGTAAGCCATTTAGGACTGAGATGAGGAGGAATTTCTTCACCCAGAGAGTGGTGAACCTGTGGAATTCTCTACCACAGAAGGCAGTTGAGGCCAATTCATTAAATATATTCAAGAAGGAGATAGATATATTTCTTAAGGCTAAAGGGATCAAGGGTTATGGGGAGAAAGCAGGGACAGGGTACTGAATTTGGATGATCAGCCATGATCTCATTAAATGGCGGAGCAGGCTCGAGGGGCCGAATGGCCTGCTCCTGCTCCTATCTTCTATGCTTCTATGCTTCAAATCCCCTCTAAACCTTCCACCAATTACTTTAAATCTGTGCCCCCTGGTTTTTGACCCCTCTGCTAAGGGAAATAGGTCATTTTTATCCACTTTATCTATGCCCCTCATAATTTTATACACCTCAATAAGGTCTCCCCTCAGCCTCCTCTGTTCCAAGGAAAACAGACCCAGCTTATCCAGTCTTTCCTCATAGCTAAGATTCTCTACTCTCGGCAACATCCTTGTAAATCTCCTCTGTACCCTCTCTAGTGCAATCACATCTTTCCTGTAATGTGGTGACCAGAACTGCACGCAGTACTCTAGCTGAGGCCTAACTAGTGTTTTATACAGTTGAAGCATAACCCCCCTGCTCTTGTATTCTATGCCACAGCTAATAAAGGCAAGCATTCCGTATGCCTTCTTAACCACCTTATCTACCTGGCCTGCTACCTTCAGGGATCTGTGGACATGCACTCCAAGGTCCCTTTGTACCTCTACACTACTCAGTGTCCTACCATTTAATGTGTATTCCCTTCCCTTGTTAGCCCTCCCAAAATGCATTACCTCACACTTCTCCGGATTGAATTCCATTTGCCACTGTTCTGCCCACCTGACCAATTTATTGATCTCTTCCTGCAGTCTACAGCTTCCTTCTTCAGTATCAACCACACAGCCGATTTTAATATCATCTGCAAACTTCTTAATCATACCCCCTATATTGAAGTCTAGATCATTGATATATACCACAAAAAGCAATTGACCTAGTACTGAGCCCTGCGGAACCCCACTGGAAACAGCCTTCTGCAGTGTTCAGTTCCATTCGCAACTCCTCAGATAATAAAGCAGTCTAAGGAATTGGTACTCAGTAAAATAATGGGACTCAAGGCGGATAAATCCCCTGGACCTGATGGCTTACATCCTAGGGTCTTGAGGGAAGTGGCAGTAGGGATTGTGGATGCTTTGGTAATAATTTTCCAAAATTCCTTGGACTCAGCAAAGGTCCCGGCAGATTGGAAAACTGCTAATGTAACACCCTTATTTAAAAAGGGTAGTAGGCAGAAGGCTGGAAATTATAGACCAGTTAGCCTAACATCTGTGGTGGGTAAAATTTTGGAGTCTATTATTAAGGAGACAGTAATGGAACATTTAGATAAACATAATTTAATAGGACAAAGTCAGCATTGCTTTATGAAGGGGAAGTCATGTCTCACAAATTTGCTTGAGTTCTTTGAGGACATAACGTACAGGGTGGATAAAGGGGAACCAGTGGATGTAGTGTATTTAGACTTCCAGAAGGCATTCGACAAGGTGCCACATAAAAGATTATTGCTCAAGATAAAAAATCACTGGATTGGGGGTAATATTCTGGCATGGGTGGAGGATTGGTTATCTAACAGGAAGCAGAGAGTTGGGATAAATGGTTCATTCTTGGACTGGCAACCAGTAGCCAGTGGTGTTCCGCAGGGGTCGGTGCTGGGTCCCCAACTCTTTACAATCTATATTAACGATTTGGAGGAGGGGACCGAGTGTAACATATCAAAGTTTGCAGATGATACAAAGATGGGAGGGAAAGTAGAAAGTGAGGAGGACATAAAAAACCTACAAGGGGATATAGACAGGCTGGGTGAGTGGGCGGAGATTTGGCAGATGCAATACAATATTGGAAAATGTGAGGTTATGCACTTTGGCAGGAAAAATCAGAGAGCAAGTTATTATCTTAATGGCGAGAAACTGGAAAGTACTGCAGTACAAAGGGATCTGGGGGTCCTAGTGCAAGGAAATCAAAAAGTTAGTATGCAGGTGCAGCAGGTGATCAAGAAGGCCAACGGAATGTTGGCTTTTATTGCTAGGGGGATAGATTATAAAAACAGGGAGGTATTGCTGCAGTTATATAAGGTATTGGTGAGACCGCACCTGGAATACTGCATACAGTTTTGGTGTCCATACTTAAGAAAAGACATACTTGCTCTCGAGGCAGTACAAAGAAGGTTCACTCGGTTAATCCCGGGGATGAGGGGGTGGACATATGAGGAGAGGTTGAGTAGATTGGGACTCTACTCATTGGAGTTCAGAAGAATGAGAGGCGATCTTATTGAAACATATAAGATTGTGAAGGGGCTTGATCGGGTGGATGCGGTAAGGATGTTCCCAAGGATGGGTGAAACTAGAACTAGGGGGCATAATCTTAGAATAAGGGGCTGCTCTTTCAAAACTGAGATGAGGAGAAACTTCTTCACTCAGAGGGTAGTAGGTCTGTGGAATTTGCTGCCCCAGGAAGCTGTGGAAGCTACATCATTAAATAAATTTAAAACAGAAATAGACAGTTTCCTAGAAGTAAAGGGAATTAGGGGTTACGGGGAGCGGGCAGGAAATAGGACATGAGGCTGAGTTCGGATCGGTCAAGGCCCTGTGGGTGGCGGAGCGGGCCCAGGGGCTGAGTGGCCGGGTCCTGCTCCTACTTCTTGTGCTCTTCAGATTTGAGGTTAGGATCAGATCAGCCATGATCTTATTGAATGGCGGAGCAGGCTCGAGGGGCCGATTGGCCTACTCCTGCTCCTATTTCTTATGTTCTTATGTCTGTGCCCGCATGCAGCTGGCTTGGGCTGAGAAATGGCAAGTAACATTCACGCCACACAAGTGACTAACTCCAACAAGCGAGAGTCTAGCCACCGCCCCTTGACGTTCAACGGCATTACCATCGCTGAATCCGCCACCATCAACATTTTGGGGGTCACCATTGACCAGAAACTCATCTGGACCAGCCACATAAATACTGTGGCTACAAGAGCAGGTCAGAGACTGGGTATTCTGCAACGAGTGTCTCACCTCCTGACTCCCCAAAGCCTTACCACCATCTACAAGGCACAAGTCAGGAGTGTGATGGAATACTCTCCACTTGCCTGGATGAGTGCAGCTCCAACAACACTGAAGAAGCTCGACACCATCCAGGATAAAACAGCTCGCTTGATTGGCACCCCATCTACCACTTTAAACATTCACTCCCTCCATCACCGGTGCACCGTGGCTGCAGTGTGTACCATCTACAAGATGCACTGCAGCAACTCGCCAATGCTTCTTCGACAGCACCTTTCCAAACCTGCGACCTCTACCACCTAGAAGGACAAGGGCAGCAGGTGCATGAGAACACCACCACCTCCAAGTTCCCCTCCAAGTCACACACCATCCTGACTTGGAAATATATCCCCGTTCCTTCATCGTCGCTGGGTCAAAATCCTGGAACTCCCTCCCTAACAGCACACCTTCACCACACGGACGGCAGCGGTTCAAGAAGGCGGCTCACCACCACCTTCTCAAGGGCAATTAGGGGTGGGCAATACATGCTGGCCTTTCCAGCGACTCCCACATCCCGAGAACGAATAAAAAAAAACACACCTTGCCTCCCTTGTGCAGTGCTGGTCACTGAGGCACAAGGGAGCTAAGATGTGCTGTGGCCAGTGCAGAGAAAAGCCACAAGGTGAAACAGCGATTTACTTGTACTTCCTGCAATTTAGTATACTGTATTCGCTGCTCATGATGTGGTCTCCTCTACATTGGGGAGACCAAACGCAGATTGGGTGACCGCTTTGCAGAACACCTCCGTTCAGTCCGTAAGGGGGACCCCGAGCTCCCGGTGGCCTGTCACTTTAATTCACCGCTTCACTCCCACTCTGACCTCACCGTCCTCGGCCTATTACACTGTTCCACGGAAGCGCAGCGTAAGCTCGAGGAACAGCACCTCATCTTTCGTTTAGGCACGCTACAGCCCTCTGGACTCAATATCGAGTTCAACAATTTTAGATCATAACCTCAGCTCCAATCACATTTATATTTTATTTTTTCCACCCTTTTATTTGCCCCCCCCACCCTTTTTTTTCCTCCTAGAAGCTGGCAGCTGTCCTTCATTCTGCCAGTGGATTTCACACTTCTTTCAGCCTTAATCTGTCACAATAACACCACCTCTAGCCTTGCATATCTCTTAATGTCTCTTAATGTCTCTTCATCTCCCCCTTTGTTCTTTTATCCCCTCCCCCTTTTCGCAGCTTTACTCTGGCCTTAAATCTATTTGATTTCCGGCTCTTCACAGTTCTGACGAAAGGTCATCGACCTGAAACGTTAACTCTCTTTCTCTCTCCACGGATGCTGCCTGGCCTGCTGAGTTTTTCCAGCGTTTTCTGTTGTTATTAAAGCCACAAGGAGGATTGCTAGTGTAGGAGAAAACAACATTGATTTAAATGTGGGAATCATATCAAGAAACCATTCTTCACACAAAGAGGGAGCAACACTTGATTCGAAGCCAGCCAAATGGCCTTGCTCATCCATAGTTATCTTGTGATCTGTTTTTTTTGAATGAAGAGAAGGAGCAATGGAAGGAGGTTGAGCAGCATTCATCAACCCAACTGGCAGAGTTGCTGTCGAGTGAAGAGGAGGTTCTGTTCAGTTTGTGTTGCCTGCAGTTCGCAACAGCTATTGTCAATATTCCAAAAGACACATTAAAAGCTGCATTATCTGCAGCTGTGGAGTAGACGGCAATGCTGCTGTCTGTTGGCCCCATATCTGTCTGCCATCTTTCCAGCAACTCCATGTTTGAACCACTCCGATCAGATTTCGGCCCTAATCAAAGTCAAAAGTGACATCCTCTATGACTGTGGCCGTGGTAATCCTTCTTCAACGCCTCTCTTCCGTTGTCCAGCTGAGTGGGAATGCCCTTGCTTTGTTCCACTATTACCTATCCAGTCATAGCCAGAGAATCTCCTGCAATGGCTTCTCTTCCCACCCCTGCACCATTACCTCTGGAGTTCCCTATGAATCTATCCTTGGCCCTACCTATTTCTCATCTACACGCTGCCCCTTGGCGACAGAATCTGAAGACATGGCGTCAGATTCCTCATGTATACTGATGACACCCAGCTCTACCTCACCACCACCTCTTTTGACCCCTCCACTGCCTCTGTATTGTCAGACTGCTTGTTCAACATTCAGCCTTGAATGAACTGCAAATTCCTCTAATTAACATTGGGAAGACCAAAGACTGCAAACTCTGTTCCCTAACTACTGACTCCATCCCCCTTCCTGGCCACTGTCTCAGGCTGAAACAGACTGTTCGCAACCTCAGCATCCGATTTGACCCCGAGCTGAGCTTCCGACCCCATCTCCTCTCCATCAGAAAGACCACCTACTTCCACATCCACAGCATCGCCTGTCTCCGCTGCTGCTGAAAGCCTCATCCATGCCTTTGTTACCTCCAGACTCGACTATTCCAATGCTCTCCTGGCCGGCTTCCCATCTTCTCAGCGTCGACAGCGGGGGAGGAGGAGCCTTTCTTTCTTTCTCTCTCCCACAGAGCGGTCGGCAGCGGGGAAGGAGGGGCGGACCTGGTTGGAGCGGCAGAGGCCTGAGGTGAGTCATTAAAGGGAGGCCCGAGGCTCAGGTAGGCCTCAGACCAGCGTCGACAGCGGGGGAGGAGGAGCCTTTCTTTCTTTCTCTCTCCCACAGAGCGGTCGGCAGCGGGGAAGGAGGGGCGGACCTGGTTGGAGCGGCAGAGGCCTGAGGTGAGTCATTAAAGGGAGGCCCGAGGCTCAGGTAGGCCTCAGACCAGCGTCGACAGCGGGGGAGGAGGAGCCTTTCTTTCTTTCTCTCTCCCACAGAGCGGTCGGCAGCGGGGAAGGAGGAGCGGACCTGGTTGGAGCGGCAGAGGCCTGAGGTGAGTCATTAAACTCACCTACGTGGCCTTTTTCCCCAGCGGGGAAAGAGCTTCGCGGGCTTTTTCAAAGGCAGGGGGCGGGGCCAATTCATTGGTACCCGTATATAGGTGGAGCGGTTGCTAAACCCGAGACACTACACTAGTAGTGACTCCCACCCTCCCACCTCCTCTAACCTTTAGGGGTAGAGGGAATTTAAAAGGTAGGTTCGATTTTATATTTTGTTTTCAGGGACTTAACTCCTGGACCTAAGATAAATAAGTTTAAATTTTAGTAATAAAGTAACATAAGGGTTAAGTCATGACAGGAAGTCTCGGACCCGTTTCATGCTCCTCCTGTGCCATGTGGGAAACCAGGGACACTTCTAGTGTCCCTGACAACTACGTGTGCGGGAAGTGTGTCCAGCTGCAGCTCCTGACAGCCCGCATGGCGGTGCTGGAGCTGCGGGTGGACTCACTCTGGAGCATGCACGATGCCGAGAACTCGGTGAATCGCTCATTTAGTGAGTTGTCCACACCGCAGGTAAAGGCTAGGACAGACAGTGAATGGGTGACCAAGAAGCAGGGCAATATCAGGAAGGTAGTGCAGGAGTCCCCTGTGGTCATCTCCCTCCAAAACAGGTATGCCGCTTTGGATACTGTTGGGGGAGATGGCCTACCAGGGGAAGGCACTAGCAGCCAGGTTCATGGCACCATGGCTGGCTCTGCTGCACAGCAGGGCGGGAAAAAGAGTGGTAGGGCTATAGTGATAGGGGACTCAATTGTAAGGGGAATAGACAGGAGTTTCTGTGGCCGCAACCGAGATTCCAGGATGGTATGTTGCCTCCCTGGTGCAAGGGTCAAGGATGTCTCGGAGCGGCTGCAGAACATTCTGAAGAGGGAGGGTGAACAGCCAGCTGTCGTGGTGCATGTAGGTACCAACGATATAGGTAAAAAGCGGGAAGAGGTCCTACAAGCAGAATTTAGGGAGCTAGGAGCTAAATTAAAAAGTAGGACCTCTAAGGTAGTAATCTCTGGATTGCTACCAGGGCCACGTGCTAATCAGAATAGAGAGAACAGGATAGTGAGATTGAATACGTGGCTTGAGCAGTGGTGCAGGAGGGAGGGATTCAAATTCCTGAGGCATTGGAACCAGTTCTGGGGGAAGTGGGACCTGTACAAAAGGGACGGTCTGCACTTGGGCAGGACTGGAACCGATGTCCTCGGGGTAATATTTGCTAAAGCAGTTCGGGAGGATTTAAACTAATATGGCAGGGGAATGGGAACCTATGTAGCGAAACAGGGGGAAGTAATATGCAGTCAGAAACAAATGTTAGAAGGGTGAGAAACAATAGGGGAAGGCCGAGTAAACAAAGGCAAGAAACACAAAGGGCCATACTAAATCATAAGTCTAAAAGGACAAAGGATGTTAATAAAACAAGCCTAAAGGCTCTGTGTCTTAATGCAAGGAGTATCCGTAATAAGGTGGATGAATTGACTGTGCAAATAGATGTTAACGGATACGATGTGATTGGGATTACAGAGACGTGGCTCCAGAACAATCAAGGCTGGGAACTGAACATCCAGGGGTATTCAACATTCAGAAAGGATAGAATAAAAGGAAAAGGGGGTGGGGTAGCATTGCTGGTTAAAGAGGAGATTAATGCAATAGCTAGGAAGGACATCAGCTTGGAGGATGTGGAATCAATATGGGTTGAGCTGCAGAACACCAAAGGGCAGAAAACGTTAGTGGGAGTTGTGTACAGACCTCCAAACAGCAGTAGTGAGGTGGGGGAGGGTATGAAACAGGAAATCAGAGGTGCGTGCAAAAAAGGCACGGCAGTTATCATGGGTGACTTTAATATGCATATAGATTGGGCTACTCAAACTGGAAGCAATACGGTGGAGGAGGATTTCCTGGAGTGTTTAAGGGATGGTTTCCTAAACCAATATGTTGAGGAACCAACTCGAGGGGAGGCCATCCTGGACTGGGTGTTGTGTAATGAGGAGGGACTAATCAGCAATCTTGTGGTACGAGGCCCCCTGGGGAAGAGTGACCATAGTATGGTGGAGTTCTACATTAGGATGGAGAAGGAAACAGTTAAGTCAGAGACCATGGTCCAGAACTTAAATAAGGGCAACTTTGAGGGTATGAGGCGTGAATTGGCGAGGTTAAATTGGCAAGCGATATTTAAGGGGCTATCAGTGGAAGGGCAATGGCAGACATTTAGAGATCGCATGGATGAACTACAACAATTGTACATCCCGGTCTGGCATAAAAATAAAAAAGGGAAGGTGGCTCAACCATGGCTAACAAGGGAAATCAGGGATAGTATTAAAACCAAGGAAGTTGCATACAAATTGGCCAGAAGTAGCAGCAAACCCGGGGACTGGGAGAACTTCAAAACTCAGCAGAGGAGGACGAAGGGTTTGATTAGGGCAGGGAAAATAAAATATGAAAGGAAGCTTGCAGAGAACATTAAAATGGACTGCAAAAGCTTCTATAAATATGTAAAAAGAAAGAGGTTAGTAAAAACAAACGTAGGTCCCCTGCAGTCGGAAACAGGGGAAGTCGTAATGGGGAACAAGGAAATGGCAGATCAATTGAACAAGTACTTAGGTTCAGTGTTTACTGTGGAGGACACACACAACCTGCCGGAAATAAAAGGGGTCAGAGGATCTGGTAAGAGGGAGGAGCTGAGGGAAATCCTTATTAGTCGGGAAAAGGTATTGGGGAAATTGATGGGACTGAAGGCTGAAAAATCCCCGGGGCCTGATGGTCTGCATCCCAGAGTACTTAAGGAGGTGGCCTTGGAAATAGTGGATGCATTGACGATCATTTTCCAACATTCCTTAGACTCTGGATCAGTTCCGATGGAGTGGAGGGTGGCCAATGTAACCCCTCTTTTTAAAAAAGGAGGGAGGGAGAAAGCAGGGAATTATAGACCGGTCAGCCTGACATCGGTCGTGGGTAAAATGATGGAAGCAATTATTAAAGATGTCATAACAGACCATTTGGAAAGTGGCGACATGATAGGTCCAAGTCAGCATGGATTTGTGAAAGGGAAATCATGCTTGACAAATCTTCTGGAATTTTTTGAGGATGTTTCCAATAGGGTGGACAGGGGGGAACCAGTAGATGTGGTGTATTTGGACTTTCAGAAGGCCTTCGACAAGGTCCCACACAAGAGATTGGTGAGCAAAGTTAAAGCACATGGGATTGGGGGTAATGTGTTGACGTGGATTGAGAACTGGTTGGCACACAGGAAACAAAGAGTAGGAGTAAATGGGTACTTTTCAGAATGGCAGGCAGTGACTAGCGGGGTACCGCAGGGTTCGGTGCTGGGACCCCAGCTGTTTGCATTATATATTAATGATTTGGACGAAGGGATTAAATGTAATATCTCCAAATTTGCGATGACACTAAATTGGGAGGCAGTGTGAACAATGAGGAGGATGCTAGGAGGCTACAGAGTGACTTGGACAGGTTGGGTGAATGGGCAAATGTATGGCAGATGAAGTACAATGTGGATAAATGTGAGGTTATCCACTTTGGTGGTAAAAATAGAGAGGCGGACTATTACCTGAATGGTGGCAGATTAGGGAAAGGGGACGTGCAATGAGACCTGGGCGTCATGGTACATCAGTCACTGAAGGTGGGAATGCAAGTGCAGCAGGCAGTCAAGAAAGCAAACGGAATGATGGCCTTCATAGCAAGGGGATTTGAGTACAGGAGTAGGGAGGTGATGCTACAGTTGTACAGGGCCTTGGTGAGGCCACACCTGGAGTATTGTGCGCAGTTTTGGTCTCCTAACTTAAGGAAGGACATTCTTGCTATTGAGGGAGTGCAGCGAAGGTTCACTAGATTGATTCCTGGGATGGCCGGACTGACATATCAAGAAAGATTGGGTCAACTGAACTTGTATCCTCTGGAGTTCAGAAGAATGAGGGGGGATCTTATAGAGACATTTAAAATCCTGACTGGTTTAGACAAATTAGATGCGGGCAGAATGTTCCCAATGGTAGGGAAAACTAGAACCAGGGGTCACAGTCTAAGGATTAAGGGGAAGCCATTTAGGACTGAGCTGAGGAGGAACTTCTTCACCCAGAGAGTGGTGAATCTATGGAATTCTCTTCCACAGAAGGTTGTTGAGGCCAGTTCGCTAAATATATTCAAAAGGGAGTTAGATATAACACTCACAACTAAGGGGATCAAGGGGTATGGCGAGAAAGCAGGAATGGGGTACTGAGGTAGCATGTTCAGCCATGAACGCATTGAATGGCGGTGCAGGCTCGAAGGACCGAATGGTCTACTCCTGTACCTACTTTCTATGTTTCTATGTTTCTATGTTTCCACCCTTAATATACTTGAGCTCATCCAAAACTCTGCTGCCTGTATCCTAACTCGCAGCAAGTCCCGTTCACCCATCACCCCTGTGCTAGCTGACCTACATTGGGTCCCAGTCCACCAACACCTTGATTTTAAAATTCTCATCCTCATGTTGCAATCCCTCCATGGCCTCACCCATTCCTATCTGAACTCGGTAGTGTTAGCGCTGTGCGTTCTCTGAACTCGGTAGTGTTAGCGCTGTGTTCTCTGAAATCTGACCTGACGAAGGAGCGAACTGCTTCGAAAGCTTGTAAAATTAAATAAATCTGTTGGACTATAACCTGGTGTTGTGCGACTTCTCATTTTTCTCTGAACTAGGTAGTGTTAGCGCTGTGCGTTTTCTGAGTTCGGTAGTGTTAGTGCTGTGTCTGAACTCGGTAGTGTTAGCGCTGTGTGTTCTCTGAAGTTGGTAGTGTTAGCGCTGTCTGTTCTCTGAAATCAGTAATGTTAGCACTATGCCTTGTCTGAACTGACAATGGCTGGATCAAATTACACATTGCAGACAAAGTGTTGGGTGAATATTGTCCTCCCACTTCCTGTCGGTGAGAATAAGAAATTTGCTATTTCCAACACAGTGGTGGAAATAGACGCAGCCCTCTCCTGCTGGGAGTGCAGGTAAATGATCATCACATGCTCTTGCACGTCTGCTGCTCCATGGTTCGCACAGCTGATCAAAAATCTGTTTCTTCACACATGGAAACACCATTAGAACAGTCACCAGCACCATTAACTTCAACAAAATGGCTGCCATTTATCACCATATGACTCATGTATAATTCAGGTACTTAAAAAGGAAGAGGTATGTAAGAAGGAAGAGAGTAGCTAAAGTAAACGTTGGTCCCCTAGAGGATGAGTCTGGGGAATTAATAATGGGAAACAGGGAAATGGCGGAGGCCTTGAACAAATATTTGGTATCGGTCTTCATGGTAGAAGACACTAAAAGCATCCCAATAATGGATAATCAAGGGACTATTGGGGTGGGGGGGGGATGGACTTAAAACAATCACTATCACTAGAGAGAAAGTACTAGGCAAACTAATGGGACTAAAGGTGCACAAGTCCCTTGGACCCGATGGCGTGCATCCTAGAGTCTTAAAAGAGGTGGCTGCAGAGATAGTGGATGCATTGGTTGTAATCTACCAAAGTTCTCTGGATTCTGGAGAGGTCCCAGAGGAATGGAAAACTACAAATGTAACGCCCCTATTTAAGAAAGGAGGGAGACAGAAAGCAGGGAACTATCGACCAGTTAGCCTAACATCTGTCATTGGGAAAATGCTGGAGTCCATCATTAAAGAAGTGATAGCAGGACATTTAGAAAATCATAATATAGTCAAGCAGAGTCAGCATGGTTTTATGAAAGGGAAATCATGTTTGACAAATTTGCTGGAGTTCTTTGAGGATGTAATGAGCAGGGTGGATAAAGGGGAACCAGTTGATGTCGTGTATTTGGATTTCCAGAAGGCATTCGATAAGGTGCCACATAAAAGGTTACTACACAAGATAAGAGCTCACAGGATTGGGGGTAACATATTAGCATGGATAGAGGATTGGCTAACTAACAGAAAACAGAGAGTCAGGATAAATGGGTCATTTTCAGGTTGGCACACTGTAACTAGTGGGGTGCCGCAGGGATCAGTGCTGGGCCCTCAACTATTTACAATCTATATTAATGACTTGGATGAAGGGACTGAGTGTAATGTAGCCAAATTTGCAGATGATACAAAGATAGGTGGGAAAGCAAATTGTGTGGAGGACGCAAAGAATCTCCAAAGGGATATAGATAGGCTAAGTGAGTGGGCAAAAATCTGGCAGATGGAGTTTAATGTGGGAAAATGCGAGGTTATCCACTTTGGTAGGAAAAATAAAAAAACAAATTATTATTGAAATGGGGAGAGATTACAAAATGCTGAGGTACAGAAGGATCTGGGGGTCCTTGTACATGAATCACAAAAAGTTAGCATGCAGGTACAGCAAGTAATTAGGAAGGCAAATGGAGTGTTGGCCTTTATTGCAAAGGGAATGGAGTATAAAAGTAGGGAAGTCCTGTTACAACTGTACAGGGCGTTGGTGAGACCACACCTGGAGTACTGCGTACAATTTTGGTCTCCTTATTTAAGGAAGGATATACTTGCATTGGAGGCAGTTCAGAGAAGGTTCACGAGGTTGATTCCGGAGATGAAGGGGTTATCTTATGAAGAAAGGTTGAGCAGGTTGGGCCTATACTCATTGGAGTTTAGAAGAATGAGAGGTGATCTTATTGAAACATATAAGATTCTGAAGGGGCTTGACAGGGTAGATGCAGAGAGGGTGTTTCCCCTTGTGGGGGAATCTAGAACTAGGGGGCATGGTTTCAGAATAAGGGGGCACCCTTTTAAATTGGAAATGAGGAGGAATTTCTTCTCTCAGAGGGTCGTGAATCTTTGGAATTCTCTTCCCCAGAGAGTTGTGGAGGCTGGGTCATTGAATATATTTAAGGTGGAGATAGACAGAATTTTGAATGATAAGGAAGTCAAGGGTTATGGGGAGCAGGCAGGGAAGTGGAGTTGAGGCCAAGATCAGATCAGCCATGATCTTATTGAATGGCGGAGCAGGTTCGAGGGGCCAAGTGACCTACTCCTGCTCCTACTTAATGTACTTAAAGGAATGGTGCGGAAACTTGTGCTTTCTGCTATGTGTTAACTGTCACACTCAGTGGGTTCTGTAAACCATCATGAAGTAACTCTAACATTAATGGGGAAATATTTTTATATTCAGAGTAATACCACATTTTAGATTTTTAAAAATCTGTATTTTTAAGACTCGAGCCACTGGTATTAGTCTTTGGCTGATAATGGCATGTGTATTGGACGACCGAAGCATGATCAAAATGGAACCCGCTGGATTATGAGCAATGTGTGGAGCAGGTTGAGATTTCATTCAGGTTCACAGAGCACCATTAGGCTCAAAGAACAGTACCAGTATCGTTTTCATTGATTTGCATGAGGCTTTCAGCCTAATGTCTTTTGTGGCACTGATGATCAATTTGGAAGTTATGCCAGTACATGGCCAAATCTGAGACTTTATCTGGGATGCGTACTCCATATAACAGTGGATGGTAGACTCATTGGTTCTTGGTGGATGTTTAAATTAGCTTGGACATCATTCTTTGGGACTGAACTGAGAAGGGACAAAGAGTACTCTGATTTTTGTCATCTCTTTTCAGTCAGAGCAGTCCCTCCCGAGCCTCACCCATTCCAGGGTACCAATATAGGTTTAATTTGTAGCATATAAGATATGTTCTTCATGGTTGAAAATTCATAGTTATGCAGTGATGGCACCAGAGCTGCTTTACAGTAAGGGAGGCCTGACTCGACAGTCTCCAAACTTCTAAAATAAAATGTGCTATTTTTACTAAAAGCAAAAAATAATTCTGCCCAGACAATTCTTTATTCCATAAAAATAGCTCTCCTCTTAATCTTTCTTTCTCTTCACACAGAGTTTATAAAGCATGTTGATCCTAAAACTGACCACACCCAGAGACCCCCCCTCCCCCCACAGTACTGGAGATAAAATCCCCTTTAAACAGTGAAGTGTCTGAGTTACTTAAATGGGTGGAGCTGAAACTCTCAGATATTTGTGTAATGTGGGTATAAAATACAGATCTAGAGGGTTTGACTCTGTTCTGGACAGCCCCTCTCCTTAAAATAACAGCCCACAGTTCCTGCTGGGACTCCAGGTGTTTGTCAGTTTCACGCCCACTCGGGGCAGCTGCTTTGGGCGGCACCAAACCTCATTCAAATACTGGAAGCTGATTGGTTGAAGCCACATCTCAGTGCAGTTCAGCTTCAGCCAATCCCCTTTGGTATTTAAATGAGGTGCAATTGGCTCTCAATGTCCTGATTCTATGAAAATAGCAAATACTCAGATAATAGACTGCATTTAGCGGTTAGTAGAATATATTTAATAGACTTAATAGTCAGCTGGTGCTTGATAGCAGGTCAAAATATGATAGTCAGCTGGCTGGCAAGTTAGTAAATTGGTAATAAAAACAGAAAATGCTGGAGAAACTCAGCAGGTCAGGCAACACCTGTGAAGAGAGAAACAGAGTTAACGTTTCAGGTCGATGACCTTTCGTCAGAACAGGAAAAAAGCAGGAAATGGAACAGATTTTTAAGCAAGTGTAGAGGCTGGGAAAGGGGGGAGAAGATGAAAGAACAAAAGGGAAGGTCTGTGATAGGATGGGAGGCGGAAGAGGTTAAGAGACATTAAGAGATATTCAAGGCAAAAGGAGATGGTAATGGGACAGGTTAAGAAACAAAGGATGGCTCTAGATGAAGTGTAAATTGCGCTGGCAGAATGAAAGACGGCTGCCATGTGGGAGAGAAGAGAAAAAAAGACACAGACAAAGAGTGTGGATAAAAAATATATATATATGTGATAGGGGTTGAGGTTATGATCTGAAATTGTTGAACTCGATGTTGAGTCCAGAGGACTGTAAAGTGCCTAATCGAAAGATGAGGTGCTGTTCCTCGAGCTTACGCTGAGCTTCCGTGGAACAATGCAAGAGGCCGAGGACGGTGAGGTCTGAGTGTGAGTGGAGCGGTGAATTAAAGTGACAGGCGACCGGAAGCTCGGGGTCCCCCTTACGGACTGAGCGGTCACCCAATCTGCGTTTGGTCTCCCCAATGTAGAGGAGACCATATCGTGAGCAGCGAATACAGTATACTAAATTGCAAGAAGTACAAGTAAATCGCTGTTTCACCTGGAAGGGGTGTTTGGGGCCCTGGACAGTGAGAAGAGGGGAGGTATAAGGGCATGTGTTGCATCTCCTGCGCTTGCACGGGAAGGTGCCGGGCGAAGGGGAAGGGGTGTTGGGGGTGATAGAGGAGTGGACTAGGGTGTCGCGGAGGGAGCGGTCCCTACGGAATGCTGAAAGGGGAGGTGAGGGGAAGATGCGTTTGTTGGTGGGATCACGCTGGTGGTGGCGGAAATGGCGGAGGATGATCCGTTGAATGTGGAGGCTGGTGGGGTGAAAGGTGAGGACAAGGGGAACTCTGTCGTGGTTCCGGGAGGGAGGGGCAGGGGTGAGAGCAGAAGTGCGGGAGATAGAATGGACACGGTCAAGGGCCGTGTCAACCACTGTAGTGGGGAATCCTCGGTTGAGGAAAAAGGAAGACATGTCAGAAGCACTGGTATGGAAGGTGGCATCGTCAGAGCAGATGCGGCGGAGACGGAGAAACTGGGAGAATGGAATAGAGTCCTTACAGGAGGCGGGGTGGGAGGAAGTGTAGTCCAGGTAGCTGTGGGAGTCAGTGGGCTTGTAGTGAATGTTTGTCAATAACCTATCCCCAGAGATGGAGACGGAGAAGTCGAGGAAGGGAAGGGAAGAGTCGGAGATGGACCATGTGAAGGTGAGGGAAGGGTGGAATTTGGAAGCAATGTGAATGAAATTACCTAGTTCAGGGCGAGAGCAGGGAACGGCACCGATACAGTCATCAATGTACCGGAAAAAGAGGTGAGGGAGGGGACCTGAGTAGGACTGGAACAAAGAGTGTTCCACATATCCCACGAAAAGGCAGACATAGCTAGGACCCATGGAGGAAGTGAGCGGAGTCAAAGGAGAAGTTGTTCAATGTGAGAACAAGTTCAGCCAGGCGGAGGAGGGTGGTGGTGGATGGGGACTGGTTGGGCCTCTGTTCAAGGAAGAAGCGGCGCTCCCTCAGGCCATCCTGGTGGGGGATGGAGGTGTAGAGGGATTGTACGTTCATAGTGAAAAGGAGGCGGTTGGGGCCAGGAAACTGGAAACTGTTAAAGTGGCGGAGGGCGTCGGAAGAGCCGCGGATATAGGTGGGAAGAGACTGGACAAGGGGAGAAAAAATAGAGTCGAGACAGGAAGAGATAAGTTCCGTGGGGCAAGAACAGGTTGAAACGATGGGTCTACCAGGGCAGTCCTGTTTGTGGATCTTGGGAAGGAGGTAGAAGAGGGCTGTGTGGGGTTGGGGAACTATGAGATTGGCGGCCGTGGGGGGAAGATCGCCAGAGGAGATGAGGTCAGTGACAGTCTTGGAAACGGTGGCTTTATGTTCGGTGGTGGGGGTCATGGTCCAGGCGGAAGTAGGAGGAGGTGTCGGAGAGTTGGCGTTCAGCTTCTGCTAGGTAGAGGTTGGTTCGCCAAACAACAACAGCACCACCCTTGTCAGCAGGTTTAATGACAATGTCGGGGTTGGATCTGAGAGAATGGAGTGCTGCAAGTTCAGAGGGAGGTAGGTTGGAGTGAGTGAGGGGAGCAGAGAAATGGAGACAGCCGATGTCACGCCGGCAGTTTGCAATGAAAAGATCTAGAGAGGGTAAGAGGCTAGAGGGAGGGGTCCAAGTAGAACGAGTATTCTGAAAGTGGGAGAAAGGGTCAGCCGTGCGGGGGCAAGACTCCTGGCCAAAGAAGTGGGCACGGAGACGAAGGCGGCGGAAAAACAGCTCAGCATCGTGCCGAGCTCGAAATTCATTGAGGTGGGGGCGTAAGGGGATGAAGCTCAGGCCTTTGCTAAAGACAGATCGTTCGGGGTCAGAGAGGGGAAGGTCAGTGGGGATAGTGAAAACATGGCAGGGGGTGAGATTGGGAGAAGGGATGGGGTCAGAGGAAAGTGAAGGGGAAGAAGGTTCCGGAGGGTCGTTGGTGTTCAAGGGTTGTTGAAGCATTCGATCCTTGACACTTGAAAGGAAGAAAACAAGTTTTTTGTTAAAGCGCCGGATGAGGCGAAGGATGAAATGGAACTGCGGACCAGGACAGCTTTGAGATAGAGTGAGTCGGTGCTGCTGAAGAGAGAGGTTGAGAGTGTTCATGTGGCAGCGCATGGCGTTGAGCATGGATCTCAAGATACGGCGAGAGCAGTGGTTCGAGGAACACTGAATATCTTGGAGATATCTGTAGTCCTGGGTGGATCCAAAACACGAAGGGTGCAATTTCAGTTGGAATCCACGTGGAGTAAGTCAGAGCCGGAGACAGTTGCTGAGGAAAGATACGTGGCTGTGAAAGCGAGTTTTGGTAGATACCTGATCAAACACAAGAAGGGAGACAGAAAGCAATGAAGATGAACAAGGTAAAAGAGACAAACGGAACTCCCGTCGGAGAGAAGAGCAGAACTTCTTCAAGGTGGGCATTCCTGGAAGAGAGGTGGCAGTGAATTAAACACTAATACAAAAAGAAAATACTGCAGATGCTGGAAATCTGAAACAAAAACAGAAAATGCTGGAGATACTCAGCAGGTCAGGCAGCATCTGTGAAGAGAGAAACAGAGTTAACGTTTCAGGTCGATGACCTTTCGTCAGAACTGGAAAAAAGCAGGAAATGGAACAGATTTTTAAGCAAGTGTAGAGGCTGGGAAAGGGGAGAGAAGATGAAAGAACAAAAGGGAAGGTCTGTGATAGGATGGGAGGCGGAAGAGGTTAAGAGATATTAAGAGATATTCAAGGCAAAAGGAGATGGTAATGGGACCGGTTAAGAAACAAAGGATGGCTCGAGATGAAGTGTGAATTGCGCTGGCAGAATGAAAGACAGCTGCCATGTGAGGGAGAAGAAAAAAAAAAGACAGACAAAGAGTGTGGATAAAATATATATATATGATAGGGGCTGAGGTTATGATCTGAAATTGTTGAACTCGATGTTGAGTCCGGAAGGCTGTAAAGTGCCTAATCGAAAGATGAGGTGCTGTTCCTCTAGCTTATGCTGAGCTTCCGTGGAACAATGCAAGAGGCCGAGGACGGTGAGGTCTGAGTGTGAGTGGAGCAGTGAATTAAAGTGACAGGCGACCGGAAGCTCGGGGTCCCCCTTACGGACTGAGCGGTCACCCAATCTGCGTTTGGTCTCCCCAATGTAGAGGAGACCACATCGTGAGCAGCGAATACAGTATACTAAATTGCAAGAAGTACAAGTAAATCGCTGTTTCACCTGGAAGGGGTGTTTGGGGCCCTGGACAGTGAGAAGAGGGAGGTATAAGGGCATGTGTTGCATCTCCTGCGCTTGCACGGGAAGGTGCCGGGCGAAGGGGAAGGGGTTTTGGGGGTGATAGAGGAGTGGACTAGGGTGTCGTGGAGGGAGCGGTCCCTACGGAATGCTGAAAGGGGAGGTGAGGGAAAGATGCGTTTGGTGGTGGGATCACGCTGGTGGTGGTGGAAATGGCGGAGGATGATCCGTTGAATGTGGAGGCTGGTGAGGTGAAAGGTGAGGACAAGGGGAACTCTGTCGTGGTTCCAGGAGGGAGGGGCAGGAGTGAGAGCAGAAGTGCGGGAGATAGAATGGACACGGTCAAGGGCCGTGTCAACCACTGTAGAGGGGAATCCTTGGTTCAGGAAAAAGGAAGACATGTCAGAAGCACTGGTATGGAAGGTGGCATCGTCAGAGCAGATGCGGCGGAGACGGAGAAACTGGGAGAATGGAATAGAGTCCTTACAGGAGGCGGAGTGGGAGGAAGTGTAGTCCAGGTAGCTGTGGGAGTCAGTGGGCTTGTAGTGAATGTTTGTCAATAACCTATCCCCAGAGATGGAGACGGAGAAGTCGAGGAAGGGAAGGGAAAAGTCGGAGATGGACCATGTGTAGGTGAGGGAAGGGTGGAAATTGGAAGCAAAGTGAATGAAATTATCTAGTTCAGGGCAAGAGCAGGGAACGGCACCGACACAGTCATCAATGTACCGGAAAAAGAGGTGAGGGAGGGGACCTGAGTAGGACTGGAACAAAGAGTGTTCCACATATCCCACGAAAAGGCAGGCATAGCTAGGACCCATGGAGGAAGTGAGCGGAGTCAAAGGAGAAGTTGTTCAGCCAGGCGGAGGAGAGTGGTGGTGGATGGGGACTGGTTGGGCCTCTGTTCAAGGAAGAAGCGGAGCGCCCTCAGGCCATCCTGGTGGGGGATGGAGGTGTAGAGGGATTGTACGTCCATAGTGAAAAGGACCAGGAACTGAACTGTTAAAGTGGCGGAGGGCGTCGGAAGAGCCGCGGATGTAGGTGGGAAGAGACTGGACAAGGGGAGAAAAAATAGAGTCGAGACAGGAAGAGATAAGTTCCGTGGGGCAAGAACAAGCTGAAACGATGGGTCTACCAGGGCAGTCCTGTTTGTGGATCTTGGGAAGGAGGTAGAAGAGGGCTGTGTGGGGTTGGGGAACTATGAGGTTGGCGGCCGTGGGGGGAAGATCGCCAGAGGAGATGAGGTCAGTGACAGTCTTGGAAACGGTGGCTTTATGTTCGGTGGTGGGGGTCATGGTCCAGGCGGAAGTAGGAGGAGGTGTCGGAGAGTTGGCGTTCAGCTTCCGCTAGGTAGAGGTCGGTTCGCCAAACAACAACAGCACCACCCTTGTCAGCAGGTTTAATGACAATGTCGGGGTTGGATCTGAGAGAATGGAGTGCTGCAAGTTCAGAGGGAGGTAGGTTGGAGTGAGTGAGGGGAGCAGAGAAATAGAGACGGCCGATGTCACGCCGGCAGTTTGCAATGAAAAGATCTAGAGAGGGTAAGAGGCCAGAGGGAGGGGTCCAGGTGGAACGAGAATTCTGAAAGCGGGAGAAAGGGTCAGCCGTGTGGGGGGAAGACTCCTGGTCAAAGAAGTGGGCACGGAGACGAAGGCGGCGGAAAAACAGCTCAGCATCGTGCCGAGCTCGAAATTCATTGAGGTGGGGGCGTAAGGGGATGAAGCTCAGGCCTTTGCTAAGGACTGATCGTTCGGGGTCAGAGAGGGGAAGGTCAGAGGGGATAGTGAAAACACGGCAGGGGGTGAGATTGGGAGAAGGGATGGGGTCAGAGGAAAGTGAAGGGGAAGAAGGTTCCGGAGGGTCGTTGGTGTTCAAGGGTTGTTAAAGCCTTCGATCCTTGACACTTGAAAGGAAGAAAACAAGTTTTTTGTTAAAGCGCCGGATGAGGCGAAGGATGAAATGGAACTGCGGACCAGGACAGCTTTGAAATAGAGTGAGTCGGTGCTGCTGAAGAGAGAGGTCGAGAGTGTTCATGTGGCGGCGCATGGCATTCAGCATGGATCTCAGGATACGGCGAGAGCAGTGGTTCGAGGAACGCTGAATATCTTGGAGATATCTGTAGTCCTGGGTGGATCCAAAACACGAAGGGTGCAATTTCAGTTGGAATCCACGTGGAGTAAGTTGGAGCCGGAGACAGTTGCTGAGGAAAGATACGTGGCTGTGAAAGCGAGTTTTGGTAGATACCTGATCAAACACAAGAAGGGAGACAGAAAACAATGAAGATGAACAAGGTAAAAGAGACAAACGGAACTCCTGTCGAAGAGAAGGGCAGAACTTCTTCAAGGTGGGCATTCCTGGAAGAGAGGTGGCAGTGAATTAAACACTAATACAAAAAGAAAATACTGCAGATGCTGGAAATCTGAAATAAAAACAGAAAATGCTGGAGATACTCAGCAGGTCAGGCAACATCTGTGAAGAGAGAAACAGAGTTAACGTTTCAGGTCAATGACCTTTCGTCAGAACTGGAAAAAAGCAGGAAATGGAACAGATTTTTAAGCAAGTGTAGAGGCTGAGAAAGGGGGGAGGGGATGAAAGAACAAAAGGGAAGGTCTGTGATAGGATGGGAGGCAGGAGAGGTTAAGAGATATTAAGAGATATTCAAGGCAAAAGGAGATGGTAATGGGACAGGTTAAGAAACAAAGGATGGCTCTAGATGAAGTGTAAATTGCGCTGGCAGAATGAAGACAGCTGCCATGTGGGAGAGAGAAAAATAAGACAGACAAAGAGTGTGGATAAAATATATATATATGATAGGGGCTGAGGTTATGATCTGAAATTGTTGAACTCTATGTTGAGTCCAGAGGACTGTAAAGTGCCTAATTGAAAGATGAGGTGCTGTTCCTCGAGCTTACGCTGAGCTTCAGTGGAACAATGCAAGAGGCCGGGGACGGTGAAGTCTGAGTGGGAGTGGAGCGGAGAATTAAAGTGACAGGCGACTGGAAGCTCGGGGTCCCCCTTACGGACTGAACGGAGGTGTTCCGCAAAGCGGTCACCCAATCTGTGTTTGGTCTCCCCAATGTAGAGGAGACCACATCGTGAGCAGTGAATACAGTATACTAAATTGCAAGAAGTACAAGTAAATCGCTGTTTCACCTGGAAGGGGTGTTTGGGGCCCTAGACAGTGAGAAGGGGGGAGGTATAAGGGCATGTGTTGCATCTCCTGTGCTTGCACGGGAAGGTGCCGGGCGAAGGGGAAGGGGTGTTGGGGGTGATAGAGGAGTGGACTAGGGTGTCGCGGAGGGAGCGGTCCCTACGGAATGCTGAAAGGGGAGGTGAGGGGAAGATGCGTTTGGTAGTGGGATCGCGCTGGAGGTGGCGGAAATGGCGGAGGATGATCCGTTGAATGTGGAGGCTGGTGAGGTGAAAGGTGAGGACAAGGGTAACTCTGGTTGCTGACAGTGCTGAGGTGTCACTGCCTCAATCTGACAGTCTCTGACGCTGAATGAGAGGGTTTCAGATCCTTGCCCTGGTTGGTCAGTGTGAATCGCTCTCATTTACATGGGTTTCCTTCCTGATGTGAATGGGTCTATAACTGGGTTCAATGGGCCGCTGCTGCCACAGTCTGTCACAGATACACTCGGGGAAGGCAGGCAGGAAGCTCACTGACTGAAACGATGCAGACGCTGTGCTTTTTCTGGTCTCTGGCGCTGTGGCTGGGCTGTAAGTACAGACACTGAACTCTGCTCCTCCCGCAGCAGCAGATGGGGGGCTTGGGATCACTTTTAAAGAGTCAATGTGTAATGTTTAATCCCTGCTCTTTTACAGATGGACAGTCTCAGACTCTGACTCAGCCTCCAGACCTGACTGTGAAACCAGCAGAAACGGCCACACTCGACTGTAACATTGGAGCGAATGATGGCTATGGTGTGCACTGGTACAAGCAGACACCAGGAGCGGCTCCTCAATGGGTCCTCTATTACCATTACACTAGCAGTGCCCCTACCTATGGTCCTGGGTTTAGCAGCGACCATTTCACATCGAAAGCCAACAGCGGCCACAACATTTACCAGTTAATCATAAAGAATGTGGAGGTGAATGACGCTGCCGTCTATTCCTGTGGAAAGTATGTTTCAGCACGCAATGGTTTTGTGTCACAGTGACAGAAGGTAAAACAGAAACTGGGAGCAGCAAATGTTATACACTTAATATCTTTCTATCTGATAAAACATTCTAATGTTTTACAGTTCATAAAATCACTTTAATTTTGTCCTTTTAAACAATATTTTCCAATTTATATCATTTCAGAATTGCTGACATTCTGAGTCTCACTGCCCAGCATTGGGTGTTTCTGACATTTAATGTCAGTCTGGGGATGTTGCTGTGAGTTCATTCCTTCCTGCCCCACACCAGCTGGGACACTCTGAATACATGGAGTCTGATTAATGCTGGGACTGGAGCTTCTGAACGTGTTTTCTGACTGATTCCAGGATCCTGAGTAATTGTATGGACTGAACCCTAGAACATCACACTGTGTGTGTTCGGCAAAGGGACCAAGCTCTTTGTTGCAGGTAAGTGGCTGGGATTTCCCTCCTGGAGAAACTAGCTGTGTGAATTTGAACATTTAGAAATTCATTAATAATTTAAACTTAGTCTTTTTCTACTATTTGTTAGACACTAATTTTAGAGTAAAAATGCTGATTCCAGTACAATCATGTTTAGTGTCCAGCACTCGCTCTGTTAATTAGTGCTGTGTATCTAGCAGTTGCTGCTAATTAGTGCTGTCATTTTTGAATTCTAATTGAATTGCAATTTTTTCATTCCCAAAATTATCTGTGAAGATGGATTGCAGTTTTTAAACAGTCAGTGCAGATAGTCATAGAGTCATAATGGCACAGAAGGAGGCCATTCGACCCATCGAGTCCGTACCGGCTCTCTGAAGACCAATCCAGTCAGTCCCATTGCCCCGCTTTATTTCCGTAGCCCTGCAAGTTTATTTCCCTCGAGTGCCTATCCAGTCTCCCCTTGAAAACATTGAGTGTCTCCGCTTCCACCACGTTCGTCAGCAGCAAATTCCAGGTCATCACCACTCGCTGTGTGAAAAAATTTTTTCTCACACCCCCCTGTATCTCTTGTCCAAAACCTTAAATCTGTGTCCCCTAGTCCTTGTACCATCAACTAGTGGGAACAGCCTCTCCCCGTCTAGCCTATCCAAACCCGTCATAACCTTGTACACCTCTTAGTCTTGGTCACTGTCTGGTGCAGTTTTTTCAAACCTGAATGGAGGGAGAAAGGGTTACATTGTGCCCCCCCCCCCCCTGCTCCTCCCATGGTGGAGCTGTTTTATTTAACAATGGTGAGAATATTTTTCACCATCAGGTGGACTGGGATGTATTGAACATATAATACATGTGTGTCAGCTGTTGTTCAGTTAGTAAAAACTAAAGAAAGACTTGCATTTATATAGCGCCTTTCACGACCACCGGACGTCTCAAAGTGCTTTCCAGCCAATTAAATACTTTTTGAAGTGGAGTCACTGTTGTAATGTGGGAAATGCAGTAGCCAATATGTGCACAGCAAGCTCCCACAAACAGCAATGTGATAATGAAGAGATAATCTGTTTTTGTTATGTTGGTTGAGGGATAAATATTGGCCAGGACACCGGGGATAACTCCCCGCTCTTTGAAATCGTGCCGTGGGATCTTTTAGTAGGGGAGTTATCCAAGGTGTACCTGCCAATAATTATCCCTCAATCAGTGTCATTAAAACAAATGATCTGGTCATTCTCAAATTGCTGTTTGTGGGAGCTTGCTGTGTGTAAATGAGCTGCCGCGTTTCCTACATTAAAAAGTGACGACACTTCAAAGTACTTAAATGGCTGTAAAGCGCTTTGGGATGTTGTGAAAGGCGCTATATAAATGCAACTCTTTCTTTCCATTCAATTAAAAATTGAAAAATTAATTTCAATTCTATAACCTTATGTCCGGAAGTGTTGCACATTGACTGCACTTCAAAAGTAATCCATTCAATGTTCTGCAGTAAAACACAGCAAGATCCCACACACAACAGTGAGACAGTGTTGGTTGAGAGAGGAATATTGGCCAGGACACTGGGACAACCATGTCATGGGATCTCTTGCATCCACCTGAATAAACCGATGGGCCTCAGTTTAACGTCTTTTCCTAAAATAGCACCACGAATAATGCAGTATTCTACTCGCTCAGGACTGCACTGAAGTGTTGCCTAGACATAGTTCCAGATTCCATAGACTAGACTGCTCAGGATCGGTGGTTCTGGATCTGTTTAATACCATGTTGTTGAGATTTCATTATTCTGTCATTCTTGCCCATCCCAGCATTCCCCCACATTCTGATTTCAATCGTGCCACGTTGTGCTCTGACCCACATTTGTCTGCACCAATTTCATCCTGATCCTTAAACCATTTTAGACAGATCATCAATTCCCCACCAGTCATTCCCTTTCCATGAACAACTTCCCTCCTCGACACTGCCTTTTGAGCCAGTTGAGAGACTGAGTACCCATCCAACTCCCCACCTGTCAATAGCCTTGTCCTCTCCTGGCCTCACACCCACAACTGAGCACCTTCCCAATGGGGGGAGTGGGAGGTGGGAGAAGGGTCACTGGATATCAACCAGGAAAGGGGACGTTAGCTTTTTGTTCCCCTTTCCTAACCCAGGGGCAATGTGCCAATTGGAGCCTCATCACAGACCAACCTGTCACTTACTGGTCTGTAGAGCTTGGGCCAGTGGAGAATTTGAGATCTTTTTATCCTTCCCGTGGCAGTGCGTTGCACAGCAGGGGCATTGGTGATGCGTGGTGAGGGAAGGGGCAAATTGTAGAGGAGGAATGTGCAGCTGGTAGGACAGGGTGTGGGTACATTACACGGGTATGGTGCCACTTTATACTCAGTGTGTCTCTCCCAAGTCCCTTAATGGCTCAGTGTCCAATCGCATCACCTGTTGGGGTAGATTATCAACTTGAAATCAATGATCACAGAGGCAGAGGTCACTGGTTCTTGGTCAGAAGTGGGATCCTGGATCACTTCTCTCCCTAACCCGGGATACTGAGGCCAAGTGAAGCGTCCCTGGTGCCCTCGCCCTAGATCAGCTAACTTGGCACAGACCGCGGATGGATCCTGGGAGCAGGAGGTGTAGTCCCAGAGCGAGTGATGCTCTAATCCAACGAGTCACCAGCAGGATCCTAAACAATAATTTTATGTCAAGAAATTGTAGCTCTTCCTGTTTTGACAAAGCCTGGACAATCTTAAAGGGGCAATGCCCCGTCACTCAGTGAACTTCTGGGGTCCACTGTAGGAAGCTGCAATCTTTAAAATCTGCTTCTATTAAACTCTGAAATGCTAAACTTTTCTATAACTTTATACAAACACATCTTCTCTGGTTCCTATTGCAGCTGAGCAACTCCCTGAGCCTTCAGTAAAACTGCTTGGGCCTTCAGCCGAGGAGATGTCCTCTAAAGGAGCAGGCACCTTAGTTTGCCTGGTCAGCAAACTGTCCATGGGCTTGGCTGCGGTCAGCTGGACAGTCGATGGGAATCCGACGAGCAGTGAGGTCCAAACCAGCACCGTGTCGCGGAACACGGACAACACCTTCAGTCTCAGCAGCTACCTGACGGTCCCCGGCACAGACTGGAGCAGTGGGAAGGTGTACTCCTGTACAGTTCAACAAGGAACAGCTTCCAAAACAACCGCAACAGTCGCACAATCCAACTGTTAAATAGATCGAAGCTTCACTCGTGTATGCTGCCTGAATAGTGGGAAAGTGTCACTTTCCCCATTATCCACCCTGTATCCCTCACCAACCCCATCATCTTCCCCTACCCCATCCCCATTATCCACCCTCTACCCTTGGTATTTGCTGCATTTTGTGCTTCTGTTTTGCTTTGTGTGGTTCTGCTGTATCATTTGAAGTCTTTGTACCTGAGGCAGGTTTTGCTCAGTTTCTCCTATTCCAAGAGGCTACACCAGGGTTAAAGTGACCAGTTACTGGTCTCTAATCAGGAATTTCAGTTCAAATGGGTGGTTTTCCCAGGACCAGTGCTGAATTTAATGAAAATGGTTTAATGAAGATAGTTTATGATCTGTCAAGAGCATCAGACTGACGACTACTGTCACTGAGCGTAACTTCCAATAAAGAGAATCTGTGCAGGAAATATTTCCGAGTGTGTGTTTTGTCACCTTGTGTGCTCCTCCCCATCCCTGACACCATCAAGTGCTCTAGATGTGAGGAGAGCCAACACTTTGCTCCAATTCTTGTCCTGTTTCCATGCATCCAAGAATGTTGAGGGAAGTCAGAGGAAACAGCAGAGGGTTTGATCACACTTATTCAAACATCCTTGGATAGAGAAGTTGGGTCAGATGTCTCGAGGGTTATGACTGTAACATCTGTTTATAAAGGAATAAACTAGGTAATTATCGATCAGTCCGATTAATAGCACCAGTGGTAAGTTTCTAGAGGCCACAATACAGGATAAATTAATATTCACCTAGAGACTTGGGCTTTATAAAGAGATCCAGCATGGTTCCATAAAAGCCAAGTTATGTCTGAGAAATTTAACGGAATTCTTTGAGGAGAGAGTCTATTGGTGAAGGAAATGCAGTAGATGTTGTGTATATGGACTTTCAAAAAGGGGTTGATAAGGTTGAAAAGGATAAAATTAAGGGGAGTAGAAAAGGGAATTAAGAGCCTGGGGGGAGACACCGTGGTATACTCCCCCGCCCCTGCACCACCCTTCCCCCTGACCCCCACGCTCTACAAGGGGCCACTGTTCGGACCGTTGCTTTCCTCATTATGTAAATGATCTGGACTTGAGTATGGGGTTATAGTATCAAAACTTTTAGTCAACACAGATATAGTGAGAGTGGTTAACTGTGAAGAGACAGGTACAAAACTTCAGGTGGATATAGACAGGTTAGTCGATCGAGCAGATAGATAGATGAAATTTAATAGAGAAATGAGGTGTTACATTTTGGGATGAAGAATGAGAGCACTTTACACCAAAACTTTAAAAGGAGGAGAGAGACTTGAGGGTTCATATCAACAGATCTGTAAAATTTTCATAAAATCATAGAATGGTTACAGCACGGAAGGAGGCTAGTCAGCCCGTCGAGCCCCTACTGGCTCTGCAAGAGCACTTCAGCTAGTCCCACTCCCCCGCCCTTTCCCCGTAGCCCTGCAATTTATTTTTCCTTCAGCTACTTATCCAACTCAATGTTGAAAGCCGTGATTTAGTCTGCTTCCACCACCTTTTAAGGCAGTGCATTCCAGGTCCTAACCACTTATGACGTTAAAAAGTTTTTTCTTATGTCGCCTTTCGTTCTTTTGCCAATCACCTTAAATCTGTATCCTCTGGTTCTCAACCCTTCTGCCAATGGGAACAGTTTCTCGCAATCTACTCTGTCCAGACCCCTCATGATTATGACCACCTCTATCAAATATCTTCTCAACCTTCTCAGCTCTAAGAATAACTGAAGAGATAATTACTAATCTCAGCCCCTTTAGGGCTATCCCAGATCAGGCGTATTCCCCAGGCGTTCACTTTCAACTAAAGCTTGAGGTAGCCGAATCCTAAAGATGTTTAATTGGGTCTAAAGGTCTGGACCATCTCTCCCTAAAGGAAAGGAACAACCTGAAGATGTTACCATCCTCCAGATAGCTCTTTTAATAAGTTTAGCTGGACTGTAACATTCCGGATATTATGAGGGTCCGGAAAACTCCCCCAGAGTTCTGCAACTCCTCACCAAAGAGTGTACAGAGATTGAGTTCGCAAGTTTGATACAGAAGTACTATTTGAGACAATTCTAAAAATATATAGATTTATTAAAGAACCAACATATAATTACAGTAGGTGTTTCAATCACAACATTAACAGTTCCAATAAGAGAAAGCTTACAATTCTTATTATCAGATCTTAACTTCGCTACATTTTTACAGTACTTAGGGGTAGAAATTAGGTCGCGCCCCATTTGGGGCGCAAATATCGTCTGGACGCAAATATTAGCGCCTGGCGCTAATTATTGGCACTGACTGGAAACTTCACTTTTACCGCCCCGGGAGGTGAGTGGAGCGCTAAATCAGGCGCTGCACACCTGTCTTAAGGCGCAAAGGCCAAGGAGTGAGGCGCTACCTCAGAGCGCTGGCGAAGCTCATGTAATGTCAGTCAGCAATGGAACACACACACAATGGCACGGGCCAGTTCTTAAAGGGGATGGTTAATCTTGCTTTCCATCCACATCCTGTTCATTGCAGCCTTGAATCTCGGCCTGGAGAGACTTGCACATCAAATGTGCTGGAAAGAACAATGGAGAGTACCAGGCAAAGAGCTCAGAGTGCAGCTCCCACAGTCTCTGCTAAATCGATACAAGGAATGGCAAATCAAAATGAACCTGCAAAGTGCTGCTCAGTACCCAAAACTCCTTCACACAACGTTGAATCTCTCCAGAAGTCTCTCCCTCTCGCTCTCAGAATGCGTAGTTCAAAAATGCCACCAACAATAAAAGACAGGAAGAGGCCCCCTTTAAATAGCGCCCCCCCCCAGCCCCACAGCGATTGATAGCGTTCCAGTCTTCTGGTCGTTGGATGCGCCAGGCGGTAAGGCAGGGGGCGATACTCAATTTCCGCTCCGGGGCGCCACAAGGGCGTTGCACCATGGAATGACGTCACAATCTGCGCGCGCAGGTGGTCGCAGCGGTAAGTTTTAGCGCCGCCGCACAATGTCAAGTTAAGTTCCCGAGCGGCGCAAACATCGCTGCGCCCGGGCGTTAGCGGCTTTGCGCCCCATTAGCGCCCTCTTAAGGCGCTAACGGGAGGCGCAACCAACTGAATTTTTACCCCTTAGTCTTTATTCCAGGATATCCACCAAAATCAAATACAATACATTACCTTGAGCCCCGAGGTTCAAAGAGTTGTAGACTTACAGAGCCACCTCTGAAGCCTGAGAATCGTTTTGGCCCTTTACAGCGAATCTATCATCCCATTTGAAAGTTCAATATTTATATCCTTTTTCAGTGGTATTTCCTTTGAAGTTTTCTGCTGATGTAAGCTAATTATCTCTAGTCATTTTTCTGCTGACCCCTGCTATTCTTACAGTCACCTCAGCTGGTAGCAATGCAGAATTATGTCTCCTGTGTAGGTGTCTTAAGCTTAACACAAAAACGGTTTAACAGCAGATGCATCTATTTGATGTCATTTTTACCAAGGTCTTCTGTTTGTTTCTTTTTACGAAGTGCAAATTAAAACACCTCAACCAGGATGTACCATTGTGTTCTTTCCAAAGCTTCAGACTTCAGGAGCCTCCAACCTCCTGTTTCAATAAGGTTATTGATTCAGTGTCAACAACTTATCTTATCCCATTAGCCTGAAGCTGTTAACAATTTTAGATTGTTGAGGCTTCCAGATTTCCAGACCTAGTATGTCATGTTTTAATAAGGCCAGAATTCTTTCATAGAATGGTGTATTTTTCTGAATATGGCTTATTCCTTCACACACCCATCTTGACCAAAAATGAACACGAGCATCTAGACAGAGTTTGGCCAATGTTACTAATAAGGTTACAATAGCACATTAATTTCATGAGATTCACAAGAGCCTAATCATGTGCGACATGAAAATTCCTTTAAAGTCATCCCAGGACAATGTTTTGCCTTATTTTAAATTGAACACAATTTAAAAGGATGATAGGTACATTGTCATGCAATTAACGAAACAACCTGTAGTTAGAATGTCCAATCGGCAGATGTATGTTCCGTAGAGGTGAGTTATTCATACGAGTCAAGGAGACGTCATTTGGAACTAGCTAAAGCTTGACACGCTGTTTCTTCGATCCAGCGTGTGGACAGACTCTTGTTGTCGTAAAGCCCTTGCCAGGCGCTCAGTTGATTCCTTCTTCATCCGCGGTGTTTTCCTCCTTCGTTGAAGTAACTCATTGATCTTTCCTTGTTTCGGTTGTGGCTTTTCGTGAATCCAATTCCTGAGGTGTTGCCAAGCATCGTGTGGAGGAGTCGGTGACACCGTCTGACTGACCGCCGTCAGTAATTCGATTGCATCCATTTCCTATGTCGTGCTCCAGGCTGGGTCTTGAACGACAGTGTACGACTGCACCTTGTATTGTTCCTCCATTTCGGTATCCCGCAGGACATCTTTTGAGATTGTTTATGGAGACAGTTCTAAGAATATGCTTGCCATTCGGCTGATTAATATGTATTTTAACTGTTCTTTCGTTAATAACAGAATGTATCTGAACAGGTTTTTTCCACTTCGGTCTTAAACCAGGTTTTTGCTCAAACTTCTTTTCCTGTACTCATTCTCCTGCTGGGGCTATGCTTTGTTTGTCAATTTTTTCTGCCTATTTGCCTCCCTTATCCTCTGATCAATTTGATGAATCTCCTCTGTTACTTCTTTTTTTAAATCTAACTGTCGCTGTCGGGTCACGGACTCAGAAAGTGTAGAGGCAATAAAAGAACTATGGGTAAGCGGTGTATTCATCTCAACCCCATACATCAGATAATATGGAGTTTTAGGGGACACTGTCCCTGATGCAGATGTGGGCACATTATTAAGTGATAGCTGCACCTCCGGAATGACGGTGGTCCACTTATTTCCCCTGATTCTCAACAGTTTGACCAATAGCTTTTTAACTTCCTGGTTTTTACGTTCCAACAGCCCCGCTGATTGCAGATGATGTGGCGTGCTGTGCTCTAACCCAATCCCCCTTTGTTCGCAGTAGTCTTTGAAGACCTTGGAGACAAAGGCTCCGCCTTTAACGGAGTGTAAGATTTTGGGCGCACCAGCTACAGTAATTATGTCAGTAATAGCATTGGCGAGTGCGTTTTCTGAAACAATTTTTGTGTGGACCAGCCAGCAGAAGGAAGTGCATCCATCTACACAAACGAGAACATGTCTGTATCCCAAAGACGGGGGAAGTGGTCCAATAAAGTCAATAAAGAATTTTCCCATTGGCTCATCAGCTTTCACAGGAGCCAATGGTGGTGGCTTAATTAGTGATGACTTATTGGTTAAATAGCATGGCTCACAATTTGCCACATATGTTTTATAGGCCTTAAGCATGCCTGGCCACCAATATAAGGGTGTCAATTTGCAGAATATTGTTCTGGCACCACAATGTGCTTGACCTATTCTCTCGTGAGCTTCTTTTACAAGCTGTTCTCGTTTGTGTCTCGGGACTACTTCTCGGTTTCCCTTGGGCAACTTAACTAGCACAATACCCGTAGGGGTTTCCGAGTAAAAGTACTTTGGTGGATATCCTGGTGGATTCTCTTTTGTCGGGTCTAATAGCTGAATCAGTTCCTCATCCTGATTAGCTACCCGTTCTGCCCTAGTGATTACACTAATATTGGCAGGCCCCTCTCGAGGGGGTGTCATGAAGACTGAGCGTTTTGCTTGTTCGTGTCCAAGACTGTTTCCTTTTGAGTGTACTGTCCCAGTGGTATGCCCGTTTACATGAATCACCTGACAATTCTGTTTCTCCATTCTCGAACGGAGAATGTCTTCCCACAATGACTTATGTTTTATGGGTTTACCCTTATGATTGATAAAATTTGTTTGTTCCCAGAAAACTAGATCTTGGTTATATCCTCTTTTACAGTAGTCACTATCTGTACAGATTAGTGTGGGTTTAATAGGGTCTGCCTTTTCTAAAGCATACCGTAATGCTGCGGCTTCAGCATATTGCGCTGTCTTATGGCCAAGGGGTATGGACAGTAATTCTTCTGGATTAAAAGAATAGGAATCTCGAAAAGTCCCTACTACTATCCCCATCCCAGCTGAGGATTGTTGGGATGTCCCTTTTTTAATCATGATTGACGATCGATCAAAAATTATTACTTTGTCTTGTGGAGGTACAGGGATAGGATTATTTCCCCTAATAAAGCAATCATTTGAATTCCCTAATAAAAAGACTTGGCCAATTCCTACAGGGCTTTCCATTTCGTCAGGACCTAACCTCGGTTAGGGTTTAATTTGAACTTTATAAGGAATTTCTAGACCTCAATGGTATATTGAGGGTGTCATAAATCGCAAGTAACAACTCAGGAAGTACAACTGGGCGGCCAGCTGGGGCGCCGTCCAGGGAGTATAAATACTCAGGCATGGGCCCACCTTGGGGAGAGACAATCTGGAAACAGGAAGCTAGTGACTGCTAACTAGACCTCCATGTTTTGTTACAAGTTGATTAAAGCCTTGCTTTATGTTCAAGTGCGTAGTGAGTCTTTATTACATCAATTTAATCAACTTGGTATCGTCTCCACGCTTTGGGTGATTTGGAACAACCAGCTGCAACTCGAACCACAGAAGGGAACTAGGGCAAGAAACTGATCCATCATGGAAAAACTCCTTAGACCCGCTCGTCTCGACCTGGACCCGAATGCACCTGCGGCAGCGAAGGTATGGAAGCATTGGTTTCGTACCTTTAGCAACTTTCTTGAAGAATGTGGGGCGGATGTCCCTAATAAGTTACGAATGCTTATCAACTACGTGTCTCCTCATGTGTATGATTATATTGAGGTTTCAGTAAATGGGCACACTCTAAGCGCGCTAATCGACTCCTGCAGCTCTGACAGCTTCATTAGTAAGCGGGCTGTCAATAGGTTAAAACTGCACACTTATCCCTCGGACAGGGAGATTGCAATGGCTCTGACGACTCTGACCACCAATTCTTCTGGCTTCTGTCTTGTCAACCTCATCCTCAACGGCCGCACGTATCTCTCCACCCGGCTCGGAGTACTCGAAAACTTATGTAGCGATGTGCTTCTGGGACAGGACTTCCAGAAGCAGCACAAGAAGATCACTTTTGAGTTTGGAGGGTCAAGGCCGGAGCTTACCATTTCTAAGGTGCCGTTTTGTGCACTCTCGGCGGCCTTACTCGGTGAACCCTCCCTGTTTGCCAATCTTCCCCCCCGCTGTAAACCCATAGCCACCAAATCGCGGCGCTTTAGCCAAGACGATCGAGCGTTTATTGAGGCGGAAATCTCTCGCCTTTTAGTCGACGGTATTATCGAGCCATGTTCATCTCCCTGGCGGGCTCAGGTCGTCATCGTGAGGAATCCCTTAAAACAACATAAAAAACGTCTGTGTATCGATTATTCGCAGACTATTAATCAATATACCAATCTGGATGCCTACCCGCTGCCATGCATAGATGACATGGTCAACAACCTTGCCAAATACAAGGTATTCTCGACCTTCGATTTAAAAAGCGCGTACCATCAGGTGCCACTGCAAGACTCCGACAAGAAGTATACGGCCTTTGAGGCCAATGGTCGGCTTTTCCAGTTTCGCCGCCTTCCATTCGGGGTCACCAATGGGGTGGCCGTCTTCCAACGGGCCATGGATGGCCTAGTCCGGCAAGAGAACTTGACGGATACCTTTCCGTATTTAGACAATATCACTATTGCCGGCCATGATCAAAAGGAGCATGACGCCAATCTTCAGAGATTTTTTGACGTACTCCGCCGTCGCCACTTAACATTAAACGAATCCAAATCGGTGAAGTCGGTGCCATCGGTGAACATTCTTGGCTACTGGGTGGGCAACGGTGTTATTAAACCGGACCCAGAGCGACTTCGTCCACTTCAGGAGCTCCCTCCCCCGACGAACCTCGGCTCTCTTCGTCGGGCACTTGGCATGTTTGCTTATTACGCAAAATGGATACCACACTTCTCCGATAAAATACAGCCCCTGCTCCATGCGAAGTCTTTTCCATTGGAAGCTACGGCTATTTCTGCCTTCAACCTCCTCAAACGACAGCTGGAGAAAGCCACGCTTCGCTCCATTGACGAAAATCTTCCTTTTGTGGTCGAATGCGATGCATCGGAGGTGGCGATCTCCGCTACCTTGAATCAAGGTGGCCGACCCGTGGCATTCCTATCCAGAACCTTGCAGGGTAGCGAGCTCCATTACCCCCCCGTCGAGAAGGAGGCTACGGCCATCATCGAGGCTGTACGCCAATGGGGTCATTTTCTTGCTCGGCGTCATTTTACGCTTATAACTGACCAGTGCTCTGTGGCCTTCATGTTGGATAACCGGAGGCGCACGAAAATCAAAAATAATAAAATTCAACTCTGGAGGATGGAGCTGGCTGCCTTTGGATATACTATCTGTTACCGACCCGGCAAACAGAACGTGGCCCCAGATACCTTCACACGGGCATTTTGCTCCTCAATGTCAACGTCGACTCTGGCGGATTTGCATATGGACTTATGCCATCCTGGTGTGACCCGCATGTTGCACTTTGTGCGCTCCAAAAATCTACCATTTTCAACCGAGGACGTAAAGAAAACATGCTCCTCCTGTAGGATTTGTGCAGAATTGAAACCACAATTCTTTCGCCCATCAGATGGCTTACTCATACATGCAATGCAGCCTATGCAGAGGCTCAGCATAGACTTTAAAGGGCCATTGCCTTCGTCGACAAGGAACACCTACCTACTTACGATGGTGGACGAGTATTCACGCTTTCCCTTCGCCTTCCCCTGCCCTAATATGCTTACCTCTACGGTAATTAAATGCCTCGATCAGGTCTTTTCCCTTTGCGGGACGGCCAATTTTATCCACACTGATCGGGGTCCCTCCTTTATGTCGAGTGAACTTAAAAGTTATCTCTCCCAACGGGGAATCGCCTCAAGTAAGACGACACCATATCACCCAATCGGTAACTGACAGGTTGAACGATACAATGCCATCATCTGGAACGCTGTCCGTCTGGCATTAAGGTCACGCAACCTGCCGGACCAGCAGTGGGAAACGGTGCTCCCCGACGCGTTACACTCTATCAGGTCTCTTCTCTCCACATCTACTAATGTCACGCCTCATGAGCGATTCTTCAAATTCCGGCGTCGCTCTACACATGGGACGTCTCTACCGTCATGGTTGGTGGCTCCAGGCCCGGTGCTACTCCGGAGGTTCGTCCGGTCTGCCAAAAACGACCCTCTCGTTGACGAGGTGGAGTTAACGGAGGTAAACCCCACGTATGCGCACGTACGGTAACCTGATGGCCGGGAGACCACCGTCTCGCTCCGAGATCTGGCTCCCTGCCCAACCGGTCACACGGGCCCGAATGATGAAGGATCCCCCGACAATGATATCAACACTCCGCACCCCTATGAAAATAACGCCCCGCCTGGGACATCGGGGGATCTGCCGGCAACGCTACCGGATCAACTCAGGGAGCTGGACGCTCCCCGTAGGATGGCCACCCGAAACCAGGACGCCGGACAATCTCCAGCCACGACCCGGGATGAGGCCAGCTCAGCACCTGTGGGGACCCGCACCCGGAGTCATGATATTCCCAGTCCTCCACAGGATGATCAAGATGACGCGGACTCTACTGACTTACCGGTACGGGCCAAGCGACCCAGGGACCAGGACACGGTCCGGGGAGACGTGCCTTCCAGTCACAAGCAGAGAGCTAAACGTCTACGGCTATTTCTGGTCCGCCTAGTCCGTTAAAGGAAGACTGGACTTCCAAACCTTTTAGGGAGGAAGAATGTCATAAATCGCAAGTAACAACTCAGGAAGTACTACTGGGCGGCCAGCTGGGGCGCCGTCCAGGGAGTATAAATACTCAGGCATGGGCCCACCTTGGGGAGAGACAATCTGGAAACAGGAAGCTAGTGACTGCTAACTAGACCTCCATGTTTTGTTACAAGTTGATTAAAGCCTTGCTTTATGTTCAAGTGCGTAGTGAGTCTTTATTACATCAATTTAATCAACTTGGTATCGTCTCCACGCTTTGGGTGATTTGGAACAACCAGCTGCAACTCGAACCACAGAAGGGAACTAGGGCAAGAAACTGATCCATCATGGAAAAACTCCTTAGACCCGCTCGTCTCGACCTGGACCCGAATGCACCTGCGGCAGCGAAGGTATGGAAGCATTGGTTTCGTACCTTTAGCAACTTTCTTGAAGAATGTGGGGCGGATGTCCCTAATAAGTTACGAATGCTTATCAACTACGTGTCTCCTCATGTGTATGATTATATTGAGGTTTCAGTAAATGGGCACACTCTAAGCGCGCTAATCGACTCCTGCAGCTCTGACAGCTTCATTAGTAAGCGGGCTGTCAACAGGTTAAAACTGCACACTTATCCCTCGGACAGGGAGATTGCAATGGCTCTGACGACTCTGACCACCAATTCTTCTGGCTTCTGTCTTGTCAACCTCATCCTCAACGGCCGCACGTATCTCTCCACCCGGCTCGGAGTACTCGAAAACTTATGTAGCGATGTGCTTCTGGGACAGGACTTCCAGAAGCAGCACAAGAAGATCACTTTTGAGTTTGGAGGGTCAAGGCCGGAGCTTACCATTTCTAAGGTGCCGTTTTGTGCACTCTCGGCGGCCTTACTCGGTGAACCCTCCCTGTTTGCCAATCTTCCCCCCCGCTGTAAACCCATAGCCACCAAATCGCGGCGCTTTAGCCAAGACGATCGAGCGTTTATTGAGGCGGAAATCTCTCGCCTTTTAGTCGACGGTATTATCGAGCCATGTTCATCTCCCTGGCGGGCTCAGGTCGTCATCGTGAGGAATCCCTTAAAACAACATAAAAAACGTCTGTGTATCGATTATTCGCAGACTATTAATCAATATACCGATCTGGATGCCTACCCGCTGCCATGCATAGATGACATGGTCAACAACCTTGCCAAATACAAGGTATTCTCGACCTTCGATTTAAAAAGCGCGTACCATCAGGTGCCACTGCAAGACTCCGACAAGAAGTATACGGCCTTTGAGGCCAATGGTCGGCTTTTCCAGTTTCGCCGCCTTCCATTCGGGGTCACCAATGGGGTGGCCGTCTTCCAACGGGCCATGGATGGCCTAGTCCGGCAAGAGAACTTGACGGATACCTTTCCGTATTTAGACAATATCACTATTGCCGGCCATGATCAAAAGGAGCATGACGCCAATCTTCAGAGATTTTTTGACGTACTCCGCCGTCGCCACTTAACGTTAAACGAATCCAAATCGGTGAAGTCGGTGCCATCGGTGAACATTCTTGGCTACTGGGTGGGCAACGGTGTTATTAAACCGGACCCAGAGCGACTTCGTCCACTTCAGGAGCTCCCTCCCCCGACGAACCTCGGCTCTCTTCGTCGGGCACTTGGCATGTTTGCTTATTACGCAAAATGGATACCACACTTCTCCGATAAAATACAGCCCCTGCTCCATGCGAAGTCTTTTCCATTGGAAGCTATGGCTATTTCTGCCTTCAACCTCCTCAAACGACAGCTGGAGAAAGCCACGCTTCGCTCCATTGACGAAAATCTTCCTTTTGTGGTCGAATGCGATGCATCGGAGGTGGCGATCTCCGCTACCTTGAATCAAGGTGGCCGACCCGTGGCATTCCTATCCAGAACCTTGCAGGGTAGCGAGCTCCATTACCCCCCCGTCGAGAAGGAGGCTACGGCCATCATCGAGGCTGTACGCCAATGGGGTCATTTTCTTGCTCGGCGTCATTTTACGCTTATAACTGACCAGTGCTCTGTGGCCTTCATGTTGGATAACCGGAGGCGCACGAAAATCAAAAATAATAAAATTCAACTCTGGAGGATGGAGCTGGCTGCCTTTGGATATACTATCTGTTACCGACCCGGCAAACAGAACGTGGCCCCAGATACCTTCACACGGGCATTTTGCTCCTCAATGTCAACGTCGACTCTGGCGGATTTGCATATGGACTTATGCCATCCTGGTGTGACCCGCATGTTGCACTTTGTGCGCTCCAAAAATCTACCATTTTCAACCGAGGACGTAAAGAAAACATGCTCCTCCTGTAGGATTTGTGCAGAATTGAAACCACAATTCTTTCGCCCATCAGATGGCTTACTCATACATGCAATGCAGCCTATGCAGAGGCTCAGCATAGACTTTAAAGGGCCATTGCCTTCGTCGACAAGGAACACCTACCTACTTACGATGGTGGACGAGTATTCACGCTTTCCCTTCGCCTTCCCCTGCCCTAATATGCTTACCTCTACGGTAATTAAATGCCTCGATCAGGTCTTTTCCCTTTGCGGGACGGCCAATTTTATCCACACTGATCGGGGTCCCTCCTTTATGTCGAGTGAACTTAAAAGTTATCTCTCCCAACGGGGAATCGGCTCAAGTAAGACGACACCATATCACCCAATCGGTAACTGACAGGTTGAACGATACAATGCCATCATCTGGAACGCTGTCCGTCTGGCACTAAGGTCACGCAACCTGCCGGACCAGCAGTGGGAAACGGTGCTCCCCGACGCGTTACACTCTATCAGGTCTCTTCTCTCCACATCTACTAATGTCACGCCTCATGAGCGATTCTTCAAATTCCGGCGTCGCTCTACACATGGGACGTCTCTACCGTCATGGTTGGTGGCTCCAGGCCCGGTGCTACTCCGGAGGTTCGTCCGGTCTGCCAAAAACGACCCTCTCGTTGACGAGGTGGAGTTAACGGAGGTAAACCCCACGTATGCGCACGTACGGTAACCTGATGGCCGGGAGACCACCGTCTCGCTCCGAGATCTGGCTCCCTGCCCAACCGGTCACACGGGGCCGAATGATGAAGGATCCCCCGACAATGATATCAACACTCCGCACCCCTATGAAAATGACGCCCCGCCTGGGACATCGGGGGATCTGCCGGCAACGCTACCGGATCAACTCAGGGAGCTGGACGCTCCCCGTAGGATGGCCACCCGAAACCAGGACGCCGGACAATCTCCAGCCACGACCCGGGATGAGGCCAGCTCAGCACCTGTGGGGACCCGCACCCGGAGTCATGATATTCCCAGTCCTCCACAGGATGATCAAGATGACGCGGACTCTACTGACTTACCGGTACGGGCCAAGCGACCCAGGGACCAGGACACGGTCCGGGGAGACGTGCCTTCCACTCACAAGCAGAGAGCTAAACGTCTACGGCTATTTCTGGTCCGCCTAGTCCGTTAAAGGAAGACTGGACTTCCAAACCTTTTAGGGAGGAAGAATGTCATAAATCGCAAGTAACAACTCAGGAAGTACTACTGGGCGGCCAGCTGGGGTGCCGTCCAGGGCGTATAAATACTCAGGCATGGGCCCACCTTGGGGAGAGACAATCTGGAAACAGGAAGCTAGTGACTGCTAACTAGACCTCCATGTTTTGTTACAAGTTGATTAAAGCCTTGCTTTATGTTCAAGTGCGTAGTGAGTCTTTATTACGTCAGAGGGAGTTCTGATTTAAGTTCTACAAGGCCTGATCAGGGACTTGTTGTCTTTAGAGACTTAAATCTGGGTCTTAGTACCACTGTCAGTAAAACACTCCTTCTATACTTAACAACCTACAAGATGGATATAGATATAAATATAAGTATAGGTGCTGTATCAACTCGTTAACACACACGTTGGGCGCCAACTGAAGGGATAATTACTAGTCCTAGCCCCTTTAGGGCTACCCCAGATCAGGCATATTCCCCAGACGTTCACTTTCAACTAAAGTTTGAGGTAGCCGAATCCTAAAGACGCTTAATTGGGTCTAAAGGTCTGGACCATCTCTCCCTAAAGGAAAGGAACAACCTGAAGATGTTACCATCCTCCAGATAGCACTTTTAATATGTTTAGCTGGACTGTAACGTTCCGGATATTATGAGGGTCTGGAAAACTCCCCCAGAATTCTGCAACTCCTCACCAAAGAGTGTACAGAGATTGAGTTCGCAAGTTTGATACAGAAGTACTATGTGAGACAATTCTAAAAATACATAGATTTATTAAAGAACCGACATGTAATTACAGTAGGTGTTTCAATCGCAACATTAACAGTTCCAAAAAGAGAAAGCTTACAATTCTTATTATCAGATCTTAACTTCGCTACATTTTTACAGTACTTAGTCTTTATTCCAGGATATCCACCAAAATCAAATACAGTACAATAGCTTGACCCCCGAGGTACAAAGAGTTGTAGACTTACAGAGCTGCCTCTGAAGCCTGAGAATCGCTTTGCCCCTTTACAGCGAATCTATCATCCCATTTGAAAGTTCAATATTTATATCCTTTTTCAGTGGTTTTTCCTTTGAAGTTTTCTGCTGATGTAAGCTAATTATCTCTAGTCATTTTTCTGCTGACCCCTGCTATCCTTACAGTCACCACAGCTGGTAGCAATGCAGAATTATGTCTCCTGTGTAGGTGTCTTAAGCTTAACACAAATACGGTGTAACAGCAGGTGCATCTATTTGATGTCATTTTTACCAAGGTCTTCTGTTTGTGTCTTTTTATGAAGTGTAAATTAAAACACCTCAACCAGGGTGTACCATTGTGTTCTTTCCAAAGCTTCAGACTTCAGGAGCCTCCAACATCCTGTTTCAATAGGTTATTGATTCAGTGTCAACAACTTATCTTATCCCAATAGCCCGAATGCTGTTAACAATTTTAGATTGTTGAGGCTTCCAGATTTCCAGACCTAGTATGTCATGTTTTAATAAATCCAGAATTCTTTCATAGAATGGTGTATTTTTCTGAATATGGCTTATTCCTTCACATAACAATCCCAGCTTCTCCAGTCTATCCACGTAATTGTAGTCTCTCATCCCTGGAATCATTCTCGTAAATCTTTTCTGCACCCTCTGTAAGGCCTTCACATCCTTCCTAAAGTGCGGTGCCCAGAATTGGACACAACACTCCAGTTGAGGCCAAACCAGTGTTTGATCACAATCTGTCAAAGATCCTTGGATATAGAAGTTGGGTCCGATGTCTCGAGAGCTGCCAATGTAACACCTCTGGTCTTAGTTACCTAGTTTATTCCTTTATAAAGAGTCAGATTAACAGCAGCTGTGGTGAGCTTTGAGGGGCCACAATACAGAATGAATTAATACTCGCTTAGAGAGATGGGCTTATTAAGGAGAGCCAACTTGGTTTCATAAGAGCCAAGTCATGTCTGTAAAAATTTAATAGAATTCTTGGAGAGAGTGTATTGATGAAGGAAATGGAGCAGATGTTGTTGATAAGGTGCAACATAAGAGGCTTGTTGATTAAAATTAAAGTGCGTGAATAAGAAGGAATTTGAGCCTGGAGGGAGATAAACAGTGGTGTACGCCCCTGCTCCCTGCACTTAAAGGGGAGGTGCCTTCTGCCTGCCACCCAATGTCTGAGTGCTGCCAGGCAAGCATTGACTGCTGCCATCATGGCTGGGTTTACCAGTGTTGAAAGGGGTTTGCAGGGTGTCACAGCAGTCCAGCAGTCTCTACTCCAGCAGATTACTAGGATTGCTGAGGCACTGCCGCAGGGGAGTGGCAACAAATCCGTGGAGGTTAACCCTGCTGTCCTCTCTCAGGATGACAACAATTTGTACTCCCACCACTGCCACTCTGCTACTGCCCTTGCTGTTGCCTGTCAGCCAGCCAGCCCAGACTGTTGCCGCCCATGCCGAGGTGGTGCAGTCAGATGCGTGGCCTCCTCGGCCCAAAGCTCCTTGAGGTTGTCTTGCAAGCCCATCTGTAGTCTTCCCCCACTGAAAGTCAGCAACCTTCCACCAGCCATGCTGCAGCCACTGGGGTAGCACTGCGTAGGCACACTAAGATAGGCAAAGGCACACGAAAGCAAGTCACCACGGGAATGCAGAATGGTGATTAGTTGATTTTTTGATGTAATATTGGATAAATAGATGTATAAAGCTGGACTGGAATGTTTGCTTTGTGGCAGCTTTTATTTCAACATAGAGACCAAGATGACACTGTTATGGTCAGTAACAGAGGGAAGCTAAGGTGTGGGATTTATGGTGACTGGGGAATTGGGGTTGTGTTCACTGGTATTGCAGGTGGATGATTAGATCCTGATTAAACTGCCTGTAAAGCAATGCACACAGTGTCTGTAATAGAACAGGGGAGCTGGAGGCAATCATGCATTGTGAGGAACCAAACATAGTAGGGATTACTGAGACATGGCTACAGAAGAAAACAGGACTGGGAATTAAACATTGCAGGGTATAACATATTTAGAAAAGATAGGGAGGGAAAAAGGGGAGGAGGAGTAGCTGTACTTATTAGGGATAACATAATGGCAGTAGAAAAAAGTGACGCAGATATCAGCAAGACAAAAATAGAATCCATTTAGCTAGAGATAAAAGATAATAAAGGATCAATCACACTAATAGTCGTATTCTACAGAGCACCTAATAATGGAAGGGAGGTGGAGGAAGAAATAAGCAGACAAATTAGGGAAAGGAGTAAAAAACATAGAATAACAATCATGGGAGATTTCAACTTTTTTTTATTCGTTTATGGGATGTGGGCGTCACTGGCAAGGCCAGCATTTATTGCCATCACTAATTGCCCTTGAGAAGGTGGTCTTGAGCCACCTTCTTGAACCACTGCAGTCCGTGTGGTGAAGGTACTCCCACAGTGCTGTTAGGGAGGGAGTTCCAGGATTTTGACCCAGCGATGATGGCGGATCGGCGATATACTTCTAAGTCAGGATGGTGTGTGACTTGGAGGGGAACTTGGAGGTGGTGGTGTTCCCATGTGCCTGCTGCCCTTGTCCTTCTAGGTGGAAGAGGTCGCGGGTTTGGGAGGTGCTGCCGAAGAAGCCTTGGTGAGTTGCTGCAGTGCATCTTGTAGATGGTACACACTGCAGCCACAGTACGCTGGTGGTGGAGGGAGTGAATGTTTAAGTGGATGGGGTACCAATCAAGCGGGCTGCTTTGTCCTGGATGGTGTCGAGCTTCATGAGTGTTGTTGGAGCTGCACTCATCCAGGCAAGTGGGGAGTATTCCATCACACTCCTTACTTGTGCCTTGTAGATGGTGGAAAGGCTTTGGGGAGTCAGGAGGTGAGACACTTGCCACAGAATACCTAGCCTCTGACCTGCTCTTGTTGCCACAGTATTTATGTGGCTGGTCCAGTTAAGTTTCTGGTGGCCCCCAGGATGTTGATGGTGGGGGATTCAGCGATGGTAATGCCGTTGAATGTCAAGGGGAGTTGGTTAGGCTCTCGCTTTTTGGAGATAGTCATTGCCTGGCACTTCTGTGGTGCGAATATTACCTGCCACTTATCAGCCCAAGCCTGAACGTCGTCCAGGCCTTGTTGCATGTGGGCATGGACTGCTTTATTATCTGAGGAGCTGTGAATGGCGCTGAACACTGTGCAGTCATCAGCGAACATCCCCATTTCTGACCTTATGTTGGAGGGAAGGCCATTGATGAAGCAGTTGAAGTAGGTTGGGCCTAGGACACTGCCCTGAGGAACTCCTGCAGCAATGTTTTGGGGCTGTGATGATTGACCTTCAACCACAACAACCATCTTCCTTTGTGCTAGGTATGACTCCAGCCAGTGGAGCATTTTCCCCTCGATTCCCATTGACTTCAGTTTTACTAGGGCTCCTTGATGCCACACTCGGTCAAATGCTGCCTTGATGTCAAGGGCTGTCACTCTCACCTCACCTCTGGAATTCAGCTCCTTTGTCCATGTTTGGACCAAGGCTGTAATGAGGTTGGGAGCTGAGTGGTCTTTGCGGAACCCAAACTGGGCATCAGTGAGCAGGTTATTGGTGAATAAGTGCCGCTTGATAGCACTGTCAACGACACCTTCCATCACTCTGATGATTGAGAGTAGACTGATGGAGCGGTAATTGGCCGGGTTGGATTTGTCCTGCTTTTTGTGGACAGGATATACCTGGGCAGTTTTCCACATTGTCGGATAAATGCCAGCGTTGTAGCTATACTGGAACAGCTTGGCTAGTTCTGGAGCACAAGTCTTCAGCACGATAGCCGGGATGTTGTTGGGGCCCATAGCCTTTGCTGTATCCAGTGCGCTCAGCCATTTCTTGATATCACGTGGAGTGAATCGAATTGGCTGAAGACTGGCTTCTGTGATGGTGGGGACCTCAGGAGTTGGCCGATATGGATCATCCACTCGGCTCTTCTGGCTGAAGGTGGTTGCAAACGCTTCAGCCTTGTCTTTTGCACTCACGTGCTGGGCCCCACCATCATTGAGGATGGGGATATTCATGGAGCCTCCTCCTCCCGTTAGTTGTTTAATGGTTCACCACCATTCACGACTGGATGTGGCAGGACTGCAGAGCTTTGATCTGATCCGTTTATTGTGGGATCTCTTAGCTCGGTCTACAGCATGCTGCTTCCGTTTTTTAGCATGCATGTAGTCCTGTGTTGCAGCTTCCCCAGGTTGGCACATCATTTTTAGGTGCGCCTGGTGCTGCTCCTGGCATGCTCTTCTACACTCCTTACTGAACCAGTGTTGGTCCCCTGGCTTGGCGGTAATGGTAGAGTGAGGGATATGCCGGGCCATGAGGTTACAGATTGTGGTGGAATACAATTCTGCAGCTGCTGATGGCCCACAGCGCCTCATGGATGCCCAGTTTTGAGCTGCTGGATCTGTTCTGAATCTATCCCATTTAGCACTGTGGGCGTGCCACACAACACGATGGAGGGTGTCCTCAGTGTGAAGATGGGACTTCGTCTCCACGGTGGTCACTGCTACCAATACTGTCATGGACAGATGCATCTGCGACAGGTAGATTGGTGAGGACAAGCTCAAGTGGGTTTTTCCCCTTGTGTTGGTTCTCTCACCACCTGTCTGGCAGTTATATCTTTCAGGACTCGGCCAGCTCAGTCAGTAGTGGTGCTACCGAATCACTCTTGGTGATGGACATTGAAGTCCCCCACCCAGAGTACATTATGTGCCCTTGCTATTCTCAGTGCTTCTTCCAAGTGGTGTTCAACATGGAGGAGTACTGATTGATCAGCTGAGGGAGGGCAGTAGGTGGTAATCAGCAGGAGGTTTTCTTGCCCATGCTTGACCTGAAGCCATGAGACTTCATGGGGTCCGGAGTCAATGTTGAGGACTCCGTCCCGACTGTATACCACTGTGCCACCACCCCTGGAGGGTCTGTCCTGCCGGTGGGATAGGACATACCCAGGGATGGTGATGGAGGAGTTTGGGACATTGGCTGAAAGTATGATTCTGTCAGGCTGTTGCTTGACTAGTCTGTGGGACAGCTCTCCCAATTTTGGCACAAGTGTTGGTGAGGAGGATTTTGCAGGTTCAACTGGGCTGGGTGTGCCATTGCCGTTGCCGTGTCTGTAGCCAGTGCCGAGGTCGATGCCACGTGGTCCGTCCGGTTTCATTCTTATTATTTTGTTTCATAGCGGTTTGTTACAACTGAGTGACTTGCTAGGCCGTTTCAGAGGGCAGTTAAGAGTCAAAGACATTGCTGGGGGTCTGGAGTCACATATAGGCCAGACCAGGTATGGACGGCAGATTTTCTTCCCTAAAGGACATTAGTGAACCAGATGGGTTTTTACGACAATCCGATAGTTTCATGGTTACCATTACTGAACTAGCTTTTTATTCCAGATTTATTTAATTAACTGAATTTAAATGGTGGGATTTGAACTCACGTTCGTGGATCATTGGTCCAGGTCTCTGGATTACTAGCCCAGTGACATTACCACTACGCTACCGTTCCCTGATATTAATTGGACAGAAGAGGTAGGTACAATGTGTACAGGACTCCTTTCTAACCCAATACGTAAAAAGCCCAAACAAGAGAGGATTCGCTGTTGGATCTAGTAATGGGGAATGAACCAGAGCAGATAAGAGAAGTGAAAATAGGGGAACATATAGAACAAATAGTGACTGACATGAATCTTGTCATTCATGTGGAAATGACTTATGAAGTAATACTGGACGGTCTGCTGGTTGCGCTGTCCAGGGAGAGTATAAATACTCGGGCATGGGCCCAGCTTGCTCAGGACATTCCTTAACAGGAACTAATTAAGGACACAACTAGATCTCCATGTTGTAAAACAGTTGATTAAAGCTTTGTTTAACGCTTAGACCAAGTGCCTAGTAGTTTTCTTATGTCAGTAACCATACTATAATATGCTTTAAGATGAAAATTGAAAAGGACATAAGTATGACAAAAACCAGGTTAACAGATTGGAGAAAAGCTGAATTTGAGGGGCTGAGAATAGAACTTGGGAAAAAAAATGGGTAACAATATTGGCAAACAACAATGTAGAACAGCAATGGGAAACATTTAAAACGGTGTTCAACAGAGTGCAGGAAAAATATATTCCTCTAAAAGGAAAGAACAAGCTAAACAATAATGAGATGCCATGGATGAATAAAGCCATAAGGGAACAATTGAGGGTAAGGAAAGAGGCATACATTAAGTAACTAGACAGCAGGGGAGTGCATGATAAGGGAGAATATGAAAAGATTAGCAGAGAAGTAAAAAAAACAACTAGGGAGGCAAAGAGGAACTATGAAATTAAATTATCAAGGAACATAAAACAAAATAGTAAAATATTTTATAGGCACATCAATAAAAAAGGAGTAAAAACAGAAAATGCTGGAAATACTCAGCAGGTCAGGCAGCATCTGTAGAGAGAGAAACAGAGTTAACGTTTCAGGTCGATGACCCTTCGTCAGAACTGGAAAAAGTTGGAGATGTAACAGGTTTTTAAGCAAGTGTAGGGGCAAGGAGAGGGGGGAGGGGAGGAAAGAACAAAAGGGAAGGTCAGTGATAGGATGGAAGGCAGGAGAGATTAAGATACAACAGGGATGATGGTGCAAGGCAAAAGGAGATTGTAATGGGACAAGTTAAGAAACAAAAGATTGCAAGGATATTTACTAGTCCTAGCCCCTTTAGGGCTACCCCGGATCAGGCGTATTTCTCAGACGTTCACTTTCAACTAAAGTTTGAGGTAGCCGAATCCTAAAGACGATTAATTGGGTCTAAAGGTCTGGACTATCTCTCCCTAAAGGAAAGGAACAACCTGAGAATGTTCCCGTCCTCCAGATAGCACTTTTAATAAGTTTAGCTAGACTGTAAAATTCCGGATATTATGAGGGTCCGGAAAACTCCCCCAGAATTCTGCAACTCCTCACCAAAGAGTGTACAGAGATTGAGTTTGCGAGTTTTTGATACAGAAGTCTTATGTGAGACAATTCTAAAAATATATAGATTTATTAAAGAACCGACATGCAATTTACAGTAAAAAAGAGAAAACTTGCTATCTTATTATTAACAGAGAATCTTACTTTTAAATCTTAACTTCACTACAGTATTACAGTTCTTAAAGTGTTCTACAGGATATCCACCAATATCAAAGACCTTTGATCCCCGAGGTACAAAGAGTTGGTGACTACAGAGCCGCCTCTGAAGCCGAGAATCGCTTTGCCCAATTAAAGCGAGTCTGTTATCCCATTTGAGAGTTCAATATTTATATCCTTTTCCAGTGGTATTTCCTTTAAGGTTTTCTGCTGATGCAAGCTAATTATCTCTAGTCATTTTTCTGCCGACCTCTGCAACTCTTACTGCCACCTCAGCCAGACTCATGTCTCATCTCTAGGTGTTCTAAGTTTACCATATAAAAACGGTGTGACAGCAGGTGTTCCTTACTTTATGTCATCTTTATGAGGGCAGATGTTCCTTATCTTATGTGCTTCTTTACGACGTGTAAATTAGAACACCTTATCCAGGGTGAACCATTGTTTCGTTCCCAAAAGTTCAGCCTGTTGGAGCCCTTCACCTTCTGTTTCAATAAGGTTATTTATTCAGGGTCAACAACTATCTTATCTCAAAAGCCAGAATTCTTTCATAGCTACTTCATAGTTAGGTTTCTAAATTTCCAAACCTAGTTTGTCATGTTTTAATAAGGCTAGAATTCTTTCATAAGATAGTGTATTTTTCTGAATAGGTTATATGGCTTATTCCTGCACAAGATGACGTGTGAATGGCAATGACAGGATGATCAACAGCTGCCATGTGAGAGAGAGAAAAGAATGATAGGGGCAGAGGTTATGATCTGAAATTGTCCTTCAAAAAAAGGAAGGTTGGATGGGAATAGAGCCATTAAGGGATAGACAGGATAATACCACAGGTAACGATAGAGAGCTGGCAGAAATATTAAATAATTATTTTGCTTCAGTATTTACCAGGGAGATAGGAAGAGATGGACATGACATTGGATGATGAGATTAGTAATGAGATAAGTGCATTTAAAGTAAAAAAAAGGGGATATATTAAAAAAACTAAACATACTCAAAGAGGATAAAACCCCTGGTCCAGATGGATTGCATCCATGCATTTTAAAAGAATCTAGGGAAGAGATAGCAGAGGCATTACTACACATATTTAATAATTTGTTAGAAAAAGGTGTAGTGCCAGAGGACTGGTGGATAGCTAACGTAATACTGACATTTAAGAAGGTGGATAGAACATGTCCAGGGAATTATAGACCAGTCAGCTTAACATCGGTGGTAGGAAAAATAATGGAATCCCTACTAAAGGAGAAAATAGAAGAACATCTAGAAACCAAAACTATAATAATGAATAGTCAGCATGGATTTCAAAAGGGAAAATTTTGCTTGACCAAACTTATTGAATTTTTTGAAGAGGTAACAGAGAGAGTAGACAATGGTAATAAAAGAAAAGACATACTTGCTCTCGAGGCAGTACAAAGAAGGTTCACTCGGTTAATTCCAGGGATGAGGGGGTGGACATACGAGGAGAGGTTGAGTAGATTGGGACTCTACTCATTGGAGTTCAGAAGAATGAGAGGCGATCTTATTGAAACATATAAGATTGTGAAGTGGCTTGATCGGGTGGACGCGGTGAGGATGTTCCCAATGATGGGTGAAACTAGAACTAGGGGACATAATCTTAGAATAAGGGGCTCCTCTTTCAAAACTGAGATGAGGAGAAACTTTTTCACTCAGAGGGTAGTGGGTCTGTGGAATTTGCTACCCCAGGAAGCTGTGGAAGCTACTTCATTAAATAAATTTAAAACAGAAATAGACCGTTTCCTAGAAGTAAAGGGAATCAGGGGTTACGGGGAGCGGGCTGGAAATTGGACATGAGTTTGAGTTCGGATCGGTCAAGGCCCTGTGGGTGGCGGAGCGGGCCCAGGGGCCGAGTGGCCTGGTCCTGTTCCTGCTTCTTGTGTTCTTTAGAGTTGAGGTTGGATCAGATCAGCCATGATCTCATTGAATGGCGGAGCAGGCTCGAGGGGCCGATTGGTCTACTCCTGCTCCTATTTCTTATGTTCTTATGTAATGCAGTAGATGTAATTTGTCTGAATTTTCAAAAGGCCTTTGATAAGGTACTCTATAATAGATTAATGAATAAGGTCAGAGAATGTGGTGTCAGAGAACAAGTAGCAGAATGGATTGCTGATTGGCTTCAGACAGAAAGCAGAGAGTAGGAGTAAAGGGTAGCTATTCACAGTGGCAGAAGGTGGGTAGTGGTGTTCCACAAGGATCAGTGCTGGGACCACTGCTGTTCACAATTATGAGCGGAATTACATTTTGGTAGGAAGAATAGGGAGATCACTTATCGCTTGGAGGGTGCGAGTCTAGGTGGGGTAGAGAAACAAAGGGATCTCAAAGTACAAATACCCAAATCACTAAAAGTTGCGACACATGTTAGCAAGGCCATAAAAAAGCAAGCCAAGCACTAGGGTTTATTTCTAGAGGTATAGAATTGAAAAGTAGGGAAGTTATGCTAAACTTGTATCAAACCTTGGTTAGACCACACTTAGAGTACTGCATGCAGTTCTGGTAGCCATATTATAAAAAGGATATAGAGGCAATGGAGAGGGTGCAGAGAAGATTTACAAGGATGATACTAGAAATGCACGGGTATACATATCAGTAAAGGATGAACAGGCTGGGTCTCTTTTCTCTTGAAAAAAGAAGGCTGAGGGGTGACCTAATAGAGGCTTTTAAAATTATGAAAAATGTTGATAGAGTGGATACAGAGAGAATGTTTCCACTTGTGGGGAAGAGCATAACTAGAGGCCATCAATATAAGATAGTCACCAAGAAATCCAATAGGGAATTCAGAAGAATACTGGTGGCAAGGGCTGCGCCCTCATGATGGCCAGGTTGTGGAGGATGAGTAGACCACCACAAATTGGGACACACACTCCAGTGAGTACTGTAGGGCTCCTACAGAGAGATCCAGGCACCAGAAGTGATCTTTAAGGATGCCAATGGTCTGCTGTATGATGTTTCCTGTGGCAGCATGGCTCTCGTTGCTCGCATGCTGCCCACGTGTGGTTGAGTTGCGGAGCGAATTCATGAGCCAGGTGGTCAGCGGATAGCCCTTGTCGCCCAGTAGCCACAATCTGGATGTCTTGGTGGTTCAAAGACTGGCGCCAAATAAAAGCAGCATGCTGCCAGGGTACTGGGCATTCACCATCAAGGGCGCTACGCAACTGAATTTTTAGCCCAGAATGTTTGTTTGGGTTAAGACTGAAAATACTATGGGATGCATTATATGCTCTGATCTCTCGAATAACCCCACACTGAAAGGTTTTTTATATCAAGGTAAACTACAGTTTTTTGTTAATTTCAAGAAAGAAGTATATACGAAGCAAGTTAAATCAGCAGAGAAAATAGCAACACACTGCCTCATTCTCAGATACTTTTAACCATTCCCTGAGAGTAAAAGAGCAAAGTGTTTTGAGAATCTTACAACGTTTGTCAGCGTCCTTTCTGTAAGCTTTTGCCAGATGTGGACATCTCGACAATCACAGTAAAAGTCATAGTGCTGCATTGGAGAATCTTTGAGCCAGTCTCTGGCCTGTTGAACCATTACTCAGTCTTCTTTTTCTGATAATAGCCTCCACAAGCACTTCCACCATCTGTTGCAGGCAGAATGCACCTCCCCTTTAAGAGGTGCAGACTGCCTTTAAGTAGTGCAGGCTAGCTTTAATTGGAGATAACCTCCAACGAACTTGGGCCCCTTGCTGAGCGTTCAGCCACACAGCAGCTCGTTCAGCGCTTGGCTGAATGCTACAATCATGCAAAGTAGCAGGTAGCATGAATTTTACCTGCTGCCTGCAGTCCTCCAAATGGGCGTGGGTTGCTATCGCATCGCGATCACCGGCCCGTTTCCAGGGGCTACTGAATTTCTAGGCCTTAGTCTGCTTATAGAAACTGCCATTTAGCCATGACCAGAGGACAAAAGATTTGGGAAAAACCCAAACCACAGCAAGGTGCATTGTGAGTAGGGAAACCACACCACCTGTTTTCCCAACTCACCGTACAGACATTTTTCCATTGAGAAACTTTGGTGAAAGGCAGAACATCACAAAGACTGAGAAGAGTAGGGGGAAGGGGGTCAGATAAGGCAACTCAAGAGTGAAGACAAAATTGGGTTTAAAACAACTGGATTATTGGGCGAAGGAGAGACTCAGGAGTTCCACATTACTGAGACGCTAGAAAGAATGAGTTAAAATGGGGGACATTGTGATGAGTCTTGATTTCAACACAGTGACAATGCAGGAAGGATGAAGGGACTGTGGGACCGACTGTTTGGAGCTTAGGAGGAATAAGAGAGGAACGTTCATATAACCACAATAATGATCAAATGGAGAGAAATAATATTTCTGAGAGAGAAAAAGAAGAAGGAAGCAACATTGGTGATGCTCTGCTCCCAGCATGCACCATGCCAGTATAAACTGTGTACCTGACAGCTCTCGGGTCCTGGCCTGCTTCGGCCTAAAGCAATGTTGAGCTGGTGGTGGACTGGAGTTTTTTTGTTCGCAGTGAACAATTTATCTACTTTTACATTTAGTTATTCCCTTGGGGCCTGGTGAGGACTTGCAGTGTAATCAGGGTGGGCGAGGACAGGTGGGGGCAGGAAATCGGGTGTGGAACTTGGCAATAATACGAGCGCGGGGATTTCCTCGGGAACTGGGATGGCCAGTAGTTGCACCACCCCCTTATAGCCTGGGGTATTAAAAGGAAGTGGGACTGGTGGGATGGTGCTGTCTGCTGGAGCCCTGCCTCCTGAGCCCTCAACATAACGTATGCTGTCAAGATACAGGGGTGGGCCCACCAACGTGTTCTAGGCTATCTTAATGGCTTGGAACACTCCAATGCTGAAGTTGTGGCCACCTTGACCCTCCTATAAAAGGGGACCAATTTCAAACCTTCTGTGCATTTTATAGTTGGGCCTACCAGCTTCACCCCAAAGAGCCTGAGAAACGCTGTATTTTACTCTCCTTCCCTCTGGTGCACGTCTATGATTGCGCTGATACTAACGCGGGTGTCGGAGACATAAATTGCCTGACCTCAGGATCTCGGTGGGGTCAGGCTCTTGGGTCAGTGCACAAATCCCACTCCATCATCATGGTGACGGAGCGGGTTTGTGGGGTTTTAGCCCACGGTATTTTTGATTGTTTTCCTTTGGAAAATGTTCCTTTAAATCCAGGCACAGAAATATGGCGGCAATTCAGATTCCAGTGCAAAGTGTACTGCCTTTGAAACAGTGACAGATATGCTGGATGGTGAAATGCAGTGGATGTGGTGTGTACAGACTTTCAGGAAGCGTTTGACAAGGTATCACACAGGAGACTATTGGAGAAGATTCAGGGATAATGGAATTAGGGGAAGGACAGCTAATTGGATTAAAACTGCTTATAATGGAGGAAACAGAGTGTAGGGGTTAAGGGAAGATTCTCAGAGTATTTGGAAATGTCTAGTGGTGTCTCACAGTGTTCTGTTCTGGGATCATTTCTAAAACAAAGGTAGAAACAACCCCATAACATATTGGCTCCGATTTTGTGTTAAGAATAACGGTGATGCTAACAGCACTCACTTATTATGGAGTAAATGGGACAGCAACCTCCGGAGTCCGCACATGCGCAGTTAAACGTGGAAATCCGGAAGTTGTTGTCCGATTTGCCCGGCTCCTCCACAAGCTTCGCTCCACCGGTACCTCGCCGATAGACTCGGCATTGAAATCCATGTAAAGGTGTGAATTTGTGGAACTCACTAAACACGCCAGGTAACGTTAGAGCTGGTGCATTCAGATGTAAGTGAATTTTAATGACATGGTAAGATTTAATTACTGCCAAACAAACTCTCTGGCACTGAAAATTTAATTTTACAAACGTGGAGATTCATTTCTTCAAAATTTAATTATTGTTGGAGATTTTTAAAAACTTAAAAATGTAAATATATTTTTGAAATTTTTCTTTCTGCCTCTTTTATCTCTCACAGCTTTCTTTTTCTCACTTTATTTCCCTTTCTGTTTGTGATTTTACAATTAATTAAATATTCCAAATCATACTTCCTGGATAGACTCTGCAGTCTAGATATTCGCACTGATATCGCTGGCCGTTAAGGCACGTTTCAGAGAAAAAAGTGGCGGCCGCCTCGCTTCCGCCACCTCTGGCGCGAGACTCTGCAGCTGCCATTTTGGTAACGGTCATGGCAATGCCGTTGGCAGCGCTAGCCACAGAGCTGTAAATCAGCAGAGCGTGACGTTATTCACGGTGCAACGCCGACTTGACGCCACGTTTGCAAACTTCGACCTTTATGCTGACTTTACCGCCGGGAGCTAAGCACGCTCTGAAAAGCATGCGTGCAGCAGCCCCGCAGAGACGCTGAGCGCTTCTTAAAGGGACACACACATCTTTCAGGTAAGTTTGGATTTAAGCGTTTGGACTTTTTTAAATATTTCATTGAAGCAGTGGCTCGGTGCAATATATTTTAAATGTTTTAAAAGTGTGCAGGGAGTGCATGGAGTGCTGCTGGATGCTTGCAAGGCTTTGGGTGGTAAAGGAAGTCCTCTTTGAAGACAGAAAATGCTGGAAATACTCAGCAGGTCAGACAGCATCTGTGGAGAGAGAAACAGAGCTCACATCTCAGGTCAAGATGCTGCCTGAGCTGCTGAGTATTTGCAGCATTTTCTGCTTTTATTCCAGATTTTCAGTATTTTCTGTTTTTATTTCAGATTTCCAGCATCTGCTTGCAGAGGGAAGAAGAAGAAGCAGAAGAGGAAGACACAGAAGAGGTAGAAGCAGATGAGGAGGAAGCGGAAGGAAGGATGCAATGCAGAGAGCCCCTTTCTGGACGGGATATCCGGGATGGAATCATCCGCCTGCAGTACCAGTGACCACAACCCCAATTCCCCTTTCAACATTAGCCCCACACCTTTCCTTTCCTCTGTTACTGACCATCAGAGCGTCCTCTTGGCCACAATGCTGAAATAAAAGCCACCACAAAGCAAACTTTCCAATCCAACTTTATACATCTATCCATCCAACATGACATCAAAAAATAAACTAGTCACCCTTGTGCATTCCCTTAGTGACTATCTTGCGTGTGCCTTTGCCTATCCTACTGATGTCACTCAGTGATACCCTAGTGGCTGCAGCATGGCTGGTGGAAGGCTGCTGTCTTTCAGTGGGGGAGACTTCAGATGGCCTTGCAGGACGACCTCAAGGAGCTGGTGGCGTCAAATCGAGAGACGGTGTTTCTTCTTCTTCTTGGTCAACCACTAGCTGGGCAGACTGGATGGTGTCCTCAGTGTGAAGATGGGACTTTGTCTCCACAAGGACTGTGCGGTGGTCACTGCTACCAATACTGTCGTGGAAAGATGCATCTGCGACAGGTAGATTGGTGAGTACGAGGTCAAGTAGGTTTTTCCCTCGTCTTGGTTCACCACCTGCCGCAGGCCCAGACTGGCAGCTATGTCCTTCAAACTCAGCCAGCTCGGTCAGTAGTGGTGCTACCGAGCCTCTCTTGGTGATGGACATTTACGTTCCCCACCCAGAGTACATTCTGTGCCCTTGCTACTCTCAGTGCTTCTTCCAACACGGTGGCATAGTGGTTAGCACTGGTGCCTCACAGCGCCAGAGACCCGGGTTCGAATCTGACCTCGGGTGACTGTCTGTGTGGAGTTTGCACATTCTCCCCGTGTCTGCGTGGGTTTCCTCCGGGTGCTCCGGTTTCCTCCCACAGTCCAAAAATGTGTGGGTTAGGTTGATTTGGCTATGATAAATTGACCCTTAGTGTGTTAGGGGGGATTAAATATGTGGGGTTATGGGGATAGGATGGGATATGTTAGGGGGAATTAAATACGTGGGGTTACGGGGGTAGGGTGGGATATGTGTACTGTGGGGATTAAAGCAGGGACAGGGTACTGGATTTGGATGATCAGCCATGATCGTATTGAATGGCGGAGCAGGCTCGACGGGCCGAATGGCCTACTCCTGCTCCTAGATTCTATGTTTCTATGTTTCTATAAATGGTGTTCAACATGGAGGAGTACTGATTCATCAGCTGAGGGAGGGCGGTAGGTGGTAATCCTTGCCCATGTTTGACCGGAAGCCATGAGACTTTGTGTGGTTCAGAGTCAATGATAAGAACTCCCAGGGCCACGCTCTCCCCAACTGTGTTCCATCCTCTGGTGGTTCTGCCTTGCCGGTGGGGCAAGACATACCCAGGGATGGTGATAGAGGAGTCTGGGACGTTGACTGAAAGGTATGACTATGTCAGGCTGTTGCTTGACTAGCCTGTGGGACAGCTCTCCATTTTGGCATAAGTCCCCAGATTTTAGTGAGGAGGACTTTGCAGGGTCGACTGGGCTGGTGTGCCTTTGTTGTGTCCGAAGCTGATGCCGTGGTCGATGGTCCATCCGGTTTTATTCTTCTTCTTATTATTATTGTTTTCCGTAGTTTTTTTTTTACAAATGAGTGGCTTGCTAGGCCATTTCAGAGGCAGTTAAGAGTCAACCACACATTGCTGTGGGTCTGGAGTCACATATAGGCCAGACCAGGTAAGCCTGGAAGATTTCCTTCCCTAAAGGACAGTAGTGAACCAGATGGGTTTTCCAACAATCCGGTAGTTTCATGGTCACCATTACTGATACTAGCTTTTTATTCCAGATTTATTTAATTAGCTGAATTTAAATTACCCAGCTGCCGTGGTGGGATTTGAACTCGCTTCTCTAGATATTAGTCGAGGTCTCTGGATTACTAGTCCACTAACATAAACACTATGCTACCGTACCTACATTGGCTTCCGGTCTGGCAATGCTTAGATTCTAAAATTCTCATCCTTTCTTTCAAATAACTCTATGGCCTCGCCCCTCCCTATCCCTGTAACGTCCTCCAGCCCTACAACTCTCCAAGATCTCTGCACTCCAATTCTGGTGTCTTACTGTGTAATGAGACAGGATTAATAAATGATCTCATAGTAAAGGATCCTCTAGGAAAGAGTGATCATAGCATGGTTGAATTTCAAATTCAATTGGAGGGTGAGAAAGTTGGATCTCAAACCAGTGTCCTGATCATAAATAAAGGCAATTACACAGGTATGAAGGCAGAGTTGCCTAAAGTGGACTGGGAAAATAGATTAAATGGTAAGACGGTTGATAAGCAATGGCAGAGATTTAAGGAGATATTTCATAACTCTCAACAAAAATATATTCCAGTGAGAAGGAAAGACTTTAAGAGAAGGGAGAACCATCTGTGGCTAACTAAGGAAGTAAAAGATGGTATCAATTTGAAAACAAAGGCGTATAATGTTGCCAAGATTAGTGGGAGGTCAGAATATTGGGAAATTTTTAAAAACCAGCAAAGGATGACTAAAAAAATAAGAAGACAGAAGATGGATTATGAGAGTAAACTAGCAAGAAATATAAAAGCAGATAGTAAGAGCTTCTACAGGTATATAAAAAGGAAGAGAGTAGCTAAAGTAAACATTGGTCCCTTAGAGGATAAGACTGGGGAATTAATAATGGGGAACAGGGAAATGGCAGAGACTTTGAACAAATATTTTGTATCAGTCTTCATGGTAGAAGACACTAAAATCATCCCAATAATACATAATCAAGGGGCTATAGGGAGGGGGGTACTTAAAACAATCACTATCACTAAAGAAAAAGTACTCGCTAAAATAATGGGACTAAAGATGGACAAGTCCCCTGGACCTGATAGCCTGCATCCTCGGGTCTTAAAAGAAGTGGCTGCAGAGATAGTGGATGCATCGGTTGCAATCTACCAAAATTTCCTGGATTCTGGAGAGGTCCCAGCGGATTGGAAAACCGTAAATGTAACACCCCTATTTAAGAAGGGAGGGAGACAGAAAGCAGGAAAATATAGACCAGTTAGCCTAACATCTGTCATTGGGAAAATGCTGGAGTCCATTATTAAGGAAGCAGTAGCAGGACATTTAGAAAATCATAATACAGTCAAGCAGAGTCAGCATGGTTTTATGAAAGGGAAATCATGTTTGACAAATTTGCTGGAGTTCTTTCAGGATGTAATGAGCAGGGTGGATAAAGGTGAACCAGTGGATGTGGTGTATTTGGATTTCCAGAAGGCATTCGATAAGGTGCCACATAAAAGGTTACTGCACAAGGTAAGAGCTCATGGGGTTGGGGGTAATATATTAACATGGATAGAGGATTGGCGAACTAACAGAAAACAGAGAATCGGGATAAATGGGCCATTTTCCGGTTGGCAAACGGTAACTAGTGGGGTGCCACAGGGATCAGTGCTGGGGCCTCAACTATTTACAATTTATATTAATAACTTGGATGAAGGGACCGAGTGTAATGTAGCCAAATTTGCTGATGATACAAAGATAGGTGGGAAAGCAAGTTGTGAAGAGGACACAAAGAATCTGCAACGGGATATAGACAGGCTAAGTGAGTGGGCAAACATTTGGCAGATGGAGTATAATGTGGGAAAGTGTGAGGTTATCCACTTTGCTAAGAAAAATAAAAAAGCAAATTATTATTTAAATCGAGAGAGATTACAAAATGCTGCAGTACAGAGGGACCTGAGGGTCCTTGTGCATGAAACACAAAAAGTTAGCATGCAGGTACAGCAAGTAATCGGGAAGGCAAATGAAATGTTGGCCTTTATTGCAAGGGGGTTGGAGTATAAAAGCAGGGAAGTCCTGCTACAACTGTACAGGGTATTGGTGAGACCACACCTGGAGTACTGCGTACAGTTTTGGTCTCCTTATTTAAGGAAGGATATACTTGCTTTGGAGGCAGTTCAGAGAAGGTTCACGAGGTTGATTCCTGAGGTGAAGGGGTTGACTTGTGAAGAAAGGTTGAGCAGGTTGGGCCTATACTCATTGGAGTTTAGAAGAATGAGAGGTGATCTTATTGAAACATATAAGATACTGAGGGGGCTCGACAAGGTAGATGCAGAGAAGATGTTTCCCCTCATGGGGGAATCTAGAACAAGGGGCATAGTTTCAGAATAAGGGGTCGCCCATTTAAAACTGAGATGAGGAGGAATTTCTTCTCTCAGAGGGTCGTAAATCTATGGAATTCTCTGCCCCAGAGAGCTGTGGAGGCTGGGTCATTGAATATATTTAAGGTGGAGATAGACAGATTTTTGAACAATAAGGGAGTGAAGGGTTATGGGGAGCGGGCAGGAAAATGGAGCTGAGCCCAAGATCAGATCAGCCATGATCTCATTAAATGGCGGAGCGGGCTCGAGGGGCCAAATGGCCGACTCCTGCTCCTATTTCTTATGTTCTTATTACGCATCGCTCCATCATTGGCGCCATGCCTTCAGCAGCCTAGGCCCTAAACTCTGGTATTTCCTTGCTAAACCTCTCCGCCTCTCTACAACTCTCTCCTCCGTCAAGACGCCATTAAAACCTATCTCTTTGACCAAGTCTTTGATCACCTGTCCTAATATCGCTTTATGTGGCTTGGTGTCAAATTTTTGCCTGATTACTTTCCAGTGAATCGCCTTGGGACATTTTCTATTTTAAAAGTGCTATATAAATGCAAGTTGTTGTTGAGATATCTAACGGAAAGCTTTGGTTACGTTTATTAGCGCTGTTAAAGCTATAGCCCATGGGCCAGATTGCATTCTAGTGTTAGAAGCCCAGGCACATCAGTCCTATTTGTGCTTACATTTCTGATTTGCTGCCCCACTGAGTGGGCTGTTTGACTATCTTAACTTGATCGTTAGATTTGACTGTCCTAATGCTCTTCTGGACGACCTCCCATCCTCCATCTCCTTAAACCTCAGCTCATCGAAAACGCTGCTCCCTGTATCAGATCCTGCACCACGTCCCATTCACCGATCGCTCCTGCTCTTGCTGACCTACATTGGCTCCCAGTCCCTGTCCCCCAATGCCTCCAATTTAAAAAGAAACGAAAGACTTTCATTTATATAGCGCCTTTCATGACCTCAGTGCGTTCAAAAGTGCTTTACAGCCAATAAAGTACTTTTGAAGTGCAGTCACTGTTGTAATGTAGGAAATGCGGCAGCCAATTTGTGCACAGCAAGATCCCAGAAACAGCAATGCGATAATGACCAGATAATCTGTTTCTTGTGATGTTGAGTGAGGAATAAATATTAGCCTGGCCACCGGGGTAACTCCCATGGTCTTCTTCCAAATAATGCCGTGGGATCTTTTACTTCCACCTGAGAGAACAGGCAGGGCCTCGGTTTAAAGTCTCATCCGAAAGGCAGCACCTCCAACAGTGCAGCACATCCTCAGTACTGCACCGGCGCGTCACCCGAGATTTTTATGTTCTGGAATGGGTCTTGAACCCACAACCTTCTGACTCAGAGGCGAGAGTGCTACCAACTGAGCCACGGCTGACACTTGTCAATTCTCATCCTTCATTGCCTCACGCCTCCCTATCTCTGTAACCACCTCCAGTCCTACAACCCCCACACCGCCCCCCCTCTGACCTCACCATTCCTGTGACTCTGGCATTTTTTGCATTCTGCTCGCCCTTAGTCCCACCATTGACGGCCGTGCCTTCAGCCATCTGGGCCTCATGCACTGGAATTCCCTCCCTAAACCCTTCTATCTTTCCACCTCCCTCTCTGCCTTGAAGACCTTCCTTAAGACCCCCTCTTTGACCAAGCTTTCGGTCACCCCTACTAATATCTCCTTCTTTGTCTTGGTGTCTCTGTTAGTCTGATTGCAGCTCTGTGAGTCACCGTGGTTTTCTACTATGTAAGAGGCACTTTATAAAGGCAAGTGTTGCTGGTGGGAATGGTGGGGGATGCGGCCTGGTTTAGCGCTCCTGATTTCCTTCTTTGGGAGACAAAGTCCCTGTGTCGATTTTTGGCTGTTTTTAAGCCCGTGTCGGGTTGCCCGGCACCTTATTGATTTGGGACAAGTTGACTCTTGCTGGATGAAGAAAATAAAGTGAAGAGTCAATGGCAGTTGGACGCAGCTCTTAATTCAAGGTTTTGCACACCCACAATGATTGATGTCCAATGGAAGGAGTCTATGCACAATACCACGGTATTGAGATTTACAGACTGGGAAGGTCCAAGGGCTTATTCCTGCTCCGTGATGGGATAGCTCAACTGTCTTGGGCATCCTGAGAGAGGACAGCAGGGTTCTGCTCCATTGACCCACTGCCACTGCCCCAGGGCAGGACCTCAGCATTCCTAGCAATCTGATGGAGCACAGATTGCGGTGCTGGTCTGGTACGCTTTCTTGCTAGCCCTGGTTGACACTGGTAAACCCAGCCACAATGGTGGCAGTCTGAGCTTGGGTGGCAGCAAACTGAGATTGCATGACAGCGGTCTGAGCATAGGTGGTATCAAGATAAGACTGCATGAGTGCGGTCTGAGCTTCCGCTGCAGCACTAAGACGTTGGGTCGCTTCCGCCTTTGCTGCAATGGCTGCTGCGAGACCGCCCATCACACGCACCATCATGTTCAGGTTGACACGGTTTCTTTGGGAGTCTTCCATCATTTCCAGCCTGGAAATCCTGGGCTCCAAGCTCTGTGCAGAGCCCTGTGCAATGTTGGAGGTTGACTCCTCCATGCTCCTTGACATTGCCATGAAGCTCTCTGGCAGGCTTGCCATTGCACCTAGCAATTCAGTGTGCATGGCAATCACCCGTCTACTGAAGACTCTCCCATCGATGTGCTCATCTGAGTCTTGTGCAGCAGAACTCTCGCACGAACTTGCCCTACGGGGAGCTGGGCCCGGAGCTACCCTTTCCCCCTGGTCTTGCTGCAGCCCACTCCTGCCCAATGCAAATTCCCCTTCTACACTAGCCTCTAAACTACGCGCAGTGCCTGTTTCTGAGCTACTTTCTGCGAGTGACAGATGCACTGACGCTCTGTCTTCTTCTTCTTCCTCTTCTTCTCCCCCTCGCTTTCATGCATCGCCTCAGGGACAGGCTTCTCAGGTGCTTGTTCTTGATTGTCTGACAGCAGAAAGGCACTAGAGTCGGGTTATGGTGAGGGGAGGGTGGGCATGAAGCAGTATATGCAGGCAGACAGCATCAGCAGCTTGAAAGTGAGAAGAGATTGTGGGATGAGGGGGAAGTGGGATGTGAGAAGAAGGATTAGGAATGAGCATACCGTTGTTGTCCCCAAGGAGTTCAACCTCGCCGGATGCCAAGACCTCTATGATCTGCCACCCAATGAAGTCCAGCACTCTCTCCTCCAGCTGGCTGAGGTTGTGGATGGCAGCCTGCCACGCCCGCCTCGCCCATCCACCGCGTGTCTGCCGCTGCTCCCTCCGATTATGTGCGACCTTAGCCTGCAAGAGAAAGTGAAGTGTGTGAGTAAGTGTGGTGCAATGTGTTGGGCGATGTGCCTGCCATAGTTGAATAGCTGTCAGTGTGTGCAGGGTGTGAGATGTGGGTGTGAGTATTGCAGCAGTGGTAAGGTTGTGAGGGTGAAGTGATGCTCTGATTGTAAGGTGTGAGTGCTGATAGGTAGAGATTGTTGGTAGGTGAGAACTGGGTGTGTGTGTGGCTTGTGGTGCAGATGGTGGGATCTGGCATTTGCTGAAGCCTTCACTCACCTTGACCTCCTGTGTGAGGTCATTCAACTTCTTTCGACACTGGATGGCCGACCTTGGGGCCACAGTGCTGCGGGCTCTCTCCCTGTGCTGAGGCTCAGCCATGGGTTTGCACTACCATCTTCTTCCAGCTGCAGCTGTGAGTGGCTTGACAATGAGGTGCTGCAGCATCAATGCATCTCCCCTTGAAGTACTGAACAAAGCCTGTGGCAAACATGACTGGGAATTAGACTGTAACTGATATTGGCCCACCTTGAGCGTTAAGCCAATGAGCAGCAGCTTTGGCGCTGAAATCAAGACTATAATCATGTTAATAAGGACTAAGCATGAATTTTAGGTGCTACCTAGAACATATTGACCTGGCACAGCTTAACATCGTTGGGCCAGGAAACTGCCCGTTTCTTGGCCATATCCAATTTCTAGACCATTGTTCCTTTAAGCAGTGAGGTGTCTAACAGTTACTGAAAGGAAGATGTCAGATGGAACAGAAACCAAGATATTTGTGTAATGTGGGTATAAAATACAGATCTAGAGGGTTTGACTCTGTTCTGGACAGCCCCTCTCCTTAAAATAACAGCCCACAGTTCCTGCTGGGACTCCAGGGGTTTGTCAGTTTCACGCCCACTCGGGGCAGCTGCTTTGGGCGGCACCAACCTACTGGCATTGCAATTGGCTCTCAATGTCCTGATTCTATGAAAATAGCAAATACTCAGATAATAGACTGTATTTAGCGGTTAGTAGAATATATTTAATAGTCTTAATAGTCAGCTGCTGGTTGTTAGCAGGTCAAAATATGATAGTCAGTTGCTGGCAAGTTAGTAAATCGGTAACTAGTTATAACTTCAGCCCCTTCCCTGTTAAGCATGTTCACTCACTGTTGGACCAGTGGCAACACACACACAGCAAGATTGTCTAAACACTAACTGAGGGGGTTCACCAACACATTGAGTCAGGACTCTGTGTAGGAGTCACACAGTAAGTGTCCTCGGGTGAGGAGCTCGCTGTATAGAGAATGTTTCAGATGGTTTCTCTGGGAGGGTGCTCCCAGGAACGTGCGCTGTATCAGTGTGTGGTGCTGAAAAGTGTCGCAGTCCTCCAGTTTTATAAGGTCTCTGTATTAATGAGAGAGCCACGAGCTGAGAGTATTGCACCAGACTGTGGTATAGCAGAGAGTTCTTGTTATTGGAGGAGTGATCTGCAGTTTAAACTCCAGCCCTGGAGAGAAGAAGCAGAAACTGGGAAATATCAGACAATAAACTATCTTCTGTTTAAGATGTAAGTCCGTTGCTGACAGTGCTGAGGTGTCACTGCCTCAATCTGACAGTCTCTGACGCTGAATGGGAGGGTTTCAGATCCTTGCCCTGGTTGGTCAGTGTGAATCGCTCTCATTTGCATGGGTTTCCTTCCTGATGTGAATGGGTCTATAACTGGGTTCAATGGGCAGCTGCTGCCACAGTCTGTCACAGATACACTCGGGGAAGGCAGGCAGGAAGCTCACTGACTGAAACGATGCAGACGCTGTGCTTTTTCTGGTCTCTGGCGCTGTGGCTGGGCTGTAAGTACAGACACTGAACTCTGCTCCTCCCGCAGCAGCAGATGGGGGGCTTGGGATCACTTTTAAAGAGTCAATGTGTAATGTTTAATCCCTGCTCTTTTACAGATGGACAGTCTCAGACTCTGACTCAGCCTCCAGACCTGACTGTGAAACCAGGGGAAACGGCCACACTCGACTGTAACATTGGAACGGTTGATAGCAATATGTGAACTGGTACAAGCAGACACCAGGAGCGGCTCCTCAATGGGTCCTCTATTACCATTACTCTAGCAGTGCCCCTACCTATGGTCCTGGGTTTAGCAGCGACCGTTTCACATCGAAAGCCAACAGCGGCCACAACATTTACCAGTTAATCATAAAGAACGTGGAGGTGAATGACGCTGCCGTCTATTACTGTGGAAAGTGGGTTTCAGCAAGCAGTGCTTATGTGTCACAGTGACAGAAGGTAAAACAAAAACTGGGAGCAGCAAGTGTTATACACTTAATATCTTTCTATCTGATAAAACTTTCTAATGTTTTACAGTTCATAAAATCACTTTAATTTTGTCCTTTTAAACATATTTTCCAATTTATATCATTTCAGAATTGCTGACATTCTGAGTCTCACTGCCCAGCATTGGGTGTTTCTGACATTTAATGTCAGTCTGGGGATGTTGCTGTGAGTTCATTCCTTCCTGCCCCACACCAGCTGGGACACTCTGAATACATGGAGTCTGATTAATGCTGGGACTGGAGCTTCTGAACGTGTTTTCTGACTGATTCCAGGATCCTGAGTAATTGTATGGACTGAACCCTAGAACATCACACTGTGTGGGTGTTCGGCAAAGGGACCAAGTTCTTTGTTGCAGGTAAGTGGCTGGGATTTCCCTCCTGGAGAAACTAGCTGTGTGAATTTGAACATTTAGAAATTCATTAATAATTTAAACTGTCGTTTTCTACTAATTTTAGAGATAAAATGCTGATTCCAGTGCATTAATGTTTAGTGTCCTGCTCTCGCTCTGTTAATTAGTGCTGTGTTTCTAGCAGTATCTGCTAATTCGTGCTGTGTAATTTTTGAATTCTAATTGAATTGCAATCTTTTCATTCCCAAAATTATCTGAAGATGGATTGCATTTTTTAAACAGTCAGAGCAGATAGTTTTGGTCACTGTGTCTGATGCAGTTTTTTCAAACCTGAATGGAGGGAGAAAGGGTTACATTGTGGCCCCCCCCCATGGTGGAGCTGTTTTATTTAACAATGGTAAGAATATTTTTCACCATTAGCTGGACTGGGATGTATTAAACATATAATACATGTGTGTCAGCTGTTCAGTTAGTAAAAACTAAAGAAAGACTTGCATTTATATAGCGCCTTTCGCGACCACCGGACGTCTCAAAGTGCTTTCCAGCCAATGAAATCATCTTTGAAGTGTAGTCACTGTTGTAATGTGGGAAATGCGGCAGCCAATATGCGCACAGCAAGCTCCCACAAACAGCAATGTGATAATGAAGAGATAATCTGTTTTTGTTATGTTGGTTGAGGGATAAATATTGGCCAGGACACCGGGGATAACTCCCCCGCTCTTTGAAATCGTGCCGTGGGATCTTTTAGTAGGGGTTATCCTGCCAATAATTATCCCTCAATCAGTATCATTAAAACAAATGATCTGATCTTTATCAAATTGCTGTTTGTGGGAGCTTGCTGTGCACATATTGGCTGCCGCGTTTCCTACATTACAAAGGTGATGACACTTCAAAGTACTTAAATGGCTTTGAAGCGCTTTGGGATGTTGTGAAAGGCGCTATATAAATGCAACTCTTTCTTTCCATTAAATTAAAAATTGAACAAATAATTGCATTTCTATAACCTTATATCCCGAAGTGTTGCACATTGACTGCACTTCAAAAGTAATCCATTCAATGTTCTGCAGTAAAACACAGCAAGATCCCACACACAACAGTGAGACAGTATTGGTTGAGAGAGGAATATTGGCCAGGACACTGGGACAACCATGTCATGGGATCTCTTGCATCCACCTGAATAAACCGATGGGCCTCAGTTTAACGTCTTTTCCTAAAATAGCACCACTAATAATGCAGTATTCTACTCGCTCAGGACTGCACTGAAGTGTTGTCCAGACATAGTTCCAGATTCCATAGATTAGACTGCTCAGGATCGGTGGTTCTGGATCTGTTTAATACCATGTTGTTGAGAGTTCATTATTCTGTCATTCTTGCCCACCCCAGCATTCCCCCACATTCTGATTTCAATCGTGCCACGTTGTGCTCTGACCCACATTTGTCTGCACCAATTTCATCCTGATCCTTAAACCATTTAGTGACAGATCATCAATTCCCCACCAGTCACTCCCTTTCCATGAACAACTTCCCTCCCTGCCCCAGTTGAGGTCCTTGACACCGCCTTTTGAGCCAATTCAGACACTGTACCCCATCCACCTCCCCACCTTCAGACACTGTACCCCATCCACCTCCCCACCTTCAGACACTGTACCCCGTCCACCTCCCCACCCTCAGACACTGTACCCCGTCCACCTCCCCACCTTCAGACACTGTACCCCGTCCACCTCCCCACCTTCAGACACTGTACCCCGTCCACCTCCCCACCCTCAGACACTGTACCCCATCCAACTCCCCACCCTCAGACACTGTACCCCGTCCACCTCCCCACCCTCAGACACTGTACCCCATCCACCTCCCCACCCTCAGACACTGTACCCCGTCCAACTCCCCGCCCTCAGACACTGTACCCCATCCACCTCCCCACCCTCAGACACTGTACCCCATCCACCTCCCCACCCTCAGAAACTCTCCTCCTCAATCCTCCCAGTTCATGCTGGAACTCTCCTTCTGACTCCTGTCCAATAAAGCTCTGCTCCCATCTTCTATTTCCTTTCCTCTTCCCTTCATCGCCATCCATTCCCCTCCGCACTGCTCCTTTGAGTCCTGATGCTGAGTGATTCTGGTTGCTGCACATTCTGAGGCTGGAGCTCTGGTTCTGGGTACAATTCCCCCCAATGGTGTGTGGGGACCAGAATCTGTCTGTAGCCGGACTCTGGTAGGAGCGGCACTGCGGTGAAAAGGCTCTCTGGTTTGTGCTGATCTTTGGCATTGACCACTAACACCCGGACCGGGCCCCACACCACTGGCTCACTGTGAATTCTGCCGGTTGCCATGTCGACACTGAGCCTGTGCTGGTGGGTTACTGTTGCTGCTTTGTGTACATCGCCGGCAGCCCCACATCAGCACTTGTAGATTTTCCTTTTTTAAAAACATTTTGCAACTTCCAATTTCCCACCGTGTACACTTGGATATTGAGAATCGTCCCTCCCATTCCCTCAGGCTTGTGTCCATGGGAGTTGTGAGCCCTCCACCACCTTGCCCCAATTGACCATTCTTCATAAATTAGCCGGGACACTGAGTGTCGGCGGGTCATTCACCTGTCAATATCCATGTCCTGTCCTGGCCTCACACCCACAACTGAGCACCTTCCCAATGGGGGCAGTGGGAGGCGGGAGAAGGGTCACTGGATATCAACCAGGAAAGGGGACGTTAGCTTTTTGTTCCCCTCTCCTAACCCAGGGGCACTGTGCCAATTGGAGCCTCATCACAGACCAACCTGTCACTCTGTCTGTAGAGCTCGGGACCACACACCTGGTGCCCTCACCCACTGGGCCAGTGGAGAGTTTGAGATCTTTTATCCTTCCTCGGCAGTGGTGGCACAGCAGGGGCATTAGTGATGGGTGGTGAGGGAAGGGGGGAATTGTAGAGGAGGAATGTGCAGCTGGTAGGACAGGGTGTGGGTACATTACATGGGGATGGAGCCACTTTATACTCAGTGTGTCTCTCCCAAGTCCTCAATGGCTCAGTGCCAAAACGCATCACCTGTTGGGGTAGATTATCAACTTCAAATCAATGATCGCAGAGGCAGAGGTCACTGGTTTGTGGTCAGAAGTGGGATCCTGGATCACTTCTTTCCCTAACCCGGGATACTGAGGCCAAGTGAAGCGTCCCTGGTGCCCTCGCCCTAGATCAGCTAACTTGGCACAGACCGGGGATGGATCCTGGGAGCAGGAGGTGTAGTCCCAGAGTGAGTGATGCTCTAATCCAGCGAGTCACCAGCAGGATCCTAAACAATAATTCTACAGAAACAAATTGTAGCTTTTTCTGTTTTGACAAAGCCTGGATAATCTTAAAGGGGCAATGCCCCGTCACTCAGTGAACTTCTGGGGTCCACTATAGGAAGCTGCAATCTTTAAAATCTGCTTCTATTAAACTCTGAAATGCTAAACTTTTCTATAACTTTATACAAACACATCTTCTCTGGTTCCTATTGCAGCTGAGCAACTCCCTGAGCCTTCAGTAAAACTGCTTGGGCCTTCAGCCGAGGAGATGTCCTCTAAAGGAGCAGGCACCTTAGTTTGCCTGGTCAGCAAACTGTCCATGGGCTTCGCTGCGGTCAGCTGGACAGTCGACGGGAGTCCGACGAGCAGTGAGGTCCAAACCAGCACCGTGTCGCGGAACACGGACAACACCTTCAGTCTCAGCAGCTACCTGACGGTCCCCGGCACAGACTGGAGCAGTGGGAAGGTGTACTCCTGTACAGTTCAACAAGGAACAGCTTCCAAAACAACCGCAACAGTCGCACAATCCAACTGTTAAATAGATCGAAGCTTCACTCGTGTATGCTGCCTGAATAGTGGGAAAGTGTCACTTTCCCCATTATCCACCCTGTATCCCTCACCAACCCCATCATCTTCCCCTTCCCCATCCCCATTATCCACCCTCTACCCTTGGTATTTGCTGCATTTTGTGCTTCTGTTTTGCTTTGTGTGATTCTGCTGTATCATTTGAAGTCTTTGTACCTGAGGCAGGTTTTGCTCAGTTTCTTCTATTACAAGAGGCTACACCAGGGTTAAAGTGACCAGTTACTGGTCTCTAATCAGGAATTTCAGTTCAAATGGGTGGTTTTCCCAGGACCAGTGCTGAATTTAATGAAAATGGTTTAATGAAGATAGTTTATGATCTGTCAAGAGCATCAGACTGACGACTACTGTCACTGAGCGTAACTTCCAATAAAGAGAATCTGTGCAGGAAATATTTCCGAGTGTGTGTTTTGTCACCTTGTGTGCTCCTCCCCATCCCTGACACCATCAAGTGCTCTAGATGTGAGGAGAGCCAACACTTTGCTCCAATTCTTGTCCTGTTTCCATGCATCCAAGAATGTTGAAGGAAGCCGAGAGGAAACAGCAGAGGGTCTGATCACACTTATTCAAACATCCTTGGATAGAGAAGTTGGGTCAGATGTCTCGAGGGTTGCCGTTTAGGATCTCTGTTTATAAAGGAATAAACTGGGTAACTATAGACCGTGGTAAGTTTCTAGAGGCCACAATACAGGATGAATTGATACTCACCTAGAGATATGAATCATTAGGGAGCCAGCATAGTTTCATAAAAGCCAAGTCATGTCAGAAAAATGTAATAGAATTCTTTTGAGGAGAGAGTCTATTGATGAAGGAAATGGAGTAGATGTTGTCTATGGACTTTCCAAAGGGTGATAAGGTGAGACATAAGAGGCTTGTTGATAAAATTAAAGTAATCAATTTGAGCCTGGAGGGTGATTTAGTGGTGTAACCCCCCTTCCCTGCACCTCCCTCCCCTGCCCCCCACATTCTCCCAGGGGCCAGTGTTGGGACCATTGCTTTCCTCAATATATAAATGATCTGGACTTGAGTATGAGGATATATCAAAAGTTTTAGTCAATGCAAAAATTGCGAGAGTGGTTAACTATGAATAAACTTGTACAAAACTTAAGGAGGATATAGACAGGTTAGTAGATCGGGCAGATAGATGAAATTTAATAGAGATATTTGAAGTGTTACATTTTGGGAGGAAGAATAAGAGAGCACTTTACACTAAACAATAACATTTTAAAAGGAGGAGAGAGATTTGAGGGTTCAGATACACAGATCTATAACTGTGGGAGACAGAGTTGATAAAGCTGTAAAAAAGCATATTGGATCCTTTAGGAACATAGAAAAATAGGAGCAGGAGTAGGTCATTCGAGCCTGCTCTGCCATTCAATATGATCATAGCTGATCCTCTATCTCAGTATATCTCTCTATGTTTTGTATGTAGGAGCATAGAGTTCAATAGCAAAGAGGTAATGCTAAACTAGAAATAGTAGATGCATTGCTGGTCATCTTCCAAAATTCTATAGACTCTGGAACAGTACCCATGGATTGAAGGGTAGCTAATGTTACCCCACTATTCAAAAAAGGTGGTCGAGAGAAAACAGGGAATTATAGACCGGTAAGCCTGACAGCGGTAGTGGGGAAAATGCTAGAGTCCATTATAAAAGATGTAATAGCAGAGCACTTGCAAAACAGTGACAGGATCGGACAAAGTCAACATGGATTTACAAAAGGTAAATCGTGCTTGACTAATCTATGGGAATTTTTTGAGGATGTAACTGGTAAAGTAGATAAGGGAGAACCGGTGGATGTGGCGTATTTGGACTTTCAGAAGGCTTTCGATAAGGTCTCGCATAAGAGATTAGCGTGTAAAGTTAAGGCACATGGGATTGGGGCAAGGTATTGACTTGGATAGAGAACTGGTTGGCAGACAGAAAGCAAAGAGTTGGAATAAACGGGTCTTTTTCCGAGTGGCAGGCAGTGACTAATGGGGTACCGCAGGGATCGGTCCTAGGACCCCAGCTATTCACAATATATATTAATGATCTAGACGAGGGAATTGGATGTAATATCTCCAAGTTTGCAGACGACACAAAGCTGGGTGGGATGTGTGCCGTGAGGAGGTTGCCGAGAAACTCCAGTATGATTTAGACAGGTTGGGTGATTGGGCAGAAGTATGGCAGATGCAATATAATGTGGATAAATGCGAGGTTATCCACTTTGGTGTCAAAAACAGGAAGGCAGATTATTATCTGAATGGCAACAGATTGGGAGAAGGGGAAGTGCAACGAGACCTGGGTGTCCTTGTGTACCAGTCGCTGAAGGTAAGCATGCAGGTGCAGCAGGCGGTTAAGAAGGCAAATGGTATGTTGGCCTTCGTAGCGAAAGGGTTCGAGTACAGGAACAAGGATGTCTTGCTGCAGCTGTACAGGGCCTTGGTGAGACCACATCTTGAGTATTGTGTGCAGTTTTGGTCGCCTTAGCTGAGGAAGGATGTTCTTGCCATGGAGGGAGTGCAGCGAAGATTCACCAGACTGATACCTGGGATGGCAGGAATGACGTATGAGGAGAGATTGGGTCGATTGGGCTTATACTCGCTGGAGTTTAGAAGAATGAGAGGGGATCTCATTGTAACTTATAAAATTCTAACAGGACTGGACAGACTGGATGCAGGAAGGATGTTCCCGATGGCCGGGGAGTCCAGAACCAGGGGTCACAGTCTAAGGTTAAAGGGTAAGCCATTTAGGACAGAGATGAGGAGGAATTTCTTCACCCAGAGAGTGGTGAACCTGTGGAATTATCTACCACAGAAGGCAGTAGAGGCCAATTCATTAAATATATTCAAGAAGGAGTTAGATATATTTCTTAAAGCTAAAGGGATATGGAGAGAAGGCAGGGACAGGGTACTGAATTTGGATGATCAGCCATGATCTCATTGAATGGCGGAGGAGGCTCGAGGGGCTGAATGGCCTGCTCCTGCTCCTATCTTCTATGTTTCTATGTAAACCTTTACAAATCATTGGTTTGGCCATAATTAGAATACTTTGTCCAATTTTGGGCCCCCTACTTTAGGAAGGATGTCAAGTACATGGGGAGGGTACAGAACAGATTCCCTAAACTAATATCAGATGATAAGTTTTAGTTATGAGGCGGGACTAGAGTAATTGAGGGTCTTTTCAGTAGAACAAGGAGGGTTAAGAAGAGATCTAATACAGGTGTTGAAAATTGAAAACTTTTGGTAAAGTAAATTGGGTAACAATTATTTCCAGTTGTTTCAACGACTCTTGGATACCATCATCCTTCTGGAAACCTCTTCCCCTTCACTTTCCTCTGACCCTATCCCTTCTTCCATTCTCACCCCTTGCCGTGTTTTCACTATCCCCCTGACCACCTCCTGTCTGACCAAGAACGATCAGTCCTCAGGAAAGGCCTCAGCTTCATTCCCTTACGCACCCACCTCAATGAATTTGGAGTTCGGCATGACACTGAGCTCTTATTCCATCGCCTTCGCCTCAGTGCCCACTTCTTTGGCTTGGAGTCTTCCCCCACACAGCGGGCACTTTCTCCCATTTTCAGAATTCTCGTTCTACCCTCTGGCCTCTTACCCTCTCTAGATATTTTCATTGGGAACTGCCGGCGTTACATCGGCCGTCTCAATTTCTCTGCTCCCCTCACTCAATCTAACCTACCTCCCTCTGAACTTGCAGCACTCCATTCTCTCAAATCCAACCCTAACATCATCAAACCTGCTGACAAGGGTGGTGCTGTTGTTGTTTGGTGAACCGACCTCTACCTTGCGGAGGCTGAATGCCAACTCTCTGACACCTTCTCCTACCTCCCCCTGGACCATGACCCCACTTCCGAACATCAAGCCATCGTTTCCAAGACTGTCACTGATCTCATCTCCTCTGGAGATCTTCCCTCCACTGCTGCCAACCTCATAATCCTGCACAGCCTGCTTCTACCTCCTTCCCAAGATCCACAAACAGGACTCTGCCCTGGCAGACCCATCGTTTCAGCCTGTTCTTGCCCCATGGAACTGATTTCTTCCTATACCGACTCTACTTTTCTGCCCTTGTCCAGTCTCTTCCCACCTACATCCGCGACTCTTCCAATGCCCTCCGTGACTTTAACAGTTTCCATTTTACTGGCTCTAAACGTTTCCTTTTCACCATGGACATCCAATCCCTATACACCTCCATCTCCCACCAGGATGGCCTGAGGGCACTCCGCTTGAACAGAGGCCCAACTAGTCCCAATTCACCACCACCCTCCTCCGCCTGGCTGATCTTGTTCACACATTAAACAACTTCTCTTTTGACTCCGCTCGCTTCCTGCAAATAAAAGGTGTTGCTATGGGAACCCACATGGGTCCTAGCTATAGAAACATAGAAACATAGAAGATAGGAGCAGGATTAGGCCATTCGGCCCCTCGAGCCTGCACCGCCATTCGATGAGATCATGGCTGATCATCCAAACTCAGTACCCTGTCCCTGCCTTCTCTCCATATCCCTTGATACCTTTAGCCTTAAGCAATATATCTAACTCCTTCTTGAATATATTTACTGAGTTAGCCTCAACTGCCTTCTGTGGTAGAGAATTACACAGGTTCACCACTCTCTGGGTGAAGAAATTCCTCCTCATCTCTGTCCTAAATGGCTTACCCCTTATCTTTAGACTGTGACCTCTTGTTCTGGACTCCCCCGCCATCGGGAACATCCTTCCTGCATCCAGTCTGTCTAGCCCTGTTAGAATTTTATAAGTTTCAATGAGATCTCCTCTCATTCTTCTAAACTCCAGCGAGTATAAGCCCAATTGACCCAATCTCTCCTCGTACGTCATTCCTGCCATCCCAGGTATCAGCCTGGTGAATCTTCGCTGCACACCCTCCATGGCAAGAACATCCTTCCTCAGATAAAGCGACCAAAACTGCACACAATACTCAAGGTGTGGTCTCACCAAGGCCCTGTACAGCTGCAGCAAGACATCCTTGTTCCTGTACTCAAACCCTCTCGCTACGAAGACCAACATACCATTTGCCTTCTTAACTGCCTGCTGCACCTGCATGCTTACCTTCAGCGACTGGTGCACAAGGACACCCAGGTCTCGTTGCACTTCCCCTTCTCCCAATCTATTGCCATTCAGATAATAATCTGCCTTTCTGTTTTTGCCACCAAAGTGGATAACCTCGCATTTATCCACATTATACTGCATCTGCCGTGCTTCTGCCCAATCACCCAACCTGTCCAAATCATACTGGAGTTTCTGCATTTTCGTGGGATTTGTGGAACATTATTTGTTCCAGTCCTACTCGGGTCCCCTCCCTCCCCTCTTTTTCCGGTACATTGATGATTGTATCGGTGCCGTTTCAGCCTTCCCATTCAACGGATCAACGGATCATCCTGCGCCATTTCCGCCACCTCCAGCGTGATCCCACCACCAAACACATCTTCTCCTCACCTCCCCTTGCAACATTCCAAAGGGACCGTTCCCTCCGCCACACACTGGTCCACTCCTCAATCACCCTAAACAGCCCCTCCCCTTCCCAGGGCAAGTGCAGGAGATGCAACACATGCCCTTTTACTTCCTCCCTTCCCACCATTCAAGGCCCCAAACATTCCTTCCAGGTCAAACAGTGATTTACTTGTATTATTTCCATTTAGTAGACGGTATTCGCTGCTCCTGATGCGGTCTCCTGTACACTGGGGAGACCAAACGCAGATTGGGCGACCGCTTTGCGAAACACCTCCATTCAGTCCGCAAGTGTGACGCCGAACTTCTGATTGCCTGTCACTTTAATTCTCCGCTCCACTCCCACTCTGACCTTTCTGTCTTCAACCTGCTACACTGTTCCAATAAAGCACAACGTAAGCTGAGGAACAACACCTCATCTTTCGATTAGGCATTTTACATCCTTCCAGACTCAACATTGAGTTCAACAACTTCAGATCACAACATCTGCTCCTATTGTTTTGGACGGCAGCTGTTGATGATTCTGCCATTCCCATTTACACCTCTTCTAGACCCATCTTTTGTTCCTTTACTTGTCCCATTACCATCTCCTTTTGACTCGCACCATCATCCCTTTTGTCATTTAATCTTTCCTGCCTTCCACCCTATCACAGACCTTCACTTTTGTTCTTTCCTGCCTCTGTACTTGCTTAAACCTGTTATATCTCTAACTTTTTCCAGTTCTGACGAAGGGTCATCGACCTGAAACGTTAACTCTGCTTCTCTCTCCACAGATGCTGCCTGATCTGCTGAGTATTTCCAGCATTTTCTATTTTTATGAACTATTTCCAGAGTTTAGTGAGTTAGTAACTTGAGGGAATAAATTTAAGATCATCGCTGAAGGAATGAAAGGAGAGGGTTGGAGATTTTTTTTATCATGTGCAGGGTAGTTAGGGCATAGAATGCCCCACCAGAAACAGTGGGGGGAACAATGCAACATATTTTTTAAAGAGGATGTGATTAATATTTGAAAAAGAGAGATTTAAAAGGGCAGGTGAAAGGGTAGAATGATGGAACCAAGTGAATGGGTCTTTCAGAGCATCAGCACAGGTGCAATGGGTCGGATGGCTCATTCTGTGCTGTCAGATTCTATGATTCTGTGTGTGGTCATGGAGGGAGTGTATTGTGTGGTTTGTCATCCTGAGACACGTCCCAATTTGACTGTCTCCCAACACTCATGCTGATTAGGAAAGGCCCGAGCCCGTTCTGAATTGAAACTTAAACTTATGCATGAAGTGAATGGGAGGCAGCATGTCCAGGTGGGTTAAGACTGGAAATATTGATTTTCCCTGATCTCTCGAATTACCCCACACCGAAAGGTCATATGTTTCAAGCAAATACAATTTTTTTAAATTTCAAGGAAGAAATTTATACGAAGCAATTTAAATCAGCAGAGAAACTAGCAACACACTGCCTCGTTCTCAGATACTTTCAACCTTTCCCTGAGGGTAAAAGAGCAAAGTGTTTTGCGATTCTTCCAGTCGTTTGTCAGAGTCCTTTCTGTGAGCTTTTGCCATATGTGGACATCTCGGCAATCACAGAGTAAAGTCTCACCACGGTGACCTGGAAACATGGGTCACCTGAATGGACTGAAGATGAGCAGCTATTGCAAGGCCTTTATGCCAGAAAACCCTCTCAAGTCACAGGTGCTAATTTTGAGATCCACCCAACCCCCGTTCCCGATCTCCTGGCATGATGCACCCCCTGGTAGGATTGCCATTGCAGAGGATACAAATTTTAGGTCTGCACTCGATAGTCACTTGGGTTTAGTGTCAATGGTCACTCCTGTAAGCAGAGCTCTCCTCCCCTATGAACGGGAGGGTATTTTTTACTGTCCAATGTCTAGTTAAACGATAGTGTGACCCTGGGATTGTAACAATAAGATGCCTTGTGTGTGTGTGCGACATTTCAATCTCTCATGCATTGCCACTTCTGTTAGCCTATCTGTTTATAAATGAAACATGTGAATGGACAGAATGTCGTTTTCACAGCACGTTTCAATCAATTGCCTGTCATCCATAAGGGGAGATTTTCCAGGGTCTGTAACAGGGAACACTGGAATCCTGGGATATCGGCAAGTTGGGCAGGTCAAAGCACACACCTATAAAGAACCACCTCCCCCCGACCCCACCCCGCTTTCCCCCAGACCCAACCCATTTTCCGATATTTGCAGCCTCCAGGTGACAACTCTGTCTCAATCAGACTGTTGCAGGTTCAAACTGCCCCAGGCAAAGGTTGACCTCTGACCCCTCTGTGTTGGCTCAACAAGTGCCAAACCAAAGTGTCATTTATATAGCGCCTTTCACAACCTCAGGACGTCCCAAAGCGCTTTAAAGCCAATGAAGTACTTTTTGAAGTGTAGTGACTTTTGTAATGTAGAAAATAGAAAGAATTATCCATTTCTGATAGCAGCTTGATCTGATATTCAAACTAATAGTCCTAACCGACATCCTGGATAGTTTGTGTGTCTCTGGTAGTTAACCAGAACTGAATTTCACTTCACAGTAACATCATCAAATACATAAAAAACAAACTAACTTCCAGGCCAATTAGGTAAAAGTCTCAAACTATGAGTAATGGCTCTGTCTCTCTCCAGAATGAGAACAGTGCACATTCTCAGAGGAACTAATCAAACCAACGTTGTCTGATAGGGAATAAAAACAGAAAATGCTGGAAATACTCAGCAGGTCAGGCAGCATCTGTGGAGAGAGAAACAGAGTTAACGGGCTCGATTTTGCCAGGCCCGAGGAGGCGGGATTGGAGGCGTGTGAGGTGTTAAAATCGCAAAAAATGGCGGGCGGTTCCGATCCTGCCTCCAGCCCAGCTCCGAGCAATTTTCCCAGAATCGGGGTTTCAGACTCCGTTTCCACCCTGCCTTCAAGAGGCGGGATAGGCCCTTAAGGCCCTTAACAACCAGTTAAGTGCCTCTATAATCCAATTTTGAGAGGCCTTTCTGAATTTAACACTTTTCCCCCGTGCTGCACGTCTCCTCTGGAACACGCCAGTTAATCCTGGCGGCCTCACAAGTGGATTGCTTACTAACAGCTGCAGCTCCACCATTAAAAAGGAGTTTTCAGCAATCATCATTTGCAGGTGGCAGAACTTTGTTGTCTCAGCTCTGGGGGAACTTTTAGCAGGCCTACTCATTGTTGTGGAAGTTTGGAGCCTGACACCCATCTCCAGTGTGACCTCCTGGGAAACCCCTCTCCCCACCTTGACTGAGCGCTTCCTCAACTGAGGCATATACCAGAAGAATGGGAACCATTTATTTCCTTTCCTCCTGGACATCAGATTCGGATGAAGACCAGCCGCGGCAGCAGCAGAACCATGAGCAACAGCAGCACCAACAGCAGGAGCAATAACAGGAGCGCCAAGCTGCTGCTCACCCACCTGAAGCTGCACAGGCAAGAAGGTGCCAGTGCAGGGAAGCATGTCGCCACAGGAGATACCCCCAAAACAGGGTTTACAGACAGAGGATGAGCTACCTCAACATGACTGAGCAGCAGTGCTAAAGGAGGCTCAGACTTTCGCGAGAGGTAGTGGGTGACATCTGCGCAATGCTGCAGCAAGACCTGGAGCCCAGAGGAGCGGATGGACACCCCTTACCAGTGGCCGTCAAAGTCACCACCGCACTGAACTTTTTTGCTTCAGGCTCATTCCAGGGATCAGCAGCAGACATCAGCGGCGTCTCCCAGGCGGCCGCACACACTTGTATCACGCAGGTAACCGATGCCCTCTTTGCCATCGCGCACAAATACATCAACTTCTCCAAGGATCAAGCAAGTGTAAGCGCGCGTGCGGTTGGATTTGCTAATCTGGCAGGCTTTCCAAGGGTGCAGGGCATCGTTGACTGCACGCATGTGGCCCTTAAGGCACCCCATCATAATCCAGGTATTTTTGTCAACTGCAAGGGCTTCCATTCCCTCAACGTGCAGCTGGTGTGTGACCACAAGAAGCGAATTTTGTATGTTTGCGCCAAGTACCCTGGCATTTGCCATGACTCCTTCATCCTGCGCCAGTCCAGTGTGCCTCCGCTCTTCAGTCCGCCAGACCAACTTTTCGGATGGCTACTTGCAGACAAGGGCTATCCCCTGAAGACCTGACTAATGACACCGTTGAGGAGCCCATCCAACGAAGCTGAGGAGCGCTACAACTCCAGCCACATTTCCACCAGATCCATAATCGAGCAAACCATCGGCTTGCTGAAGATGCGCTTCAAATGCCTTGATAGATCAGGTGGAGCCCTGCAGTACTCAGCAGGGTCTCCAGAATCGTTGTGGTCTGCTGTGCACTTCACAACATGGCACAGCATCGTGGCTTGCAGATGCCTGAGGAACAAGTGGCTCATCGCATAGCCACAACAGGCCACAACTTCAACAGTTTGCCATCAGAATTTTTTTATCACAACAAGCAACTGATGGCATTTCAAAAATAAACACAACATAACACTCAAGTGACTACCCTTGTGACTACTTGTGCATTATCTTCCTCTTACGCATGCTCCTACGTTGTGCTTCCCCTGTGGCTTCAGCAGATGTGAAGGCCCCTTGCTCACTTTCTTGCTGCTCCTGCCTCGACTCCTTTGGCGGGTGTCCTCTGGGGTTGCGAGCTTGTGAGGGCTCGGCAACAGTCTGCTGCTCCTGCGGCAGTGCAGGGACTGAGACACCGATCTCAGTTGGGTGAGGACTCTGGTGAGGCTCTGACCGAGGGCACTGCAGTGGCATGGTCGTGTGAGCGCTTGGAGAGGAGCCCCCACTTCCTTGTTCTCTGCCACCAACATCCCTCTCATGGGTCAGCCCCACTTCATAGCTAGCAAGTGGCTTGACAGCACCTTGCTGCACTTCAGGGGGGCCATGAGGACCCATTTCTGCATTGGATGTCCTACTCCAGAGGACTTCCATGAAGGTCTGGTTTCTCTGCTCAATATCTGACCATCGCACTTCAAGAGATGTCAGTCTATTCTGAACAATGACCATGTTTTCAAGACCCTGGCGACTAAGCTCCTCCATGGCCGTAGCCATCCTCTCCTCCACCATAGCCATCCTCTCCTCTACGGTAGCCAGCCTTACCACGGAGGTAGCCATCCTTTCCACGGAGGTTGTCATCCTTTCCGTGGTGATGTGTTCATGCGCCAAAGCCTCCACAAAGGCTGTGTTCATGTTAGCGATGGACTCCTCCATTTGCTCCACACTCGCAGCGACCCTGGAGACAAAACCTGCCAGAGACCCCTGCACCTGTTCCTGGAGTTCCCCCAATGACAAAATCCAGCCCAACGTTTCAGGTTGATGATCCTTCGTCAGAACTGGAAAAAGTTGTAGATGGAACAGGTTTTTAAGCAAGTGTAGGGGATAGACTATTGACAAACATCCACTATAAGCCCACTGGCTCCCACAGCTACCTGGACAACACTTCCTCCCACCTCGCTTCCTGTAGGACTCTATTCCATTCTCCCAGTTTCTCTGTCTCCGCCGCATCAGCTCTGACGATGCCACCTTCCATGCTAGTGCTTCCGACATGTCTTCCTTTTTCCTCAACCGAGGATTCCCCTCTACTGTGGTTGACACGGCCCTTGACCGGGTCCGTTCCATTTCCCGCACTTCTGCTCTCACCCCTTCCCCTCCCTCCCGGAACCACGATAGGGTTCCCCTTGTCCTCACCTTTCACCCCACCAGCCTCCACATTCAACGGATCATCCTCCGCCATTTCCGCCACCTCCAGTGTGATCCCACCACCAAACGCATCTTCCCCTCACCTCCCCTTTCAGTATTCCGAAGGGACCGCTCCCTCCGCGACACCCTGGTCCACTTCTCTATCACCCCCATCACTCCTTGCCCTTCGCCCGGCACCTTCACGTGCAAGCGCAGGAGATGCAGCACATGCCCTTTTACCTCCTTCCTTCCCACTGTCCAGGGCCCCAAACACTCCTTCCAGGTGAACCAGTGATTTACTTGTACTTCTTGCAATTTAGTATACTGTATTCGCTGCTCACGATGTGGTCTCCTCTACAGTGGGGAGACCAAACGCAGATTGGGAGACCGCTTTGCGGAACACCTCCATTCAGTCCGTAAGGGTGACCCCGAGTTTCCGGTAGCCTGTCACTTTAATTCTCTGCTCCGCTCCCACTCAGACCTCACCGTCCTCGGCCTCTTACACTGTTCCAATGAAGCTCAACGTAAGCTCGAGGAACAGAACCTCATCTTTCGATTAGGCACTTTACAGCCTTCTGGACTCAACATTGAGTTCAACAATTTCAGACCATAACCTCTGCCCCTATCTTTTTTTTTCATTTTTTTTTCTCTCTCTCACTTGACAGCTGTCGATCATTCTGCCGTTGCCATTTATACTTCATCTAAAGTCATCTTTTGTTTCTTAACTTGTGCCATTACCATCTCCTTTTGCCTTGCACCATCATCTCTTTTGTCTCTTCATCTCTCCTGCCTTCCAGCCTATCACAGACCTTCCCTTTTGTTCTTTTCTCCCCTCCCCGCTTTCCCTGCCCCTACACTTGCTTAAAAACCTGTTCCATCTCTAACTTTTTCCAGTTCTGACGAAGGGTCATCGACCTGAAACGTTAACTCTGTTTCTCTCTCCATAGATGCTGCCTGACCTGCTGAGTATTTCCAGCGTTTTCTGTTTTTATTTCAGATTTCCAGCATCCGCAGTATTTTGCTTTTGTATTGTTGTCTGATAGGGGTCTGTCTGTGAGTAATGAATAAACAGGGGTGACCTGTCCTTTGAAGCTAGCTCCTGTAACCCTGAACAGGGTTTAACTGTTAATCCTGGGCCGCTGTACGATGCACAACACCCATATTGTGCCAGATCCTGGGCGACGTGGTTTGCTTATGGAAACCGCCTTTTAGCCAAGGCCAAAGGTCAAAAGACTTGGGAAAAGCCCGATCCAAAACAAGGTGCACTGTGGGAAGGGAACCCACATCACCTGTTTTGCCGAATCAAAGTAACGACATCTTTCCATTGAGAAACTTTGGTGAAGAGCAGGACATCAGAAATGTTGAAGAGAGGAGGGGGCTGGGGGTCAGATAAGGTAACTCAAGAGTGAAGACAACATTGGATTTAAAACAACTGGATTATAGGGCGAAGGAGAGACTCAGGAGTTCCACATTTCTGAGGCACTAGAAAGAATGAGTTAAAATGGGGACATTGTGATGAGTCTTGATTTTAACACAGTGACAATGCAGGAAGGACGAAGGGACTGTGGGACAGACTGTTTGGAGCTTAGGAGGAATAAGGGAGGAACGTTCATATAACCACAATAATGATCAAATAGAGAGAAATAATATTTCTGGAGAGAGAAAGAAGAAGGAAGCAACATTGGTGACGCTCTGCTCCCAGCATGCACCATGCCAGTATAAAATGTGTACCTGACAGCTCTCGGGTCCTGGCCTGGAAATGATGGCGGGACTTGGTGATAATACGAGCGCGGGGATTTCCCGGGGGACTGGGATGGCCAGTAGTTGCACCCCCCACTTGTAGCCTGGGGTATTAAAAGGAAGTGTGACTGGTGGGATGGTGCTGTCTGCTGGAGCCCTGCCTCCTGAGCCTTCAACGTATGCTGTCAAGATACAGGGGTGGGCCCACCAGAGTGTTCCAGGCTATCTTAATGGCTTGGAACACTCCAATGCTGAAGTTGTGGCCACCATGAGATGGGCCCTCCTACAAAAGGGGCCCAATTACAAACCTTCTGAGCTTTTTATAGTTGGACCTACCAGCTTCACCCCAAGGAGCCTGAGAAACGCTGTATTTTACTCTCCTTCCCTCTGGAGCATGTCGAAGGTTGCACTGATACTGACATGGATGTCGGTGACATAAATTTTCTGACCTCAGGATCTCAGTGAGTCCGGCTCTTGGGTCAATGAGCAAATTTTCATTTGGAAACTGTTCCTCTAAATCCAGGCACATTACATAAGCAGTTTAAAGAAACATGACTGCAATTCAGCATCCAGTGTGAAGTCTATTGCCATTGAGGCGGTGACTGATATGGTGGATGGTGAAATGCAGCAGATGTGTTGCACACGGACTTTCAGGAAGCGTTTGACAAGGTATCACACAGGAGACTATTGGAGAAGATTCAGGGGTAATGGAATTAGGGGAAGGATAGCTAATTGGATTAAAACTGGTTATAATGGAGGAAACAGAGTGTAGGGGTTAAGGCAGTTTCTCAGAGTGTGTCTAGTGGTGTCTCACAGTGTTCTGTTCTGGGATCATTTCTAAAACAAAGGTAGAAATGACCCAATAACACAGTGGCCCGGATTTTGCGTTAAGAATAACGGTGATGCTAACAGCACTCACTTATTATGGAGTAAATGGGACAGCAACCTCTGGAGTCCGCACATTCGCAGTTAAACATGGAAATCCGGAAGTTGCTGTCCGATTTGCCCGGCTCCTCCACAAGCTTCGCTCCACCGGTACCTCGCCGATAGAGTCGGCATTGAAATCCATGTAAAGGTGTGAAGTTGTGGAACCCACTAAACATGGCAGGAAAAGTTAGAGCTGGTGCATTCAGGTGTAAGTGAATTTTAACGGCGTGATATGCAACGTTCCCGCTAAGCTGCACGGCAGCGGTCTGGAGATCCCACGCAGGCCGCTCACTGGCTTTTACATGGATGAAACCGCACATGCACGAATATTGGAATGGGCCGTGCAACCAGTTAAAGGGACCGTGGATGAAAAAAAATTAGATGGAACATTGGTGATAAGACCTTTATTACTGCCAAACAAACTCTCTGGTACTGGGAATTACATTTGCAAATGTGGAGTCTCATTTTTTCAAAATTGAATTATTGTTGGAGATATTTAATAAGACAAAAATTAAAATAATTTTTTGTTACTTTTTCTTTCTGCCTCTTTTATCTCTTGCTCTTAATCCCATCTTTCTTTACCTCACTTTATTTCAAATGTCTGTACATGATTTTACCATGAATTAAATATTCAAATTCATACTTCCTGGTTTAGACTCTGCGGGCTAAAAATTCGGTTGTGAAGCGCCCGAGAAGGGCTGTCAGCAGGAGGCTATATGCATCCAAGGCCTTCAGGGATCAATTCTCCGACCTCAATCTCAGTGAGGAACAGTGCATGCGACATCTCAGTTTTGCTAAGGAGGTGCTCACTGAAATTTGCCACCTGATGCAGGCAGACCTGTAGCCTCAGCCCAGGGCAAGAACGGCATTGCCAGTGGCTGTAAAGGTGACCGTGGCCTTGAACTTCAACTCACGGGCTCCTTCCAGGCTGCGACATCTGTAACATCTCCCAGTTGGCCGTCCACTCCTGTACAAGGAGGTGAGTGAGGCTCTGTATGCAAGGAGAGCTGCATACATTTCATTCTCTCTTGCCGGAAAGAAGCAGGCGGAGTGAGCACGCGGCTTTGCCAGGATTGCAGGTTTCCCCTTGCTGCAGGGTGCCATTGATGGCACACTCGTCGCGTTTGGGCGCCGCATCTCAATCCCGAGATGTACCGCAACTGGAAGGAATTCCACTTCCTCAATATCCAGCTGGTGTACGACCATACTCAGCGCATCATGTAAATCAATGCTCGGTATCCTGGCAGCAGCCATGGTGCCTTCATTCTGTGGCAGTCCACTGAACCATCAGCATTTGAGCCACTATGACAAACCAGAGGGTGGCTACTGATCGACAAGGGCTATCTGCTGACTACCTGGCTCATGTCTTCGCTGTGTAACCCACGAACATGTGGGCAGCCTGCATATAACGGAAGCCATGCTGCCACATGGATAATAGAGCAGATCACTGGCGACTTTAAACAACGCTTCCGCTGCCTGGAGCTCTCTGGAGGAGCCCTGCAGTGCTCACCAGAGCCAATGGTTGTGGGATAGAGCTCCTAATTCATGCTGCTGCACTCAGTACATCATTGATAATCTCCTCCTAGAGGATGTGAATCGACAGTACAAAACGGCATAGGTTCTGCAATGATAGCTGATGTGGGCACCAGAGGTGTCACAATGTGGAGGGATGGCATTGACCACAGATACCAGCTATTGCACACCCACAATGGAAGGGGTTTAATGGTGGAGTCTATACACAGTACCACGGTATTGAGATATACAGACTCGGAGGGTCGAAGGGCTTGTTCCTGCTCCGGGATGGGATAGCTGATCTTCCCTGGGCAATGCAATGAGAGCGACAACTACCTTCATTGCTCCGGGGCTACAAGTGAAAGATCAGCCAGAATTCCCACACTCCTGGTCATCGACAGTCCCCCTGATTGCTGGATGTGAGATGCGGACAGGATTGGGCCGGTTGTTTGTCTACGATACACTTGTCTGTCTACACACACTGTCTAGGGTCCCACGTGAAGAATGGTCACGTGGGCAGTGTGACTGATTGGCGCTGACACCCACACCAGCCTGAGTCACAGCTTTCAGAAAAGGAGGAAAAATGGGACTGAAGAAGAATAAAATCACATAGGTTGTCATTTTAACTTTGGGCGGAGGTGTAAGATGGACGATATCGAATTGAACGCCCATTATACATCTCGTCCGATTTTCCCTTTCTATGACTTGAATGGAAAGGAAACTAAACTCAGGCAGTATAATGGGTGGCGAGTTCAATATCACCAACGCCCAACGTTAAACTGACCCCCGTGGTGTTCAGTGAATAAAGCTACAGGGTGAAGTTACCCGAGCAACCAACATGGCAAAACCTCGGAAACAGTTCTTCGAAACCTGACCCTGCTCAAAGACTCCCCACAGTACTGGAGGCAATGGCCTAGAAATTCGGGGGTTTATCGCCACCCGTTACTGCCAGATTCCGGTGAAACAAAGCCGGATGCTGCTCTTCCGCCCACTGCCGGCGGGCCCCACGGCGGCCGATGTCAACGATCGCTAAAATCACATAGATGATGCAGATCGTGACGTCAGAGGGTGTACAAAGCTCATTTGATGCCTGATCTGCGAGTGAGGAGTTCGCCGTTCAACTTACTGACATGCCTTAAGTGCGACGAGCTGAGCAAGCGTTGACAGCCAGGAAGGAGGCTCCAGCAGCGGTATTTAAAGGGATCATCAGGAACTACTTGCACATGACATGTTTGTTCAGTTTGACTGGCTCTGTGCAACTTTCTGAAACTCCAGCAGCTTTATAAACTTCTTTCAAGGTTCTAAGGTAATAGAGAGTGTTGTTGCAAGTGGAGAAAGCCTTCATTCTTATTTAAAGGCTTCCGTTCACAACACTTGCTCACAGTCATGGCTCTACTGGCCGACCCCCTCGTGCTCGAGTATCTTCGGGAGAGGGTGCGGAGGCAACGAAGAAGATGAAAAGATGTGCACAGAGGGAGGAGGAGAAGGGCCAGGACGGCTCTCAACAGGCGGCCTTACCCACCTCGGATTTTCAGAGAGCATTAAAGCGAGGACCAGTGTATTCAGAGGTTATGCTTCACCAAGGAGGTGGTCACAGAACTCTGCCACCTCCTGCAACCAGACCTGCAGCCTGAGAGCAGGGCGAACACGGCTCTCCCAGTGGCAGTCAAGGTCACCGTTGCCCTCAATTTCTTCCCCAGCGGATCCTTCCAGTCTGCAGCAGGAGACATAGCTAACATCTCACAGTTCGCCATCCATCACTGCAACTGGGAGGTCACAGAGGCTCTCTACAGCAGAAGAAGGGACTACGTTTTCTTCTCTCTGAGCAGAGAGAAGCAGGTGGAGCGTGCATGTGGCTTTGCCAGGATAGCGGACTTCTCCATGGTACAGGGCGCTATCGACTGCACATACGTGGCTTTGCGGGCGTCACATATCAATCCTGAGAACTTCCGTAATCGCAAAGGCTGCCACTCACTTCATGTGCAGTTGGTGTGCGACCACGCCCACCGCTTCCTGATGGTCAATGCCCGCTATCCTGGCAGCAGCCATGATGCCTTCATCCTGTGTCGGTCCGGTGTGCCAGCAATCTTCCAGCCACCACGCCTAGCTCGAGGGTGACTGCTCAGAGACAAGGGCTATCAGCTCTGCACCTGGCTCATGACTCCCCTCCGCAACCCCACCACTCGTGCCCAGCACTCATATAATGAGAGCCATGCTTCCATCAGGAACATCATCAAACAGACCATGGGCTATTGAAGCAACGGTTCCGCTGCCTTGACTGCTCGGGAGGAGCCCGCCGGTACACGCCGGAGTGGGTGTTCCATTTTGTGGTGGTCTGCTGCATGCTTCACAACTTGGTCATCATGAGGGCACAGCCCTTGCCAGCAGGGATTGAGGGACCCCCTCAGGAGGAGGACGAGGGAGAGGAGGTGGAGGAGGAAGAGTAGGTAGAGGAAGAGGACGAGGAGGCAGGGAGGAGGCAGGCAGCCATTCCCCCTTCTGGATGGACTGTCCATGAACACCTCATGAGACTCCAATTCCAATGAACAAAACCCCAGATCCCCATTGCTCACCTCATCCCCATCATAGCATCCCTCTGTCACGGAATATCACAGCGTCCTCCAGGGCACAAAGCTGAAATGAGAGACAACACAAATGATTCCAAACAAAATTAATAAATTTATCCGAAATCACGTCACACATATTTACACTTACGATATGAACCAATCACCCTTGTGCATTCCCTTAGAGCCTGTCGTTCGGGTGCCCTTTCCTGTCCTACTGCTCCTACGAAGTGCTCGCCAGTGGCTGCAGCATGGCTAGTGGGAGGCTGATGAGTTTCCATGGAGGAGGTTTCAGATGGCCTGACAGGACTGCCTCGAGCAGCTCTGGCCCTAGAAGGCTAGGCTGTAGACTGCACCGCCTTGGCATGGGCGGCAGCAGTCTGGGCTGGCTGGCTGACAGGCAATAGCAAGGGCAATGGCGAAGTGGCAGTGGTGGGAACAGGAATGTTGTCATCCTGAGAGAGGACAGCAGGGTCCTGTTCCATTGACCCACTGCCACTCCCCCGGGGCAGCGCCTCATCATTCCTAGCAATCTGTTGGAGCACAGATTGCTGGGCTGCTGCGACACCGTGAAAGCCATGGGTGACACTGGTAAACCCAACCATAATGGCAGCCATCTGAGCTTGGGTGGCAGCAAGCTGAGACTGCATGAGAGCAGTCTGCGCATCCGCTGCAGCACTAAGACGCTGGGTCGCTTCTGCCTGTGCTGCAATGGCAGCCGTGACATTGCCCATCACACGCACCATCATGTCTGGGTTGACACGGTCTCGTCGGGAGTCTTCCATCATTTCCAGCCTGGAAATCCTGGGCTCCAACCTCTGCGCAGAGCCCCGCGCAATGTTGGAGGCGGACTCCTCCATGCTCCTTGACATTACCAAGAGGCTCTCTGCCAGGCTTGCCATTACATCTAGCAATTCGGTGTGCATGCCCATCACATTTTACTGAACACCCCCATCAAGATCCTCATCTGAGTCCTGTGCAGCTGAACTCGTGTGCGAACTCAGCCTCCGGGGAGCTGGCCCCCGAGCTACCCTTTCCCCTGCTGCCCACTCCTGCCCGGAGCCTCACCCTGTGCAGACCGTGCTTCTACACTAGCCTCTGAAGTACGCACAGTGCCAGTTTCTGAACTGCTGTCTGAGAGTGACAGATGCAGTGAGCTGTTTTTCTTTTTCTTCTTCTTCTTCTTCTTCTTCTTCTTCGTCTTCTCCTTCTTCTTCTTCTCCTCCTCCTCCTTCTTCTTCTTCTTCTCCTTCTTCTTCTTCTTCTCCTTCTTCTCCTTCTTCTCCTCCTCCTTCTTCTTCTTCTTCTTCGTCTTCTTCTTCTTCTTCTTCTTCTTCTCCCCCCTCGCTTTCATTCATCGCCTCAGGGACATGCTGCTCAGGTGCTTGTTCTTGATTATCTGAAAGCAGAAAGGCACAAGAGTCGGGTTATGGTGAGGGGAGGGGGGCCGGAAGCAGGATATGCAGGCAGACAGCATCAGCACCTTGAAAGTGAGAAGAGATTGTGGGATGAGGGGGAAGTTGATGTGAGAAGAAGGATTAGGAATGAGCATACCGTTGTTGTCCCCATGTGGTTCAACCTCGCCAGTTGCCAAGGCCTCTATGATCGGCCGCCCAATGATGTCCAGCACTCTCTCCTCCAGCTGGCTGAGGTCGTGGATGGCAGCCTGCCCCCACCTGTCTACTGCTGCTCGCTCCGATAACGCGTGACCTTGGTCTGCAAGAGAAAGAGAAGTGTGTGAGTGAGTGTGGTGCAATGTGTTTGGGTGATGTGCCTGCCATAGTTGAATAGCTGTCAGTGTGTACAAGGTGTGAGATGTGGGTGTGAGTGTTGCAGCGGTGGTAAGGTTGTGAGGGTGAAGTGATGCTCTGATTGTGAGGTGTGAGTGGCGAGAGGCAGTGGTTGTTGGTAGGTGAGTGCTGGGGGTGTGGTGCATTGGGTAGTGTGTGAGGCTTGTGGTGCAGATGGTGGGATATAGCAGTTGCTGAAGCCTTCACTTACTTTGAGCTGCTGTGTGAGGTCATTAAACATCTTTCGGCACTGGATGGCCGACCTTGAGGTCACAGTGCTGGCCGTGACATGGGCGGCTATCTCCTGCCATGGCCTTTGTGTGGTGTGTGGCGAGGGATTCCTGCCAGTGTGGGAAGTGGACAACCTGCCTCCGCTCCACGGTCACAATCAGGGCCTCAAGAGTTGCGTCGGAGAATCTGCGGGCTCTCTCCGTGCTGACTCTCTGCTATGAGTTAGCAGTATCGTCCTTTTCCAGCTGCTGTTGTGAGATGCTTGACAATGAGGTGCTGCAGCATCAATGCGTCTCCCCTGGAAGTACTGAATAAAGCCTGTGGCAAACATGACTGGGAATTAGACTGTAACTGATATTGGCCCACCTTGAGCGTTAAGCCAATGAGCAGCAGTTTTGGCGCTGAAATCAAGACTATAATCATGTTAATAAGGACTAAGCATGAATTTTGCATGCTACCTAGACCATTTTGACCTGGCACAGCTTAACATCGTTGGGCCAGGAAACTGCCTGTTTCTTGGCCATATCCAATTTCTAGACCATTGTTCCTTTAAGCAGTGAGGTGTCTAACAGTTACTGAAAGGAAGATGTCAGATGGAACAGAAACCAAGATATTTGTGTAATGTGGGTATAAAATACAGATCTAGAGGGTTTGACTCTGTTCTGGACAGCCCCTCTCCTTAAAATAACAGCCCACACTTCCTGCTGGGACTCCAGGGGTTTGTCAGTTTCACGCCCACTCGGGGCAGCTGCTTTGGGCGGCACCAACCTACTGGCATTGCAATTGGCTCTCAATGTCCTGATTCTATGAAAATAGCAAATACTCAGATAATAGACTGTATTTAGCAGTTAGTAGAATATATTTAATAGTCTTAATAGTCAGCTGCTGGTTGTTAGCAGGTCAAAATATGATAGTCAGTTGCTGGCAAGTTAGTAAATCGGTAACTAGTTATAACTTCAGCCCCTTCCCTGTTAAGCATGTTCACTCACTGTTGGACCAGTGGCAACACACACACAGCAAGATTGTCTAAACACTAACTGAGGGGGTTCACCAAACACATTGAGTCAGGACTCTGTGTAGGAGTCACACAGTAAGTGTCCTCGGGTGAGGAGCTCGCTGTATAGAGAATGTTTCAGATGGTTTCTCTGGGAGGGTGCTCCCAGGAACGTGCGCTGTATCAGTGTGTGGTGCTGAAAAGTGTCGCAGTCCTCCAGTTTTATAAGGTCTCTGTATTAATGAGAGAGCCACGAGCTGAGAGTATTGCACCAGACTGTGGTATAGCAGAGAGTTCTTGTTATTGGAGGAGTGATCTGCAGTTTAAACTCCAGCCCTGGAGAGAAGAAGCAGAAACTGGGAAATATCAGACAATAAACTATCTTCTGTTTAAGATGTAAGTCCGTTGCTGACAGTGCTGAGCTGTCACTGCCTCAATCTGACAGTCTCTGACGCTGAATGGGAGGGTTTCAGATCCTTGCCCTGGTTGGTCAGTGTGAATCGCTCTCATTTGCATGGGTTTCCTTCCTGATGTGAATGGGTCTATAACTGGGTTCAATGGGCAGCTGCTGCCACAGTCTGTCACAGATACACTCGGGGAAGGCAGGCAGGAAGCTCACTGACTGAAACGATGCAGACGCTGTGCTTTTTCTGGTCTCTGGCGCTGTGGCTGGGCTGTAAGTACAGACACTGAACTCTGCTCCTCCCGCAGCAGCAGATGGGGGGCTTGGGATCACTTTTAAAGGGTCAATGTGTAATGTTTAATCCCTGCTCTTTTACAGATGGACAGTCTCAGACTCTGACTCAGCCTCCAGACCTGACTGTGAAACCAGGGGAAACGGCCACACTCGACTGTAACACTGGAACGGTTGCTAGCTATGTTGTGAGCTGGTACAAGCAGACACCAGGAGCGGCTCCTCAATGGGTCCTCTATTACCATTACTCTAGCAGTGCCCCTACCTATGGTCCTGGGTTTAGCAGCGACCGTTTCACATCGAAAGCCAACAGCGGCCACAACATTTACCAGTTAATCATAAAGAACGTGGAGGTGAATGACGCTGCCGTCTATTACTGTGGAACGTGGGTTTCAGGAAGCAGTGCTTATGTGTCACAGTGACAGAAGGTAAAACAAAAACTGGGAGCAGCAAGTGTTATACACTTAATATCTTTCTATCTGATAAAACTTTCTAATGTTTTACAGTTCATAAAATCACTTTAATTTTGTCCTTTTAAACAATATTTTCCAATTTATATCATTTCAGAATTGCTGACATTCTGAGTCTAACTGCCCAGCATTGGGTGTTTCTGACATTTAATGTCAGTCTGGGGATGTTGCTGTGAGTTCATTCCTTCCTGCCCCACACCAGCTGGGACACTCTGAATACATGGAGTCTGATTAATGCTGGGAACTGGAGCTTCTGAACGTGTTTTCTGACTGATTCCAGGATCCTGAGTAATTGTATGGACTGAACCCTAGAACATCACACAGTGGGTGCTCGGCAAAGGGACCAAGTTCTTTGTTGCGGGTAAGTGGCTGGGATTTCCCTCTTGGAGAAACTAGTTGTGTGAATTTGAACATTTAGAAATTCATTAATAATTTAAACTGTCTTTTTCTACTAATTTTAGAGTAAAATAGCTGATTCCAGTACATTAATGTTTAGTGTCCAGCACTCGCTCGGTTCATTAGTGCTGTGTTTCTAGCAGTTGCTGCTAATTAGTGCTGTGTAATTTTTGAATTCTAATTGAATTGCAATCTTTTCATCCCAAAATTATCTGTGAAGATGGATTGCATTTTTTAAACAGTCAGAGCAGATAGTTTTGGTCACTGTGTCTGATGCAGTTTTTTCAAACCTGAATGGAGGGAGAAAGGGTTACATTGTGGCCCCCCCTGCTCCTCCAATGGTGGAGCTGTTTTATTTAACAATGGTGAGAATATTTTTCACCATTAGGTGGACTGGGATGTATTAAACATATAATACATGTGTGTCAGCTGTTGTTCAGTTAGTCAAAACTAAAGAAAGACTTGCATTTATATAGCGCCTTTCACGACCACCGGACATCTCAAAGCGCTTTCCAGCCAATGAAATCGTTTTTGGAGTGTAGTCACTGTTGTAATGTGGGAAATGCGGCAGCCAATATGCGCACAGCAAGCTCCCACAAACAGCAATGTGATAATGAAGAGATAATCTGTTTTTGTTATGTTGGTTGAGGGATAAATATTGGCCAGGACACCGGGGATAACTCCCCCGCTCTTTGAAATCGTGCCGTGGGATCTTTTAGTAGGGGAGTTATCCAAGGTGTACCTGCCAATAATATCCCTCAATCAGTGTCATTAAAACAAATGATCTGGTCATTATCAAATTGCTGTTTGTGGGAGCTTGCTGTGCACATATTGGCTGCCGCATTTCCTACATTACAAAGGTGACGACACTTCAAAGTACTTAAATGGCTTTGAAGCGCTTTGGGATGTTGTGAAAGGCGCTATATAAATGCAAGTCTTTCTTTAAATTAAAAATTGAACAAATAATTGCATTTCTATAACCTTCTGTCCCGATGTGTTGCACATTGACTGCACTTCAAAAGTAATCCATTCAATGTTCTGCAGTAAAACACAGCAAGATCCCACACAACAGTGAGACAGTATTGGTTTCGGGAGGAATATTGGCCAGGACACTGGGACAACCATGTCATGGGATCTCTTGCATCCACCTGAATAAACCGATGGGCCTCAGTTTAAGGTCTTTTCCTAAAATAGCACCACTAATAATGCAGTATTCTACTCACTCAGGACTGCACTGAAGTGTTGTCCAGACATAGTTCCAGATTCCATAGACTAGACTGCTCAGGATCGGTGGTTCTGGATCTGTTTAATACCATGTTGTTGAGAGTTCATTATTCTGTCATTCTTGCCCACCCCAGCATTCCCCCACATTCTGATTTCAATCGTGCCACGTTGTGCTCTGACCCACATTTGTCTGCACCAATTTCATCCTGATCCTTAAACCATTTTTTGACAGATCATCAATTCCCCACCAGTCACTCCCTTTCCATGAACAACTTCCCTCCCTGCCCCAGTTGAGGTCCTTGACACCGCCTTTTGAGCCAGTTCAGATACTGTACCCCGTCCACCTCCCCACCCTCAGACACTGTACCCCGTCCACCTCCCCGCCCTCAGACACTGTACCCCATCCACCTCCCCACCCTCAGACACTGTACCCCATCCACCTCCCCACCCTCAGACACTGTACCCCGTCCACCTCCCCACCCTCAGACACTGTACCCCATCCACCTCCCCACCCTCAGACACTGTAACCCATCCACCTCCCCACCCTCAGACACTGTAACCCATCCACCTCCCCACCCTCAGACACTGTACCCCATCCAACTCCCCGCCCTCAGAAACTCTCCTCCTCAATCCTCCCAGTTCATGCTGGAACTCTCCTGACTCCTATCCAAAAAAGTTCCGCTCCCATCTTCTATTTCCTTTCCTCTTCCCTTCATCGCCATCCATTCCCCTCCGCACTGCTCCTTTGAGTCCTGATGCTGAGTGATTCTGGTTGCTGTACATTCTGAGGCTGGAGCTCTGGTTCTGGGTACAATTCCCCCCAATGGTGTGTGGGGACCAGAATCTGTCTGTAGCCGGACTCTGGTAGGAGCGGCACTGCGGTGAAAAGGCTCTCTGGTTTGTGCTGATCTTTGGCATTGACCACTAACACCCGGACCGGGCCCCACACCACTGGCTCACTGTGAATTCTGCCGGTTGCCATGTCGACACTGAGCCTGTGCTGGTGGGTTACTGTTGCTGCTTTGTGTACATCGCCGGCAGCCCCACATCAGCACTTGTAGATTTTCCTTTTTTAAAAACATTTTGCAACTTCCAATTTCCCACCGTGTACACTTGGATATTGAGAATCGTCCCTCCCATTCCCTCAGGCTTGTGTCCATGGGAGTTGTGAGCCCTCCACCACCTTGCCCCAATTGACCATTCTTCATAGATTAGCCGGGACACTGAGTGTCGGCGGGTCATTCACCTGTCAATATCCATGTCCTGTCCTGGCCTCACATCCACAACTGAGCACCTTCCCAATGGGGGCAGTGGGAGGCGGGAGAAGGGTCACTGGATATCAACCAGGAAAGGGGACGTTAGCTTTTTGTTCCCCTCTCCTAAACCAGGGGCACTGTGCCAATTGGAGCCTCATCACAGACCAACCTGTCACTCTGTCTGTAGAGCTCGGGACCACACACCTGGTGCCCTCACCCACTGGGCCAGTGGAGAGTTTGAGATCTTTTATCCTTTGCTCGGCAGTGGTGGCACAGCAGAGGCATTAGTGATGGGTGGTGAGGGAAGGGGGGAATTGTAGAGGAGGAATGTGCAGCTGGTAGGACAGGGTGTGGGTACATTACATGGGGATGGAGCCACTTTATACTCAGTGTGTCTCTCCCAAGTCCTCAATGGCTCAGTGCCAAAACACATCACCTGTTTGGGTAGATTATCAACTTCAAATCAATGATGGCAGAGGTCACTGGTTTGTGGTCAGAAGTGGGATCCTGGATCACTTCTTTCCCTAACCTGGGATACTGAGGCCAAGTGAAGCGTCCCTGGTGCCCTCGCCCTAGATCAGCTAACTAGGCACAGACCGGGGATGGATCCTGGGAGCAGGAGGTGTAGTCCCAGAGTGAGTGATGCTCTAATCCAGCGAGTCACCAGCAGGATCCTAAAACAATAATTCTACAGCAAGAAATTGTAGCTCTTCTGTTTTGACACAGTCTGTATAATCTTAAAGGGGCAATGCCCCGTCACTCAGTGAACTTCTGGGGTCCACTATAGGAAGCTGCAATCTTTAAAATCTGCTTCTATTAAACTCTGAAATGCTAAACTTTTCTATAACTTTATACAAACACATCTTCTCTGGTTCCTATTTCAGCTGAGCAACTCCCTGAGCCTTCAGTAAAACTGCTTGGGCCTTCAGCCGAGGAGATGTCCTCTAAAGGAGCAGGCACCTTAGTTTGCCTGGTCAGCAAACTGTCCATGGGCTTCGCTGCGGTCAGCTGGACAGTCGACGGGAGTCCGACGAGCAGTGAGGTCCAAACCAGCACCGTGTCGCGGAACACGGACAACACCTTCAGTCTCAGCAGCTACCTGACGGTCCCCGGCACAGACTGGAGCAGTGGGAAGGTGTACTCCTGTACAGTTCAACAAGGAACAGCTTCCAAAACAACCGCAACAGTCGCACAATCCAACTGTTAAATAGATCGAAGCTTCACTCGTGTATGCTGCCTGAATAGTGGGAAAGTGTCACTTTCCCCATTATCCACCCTGTATCCCTCACCAACCCCATCATCTTCCCCTTCCCCATCCCCATTATCCACCCTCTACCCTTGGTATTTGCTGCATTTTGTGCTTCTGGTTTGCTTTGTGTGATTCTGCTGTATCATTTGAAGTCTTTGTACCTGAGGCAGGTTTTGCTCAGTTTCTCCTATTACAAGAGGCTACACCAGGGTTAAAGTGACCAGTTACTGGTCTCTAATCAGGAATTTCAGTTCAAATGGGTGGTTTTCCCAGGACCAGTGCTGAATTTAATGAAAATGGTTTAATGAAGATAGTTTATGATCTGTCAAGAGCATCAGACTGACGACTACTGTCACTGAGCGTAACTTCCAATAAAGAGAATCTGTGCAGGAAATATTTCCGAGTGTGTGTTTTGTCACCTTGTGTGCTCCTCCCCATCCCTGACACCATCAAGTGGTCTAGATGTGAGGAGAGCCAACACTTTGCTCCAATTCTTGTCCTGTTTCCATGCATCCAAGAATGTTGAAGGAAGCCGAGAGGAAACAGCAGAGGGTCTGATCACACTTATTCAAACATCCTTGGATAGAGAAGTTGGGTCAGATGTCTCGAGGGTTGCCGTTTAGGATCTCTGTTTATAAAGGAATAAACTGGGTAACTATAGACCGTGGTAAGTTTCTAGAGGCCACAATACAGGATGAATTGATACTCACCTAGAGATAGGGCTCATTAGGGAGCCAGCATAGTTTCATAAAAGCCAAGTCATGTCTGAAAAATGTAATAGAATTCTTTTGAGGAGAGAGTCTATTGATGAAGGAAATGGAGTAGATGTTGTCTATGGACTTTCCAAAGGGTGATAAGGTGAGACATAAGAGGCTTGTTGATAAAATTAAAGTAATCAATTTGAGCCTGGAGGGTGATTTAGTGGTGTAACCCCCCTTCCCTGCACCTCCCTCCCCTGCCCCCCACATTCTCCCAGGGGCCAGTGTTGGGACCGTTGCTTTCCTCAATATATAAATGATCTGGACTTGAGTATGAGGATATATCAAAAGTTTTAGTCAATGCAAAAATTGCGAGAGTGGTTAACTATGAATAAACTTGTACAAAACTTAAGGAGGATATAGACAGGTTAGTAGATCGGGCAGATAGATGAAATTTAATAGAGATATTTGAAGTGTTACATTTTGGGAGGAAGAATAAGAGAGCACTTTACACTAAACAATAACATTTTAAAAGGAGGAGAGAGATTTGAGGGTTCAGATACACAGATCTATAACTGTGGGAGACAGAGTTGATAAAGCTGTAAAAAAGCATGTTGGATCCTTTAGGAACATAGAAAAATAGGAGCAGGAGTAGGTCATTCGAGCCTGCTCTGCCATTCAATGTGATCATAGCTGATCCTCTATCTCAGTATATCTCTCTATGTTTTGTATGTAGGAGCATAGAGTTCAATAGCAAAGAGGTAATGCTAAACTAGAAATAGTAGATGCATTGCTGGTCATCTTCCAAAATTCTATAGACTCTGGAACAGTACCCATGGATTGAAGGGTAGCTAATGTTACCCCACTATTCAAAAAAGGTGGTCGAGAGAAAACAGGGAATTATAGACCGGTAAGCCTGACAGCGGTAGTGGGGAAAATGCTAGAGTCCATTATAAAAGATGTAATAGCAGAGCACTTGCAAAACAGTGACAGGATCGGACAAAGTCAACATGGATTTACAAAAGGTAAATCGTGCTTGACTAATCTATGGGAATTTTTTGAGGATGTAACTGGTAAAGTAGATAAGGGAGAACCGGTGGATGTGGCGTATTTGGACTTTCAGAAGGCTTTCGATAAGGTCCCGCATAAGAGATTAGCGTGTAAAGTTAAGGCACATGGGATTGGGGCAAGGTATTGACTTGGATAGAGAACTGGTTGGCAGACAGAAAGCAAAGAGTTGGAATAAACGGGTCTTTTTCCGAGTGGCAGGCAGTGACTAATGGGGTACCGCAGGGAACGGTCCTAGGACCCCAGCTATTCACAATATATATTAATGATCTAGACGAGGGAATTGGATGTAATATCTCCAAGTTTGCAGACGACACAAAGCTGGGTGGGAGTGTGTGCCGTGAGGAGGTTGCCGAGAAACTCCAGTATGATTTAGACAGGTTGGGTGATTGGGCAGAAGTATGGCAGATGCAATATAATGTGGCTAAATGCGAGGTTATCCACTTTGGTGTCAAAAACAGGAAGGCAGATCATTATCTGAATGGCAACAGATTGGGAGAAGGGGAAGTGCAACGAGACCTGGGTGTCCTTGTGTACCAGTCGCTGAAGGGAAGCATGCAGGTGCAGCAGGCGGTTAAGAAGGCAAATGGTATGTTGGCCTTCGTAGCGAAAGGGTTCGAGTACAGGAACAAGGATGTCTTGCTGCAGCTGTACAGGGCCTTGGTGAGACCACATCTTGAGTATTGTGTGCAGTTTTGGTCGCCTTAGCTGAGGAAGGATGTTCTTGCCATGGAGGGAGTGCAGCGAAGATTCACCAGACTGATACCTGGGATGGCAGGAATGACGTATGAGGAGAGATTGGGTCGATTGGGCTTATACTCGCAGGAGTTTAGAAGAATGAGAGGGGATCTCATTGTAACTTATAAAATTCTAACAGGACTGGACAGACTGGATGCAGGAAGGATGTTCCCGATGGCCGGGGAGTCCAGAACCAGGGGTCACAGTCTAAGGTTAAAGGGTAAGCCATTTAGGACAGAGATGAGGAGGAATTTCTTCACCCAGAGAGTGGTGAACCTGTGGAATTATCTACCACAGAAGGCAGTAGAGGCCAATTCATTAAATATATTCAAGAAGGAGTTAGATATATTTCTTAAAGCTAAAGGGATATGGGGAGAAGGCAGGGACAGGGTACTGAATTTGGATGATCAGCCATGATCTCATTGAATGGCGGAGGAGGCTCGAGGGGCTGAATGGCCTGCTCCTGCTCCTATCTTCTATGTTTCTATGTAAACCTTTACAAATCATTGGTTTGGCCATAATTAGAATACTTTGTCCAATTTTGGGCACCCTACTTTAGGAAGGATGTCAAGTACATGGGGAGGGTACAGAACAGATTCCCTAAACTAATATCAGATGATAAGCTTTAGTTATGAGGCGGGACTAGAGTAATTGAGGGTCTTTTCAGTAGAACAAGGAGGGTTAAGAAGAGATCTAATACAGGTGTTGAAAATTGAAAACTTTTGGTAAGGTAAATTGGGTAACAATTATTTCCAGTTGTTTCAACGACTCTTGGATAACATCACCCTTCTGGAAACCTCTTCCCCTTCACTTTCCTCTGACCCTATCCCTTCTTCCATTCTCACCCCTTGCCGTGTTTTCACTATCCCCCTGACCACCTCCTGTCTGATCAAGAACGATCAGTCCTCAGGAAAGGCCTCAGCTTCATTCCCTTACGCACCCACCTCAATGAATTTCGAGTTCGGCATGACACTGAGCTCTTATTCCATCGCCTTCGCCTCAGTGCCCACTTCTTTGGCTTGGAGTCTTCCCCCGCACAGCAGGCACTTTCTCCCATTTTCAGAATTCTCGTTCTACCCTCTGGCCTCTTACCCTCTCTAGATATTTTCATTGGGAACTGCCGGCGTTACATCGGCCGTCTCAATTTCTCTGCTCCCCTCACTCAATCTAACCTACCTCCCTCTGAACTTGCAGCACTCCATTCTCTCAAATCCAACCCTAACATCATCAAACCTGCTGACAAGGGTGGTGCTGTTGTTGTTTGGTGAACCGACCTCTACCTTGCGGAGGCTGAATGCCAACTCTCTGACACCTCCTCCTACCTCCCCCTGGACCATGACCCCACTTCCGAACATCAAGCGATCGTTTCCAAGACTGTCACTGATCTCATCTCCTCTGGAGATCTTCCCTCCACTGCTGCCAACCTCATAATCCTGCACAGCCCGCTTCTACCTCCTTCCCAAGATCCACAAACAGGACTCTGCCCTGGCAGACCCATCGTTTCAGCCTGTTCTTGCCCCATGGAACTGATTTCTTCCTATACCGACTCTACTTTTCTGCCCTTGTCCAGTCTCTTCCCACCTACATCCGCGACTCTTCCAATGCCCTCCGTGACTTTAACAGTTTCCATTTTACTGGCTCTAAACGTTTCCTTTTCACCATGGACATCCAATCCCTATACACCTCCATCTCCCACCAGGATGGCCTGAGGGCACTCCGCTTGAACAGAGGCCCAACTAGTCCCAATTCACCACCACTCTCCTCCGCCTGGCTGATCTTGTTCACACATTAAACAACTTCTCTTTTGACTCCGCTCGCTTCCTGCAAATAAAAGGTGTTGCTATGGGAGCCCACATGGGTCCTAGCTTTCGAAACATAGAAACATAGAAGATAGGAGCAGGATTAGGCCATTCGGCCCCTCGAGCCTGCACCGCCATTCGATGAGATCATGGCTGATCATCCAAACTCAGTACCCTGTCCCTGCCTTCTCTCCATATCCCTTGATACCTTTAGCCTTAAGCAATATATCTAACTCCTTCTTGAATATATTTATTGAGTTAGCCTCAACTGCCTTCTGTGGTAGAGAATTACACAGGTTCACCACTCTCTGGGTGAAGAAATTCCTCCTCATCTCAGTCCTAAATGGCTTACCCCTTATCTTTAGACTGTGACCTCTTGTTCTGGACTCCCCCGCCATCGGGAACATCCTTCCTGCATCCAGTCTGTCTAGCCCTGTTAGAATTTTATAAGTTTCAATGAGATCTCCTCTCATTCTTCTAAACTCCAGCGAGTATAAGCCCAATTGACCCAATCTCTCCTCGTACGTCATTCCTGCCATCCCAGGTATCAGCCTGGTGAATCTTCGCTGCACACCCTCCATGGCAAGAACATCCTTCCTCAGATAAAGCGACCAAAACTGCACACAATACTCAAGGTGTGGTCTCACCAAGGCCCTGTACAGCTGCAGCAAGACATCCTTGTTCCTGTACTCAAACCCTCTCGCTACGAAGACCAACATACCATTTGCCTTCTTAACTGCCTGCTGCACCTGCATGCTTCCCTTCAGCGACTGGTGCACAAGGACACCCAGGTCTCGTTGCACTTCCCCTTCTCCCAATCTATTGCCATTCAGATAATAATCTGCCTTTCTGTTTTTGCCACCAAAGTGGATAACCTCGCATTTATCCACATTATACTGCATCTGCCGTGCTTCTGCCCAATCACCCAACCTGTCCAAATCATACTGGAGGTTCTGCATTTTCGTGGGATTTGTGGAAAATTATTTGTTCCAGTCCTACTCGGGTCCCCTCCCTCCCCTCTTTTTCCGGTACATTGATGATTGTATCGGTGCCGTTTCAACCTTCCTATTCAACGGATCAACGGATCATCCTGCGCCATTTCCGCCACCTCCAGCGTGATCCCACCACCAAACACATCTTCTCCTCACCTCCCCTTGCAACATTCCAAAGGGACCGTTCCCTCCGCCACACACTGGTCCACTCCTCAATCACCCTAAACAGCCCCTCCCCTTCCCAGGGCAAGTGCAGGAGATGCAACACATGCCCTTTTACTTCCTCCCTTCCCACCATTCAAGGCCCCAAACATTCCTTCCAGGTCAAACAGTGATTTACTTGTATTATTTCCATTTAGTAGACGGTATTCGCTGCTCCTGATGCGGTCTCCTCTACACTGGGGAGACCAAACGCAGATTGGGCGACGCTTTGCGAAACACCTCCATTCAGTCCGCAAGTGTGACGCCGAACTTCTGATTGCCTGTCATTTTAATTCTCCGCTCCACTCCCACTCTGACCTTTCTGTCTTCAACCTGCTACACTGTTCCAATAAAGCACAACGTAAGCTGAGGAACAACACCTCATCTTTCGATTAGGCATTTTACATCCTTCCAGACTCAACATTGAGTTCAACAACTTCAGATCACAACATCTGCTCCTATTGTTTTGGACGGCAGCTGTTGATGATTCTGCCATTCCCATTTACACCTCTTCTAGACCCATCTTTTGTTCCTTTACTTGTCCCATTACCATCTCCTTTTGACTCGCACCATCATCCCTTTTGTCATTTAATCTTTCCTGCCTTCCACCCTATCACAGACCTTCACTTTTGTTCTTTCCTGCCTCTGTACTTGCTTAAACCTGTTATATCAGTAACTTTTTCCAGTTCTGACAAAGGGTCATCGACCTGAAACGTTAACTCTGCTTCTCTCTCCACAGATGCTGCCTGATCTGCTGAGTATTTCCAGCATTTTCTATTTTTATGAACTATTTCC